>JASJET010000028.1:14880000-15490000 GCA_034092305.1 Diaprepes abbreviatus
TAAATATATTTAACGAAAATTACTAGCGTTATGTCCATTTAAAAAACGTGTCTAATTTATGACTATTTGAAAAATGCGCTGGGTAAACGCTGATATTGTTAATACATTTTGAAAGTGTATACTTCTTGTTTTTCTTTTCAAAAATACTTACTAATTTCATAATTTGATTCAGTAGTTGATATGATCTGTAAATATTTTATTATTTACGAAATGCTTCACTAAGTAATAAGTTGGATAAATCGAGAAATTATGGTATTATTTTTTATATGTAATTAATGCATTGAAAGTGAAATATTACATGAAAAACTAATTAAATGCATTCTTCTCCTTTTATAAAAAATTATTAAATATCAAAGGGCTAAACGATCTCATAATTTGTCATAGAAATTTTCTGATCTTAAGAAATTTTGAACTGATATTATTCAGTAGGTATTTATTCTGAAATTGTTATGGAACTTTATTAATTATGTAGCTGGCCGCTTAAGTACAGTTGGTTAGATAGTTATTGAAAAAAATAAAACCCAAAGATTACTGATTATTTTGCCACCCTCTCAGATATTCGCGAATTAATACTGGCTATAAGCTGAATACAGTCCAAGCGCCTACAAATGTGGTTACAGAGCCCTTTCTGGCTAGGTAGTTGTTTTTATTACCTTGTGAGCTAGAACTTACGCAAGTATTACCTTCTAATGGTGACCTAGATGAAGAAAGCCCGGAGTATCCAAACAGTTCCAGAAAAAACTTTGGGTTAATATCGTGACTCTAACTCGCCTGGCTATCCGAGAATATTATGATATTAGTGCCTTTTCAAGTTTTTCCACAAGCAAATCTTAAAAGCGTGAATTTAATTGCTGCTACAAACTCTGTTCTATTCCGTGCATTTTGTGAGGACTTCGGAAGTCTACACGTTTCTTTACTACTTTATACAGAAAATAAATAGTTTTCTCGTGGCAAAGTTTTGACCTACTTGTTTTAATTTAAGTTTAAAGTTCAATCATTTCATTTATCCTAGTGAGTATCTGATAGTCTTTGACTACAAAACTTGTATATATAGCCGAAATTTTTT
This sequence comes from Diaprepes abbreviatus, assembly GCA_034092305.1. Taxonomy (NCBI): domain Eukaryota; kingdom Metazoa; phylum Arthropoda; class Insecta; order Coleoptera; family Curculionidae; genus Diaprepes; species Diaprepes abbreviatus. The sequence continues at coordinate 14,881,067 of JASJET010000028.1, forward strand.
CTAAATTAAGTTTTATTAATCTATCTCTACAAGACATTTTCAATGTGCATGATAGATTAGCAGCAAAGAACTTCGAAACTTCCATTTTCATCTGAACAATATCAGCCCAACTATTAAACTCAGAAGTAGAAAATAAATTACCATTCTTAGATGTCTTGGTTGAAAGAAATGGCAGACAAATTCGAACTTCAGTTTACAGAAAAGCCACGCACACAGGACAATACCTTAATTATTCATCTAATCACTCTAACAACACCAAACAAGGAATTATAAGAAATTTCGTAGATAGAGCCTTAACTCTCTGCAACTCCAACGAGAACTTGATGAAAGAGATAGATCACATTAAAAATTATCTGGCTGCCAACGGATACCCAGTATATCTAGTGGATAAATTTCTAGAACAACGCAGAAATAGGACAATATCGACAACGAATGAAGAACGAAAACCAGTTTTGAACATCCCCTATGCTAAAGGCATTTCAGAAAAAGTTAGAAGGATATGAAAACGATACAAAATCAACGTTGTCTTCAATTCAAATAACTCTTTGAGAAGTCGGCTCACTAGAGTCAAACCAACAACTCAAAGGGACATGAAGAACTGTGTATATCAGATACCATGTGAATGTGGCAATTCCTACGTTGGCGAAACAAAGAGACCTTTTGACATAAGGATCAAAGAACACCAAAAATGCACATCTCGAGGAGAAACAGAAAAATCTGGTGCCGCCAACCATGTTTGGACTCATGGACACCACATAAAATGGTCTGAAGCTAAAATACTACACCGAGAACAACATTGGAGAAAATGGAAAATCAAAGAAGCCGCGGTCATACATCAGAACCCGAGTTGTTTTAGTAAATCATCTTTAGATATAAGAGAAGTGTGGAAACCACTTCTTAATAATTGTAAACTAAAACTAAATGCAGCATAAAAAAAATGGGATTTTGCCATAGCAGGCATGACTGCACTCATCTCAGTCACACTCTACTGCATTTACTTTTAGTGTAAATAGTCATGTAGCTAAGAGATTTATTTAGTTTCACTTGAAAACGACTAGAGATAACTACTAGCCGAAACGTCGTGATATTCAACAAAAATAAAGACATTGGAAGTCCAACATATATCTACTACTTCGCAAGAAACATCATTGTCTATGACCTTCAAACAAACACCAGGTACAGATATCTCATTGAGGCTATTTTTCAAATTCTTTATTTCTGAATTCATTTTGCATTAATTATTTTTTGTAGGTTAAGCAATCACTTTAATTTTAATAGCGTTTGTTTGTAAACCAAAAAACTTAAAAAACTATGATTAATAAATTAACAAGAAATTCATATTACTCCTTGATGGAATTCTTCGAAGATAGCCATATTAATATATAACATTTTTGAAGAAGAAATTTTATTTTATTTTTATTTTAAATTTTATGTACCGTAATTCTTGATTTTAATGTCCAATGTATTTGAAACTTATGTTGACCACTTCAATCCGTATCAGGCTGTGAATAACAAAATTCTTTATTGTTTATTTATTGTTTATCGATAATACTAAAAATATTACAAATTTTTTAAATATGCAGAAATATAATATTCGAATTGATTAATTACAGTACAATTTCCAGTAAGGGCCCAAACGTATAAATTACCCGACCGCTGATACTAACAGTCCTTCCAGGATAATTTAAATATCGAAGGACGTGCATGTAGACTGGTCATGTACCGAAAATAGTATTTTGCATATTATGTAATTACTTAATAGACGCTTCGCGTTATTTCGTTGTTTTAAAAATAGCCACGTCTCAATAAATTATTCGTATGTTTGTGAGCCAAAAAAAAAGTAAAAAATATCTAATTAAGGGCAAAGATAGAATTAAAAATCCGTTGTTTAAGAATAACAAAGATAACAAATTTATTTCTGCACCTTGACCCAATTTGAGGGTTTCTTGGCACAGAATAACACTCCTACCAGTACTGCCATTAATACTTTATCTGGCTTTTAAGTTAATTTAGAACTGTTACTTCTATTACACCTCCAGATATGACTTATCGGGGAAAGTTTATAATGTATTAATGTGTCTCATTCCTCTCTGGCTGTTCTCCTAAATGTTGCTGGGTAGCCTTGGCTATGATGCTGGTTCCTGAGTATTCCTTGCTGCTGAGTTGGACATCAGCGGTAATAGAAAGCTTTAGAACAGAGACATTATATTGTTGAAGAAATCTTTTATAAGCTCCTTTTAGGGATGCTTGGTCATCTGTGGTAATTCTGGTATTTGAGGGCTGTGTAACGGTTTCTCTGGTGTGACGTCCTATGAGATGTGTGAAGGGGCTGCTTTTTTAGGTTGCGGTCTTTTGGGGTACCGTGTCAACGATAAGGGTTGAGCTCCGCCACAATAGCACATTTGACTGGCTCTTCTCTAGGACTTGTGCATATTAATGAAGGAAGGTGATCTCCGCAACTGACACAGCTCAACCGGACCCTGTAGTTTGCTGCTGCACGCCCAAACACTTATAGCACTGGAAGATCCTTCACTTTGATTTTTGCTGTTCCTGTAATGTTATATGCCCATATATCTTTGAGCTGAAATTTGTGTTTCTAATGGTTAGACACCCTAGCGTGGGCTATGAATACAGGGTTCCCGCATCTAGAGTGCTATCTTTTTGGCTGGACCAAGGCCTTTGTTTCTTAAGTCTTCGGCGATGTCTACCTCTAACAGCGTCTCTAGGAGTCCTCTTAATACGATGTGGATTGGCTTTCTTCATTTAGTAGGTGTGATGCTGAACATAAACGGTACTTCCATAAATGATTTGTAGTTCGCTGGATTTAAGGGTTGTCTTTTTACCCATTGTGTTGTAATTTTTGCGCATTTAGACATCATTCCGGTTTCTTGACATTTGACTCTCAATTTATTATGTCGAAGACTGATTGTGGGAATTTTCTGTTTGCTTGGGCAGGATAGGCCCTGGGTTGGGCGCCAGCTTGTGGTTTCAATTTGCACCTTCTTCGTCTTCGGAACATAATTCCATCTCCACCGTTATTGCTGGACGGGTCTGACCTCTCTGTTTCCATGCTATGTGAGGCCTGTGCTCCTATTTGATTTTGTAGTAGTTGAAATGTTTCGTTCAGGTCATCGCTTTATTTCTTATTGCATATTGTATGCGGGCTACTTCTTCTGTATAATTGTTAACATCTTCCAGATTTGTTGTGAGTTCCTGTATTTTTCTGTGATGAGCTTTTTTACTAGCGAAGTAATCTCGGTCGGCTCTAGTTTTATAGATTAGCATTATCGAGTTTTAGTTAAGTGCATTTAACGGATAATTTGTCGATAAATATCGACCTTTGATTTTGCTTCTATGATTTTGGTGTTGAGATCTTCTAGTTCCGTGTTTAGTGTGGAAAGGTGTTATTCTTTCTCTTGTATTTCATTTGTCATGTGATCAAGTATTTTCGAACATCATTGGCTTGGATGTGGATGTTTTCCATTTCCTTATCTAGGGACGAGAGTCATTGTTCCAGAATTTCTCTTGGTATTGGATCGAGAAATTTTTTTTCTTTCTTGGACTTTCTTCTTATGCTTTATATTGCTTTGAAAAGAGAAGAAGGGAACAGGTCATCCAATTATTGGATAGACCAGCAAGCAATGAGATAAACGAAGATATTCCTTGTAAACTACAAGCAAAATAGATTCAAGGAATACATCAGCCTAAATAAAAAAAACTTGGAATTTAAACAATAATCTTGATAGGGCATTACATTCTAAAGGGGTGCTATAATAATCGGTATTTGCAGAAAGAGAATGGGGTAGATTTTGTGAGGGAGAAGACGAAAGGCCTATCCATATCTCTTAAGAATACCGCTTTTTAGAAAACTCTAGAATGCATACCTGGAGCATGCCGAATAGAAGAGGGGGATCTACTCATTATAAAGCTGCTAAAGTTTGCAAAAAAATAGGACTGGAGGATCTGTTCTAGTCGAGAAGGTATTGCTAAGTCACCAGAAGGGAAACACAACAGATCTTTAAGATCACATTGTACTCATCCCCATCTCCACGTACATATATACATATCTTGGATCTTTGTGCTTTTGGGTCATCTCGAGTGGTAACAGCTGGATAAGTTCACTGTTTAGCTTCTCACTCCGTTCATTACAATAACTTTATCTATATAATTTTCCTTGTATATTCTACCATAGTTCGTCCTCACTGTTTTTGTGTTTGCATGATTGGTCAACATTTAAAGTCTACAAGAACCAACTGAAGTGTAGGAGCGGTTAGCCATAAGAAGAGGCACTGAATTTAATCAGCTCCTAATCTAGTGGTCAGAATGAGAAGTAATTTTTATCTTTTATACTCTACGATACTTCCAAATTTATTGTAAAGATATAGTTAATATTTCGTTATGATCGGTTCAGTAGTTCTTAAGGTTTTTGCAAACATACAAATATATATATTTTCTTTTATATAATAATACTAACTGGATCTGAATCATTGTAAGAAATAACTTCGTTTTGTTGTATTAATCCCAATTTTTCATACGAAGTAATGTCAGAAGTTCGTCGTGGAAGATCTCAGTTGAGTAAGTCGAACTTCTCGCTATTCTACAGTTTCACGTAAATGTAATGTAGACATTCTCCTTTCGGATCTAGTCTTTCTACCAATATTATTTTGTATTGACCTCGTCATATCCCATATCCATATCCCAAATAGCATCATCCAACCAATAACAAAAATATCAATTATTGAATAAATTATTGAATGAAATCGTTAAATCAAAGAACAAGTATGTACCGTCTAGTAACACGTTCTAGTGTGATATTTCAAAGACCTGTGCAGAAGAAAGCGACTTTCGTAGCGGTAATGGACAGATCAAAACCATTGAGACATTATAAATTATCGATAGAAAAAGGAAAATAAGGTTATTTTTTTCTTTTCCTTTTTTACTAATAATATTAGTTTATTTCTTCAAATTTCTTTAACGTTTCTTATATTGAATAAAAATTTGTCTTCTACTTACTTTACCTCTAATACCTCTATAGTCTTATCAAATGTGAATGAAAGAGGAAGATAGAGAGAAAAAATCATTCCAATTTACGCCTATAGGTATTCACCACCTAGCGAAGAGGAAATATATTACATTTTGAGGCATTATCTTTGGAGAATTATGTTAAATGGAAGTTAATGCTTTTCCGAAATTAAATATAACTTTAAACTTTCGCAGATATGTCAAGAAATAAGCAGATATATCAAGAAATATTGACTAAAATTAGATTGTGATTCTCTAAGATTCTTGTTTGGTTATCCTTAACAAACAAACACCCTCGCCTTTCTTGTGTAGTAGTATAGTCCATTAGGAAATTATGAAATTACCAGAAGACCTTGAGACAGAGATAAGTATATTTTGATTTCTTTGAAATTCAGTTATATAAGTCTTATTATAAATGTAAAATATTATAACCCTTTTCCTTTTTTAAGCTCTATTGTACAGGTCAGGCGGTAGTAGACGCGATTCTACGGTTAAGTTTCTCATAAGAAAATTAATGAAATAATGATTGTAAATAACGGAAAAGAAACGAATCATTTTTTGGCTGTGTAGTTTCAAAGTTTTTTTCTATTAGCAACTTATTAAAAAAAAATACATCATTTCATTAATCAGAAATGTATATTTCTAAAAAGAATATTTGTTCTGACCCCGAAAATACACAAACTTACTTAGCACTATTCGAAATTTGTTTAAAATGAAAAATTTTTCTGTTCGTTAGATAAGATCGGGATTCATTGTGGTGCTGTTAAATGTAAAATCACACTTTAGCCTAAATTGTCTTTGTGACTATTTTACTTGGCTATTAATAGTTTTAATTCTTAAGTGAGAGTCTATTTTAATAAAAAATATGTATGAGGAAAATTGTTGTTAAATTGACGTTTAAGACACAATAGTATGATCGGTAAAAAGTCGACAATATGCATTTCGGACATTTCATGATAAAAGACCGACTATTGAAGATTACAAAGGGGATCAATAGAAGTTTAGCTAGGATAGTTGATGACATATTCAATAATTAACTACGAGTTTTTGAGGATGTCAAAACACTGCTCTTTAATTTTGGAAGGCTAGGTATTGATTACAGACAAAAAGTGGAAATAATAAGAGGTAGGTAGTAAGAAAACCTTTAATTTAAGCTCTGGCGCGATTTACTTTGTTAATTAGTTACTGCAATAATTACTACAAAAATAACTTTGTCGTTGGTTTTATTCCTGTAAAAGAAAGTTTCCATTATAGTAAATAAAATGAATATTTTTATAGTGATAACCGTCGTTTTGTTGCTGAGAGGAATGCGGTTATGTATAGGTAGTTCCAGGTTCTCTTTTATATTGTCATACTTTCTTAGCAAGGCTTTAGTGCGACGGATTAAGGGTGGGTAGATGTTACTCAGCAAGGGGAGCCAGTAAGAAGATGTTAGTCTGATGATTTGTTTACACAGAGATTTTTTTATTAACTTATTGTGGAAAAACGACTTTTTTTATCCAAACCAAACTGTATTTTACTCCTAAAACTTCATCTTTTCATAAAATATTATCGAGAAGTTCATTTCTTCAATAAAAACATATCTTTTTTACATTGAAGATATGGTTTTTTTCCTGTAGCCTCAGCTATTGTTTATGTGACATTCTAGTTTCAATATTTCGATAGCTGGGGATTATTTACAGACTTAAAAGAAATGACAAATAGGAAAAGAGTTACCGATTTGCTTCCAAAAAATTACTGTTTGAACAATTTTCAGAAGTCGTTCCAGGGACTTTGAATAACTAAAATATATAATTCATTACTGTTGATGATTTATTTACACATATTGAAAACAAATGTAGATATAGAGGAACGGCCGCAAAATGCAGTTTGCTAGCTTCTTGAGAAGAAAGAGAGCTACTTTATATCGAAACATTCATGTATCTCTCTGTAACATAACTTTTTTTAATGAAATGACATACATGATTTTGTTAATAATTATAATCGATGGATAACTGACTATGATACTGTTAAAAAAACCATATTGTTTTTTAACCGTGTTAAATTTTATTTTTTAATCGCAACATGATATATGATAACAATACCATAATACAATAACAATTCTTGAACATTCAAAATATTGATTTTAATCAAAGATCTTTTAAAACATTTAACCTTAAAACGATTATTAGACAAATATTGACAGAAATCCAAAAAACCGATTTAAGATAGCTGTGTGACGTCAAAAATTTAATTGATTTAAACAAGATGCTTCCTGATATTTTTAAACATGACAATTATTTTATTAATGTCATTGTAAATTGTTAAAACAACTCCACCGAACACAATAAGAACACAGGACTCGATCTGAAACCAATTATCAATTCTTTGCAATAAAAGAAGTCATAGCAAATTTCAGAGAGCTTAAAATATAAAATAACCTTTATAATTTTTATTAAATAAAAAATTAAACTTTTTTTTTCATTTTTTGGTGAATCTCATATACAAATGCTGAAATATACATAAATATAATTAGTAAGTATGCGCGAGTAGACGAATTAATAAGTCTTAAATATTTTAGAAGCAAAATTAACGAAATATGCAAGAATACGAAATTTACCTGGTAAAATTCGAAGCCATTTTTATATAATTATTACTCCAAAATACAACTTAATAACTCCAGAAGAGGAATGCCGTGCTATAGAAGCAGAACTAATATTACTTTTTTAAGGATTTATGTCTAGATTTGAAGATATCTTCCCAGAGGTATTGAATATTATCATGGTCGCTTTCATTTTCAAGGGGGGAAATCCTGTCTCACCGGGCAACTACAGACCCATTTCTCTCTTGCCTATTATTTTAAAAATATTTGAAAAGTATCTGTCTATCAGAGTAATAGATTATTTTGAAAAGAAAAATCTGTTTATGGATCTTGTGTCATACATGTTAGATTCCTTTAATAATATGAAGTATATAGGTGCCTTATTCTGTAACTTGAGTAAAACATTTGACTGATATTATTTCAGAAAATGAAAAAATTTAATTTTTCAAATGCAAATATTTTATTTTTGGAGTCATAGCTAGAGAATTGGATGCAAGTCATTGGGGTTGCTAGCGTGTCATCTGAACAGAATGAGCTCAATATTGGTGTTCTCCAGAGCTCTATCTTGGGACCCAATCTTTTCTTAATATAAATAAATCACTTATCTGTTACTAAGTCAGGAGCTAATTTCAGGTTTTTCGCTGACTACACTACGGTGGTTGTGTCGACGCGGTCTTTAAAAAATGCCTTGTCCGAGGTACATAGAGGGTAGAAAGTATTGAGAAGTGGTTCTGTGCAAACAAGCTACCTCTCAATAAAAGCAGAACCAATTAAATTGTAATATGGATGGGGTAAATGAAAATCCAAATGTCAAATTTTTGGAGCCCCAGATTTACGAACTTTCACGTTGGCACATGCATATTCAGGAAACAGATAGAAAACTCAATTCTGTATTAAATGATCATCGTTCCTTATCAGCGACTACGTTAAGAACGGCATAATTTGAATTTTTTTATCTATGCCATGTTTACTTGGGGGCATGTACCCAATGCAGTCCGAGTGTTTAAAATACAGAGAGGGGCTCTCAGGGTTTTAATGGGTTTGAATCATAAAGATTCCTCTGGAGGAACCTCTAGAGCCCTTGGTATACTGACTGTTCTTTCACTGTATATATTTGAAAATTTACTATATGTTCATAAAAACAGGCATGGTTAAGTAGAGGTTCACGACTATAAGACCAGATATTCCATGTATCTATGCTTAGTGCGGTGTCAAAATGGCCCAGGATATTGGGGTATTAAATCTTTTAGCACAATACCTTTAAAAATGCAAAAATTACCTTATATGACTTTCAACGATTACTAATCCAAAAGGCCTTTTATTTATTGGAGGCGTCCATGGGTTACCACTTTTAGATACTAGAGTGATTAATGTAGTGTTGTAATTATTAAACACGATTTTAAACTGAATAAACCTAAATGTATATAGGTGTTTGTTATTTACTCCTTCTAGTTATTCTTTTTTATAATTTCACTAGTTTTGTTAGTGTTTATCTATTTATATTATTATACTTTTACTTGACGTTTGTTAGTACTTTTTTGTACATTGCTTTTAATAAATAATCTTGAATCTTATAAGTTGAATCTTTACAAAATCATCAACATGAATGAAAGATATAACTGTCTATCTACTTATTGTCGCCAGAACGGTTTTTTAACTATTAAAAACAAATCTAGTGATTTCTTGAATAAAGATTAGTAACTCTCCTCCACTTATAGAGATTTAAATTTTTTTGAGAGTGTAGAAAACTGCCAGCTTTTATAATACAGAAACTAAATCCGTGTGAAGTTGCCTGTCTCCCATCGGACGCGTCCCCAGGTGGTGGATAGGGGAAGATTCTAACCGGCGTAGTCGGAGAACAGATGGGAAATAAAATACCATCCGCGAACTAAAACAGGCTAGGCTTTTAGCGAGGCTAGCAACCTACTGGGAGCGACAATTTTCTTATATGCTCACAGAAATGACACCCAGCCTCGGAATAGGATTGATTTATTGACGACGATCACGGCGAGGAAAAGGACATTGATTAATGGAAACAAAAGAAAAAGAAAAAGCTTACGAATTGGAACGTGGAACATAGAATCATGGAAAGATAGAGACCAAGAAATTCTCATCGAATTAGAAAAACATAACATCGACATTTATGTGATGAGTGAGATGCGCAGAAAAGGCAAAGTTTCAACCATGGCTGGAGAGTATATGCTGTTCCATAGTGGGAAAGGAAAAGAGGGGAGGGCTAGCGCTGGAGTCGGATTGCTAATAAACAGAAACTTTCAGAACAACATAATAGACACGAATTAGGTAAACGAAAGAATAATAATGGTAACGATGTCTCTGAAAAAGAAAATGTTACACATAGTATCCATTTACGCACCACAAATAGGAAGGCCCAAAAAAGAGAGACATTTATTTTATAACAATCTGCAAGACCTACTGGACACGATACCAAAAACGCACGCAGCAGTCATATTGGGGGTCTTTAATGGGCATATCTGTAATACGTTAATACCAGGAATCATGCAGATCTATAACGATGGCGACCTAAATGAGGGCGGCGAGGACTTGATCGAGTTTTGTATCTTAAATGAACTGAGAATTACAAACACGTTCTTTGACCATAAGCCCCAACACAAATGCACATGGACAAACACTAGAGGACATAGATCAGCGATCGACTTTATACTGACAAATGGAGAAATACACCACGCGCAAATACAAGATGTAAGAACGCTCACATCAGCTAATATAGGAACATCTCATGAGCTTGTACTGTGTAAACTCAAAATATACATCAACCGCAATCCTGCGCCAAAAGCTCCAACCATAGAAAAAATAAACTATGAGAAACTTGAAGACCCATCTACACAGATGCTATATCGCTCAAGATTGGAACAAAAAATAACTATTAAACCTTGTTCCGAGGACTAAACAAAGAAGAAATGTGGACTACAATAATGATAAATATATTAGACGCTGCAAAAGAAGCGTTGGGAACAAGAATAAATAGAGGGAGGAAGAAACTACGTAAAACACCGTGGTTCACAGAATAAATAAAAGAACTAGCAAAGATAAAGAAAGACACTTTCTTGAAGTACAAAAGTAATCCTTCGGCTGAAGATTATCAAAAATACAAGCAAACGAGAAACAACATAAACGAGAGGATTAGAAGATGCAAGGAAGAATACTGGGAGCGATACACGAAGGACATGGAGCATGACTTATACGGTGCGCAGAAGAGAATACGGAGAATGATTCAGAAACAGAAAAAAAATGTTAATGAATACATCAGTACAGCTCACATCAAAAAGGAAGAATGGACATCATACTTTGAAAGACAATTTGGTAATACAAATACGATTCACACTAGCTTAACAGCAAAATCCATAAATCTGAGCACTACAAAAATGCAGGTAACATCGGAAGAAATAGAATATAAAATACGTAATTTAAAGAATAGAAAATGTCCTGGACCAGATCTAATTACCAACGAATTATTGAAATACGGAGGCCAAATGCTTACCGAGGAGTTACAAAAGTTTTTAATAAAATTATTAAAGAAGAGCAAGTACCGCAAAAATGGAAAACCAGCTATACAATTCCCGTACACAAAAAAGGTGACCACAAAAACCCGGACAACTACAGAGGAATTATACTTCTTAACTCTGTCACCAAACTATTTACAGCAATAATTCGTGACAAACAGGGGAACCACAGATGTCTTATTTATAGTGAGACAAATAATCGAAAAATCAATAGAATTTAACCACCCTGCATACTTATGCTTTGTTGACCTAACAAAAGCATTTGACCGCATCAAGAAGCAGCACATAATGGACATCCTAAAACAGAAAAATGTTTCAGCGGAGATCATAAACATAATTGATGACTTGTACATAAATCCCAGCGCAAAAATAATAACATCCGATGGTCTAACCGAAGACATCAAGATAAACGAAGGGATAAGGCAGGGAGACTCGCTAAGCCCCTTCTTATTCAATTTGATAATGGACCGCATAATAGAGGATATCAGACCGAAACGCGGATACCAGATGGGTGGACACAATATCAGTATAATATGCTACGCGGATGATGTGGTCCTACTCGCAGATAACGAAGACAACCTCCAGAGATTGATACACCTATTTAACGTATCAACTAAGAAGTACAATATGCAGATATCAACGAATAAAACAAGGTGTATGGTAATTTCCAAGAAACCAAGAAGATGTAAGCTACAGATAGAAAATGCCATAATTGAACAAGTCATGAACTTTAAATACCTAGGCATTGACACAACAAGCTGTCGTAACCTTACTGAAGAAGTACTGTCACAAAATACAAGAGCCCTACAAGTGGCAGAATGCTTAAGAGATGTTATATTTCGAAACAGATACTTGAGAATAGAGGGAAAAACAAAAATATATAAGACCATGATACGATCAATTCTAACTTATTCCACGGAAACCAGAGCAGACACTAAGAAGACAAAGGAGAAAATGAGAACCACCGAAATGAAAGTACTGAGATCAATGCTGAACGTGTCAATCATAGATAGACTGACAAATACCTTAATCAGAGAAAAATGTAATGTGCAGGAGATTGCCAGGACGACCACCAAAGAGATGGGCCCAAAGCTGGTTCTCTTCATCAGCAGAATAAGGCGGGTGTAGATAGAATGACAAACAGGGATATCCCTAGTCAACGTAGAAGAAGAAGAAGAAGAAACTAAATAGTAATTTATCACAATAAAAGATTTTAAGGGTAAAACACAGTTTGGTTTAGGTAAAAAAAGTGTGTTATTTTCCAACAATAATTTTATAAAATAAATCTATATATAATCAAATTAACCTATCTCAGCAACAAACAGTATTTATCATTGTATATCTTGAGGACTTTCTTTTAAAAGAATAAAACAAACGAAAACATTATTGTATGCTCATGCACAGAATTTTTACTTCGACTTTAAACATGCCAATGATATTTTGTTGAATGACTATTTGTGCTCTGAACCCTAGGAGACCTTTTTTTCTTCTGTGAGTAGTGTTGATGATATGCTAAATATTTTCTACAATGAATTATTTTCTGCTATGGAGGCATTTGTGCCTGTAAAGAGAGTTTCTGCAAGAAAGTTTCCTAGGTGGTTTTCTAACGAGCTCGTTCAGTTAACTATACAAAAAAAATGTCATAAGCAGTTTATGTCGAGTGGTTTTTGGAACGATTATGAAGTGTTTACAGGTTTGCGGGCAGAATGTGAGAGACTCTCACGCCTTTGTTATGATAATTATATTCGTGGCACGCAATCTGATACCGGCCGAAGTCTGAAGCCATTCTGGAACTTTGTGAATGACAAACTTCCCTCGACCGGTATGCCATTTGAATTATTTTTGGAGGACGAGATAGCGGTCATGGGTCCTGGGGTTGCTGAACTTTTTGCTAAATAATTCAGCAAAGTATACACTGATATAACAATGAAGTGACCGGTGGCTGTCTCAGCTGATATAAATGTCTCCAATTTCGCCATATCTATTTCTGACATTTACGCTTAGTTGAATGGCCTTGACCTCTATAAAGATCCTGGCTCTGACGGCGTTGATCCAATACTACTGAAAAACTGCTCGTTCTGGCTCGCCCATCTCATCACATTTTCAATGAATCCCTTCGGCGAGGTATTTTTCCTCAATTATAGAAAACGAGTTTTGTGGTTCCTATTCACAAGGCCGGCAGTAGAGCTGACATTCAAAACTATAGACCTATCAGCAAAATTAATACTATTTCTAAAATCTTCAAAAAGCTGGTTAATGTCTTTCTCTTCTCTACTTTTAAGTCTGCCGTCATTGAGGAGTAGTTTGGTTTTTGTGCTGGTAGGAACACTGAGGTGAATTTGGTCTCTTATATGGGCGGTTTATCTGAGGCACCGTAGGGCGGATCTAAGGTCCACTTGGTGTATACTGACTTCTCGAAGGCCTTTGATAGGGTGGCCAGTGAGATTCTGCTGGATAAGTTCCGGGGGCTTGGTATCTCTGGACCAATGTTTGGTTTAATTGAGACCTATCTGAGTGATCGTCGTCAAGTAGTGCGGGTAAATGATTTTGTATCTTCTGAGATATTAGTGTCTACAGGGGTCCCTCAAGGATCCCACATTGATCCATTATTGTTCAACTTATTCAGTAATGATGTACCAATCTGCTTTAGGTCAAGCAATTTCTTACTCTTTGCGAACGACATGAAGGTGTATAAGGTCATCGACAGTTACAGTGACTGCTTGGAGCTACAGGGGGACCTCGATAGATTTGTTTCCTGGTATGAAGTGAATGGAATGCGTGAAGTAAATATTATAAGGGTAAATGCATTAAGTTTTCTATATCGCGTTATCCACTAGATTTTTGCTTGAATGGTAGGCCGCTGACCTCCATTGATTCTGTGCGGAACCTGGGAGTCCTTTTTGATTCCACCCTTTTATTCGCTCCTCATATCGTTGACGTTGTTAGGAGGTCCCTCAGGATGTTAGGTTTTATTAAACGTCATGCTTAGGAGCTTTTCACTGTGAAGTCCCTTAAAATAATCTATTGTTCATTGGTTCGAACACACTTTGATTATGCTTCTTGTGTTTGGAACCCCCAGTATGAATCACATGTGTACCTGCTCGAACAGGTACAGAGAAGGTTTCTCAGATATATTAACATGAAATTCAATGGGGGTGCACTCAACAGTAAAATCGCAAAGGACGATGTCAGGACATAAAAATATATGTAAAAAAATCAGGAGCCCTGAGTTGGAAATGGACACGGACCATATGAACTCGAGCTACCGTTATAATATACCGTTTGAAGTCACAATAGAGAATCGAATGGCAAGTAAAAGAGAAAGACCGGTGCAAGTATCTGGTATACTGACGGTTCAAAAACTAGTGAAGGTACTGGAGCTGGGATATATGGGTTACAACCGAGGAAGGAACTAACCCTTCCCCTTGAGAAATACCCAACAGTATTCCAGGCAGAAATATACGCAATCTTACGGTGCGCAGACAAGATAAAGAGGTTAGTTCAGGCCAAAAGGTATCATCGAGGCTGGTTTGGGAATGTCAGAGTGAGCTGGAAATTCTGGCAAAAGACAACAGAGTTATGTTAAAGTGGGTAGCATACATGGAAATGAAAAAGCTAACGAGCTAGCTAGAGCAGGGTCAGCATCTCAATGCATTGGTCCAGAACCGGCCTTTGGGGTGCCGCGGTGCGCGGCTCGAGAAGCAGTCAAAGAATGGATCAAAAGAGAACATAAAAACCACTGAATGACCAGACAGGGTTTAAACCACAGCAAGCTATTTATTGGGACTCAGGACCCGAAACTGGCAAGGAAATTACTACAAATGAGTAGAAACCAATTAAGGACTATTACGTGTATAATTACGGGACACAAGGCCGTCAAAGAACATCTGAATAGAATGAATCTATATAACGAAAACCTCGGCTGCAGACTATGTGGACAAGCTGATTAAACGGTGAAGCATATCATATGTGACTGTGAGTCACTGGTGAGATTTAGACAACAAAGTTTCGGGTCAGTAAGATTGAAACCGAGAGAAATATTCATTTCTTAGCAGGACTGTACAGATTGAGTCATGGGGCTAGGTTGACAGAGTGGCTGTAATGTCTAGGGTGAGCACAATAGGCCTACTCTGGTCGTAGTGCATCCGGCTTTAGAACGGACCCGGGAATATAATAAAAACAAATGGGGGTGCTGATCTTGATCATGCTGCATTGTGCTCCGAGTTGAATTTACTCTCCCTTGCTAATAGAAGAAAGGGTAGAGACTTACAACTTCTCTTTAAAATTATAAACAGTATCGCCGATTGCCCGCGCCTGTTGTCGAATGTTGGTCTGAGGGTTCCTCCCAGAAGTACTCATAATTTCCATATATTTCACCAGCCTTTTCACAGAACAAATTACGCAAGCCATTCTAATTGGCTGGGTGACTTGAATTTCTTTGGTACGTCCTTGAATCATTTTAAACGAAGGCTGTTGGAACTGATTGTCGATTGATATTTTGTGTTTCTGCTGTTACAGATTGACAGGTGTACACTTTTCCTGTTTTCCTTTGTAAAAATTCTTTTGTTATATTATTATTGATATCGCATTGTTATGTTTCACTTTAGCTCTGTAATGAATTAATGTAAAATGGACAGTCTTGTCCGTCGATAAATAAATAAATGAATAAAAACCACTAATTGAAATGCTTTTTTTGCGCCGTAGCGCAAATTTTCCAACTACTTACATCTTACTGTTTAAACTTATTTTGTATACAATCAATACCTGAGCTTCCAAATTAAGAAACAGTTCTTTCATGTTTACAAACGCTCAAAGTTAATTTTTGAATATTAGCAACCGTCGCCAACTGCCATGACTGATAATTTTCTATTATTGGTTACCTCTTACCCCGAAATGTCTGAATTTTTGTAACTGATTTGGTGTATGTTTGAGTGTGAGAAGCCAAAAGGGTTATTGCGTTTCTTCTTAAATCGAAGCAATATAACCTTTTTTATAGTGAAGGTATTATAAGTAAGTTAAACCACCATAAAAGTTTATTGAATATTTCTTTTTTCAAAATAACATCAACTGTTGCCTAAAAGTTTGAGACTGAAAATGTTATCAACCCAGCCTCTTTTCTACAGATTTATCTATCTGTTCTTTGTTTAGTTGTTTAGCTCAGTTATTTTAGAGAGTTACTACACAATTATTTCTTTTGGTTGTAAAGTTTTAAAGATCACGTTAATATTATTATTTAATTAATTTAGTTAACCTTGTAATTTACAGCGGCAAAGCACGCATTAACATGTTTTAATCTTAAAATAGTTATGAGAAAATTATACGAGAGTGTTTTTAAATAAATATACGTACTTAGAAATAATATATGAAATTATTACAGCACGTGTTAAAAACAAATTTATCAGGTTAAATATCATGCTTATAATTTATATTGTATTACTTCTATTTTGAACATAAAAGAGACTGATTAAACGTGTATAGATAAAATTAATGGACGCATAAATTTTATCAACTGCCTTCTAGTATGTATTTTAAGTTTTAGTCATATATGTACAACTGTTAAGTGTCTAAAATCATTGTAATAAATGGAATTACGCGAATTTCGTCAAAGATTTTGCTTTCTACTTCGGTTCCCAACATATGAATAAACTCATTTTGTATGGTTGGGCTTAATTATTTTGTTGAACCTTTTGGAAGTTCCAGTAACTTTTGTAAAATGGTATCATAGCGCGATAACAGGTGTATTATTGTTAGAAAATTACCCTGTTTAGAGTCATCATTATCATACTCAGAATGACTTCTAAATTGTAGATTACAGAAAGACAATGTCAAAGTAACATCTAAAATTTTGCGTAAAACTTGTCGCTAAAAATTATTACCTTTTTTATATTTTTTGTTTCTTTAATTTTGATCAAGAATATTTCTATTAAGTTTCCAGGTGTCGTGAGTTATACAAGCGGCAATGTGTGCACCGCCAGTTTTATGTTTTGCAATTTTTTGGCATAAAGTTTTCTATTTAGATATTTCATTGACCCAACTAAGCATAAAATGATGGTTGTTCCTATCAGCAACTAGCCAAAAAGGTTCCTAGTAAGAACAGTCTAGTTTAGTAAATTAATACAACCACATACGGTCAACAATTAATCTGCATTTGGATTTTGAAGTGTAATGAACAGCAGAAAATGATCTAGCATTAGTTTTTAGAAAATCAATGTTTTGAGAAACATCATAAACGAGAGGATTAGAAGATGCAAGGAAGAATACTGGGAGCGATACACAAAGGACATGGAGCATGACTTATACGGTACGCAGAAGAGAATATGGAGAATGATTCAGAAACAGAAAAAAAAATGTTAATGAATACATCAGTACAGCTCACATCAAAAAGAAAGAATGGACATCATACTTTGAAAGACAATTTGGTAATACAAATACGATTCACACTAGCATAACAGCAAAATCCATAAATCTGAGCACTACAAAAATGCAGGTAACATCCGAAGAAATAGAATATAAAATACGTGATTTAAAGAATAGAAAATCTCCTGGACCAAATCTAATTACCAACGAATTATTGAAATACGGAGGTCAAATGCTTACCGAGGCGTTACAAAAGCTTTTTAATTAAATTATTAAAGAAGAGCAAGTACCGCAAAAATGGAAAACCAGCTATACAATTCCCGTACACAAAAAAGGTGACCACAAAACCCGGACAACTACAGAGGAATTACACTTCTTAACTCTGTCACCAAACTATTTACAGCAATTATTCGTGACAAACTTGAAGAGAAAATAGAGATCTCGGAGGAACAACAGGGTTTTCGAAAAAAACAGGGGAACCACAGATGCCTTATTTATAGTGAGACAAATAATAGAAAAATCAATAGAATTTAACCACCCTGCATACTTATGCTTTGTTGACCTAACAAAAGCATTTGACCGCATCAAGAAGCATCACATAACGGACATCCTAAAACAGAAAAATGTTTCAGCGGAGATCATAAACATAATTAATGACTTGTACACAAATGCCAGCATAAAAATAATACCATCCGAAGGTCTAACCGAAGACATCAAGATAAACGAAGGGATAAGGTAAGGAGACTCGCTAAGCCCCTTCTTATTCAATTTGATAATGGACCACATAATAGAGGACATCAGACCGAAACGCGGATACCAGATGGGCGGACACAATATCAATATATGCTATGCGGATGATGCGGTCCTATTCGCAGATAACGAAGACGACCTCCAGAGATTGATACACCTCTTTAACGAATCAACTAAGAAGTACAATATGCAGATATCAACGAATAAAACAAAGTGTATGGTAATTTCCAAGGAACCAAGAAGATGTAAGCTACAGATAGAAAATGTCATAATTGAACAAGTCATGAACTTTAAATACCTAGGCATTGACACAACAAGCTGTCGTAACCTTACTGGAGAAGTACTGTCACAAAATACAAGAGCCTTACAAGTGGCAAGATGCTTAAGAGATGTTATATTTCGAAACAGATACATGAGAATAGAGGGAAAGACAAAAATATATAAGACCATGATACGACCAATTCTAACTTATGCCACGGAAACAAGAGCAGACACTAAGAAGACAAAGCAGAAAATGAGAACCACCGAAATGAAAGTACTGAGATCAATGCTGAACGTGTCAATCAGAGATAGGCTGACAAATACCTTAATCAGAGAAAAAATGTAATATGCAGGACGTGGTGAAATGGACAAAAGAAAGAAAAAGAGGATGGAAAGAACACGTTGAGAGAAAGAGTGAAGAGAGACTAGCCAAAGTTTGTATGTATGGACGACCAAGAGGAAGAAGATTATCAGGACGACCACCATAGCGATGGGCCCAGAGCTGGTTCTCTTCATCAGCAGAATAAGGCGGGTGTAGATAGAATGACAAACAGGGATATCCCTAGTCAACGTAGAAGAAAAAGAAGAAGAAGAATGTCTTTTGATCTGCAAGACCCATAACTTAAAATAAATTTTTAAATTGTGTTACTTTTAACAATATTTTCATAATAACCTCTGTCTGTAAGATATTTTTGTTTTATTAACGTTTCTGGTATTTGCTCTTTATCGGCGAAACCAACAGTATTTTCAATTCTTGTCAGTTGTGAAGACACTTGAAAAGCATTTCAATTTACTTTATGGTTTACCACAAGTTCATCTAATTCTAAACTATCTGAAACTAAAATAACATAAATTGAGATGTAAAACCTACAGCCTCTTTGGATGTTTCAAAAAAGGAAGTAAAATGTCAAAGCTAACTCCTTCGGGCGCGTTCAGAATTTTTGACACGTTTGAAAAAGAAATGACGGCTCAGAAATGACCCTAGATAATACCAGTCCGCTGAAATAAATTTATTAGATAAGCCAATTCATTAATCATTAACATTTTCAGCTCAAAATTAACTGGGTATCCCATCAGTTATTTTTAAATTATAGTAATATATTTGCTGCCAGTAATAACCGAAACTGAATAAGTTAGTTGCCTAAATTTCCCTCTCAAGAAATTAGCGATTTCCCGAAA
Source organism: Diaprepes abbreviatus (assembly GCA_034092305.1). Lineage (NCBI taxonomy): Eukaryota > Metazoa > Arthropoda > Insecta > Coleoptera > Curculionidae > Diaprepes > Diaprepes abbreviatus. The sequence goes on from JASJET010000028.1 coordinate 14,900,759, forward strand.
GTTTGGAGACCCCTTCTACTAGATGTCACCCTAAACCGACAATGACAAGGTAAGTTACAAAACAGATGGACGATGCATTGATGGAAAGTCTATAATTTCAGTAGATACAGAAAAATATTTGCAGGAATAAAAATTAACTGGAACAGAGAGCAAATAATTACGATAAGACAATTACCACTCAATGGATTCGATAATAGGATCAAAACAGTCCAAAATAAGCAATTCCTACAAAAATAACTGGTCGGTGCAAATTTGACAGTGACACACAACCTTAAACCGAAAATATAAACAAAGCAAAACCGACGGAACTATCAAAATAATTTCAAAAAACTTCAATAGGAAAAGATAAAAGAAAAACTTTCACAAAAAAACGACATTTAACTAGAAAAAAAATAACAATAAGTTAGTAATAATAGACATAAATGCAACTACCCGCAGTGTAGTGAATGCGAAGCTAAACAACGTAAACAGAGGTCAAAAATTGATAATCAAATACATCTTAAAACCGTACTTTGTAGTATAAGAATGTAACCAAAATTCAGGAAGATAAAATAATCGAGCTGTGAAACGAATCGACAAGGAACTAGAACTACGGGAATCTGTAGTCAAATCAACAAAAACAATGTAACTACTCGCAAAACAGTATATTTATATTCGAAGAATTTATGGAAGGGTATTGTGTTTGATCATAACGCGAATATTTACAAAAATAAGGTAAAATTAACTGAATTAGCTATAGTAAACTTACTTTGAAATTTGAACCGTAACAGTAGCCGAAATGCGTGTGAGGAGAGAACCAAAGTGAAATTTGCAGAAAATAAACTGTCTATCTTTTCCTTTAACGATCTGAAGGAGAAAAACGGTAACTTATTAAATTAGTGATACGACCATAAATATTTGTGTTAATCTTACTTAATTTTTAAGCGTTACATCTACTTTTGTATGTATAGATGTTGTTTGTAGGTTTAACATCTTGCAGACGTACATCGGAATGGAAAATTTATATAGGCTGTTATTTTCTGTAAATTTGGCTCGTGGTTAGAAACAGCTCCACTGACGAAACCTTTAGGTGCTCGAAACGCGTATGGAGAGAGAATCAGAGAGGAATTTGCAGAAAATAAACTGTACACCTTTTCCCTTAATGGTCTAAAAAAGAAAAACGATAACTTATTAACCCGAACTAACCTGAACTAATTCTATGTTCTTAAATATTTCTTAATGTCGGAATTTTTAATTATATTAAGGTTTTATAAAGAAATGAAAAGTGTGTACAAGATACCTACATGAAAAAGACTTATGATCAGTGAACTAAGTTTCATTTTCTATATCATTCTATTTATGACGATATCTAAAACTTATCGATCACTCCTTGTATCATAATATGAAAGTTTTACTATACTATACTATAAAAGGGCACTAACCTTTAAGCTAGAGGATCAAGGAAGGACAAAACATTCAAAAGTTTGTATTGTTTAGAATTGATCCCATTCAAAAAAGAGTTTTTCAATATAAAAAATTATGTAAATTTTATAAAGCCTGAACCTAAATATATTTTCCCTATATTTAGAAGACAGATAATTAATTATTTTTCAACTATAAAACTCTTCATTTGCTTGGTGTTAGTTGACAACAAGATTGATGAACTGAGTTGGTTTAGAGTCAAATAAACATAAACATGGAGCCGTCTGAAAATTATTTTCACAGCATATTTTTTTTGGGAATATATCTGGCTTATGAGTAAATACTGCACATATTTGCTCTAAGTATTGTTTTTAAGGATTATTCTATTTCCCTTTACAATAAATCTATTATAAAAATATCTCAATGGATCATATTATTTATTTTAGTTATGACATCGAAATGTCATTCTTTAGAAATTATTAAATACACCTATTGGTAAAAAAAGTTTCATACATTTTAGGGTGAGAGGTACTGAATGTGATAAAGTGGGTAAATATAAGACTAGCCATGATATTTAGCGTTCATTGGTAGTTACTCCAAGCCATCGATAAAAATTAGTGCTGTTTTTGACATAAATTCCGGGACCTTTCTAGGGGTGTTTGAAGCAATGTAAGAACAAACTCTATAGAAAATGTTACAGCAAAAAATAGTTTTGGGTCAAGAAGTGGGTCAAAGTTGGCTAAAACAGATTGTTTTAATCTATCAGTCAAGGAAAGCATTTCGGAAAAAAAGTTTCAAATAAAAGTTGTAGAGATTTTAAAAATCTACAATTTGAGCGTTTGTGTGACCATCCAATCCTTAAAATCTGCCTTTTTTTGCATATCAATTGTTTATAGGAAAAATTAACTTTTTTTTGCACTTTTTTGACTTTTAGGGGAATCCCTGGTCATTTTGAATAAAATAATGTTTTATAACTGTAAATCAGATAATTTGTTGCTGAGATATTTGTTTATCCCAAGACGCAAAATGTTGGTTGCTATAACTTTTTTTTGGGTGAACATTTTGACCACCATAAACGCTCAATCTCTTCGTGACGGCCTATATTCTCATATCGTGTTAGGGGCAAATGAAAAAATTAATTTTCTAAAAAAGAGGGTTTTCCATATTCATAATTCTTCAAGCTACTAAAAATTTAAAAAAAAATCACCGAAATTGGTCCGTTCGACAAATTTTTCCAAGAGCTGATGATTTGAAGCTTCGAGTTCAGTTTTTTTTGCGTGCGCGAGAGCTCTGTTTATAAAAAAACATCCCCTTTTTTAGAGCTATATTTAAGAGGTTGAAAATTAAATTTTTCATTTGTCCCTAACGAGATATGAAAATTTAGGCTTTCATAAAGAGATTGAACCTTTATGGAGGTTAAAACGTTTACTCAAAGAAAAAGTTATAGCAATCAACATTTTGCGTCTTGTGATAAACAGTTAGCAATATCTCAGCAATAAATTATCCGATTTACTATAAGAAAATGTAATTTTGTTTAGAAAGATGATGACTTCCCTTTGAAGGTAAAAAGTGCAAAAGAAGTTAATTTTGCATTAAAAAATTGATATGAAAGAAATGGCCGATTTTGAGAGTTTTTTGGCCTTTTTTGGCCAAATTAACAAAAATGATTTCACCAAAGCTTAAATTATAGCTTTTCAAAATCTCTACAACTTTATTTGAAATTTTTTTTCCAAAATGTGTTCCTTGGCTTATAGATTCAAAAAACCTGTTTAAGCCAAGTTTGACCCTCCTTCTTGGCGCCAACCTATTTTTTGTTTTTACATTTTATGTATGGTTTGTTCTTATATAGCTCCCAACACCCCTGGGTAGCTCTCATCCATCTCGGAATTTACGTCACTGTATATACCTATGGCTTGGACTAAATGTTCAGTAGTTAACTATGAACGCTTGAAAACAACAATTGACGGTATTTTAATGTTGTAAGCTTAGATATTAATTAGAAACAAAAAAGTTTAAATAATAAGATGTAGGTAGTGAGAAAACCTACCGTAGTTACTAAAAAGCTTTAAAATTAGCCTTTGTTGTTTATGAAACTGTTATTGCGAAAATAAAGTTGATTTTATTCTTGTATAAGGAAGACCTCATGATAATAAAAAATAAGTGTTCATATCAGGGGCGGATCCAGCCTATCTCTTTGGGGGGGGGGGCGGTGACATCACAAAAGTACAGTATGGCAAGCGAAGGCTAATTGTCGACGGAGGGGGGGGGGGGAGACACCAGCAACATTCCCATTTCTAGTCTAAAAGGCAGGGTCGGGTCTATTTTTCTGAATTTGAAGTTTTTGGAGAGAAGGGGGCGATCACAAGAAAAACAAGTTGTCGACAGGGGGGGAGGATGCGAGCAGCATACACATTCCTAGTATAAAAGGCAGAATAGGTTCTATTTTCCTGAACTCAAAGTTCTTGGGAAGGAGAGAGAAGATCGCAAGTATACACATTTTTATACTTTATTCAAAAACTAGAGAGAGTAATAAAACTGTTACCGAAACCTCCAATGTATCTGCTCCAGTGCAATGTAACTGGGGACTGACGTAAATCTAATTATATTTAAAGCTTTTATAAATTTACTGCAACAATAAAATTTCTGATAGTTCAATTTAATTTCTGTCAATAAGCAAAGTGTGTCCTTAGTGATTTATCTTGTTTGTGCTTGTTTTCATATATTATTTGAGATTAGTGAGATACCCAAAATCCACATCTATATTTATTCCAAAATCGTTAAACCAGGGCATTTTTTCCCCAACGAAAAACTTATTAAGATGAATGTTTATCATGCCTTAAGGTATCAATATCTAGATAATAATATTAAAAGCTTTGTTGAAATGTGTTCTAACATGACAGGAGTTGGAAAATTTACTATGTACCGCATACTGAAGGAAAAAAAACGACTGGAATTGTTAGTACTCCCAAGCTACATTTGATCACAGACAGACGAAAAACCTCGTTGGAAGAAGATATGTAAACTGCAATAAAAGGAGTTGTCCATACATTTTATTATGAGAAGCAGATTCCAACCATCGACAAAATTCTAACTAAAATCAATGAAGATCGGGATTTACGTCAAATTAAAAGAACTGAGCTCGGGAAATTGCTCAGAGAATTTAATTTTTGCTGGAAAAAACCAGATAGGAAATCTGTTCTTATACATCGTCCGGAAAATGTCCATTAAAGTAAAAGGTAGAGTTGCTTGAAATATCACAACTTACAAAATTAGTAATTTAACTTACCTTTTGAAATATTTTATTGAATAAAGTTACTGCAGAAAATTGGGAAAAATTATTATTTAAATTTTCTGTAACATATAAAAATTAATTACATTTGAATCCCTTTTTAGTGTTTAATTGTAATTCTGCAGATGGTTTAAGAAATAAATAAACTGAAACGTCAAATGTCCTAAAAATGTTTTTAATTAATAATAAAATGACCGATAGCCCCAAACAATTTTAATATATGGACAAATTTATTTTTTTATATATGTTTAACTTCTTGTATTTTTGACAATGGGTGTTTTGAAACTATTTAAATTATAACTTAGAATTTTTTTAGACAAAAGCTACGTTTTAATTTGAATGTGGCTACAACAGTTTCTATGCCAAAATTAAAAATAATAAAAATACAGTTATGATTTGTGTTAAATATGCCAAAATTATCTATATTTTCTAATGAATGTGAATTATTAAGAAATCATAAGAAATAAAATAATATTATAAAAACTTTTTATTTTAAGTTTATTACCGAAATAATATTCTATGCCATAAATACTTAGTGATAAAATAAACCTCCTTCCGACGCCTATGACAAGGATTAAAATCCTTTTTAACACTTCAGACATCCATATATCTATTGTTATGCAACCCAAATAGTCCATTATTATAGACCGGTATTTTTGATCATAAAATTTCTAACCCTATGAAAAATATATGTGTCTAACAGATTTTACCAGACACCGAACTAAAGAACACAGGTAGTTTGCGAAGGAAAAAAGGTTAAAAAATGATTTATTACTCTCTCTAGTTCTTGAATAAGCTATAGTACAAGAGACAAAATCAGATCTATTTTCCTGAACTCAAGGCTCTTGGGGGGGGGGGTCGATCTCCCCCACTGCCCCCCCTTGGATATGCGCCTGGTTCATATAGTAATAAAGATTGTCTTGTTGCTGAGATATATTGATCCGCTTACGAAGAGACTTTTTTACTAACTTATCGTGAAAAAACGACATTTTTGTAACCAAAGCCATACTGTGCTTTACCCTTAAGACCGAATGTTTTCATAAAATATTATTGGCAAGTAAATTTTTTATAAAAAACACTGCTTTTTAATATAAAAAAATCGCAATTTTTTCCTTATAAACAAATATAGCTGTAGCCATAACTATTGCAAATTGAGAAAAAAAAAACACTAAATTACTCTGAAAAAATCGTAGGTTTTTGGGGTCGGTGGATCTGAATTCCTTATTTATTTGATCACCCAAGGTCAGCCACAGGTCATTTCAGGATCATTTCATGGTTATTTAAAATTCAAATTGAGAAGAATCCACTAAATAATTCTGACAAGAAGATGATATATATATATATATATATATATATATATATATATATATATATATATATATATATACATATATACATATACATATATACATATATATATATATATATATATATATATATATATATATATATATATATATATATATATACATATATACATATACATATATACATATATATATATATATATATATATATATATATATATATATATATATATATATATATATATATAAATTTTTATGATCGCTGGATCCAAATTCGTGGTTTGTTTAATCCCGTGAGGTCAGCCAGAGGTCATTTCAGCTTCATTTCAAGGTAAAATTAAAAAAAAAATACAAAATAGATCTGTAAAAGAAAATATGTATATTTTTGTCTTAACTCGTGGTTTGTTGTTAATTCCTCAAGGTTAACCATAGGTTTTTTCAAGGTCAAATTGAAAAAATTTACTAAAACATCTGTAAAGCAAGAGGACCCACTGGTAGCTAGATCGATATCATACAGGCAACAGAATCGAAACTCAAGTTTCCAAAACTTCGTTCCCCACGCACAACTAGATTGATGTACGTTACAAAAACAGCAAATATAAAAGCGGAGTTGGCTATTACAAAACAGTAATCCAAAACTCAAGCTTTCAAACTCACATAACTCATGCACAGCTAAATTGATAAACATTAAACAGCAGACAGGCGAGCGGATCAAGTTTTTAAGGAGAAACTCACGGTCCCAAAATCACACACTCCACGTGCAGCTAGATTGATGGCCGCTATAAATATGCCAAAACAAGTTATCTTAACCATATATCCCACGTGTCCCTTAAGCCTAAGACAGAGGCGAAAAACAAGGATTTATGAGAGTATGAAATAAAACTCCAACCTCTTCAAAAACTGTATACCCCAGGTAAATTATATTTGAGAGCTTGAGGTTTGTTTTATATATTTATAAAAACTCGCGTTGCTAGCCTAGCTGTTATATAACGGATATCAATGTAGCCAGCGTGTGGTCTGTAGTTTTAAAGACTTCACCTTTCACCTTGAAAAGTCACTCCGTTCACGTGTTTGCTTGTAGCGAACATCAATATAGTTGCGCGTGGGGTGTGTGATTTTGGGTGTTCGAAATTTGGCTCAAAAACTCGATCCCTCTTGCTTGTCTGCTGTGTAACGGATATCGATCTAGCAGCGCATGGGTTCTCTCCTTTTATAGATTTATTTAGTTGATTTTTTCAGTTTGACCTTAAAATGACTTTGAAATGACCTCTGGTTAACCTTGAGGTATTAAACTAACCTCAAGTTCAGATTGAGCGCCCGCAAAAGTCTATATACTTTTTTAACAGATTTATTTAATAGATTCTTCTCAATTTGAACTTGAAATGACGCTGAAAAGATCTTTGGCTGAACTGGAGAGATTAAACAAACCACGAATTTGGATCCAGTGATCACAAAAACCAACATATTTTCTTTTTTAAATTTATATAATGGATCTTTCTCAATTTGATCTTGAAATTACTCTGGAATAACCTCTGCCTGATCTTGGAGGATTAAACAAACCTCGAATTCGGATTCAACGATCCTAAAAACCAACATGTCTTCCTTTTCAGATTTATTTAGTGGATCTTCCTCAATTTGACTTTGAAATTACTCTAAAATAACTTCTGCCTGATCTTGGGGGATGAAATAAACCACAAATTCGGATTCAAAGACCCAAGAAACCAACATTTTAATTTAGTGGTTTCTTCTTCATTTAACCTTGTAATGACCCTAAAATAGCCTCTGGCTGACCTTAGGGGATTAAACAAATCATTAATTAAATGATCTCAAGAACCTACATATTTACTTCTTCAAATTTATTTAGTAAATTTTACTATATTTGAACTTGAAACGACCTTGAACCTCACGTGATGGAGGTTAACGAACGTCAGATTTGGATTCAGGGCGTTAAATTAGATAAGAAGAAATGGTTTGGTCAAATAAGCATCAACTTTTTTTTGTCATCGTTCCTAGGTTTACAGTAATAAAATTTGTTTCTTTAGAAGAAACAACAAAATATAGGGTATATAAATGTTCAAAAAGATCTTTAATTTTAGTATTAAATATACTCTTGAAAAAGCCCACACTAGGCGAAACGTACGTAGAATTTACCTTTAATAAACTACTGAAACATTAAAAACCAAACAGTGTCTTATTTACAAGTATTTAAAGCATGTTTCCTAAGGGACCAACTGCTAAATCAACACAGTGTATGTACCCATTGAGTCTGTAGTAGCTACTAAAGATTGTGTATCTTAACACTGGGTTTACTGATGATTCCATTATAATTTTTTAAGTAAGCTGCTTCACTATTTTATATGATGTTATTAATCCCAGGGGTATTCGGTAGTATCAGATTTCGACGCTTTCCCTTAGTTTCTTCAATACTCATGTTGCAAAATAATCAGAAACTATTGCTTACTGCCACCAGAATCTTTTTGCCAATTGGCGCGGACTGTTTTGCAATTTTTCTGCAAACAAGCCTAATGTACACACGTTTTTTTATCGGTGCTTTGAGTGTTGTTTTTGTTAAATAAGTTCGAAGTGAATTTCCTGATTTGAGGGTTATTTTTATGTTGTTGCTGCTGGCATTTCGTCTTATTTCCTTGGAAGTTTTCTTAGTATACGGTATTGTTAAGAGGGAATATATTTATTGTTGTTCAATGGTCTTTCTACTAAAGCTAATTATAGTATGTTCTTTTAATTTTAGAGGATCATCATACTTAACGCAGTTAATATTTGCTCTTTCTGAGTATTCCTTTTAGATAATTCATGATTATAAAGGTTATAGTAGATATCTGTTGGACTTCCATTGTCTTGTTGAATATCACGACGTTTCGGCTAGTAGTTATCTCTAGCCGTTTTCAAGTGAAACTAAATAAATCCCTTAGCTACATGACTATTTATACTAAAAGTAAATGCAGTAGAGTATGACTGAGACGGGTGCAGTCATGCCTGCTATGACAAAATCATATTTTTTTATGCTGCATGTAGTTTTAGTTTACAATTACTAAGAAGTGGTTTCCACACTTCTCTTATATATAAAGATGGTTTACTAAAACAACTCGGGTTCTGATGTACAACCGCGGCTTCAGTAGTCATGTAGCTAAGGGATTTATTTAGTTTCACTTGAAAACGGCTAGAGGTAACTACTAGCCGAAACGTCGTGATATTCAACAAAAAGAAAATAAAGACAATGGAAGTCCAACAGATATCTACTATTTCGCAAGAAACATCATTATCTATGACCTTCAAACAAACATTATAAAGGTTGTCTGTACTTTCTCGTTTTTTTACAACAGAATGGTTATACACATGCTTGTGCCCAGTGTGTGCTACTTTCCATTATAGTAAAGATTTAACAGTTTCATTGGAGCGATCAGACGTAACAACCAGAAGGGGTAGCTAATCATTTCTTTATTGTTTCATGTTAATTATTAGTCGAATATATTTTAGATATGTAATTAAAGAATTTTTGGTTTCATCGTTGCTGTTTGTATGGCCTGAGTTCCGACCATTTAATTCATCATACATACATAAAACCTCTAAACAGAGAATATTCATTTATAGAATCTGAAAATATGATAGCAGCATTACTTCCATTCGGTTTGTAATATGAGGTATTCTTATTTGTATCATTTCTGTGACGTTTCATATACGGGTATATTAAAGAAATTATGACATAGCTCCACATATCAAAACTTAAAAAAATGAAGATGAATTTTCACCATAATACTAGTTTTGGTCAGTATAGATTATTTTTCCTGTGGCGTAGTATTTTGTAACAACACTCACATTTAGCCTTATCATATCTAATTAAATAAGTGTGCTTAAAGTTAGACAGGTAAATTAAAAAAAAACAACAAAAATTGTATTATCTGAGGAATCTTAATATAATAGTAATTCATATTTGTTTGAATAGTTTAAAAACACATATATTTTTTTTAAATACACTTGGGTTATTCTAAAATTTTATTCATTGGCTGTCTTAAGATTTTGATATAGTTAAGGATATGATTGGAACGAAGTTTGCAAAGGATATGATTGGAACGAAGTTTGCATTTACTGATCGCAATTTACTTCATTTATACACGGAGTTGAATATAGCTGTACGTTTGCTGAATGTGATTTCAGCACTACAACGGCGTAATGTGGATTTATCCACTGCTATTGCATCTCACACGGAGGAATCCCTGAAAGCCACATAAACATTATACGCCTTCCGGCGAAGCCGCGTTCAGTTTTGCATGCTTCCTTCCGATCTGTCCTTTGCACAGACAGGTGCATGTCGGTACCCTGATGAGTCTAGTAGAGACGAAACATGTGCCTCTGCCGTATCACTGTGGCAGGGAGAGTAAGTTTTGACTTTCTTCTCGGTATGGTGGTACAGGTGGGCCATCATCTCGATGGTGGTGGAATGGGACGGATTGTATTTTATCGCAATCTATTCAAACTGTGCAACCTCTAACACGGAAAGGATATGATTGGAACGAAGTTTGCATTTACTGATCGCAATTTACCTCATATATATATATATATATATATATATATATATATATATATATATATATATATATATATATATATATATATATATATGAATGGTTTGGTTATTCCGGGTTTCAATCCGTTAGTTCAAAAAATCGTTTTCACGACGTTTCGCCAGATGGTGACCTTTGATGAATGTCGAGTTTTGTTTAGGTGGCTCGCTTTCTGATTGGACAAGCGGCTTCGCAGGCTCCTTTCCTCTGCCGAGTGCGATATATTTGGTTCTTGTATGCTAGTCTTTCGTGTATTGGTTGATCTTTGTTGTTTAGTTTCTTGTTTTTTTATTAATGTTTTCTATAGAATATGGAATATGTATAGCATCATCTCGTTTATTCAGCTGTCCCCCTTTTTCGATTTCTAGGGCCTTGTAGTTCTGTACTGGTGCTATTACTTTTGCTTTTTCAAAGTCGATGGTATGTCCGGTAGTTTGGTGATGTTGAAATAGAGCTGAGGCTGTTTGTTTTTTTTTTGAGGATATTTTTGTATTCAAAAATAAAATTAATTCGGTTACAACACTGGAAGATGAACAGCAGGGATTTAGATCAGGAAGGTCTTGCGTGGATGCAGTATTAATTCTACGACAGATAGTCGAAAAATCTCTAGAATACAATAAACCAACATTTTTATGCTTTATAGATCTAACAAAAGCATTCGATGGCATAAAGCTAGATGACGTAATCCACCTGTTATATAAGAGAAATATTCCTATCAATATAATTCAGACCATCGAAAACATATACGCAAACAATAAAGTTCAGATTCGCACTAACGGTAAATTATCAACACCCATACCAGTTAACAGCGGTATTAGACAGGGAGACTCGCTTAGTCCTTTGTTGTTTAACATGATAATGGACGAAATAATAAAGGAGGTGCGACTTGGTAGAGGATATAAGATGGGTGATACAGAAATAAAAATTCTCTGTTACGCTGATGACGCTGTGATATGTGCCGAAAATGAAGACGACCTCCAGAGATTGTTAAATACCTTTAATCTTACGGGAAGAAAATATAATATGATTATCTCAGCCGAAAAAACTAAATGTATGACAACCTAAAAAGAACCCCTCCGATGCAAACTAGAACTAGACGGTCAAATAATACAACAAGAAATGAGTTTCAAATATCTAGGAATCGACATAACTAGTTATGGTAACATCGAAGATGAAGTAAGAGGGCAGGTGGCCAAAACAAACAAAGTGGCGGGTTGCCTCAACGACGTGATCTGGCGAAACAAACACTTACAACAAGAAACAAAGGTTCGGATCTACAAAACCACAATTAGACCTATTATGACATACACCTCAGAAATACGGTCAGAGACGACAAAAACGAAACAACTATTGGAGACTACAGAAATGAGAATACTTCGACGAATAACAGAAAAAACGCTACTAGACAGAGAAAGAAGCGATAACATCAGGCAATCATGCAACACAGACTGCATTAATGAGTGGGTCCTACAGCGTAAGACACAATGGAACAAACACATAAGCCGAATGACAGAGGATAGACTGGTAAGGATCGCACGAGATAAATCGCCTAGTGGTACATACAGTAGAGGTCGATCACGGAAAAGGTGGAGCGATAATTTAAGTCCAGAATGAGGAAAATCGAAGAAGGAACAGGTCAGGGACCTATTATAGAAGGTAGAAGAAGAAGAAGAAGATTTTTGTATTCTTGAATTTGTGCTGATAAGCGCCTGTTTGTTTGCCCTATATATGTTTGCTGATAATCTGCACATGGAATGCTGTAAATGCCATGATTTTCAAGGTTGGTCTTATCTTTGGGATTTCCCAGGATGTTGGCTATTGTTCTTTGTGGTTTAAATATGAGCTGTATGTCGTGTTTTCTTAAGATTCTTCCGATTCAGTCCGTTATTCCTTTTATGTGTGGGATAATGGCTTTGTTTCTTGTTTGATCTTGGTCTTTGGTTTTTGTTGTGGTTTCCTTTTGTCTTTTTATGGCTTTCTTTATATCTGATTGTTAGAAACCATTCTGTTCTAGAGCTGTTAAAATGTGTCTTATTTCGTCTTGTTTTGTGTTGAGTTCTGTTAGTCGGAGAGATCTTGATATTAGTGTGTTGACTACTGCCTGCTTTTAAGGGGATGATGATGTGACTCTGCATTTATATATCGGTCAGTCAGTCGGGTTTTCGATATACGCTAAAACCTAGGGTGTTGTTGGGTTTTCTAGTTAATTACAGGTCCAAAAAAGGAAGTTTCTTTTCTTGCTCGATTTCTAGCGTGAATTGGATTCTATGGTGGATATTATTCAGGTATATGAGGAAATCGTCCAGGTATTCTTTTCCATGTGGTCATATTATAAAAATATCATCCACATAACGTTTCCAAAATTTCGGTTTTAAGAGTGCTTTTTGCAGTATCTCTTGTTTCAAATATACCATGACAAGGTTGACTATAACTGGTGCACCATCTGTTTGTTTGTATATTTGGTTATCGAACATGGAATATGTGTTTTTTAGGCAGTGTTCTGCAAGTTCAATTGTATAGGCTGGAAAATCTTCGTTCATGGCGATTTTGTCCAAAGTTTCCTCCAGTGGAGATGGATATAGCGATTTTATATCGAGGCTTGTTAAGAAGTCATTTTCTTCGAGGTGAATGTTTTTGATCATATTGGTCAGATGTTCGGAGTTTTTCACGATATATATATATATATATATATATATATATATATATATATATATATATATATATATATATATATATATATATATAAATACATATATACATTTATTTTATGCGAAATTGCGAGGTTAATTTCTTGTTTGATTAACACATTATAAACTTAGTGACAAAAAAAGTTAACAGTAATTCACTACAGCATTTTTAAGTAGAGTTTGTAAAAAAATTACATATATGAAATTTGCAGAAACCATTTTCATTAGCGATATAGGCGGCGAAATACAGAGAGATAACATTTTTTAGAATAACCGTTTTTAAAGGAAGACCACCATATTTTAAATTAGAAATAAAAGCTATTACGTTTTGGTGTCTTTTATATTTTGTTTTAATTGTTATTAAGTTAAGATACAAGAATAATACTTTATATGTGAGTATTTCGTGTTAACAATTTCATATAAAGCTAGCAGTAAAAATACCCGTAACACTAAAAAATCAAATACAGCTTTTTAATTTTTATACGAAAAGTTAAAATATGTATACTAATTTGGTGTTGTATTGATCATAATAACAGTTTTATCATCCAGCTATAAGATTGTTCTAGTTTTCGTGCCTAAATCGAGTGATATTTCTATTTTAAACCACACAAGAAAAAAATTCCTTTAAAACAAAATGAAGGCTGCGATTGTATAAAAATAAAGGGAAAGAAAATGTCATAATAATGATCTTGCATCTTTGTTGAGTTTATATGCTTACAGAATCGGGCTGCAACTGCCTTTATTTAAAGATTTATCGTCTTAATTAAAAGCATTTATGTCTTTATATTAGGAATTTTTTCTTGGAATGTATTCTCGTATAGCAAATCGTTCTAAAATATCTAGTAGTTGTCCTCGTTTTTAAATTAGAAGTTTTATTCCGAAAAAACCTTTGCTCTAAATAAGATTAACCTTATTTTTAAAGAAGACCCCAGTGCACTTGAAACCTGAACTCAAACGTAATATATTTTTAAAATAAAATTTTATCAGATCTAAATAACTATTATATATTAAATATAGGGTGGCTCACCTCGGGAGCATTATTTTCTTGAGTAGATCGGATTGCGTCACTTTAACCTGTACAGTTTAATATAGCCACAAGGTCAAGAACACATCATATTGAAACATTTTTCGGAAAATATTGATTTATAGACATATATATATATATATATATATATATATATATATATATATATATATAATAAAATAATGTAAAATATATAATAATTTTTTAGCCGTAGGTAAAATAATTTTAAAAAAGCTTGGTTGATTGGGATTTTTTATACATATATATATATATATATATATATATATATATATATATATATATATATATATATATATATATATAAAAACATAAAATAATGTAAAATATATAATAATTTTTTAGCCGCAGGTAAAATTATTTTAGAATAGCATGGTTTATTGAGATAAAGATATTTATCTCGTGTTATGTTATATTAAAGTATTAACATTCAATTGAACCTTAAATTATAGAGATTCCTTGTGTCAGAGAAGTTTCACAGTGTTACACCGATATGCCATGTTTTGAGTTTATTAAATAGCGAAAATAATCTGATCATCGTCTTAATTAATGTCACACGTATATTATTATTTTAAAAAGCGAATCATTATATGTCATGATATTTCAAACTAAAGGATTTTGTTTTATATATGCATTTCGATATAAATATTTTTATATCCATTTGTTTAATTTGGAATTATATGCTATGTAATAAAAGTTCGAAAACCGAGACATATCGGTGAATATCTTTAAAATATGACTTTTAAAATTCTCAATGACATATGACATAATGAGTTGTTGTTTCTTACGTCCAAAAGCTAAGATAGCTTATCTTAAATATTTTGAATTTTTGTATTGTATATATCACTAACAACTAAAAACTTTTATTATCTGTCCGTCTACCTTTATTAGTATATCGATACTGTTATTTTTAATATTGAAAAAATGAATCTGACTCTTGGAAAATTAAAATTTTATTGTATAATTATAGCTGGTGAGTAAATTTTTGAAAAACATTTTTCAAGATTTTTTATTTGTTGCTAAATATTTATAAGAAAATATAATTGAAATTTTCAAATATGAAATAAAAACGTATTGTTTGCATATTTTTAATTGTTTAAGTAACGCCATGCATAAGGTTATATTTAAAACTACTGAAGCATTTTTAATGTTCTCAAAATTTTTCTTTTTAAACAACAAGAACCATTAACTTTGAGATATTTGGTTAATAAGGTTTCCTTCTGCAAAAATAGCTCTTTATGTATCAACGATTTACAGCCTTCGTGTTCGGCTCTCAGTTGAAGGTTGTTATCCTAGTTTAGTAAGACAATAATTTGCAGTAACAACAACCCCGATTTTATTTTCGCTGTTTAATGGAACGCATTGCATGCTTGTATTGAATTTAATCCCAGAAGTCTTTATACAACATGATTCATTATAATTTTATTATTTTTCTGTAATGAAACTAGTGCATATAAAAAATATTCTCTTTAAACGAAAATGAAACTGTTAAGTATATAGACATGTAAAATTTCTAAACTTTATGCTCTAATAATAGTTTGCTATCTAGAGATCAACTTTAAAATGGGACAGACAAATTTATTTTAAATATAAGATTACAAAAATAATGGTTTTCTTCTCTCATTAAAAGTAGGATTTCTAAGTCTTGATAGTGTCAAATATGTAATTTTCTTACGTCAGTTTTAGAAGTAATTTATTTTTAACACTTTTGATAAAAATGATTTAATTTATTAATTCTATTCAAAGTTTAATTCAAACCTGTTTCCTTTTTAATTTACGTAAAAGTGGCAGAGATGAAATCAATGCAATACAGCGAAATTGTTGCAAGGAATTTCTGCTTAATATTCTTTTTCAGTGATCTGGATAATCTTCTGTTGCTGCGAAATATTTCCATTCAATATATTATTAGCGAATACGCCAGCAATATCCCGTTTGATGTATACATTTTAACAGATTCCGGAAAGTTTCCACGATGACAACCATTCAACCTAATATGTTAATTGATAACAGATTGTTAGAGCATTTATATTTAATATATTTGATAACATCTTCACGGTTAATATCTTATGAATTAAGGGTAAATATTCTATAGAATTTTACATAAAATGATCCAATAACGGTATACATTCATTTCATTAAAAAATTCAAACATCCAAAACCCCAAATATAAACATAGTTATCCTAATTTGCAACATATTTTTTTTTTTATTTTCACTTTTAATATTTACTTGCCATGGGGGTTTTTACGGTATCATAGGAACCTTTACAGTTTCATAATGTCAATCCATCTATCCATTCGTCCAGCTATTCGTCTTTCCGTTTGTATATCACAGTCATATAACTTTGCCGGTTTTTATTCTTTTGTAATGAAACTTTGCAATTAACTGTTTTTCCTTTACCCAAATTAAAAAAAAATAGGGACCTTAAGATGTGAAAAGAGCGGATTAATTTTTTTTGTCCAAGTGCGGTTAGCATTCAATAGGTGTTCAAAAACTCAAATTATCCTTTAATATTGCATTTTTTATTCGGTTCCTTCGTTAGCGACATATGTGCAATGAAAATTATTACGAGTGAAATCAGTCCAGTAATTTATGGGATATAAAAAAACGATTTAAAATTTAATTATGTTTGTTTATCCAATCGTTGAATAGGTTTTGTGAACTGCAATTAATTTAGTCGTATTCACGAAATATAAATTGTTTACAACTGTAGCCTTACTTTAGGAATTTGATTTTAGGTAAATGTGCCTGGTAAGACAGTGGATAAATAAAATATAAATTCTGTTCATAAGGGTGTAGATCGTATGTGGTATTAATTATATGTTTCGTTATTGTTCAGTCCTGCCTTTTCCGGTAGTTTGTACTGTTCATTGGTTATTTTAATATTTACTACTACCCTTTTCACT
The DNA here is from genome assembly GCA_034092305.1 of Diaprepes abbreviatus. NCBI lineage: Eukaryota > Metazoa > Arthropoda > Insecta > Coleoptera > Curculionidae > Diaprepes > Diaprepes abbreviatus. The sequence continues at coordinate 14,917,970 of JASJET010000028.1, forward strand.
AATTTATATTTAAACTTGAGATAGTCTTTATTAAATACTCTTTTAGATGCCACCAGACGTCATGTGAGTCTAGTGAAAATAGTTCAGATTATCTTATGTATTTAAAAAAAGGCGTCACTCAGTTTTTCAAGGTAAAAACTTACCGAATAGTCACATGTTGGAAGCTTTCAATTAAACACAAGAATTACTGCTACGTAACTAAAACTGCGTTGATTCTTGAACTTTTGTGATTATTTTAAATAAATTTATTGTAGTATGAAAAATTTAGATTAAAATGGTATTAAAGCTTCTCTAGACCAAATTATCAAATATCATGTCAAGATACCTTCACATTTATGAATACGTTAAAGTAATGTTAGGAATATGCTTAAGAAGTTAAAGGGACAGTTTTTTGTTACTTTTGATGTTAATTAATTGATACGTGCCTATCCATCAATAGAGTTTGATTCTGGGTTTTTGTTCTCTTGAAATCTGTTATCACAGGAGCCTTACACCAAGTCCACCATAAAATTCCTTCTTATTCAGGCGTTGATCGCCACATAAAACAAGAACTGAAACTGAGAGATCATCCAATGAAGGACCTAATAGATTTCTTCCGAACATACTAATAAATCCGGCTGAATACGGGAAGCAATAAAAAACGACAATCAAATGTGAGAAAGCGAGATAAGGCAGCACAGGTCATCAACTCTAAAGTAAATTTGAAAATTGCTTGTAGCGAAAACACAAATCAAATTAAAATCGAAAAATCTAGAATATGACAATAATACATTTGTAGTAAATTCTTTCAAAAAATATTTTTACAATCAATATGTTTTCCTACAAAAAGCCAATATTTTCAGACTCATGCTGTCAATTAGCAAAGAAATTGTAGATAAAAACAATAACCAGACACTTATCATAATACGTATCCGATACGTAATTGACAATCAGCTACTTAGGTTAAAAATGACGTAAATTATTAAATAATATTTAAGTGAGATTCGTAAATTTGTTCTTCGAAGTACCCTAAAAATCTATTTTCACCACAATTGTGGGAAATATAGTTGAGACGCTGTTTTGAGTTACGACTTTAACTACTTTGAATTTGGTAATATTAACTGGAAACTATCCCTCATAAAACTATTAAAGAATAATCTACCGTAAGAAACAATGATTGTTTTACAATATAGAATGGCATTCTTCTTTCTTGACTTGAATTTTTGAACTTTTACCCTTCTTTAGCTCTTTTTATGCAGCTTTAAGAGTGTTCACATACATCCAAAAATAGTGCCTGTAGGTTGTAGATTGTAGATGGCGAGTAAGTCGTTAAGGGTTTCTTTGCCTCACTACAGCACTTTGACCCATAAGATCTTTTGTACGTTACTTTTTTCTAATATAAGCCAGGGATATATAGATAGATAAATTTATTTCATTACATTTTGTACAGAAAAATACAATGTAATCTGTCACAAAGCAAAAAAATAAGGTTAAAATTATCTGTAAATTACATAAAAAAAAAGTCCTATCAATATGTTCTAGAAGAAGTCTCCATGTACTTATCCACCGAACAGAATGCATGCTCTAACGAAAATCCTTTTAATTTAATTTTAAATCTCATAAAGTCTAAATCGTTAAATGTTTCAGGCATAATGTTGTACAATGACACATTCAGTGTATTTTTCTTAGATGTCTCCAATCTATATCTTGACGGCCTAATTAAATTAACTGTTCTAGTGCTATAAGAGTAAAAGCCCACTTCCCAAATTCCCAAATTTTGGTGGAATTTCCCACGATCTTTATGAATCTCCAGTATAAGATAAATAAACTAGGCAACGTTAGTACCCGCGATTTTATAAAGTGAGGCCTACAGTTGTCCCTATAGCCGATACCATAGAAAAGTCAAATAGCATAGCAACAGCAAGGTGAACACTATACGAAATATGAGAATGCAACAAGGAGTAATAAACAGAGAGAAAGGTGTCATAGTGAAGAGATCCACGAAGTTACCTGAGAACAAAAATAGAGGATGCCAACTTATTCCTCAATAATATGATGTGAGAATTCCAGTTCAAACCATCGTTCAAACTGATACCCAACAATGTCACCGAAGAACCATCAACCATTCCACGTTCATTCAAAAAAACAAATTCCGTGTTTTTTCTTTATTTAATTTAAGGGACTTATTAGCAAATCAACATCTCGCACGCTCTTCCATAACAGACATATCCTTTATTAAACATTCTGGGACTCTACTCTTTCAAATTTGCGCCGTATCATCAACGTAACAGATACAAAGACCCGGTGACAAATGCCTAAAGAGATCATTAATATATATATATATATATATATATATATATATATATATATATATATATATATATATATATATATATATATATATACATAGACTTTTCATGAAGTCTATTATTCCTCTGAGAGGATAGGTGTTTTGCTCCTTCAGGCGTCAAGTAGACGCCTTCCAGAGATTTAAGTCTTTTGCAGAACAGTGTCACATTCACATAGTAGATATTCTGCTGTATCGGCTGCCCTATCCCAGAAACAGCCAATATCACTCTCGATTTCCTAAAGATGGTATCTCACAGGGTAGTGCCCTATGAAGATATTTGGTATTACTCTTTGGGAGATCAAGAAGCATTCTTGAGTTTTTAGGAGATGTATTTGTGATTTTTTCCCGTATCTGAGACCAGGCATATTATTCTACCTGAATTTTATCTTATTTGGTTCCCAGCTCCTCAGCTCCCCTTATGTGCCTTTTTGGTAGTCCACAGAAAGGGTCTTGGCCAAGAAAATGAGTTTTTATCCCTTCTTCGTTTCTCTTAATTCCCTTATGTCCTGGTAGCCACATCAGAGTTACCCCGTTGTTGCTTAATAATTGCTTTAGGGCTTGCCTGCAGTCCCAAGTCAACTTAAACTTGTTGGTATTTGACCACAGAGCTTTTAGCGGTGCTCGGCTAACTGACAATATGTATAGTTTGGCCTTCTTAGTATTTCTCTCAGATGTAGAGAAATAGAAGAACCAGAGAGAAAACATGATACTTTCAAAATATATAAGAAGATTAGAGAAGTTTCTGGATTGTTCAACAGGAGGTCCCCTAATATACTAGTAGACACAACATTCAAACCTCTTATTGATGAACAATAAATGCTTAATGCTTGGAGTTCCTACATAACTGGATTATTTGAAGACCAAATACCAAATATATCGGAGAATGTGCATGGAGCTGAAGGATCGGAAATTCTGAAGTCAGAAGTTCTTCAAGGCATAAGGCGTGTAAAAACCAGAAAAGCAACTGACTCAAACGACATATCAGTGGAACTCCTGTAATTGATTCATGAAGACAATATTGATATACTGATTAAGTTTACCATATCCAGGCGCTTCACTGTTAATAAATGGATAAATCGTTTGAAAGAGTATCTCACTTCAAGTACCTTGGATGTTATAGTACTGAACAGCGTCATTCAGATAAAGAAGGTAAATGCAGAATTGTATCAACACAACTTTTTTAAAAATGAGATAGCTTGTCTGAAATGACAATCTAAATTTAAAACTTCGCCAAAGGATGGTTAAATGTTACATCTGGTCAGTGTTATTGTATGGAGCGGAGGTGTGGACATTGAAGGCTGCCACGATCAATCATTTGGAGGCATCTGAGATGTGGTTGCATAGCATAGATGCTTCAAATACCCTGGGCAGCTATGAAGACTAATACTGTGATTTTAGATCGGGCAAGTGTCACCCGTGAATTGCTGACAACTGTAAAATGCAGAAAACTAGTATGTCTTGGCTATGTTCTCAGAGGGGATCGGTACAGAATTCTTCAACTGATAATGAACGGTAAGAACCAGGATCGTAGAAGTGTTGAAAGGAAGCAGATCTCTTGGCTGAGGAATATCCGAGAGCGGACAGGAGTACACAGTGTTGAACAATTATTTAAAATAGCAGAGAACCGTGATCAATTTGCCATTGTAATTGCCAACGTCAGGGGGACCTGATAGGACAGAGGTAGAAGAAGAAATATTTCTATTGAGACATTCGCCAGCACGGATTCATTTCTGCTTAGTAGTTGGTGGGGGTGTCTCCCAGAAATTTGACATGACCAAAACTTAGACCTGATATTCACACTCTACTTTCTTTCATCTTGGATCTGCCATAAACCGTACCATTGAATCGATTTCTAGTCGATATAATCCTTTTCCGTTCACTTGGTGGTATTCAGTTACCACTTTATAGTTCATATCAAAATCATACATAATCAACCTAATATCTTTTGGTTTCAAAATAGATTCTATTGGAATTGTTTCCAGAATCTCCCTATTTAAAACAAAATTGCCCAGTGTGTGACTTTCAGTTATATGCAGTGGAGGGCCGTTAGGCATTACTTATATTGCTGCAGTGGGGCGTGATGGCATGGCCCCTGTGACTCCTACATAGACTAACCTCTGTATTGCCTACAGCTATTTTTAAGCTGCTGCTTAAAAAATAGATCTTATCGTAAGTGTTAGAAAGGTTTTTGTTTTGTTATCTTATTACGTTTCTAGCATAAAATTAAATTTTTCAAAAGCAGACGACAATGACATGAACATGTGGTACAGTTATATTTTTGACCAAATTGATATGGACTTTTCCTGCTGATTCAACAAACTTTAAAACATTTTATATCCATTTACAAAATAGTGTGTTACTAAATGGTATCATTTTTGTACCAAATCCGAGTAACGGCAATTAAATTTGATTCCAAAGGGATAAAGTAAGTTTAATCCTAATTTGTTTTTCATGCAAAAACAATTACAGTTCTTAAATATTTATAAGCTAATAAATACTATACAGGTTAGTATTTATTAGCAAGTTACTTTTTTCAAGGCCGAATCTTGCAGAGCTTGCTAAATAAATAAAACCACATGATAAAGCATTTTTTTTTTGAGAAATCAGCAACACGTTAAATGATAAATTTAAGTGCTTACTAACGAAACGTAATGAAATATATCTCTCTCCTCCTAATAAAAGTACTTGACCTTTAATTATGTTATTTGATGTATAAGAGCATTAGTTTATACGTAATAACCGATTAAAATAAATCATAATATAACTATTGTTTTTAACATTACTTTTAAAAAACAATTAGTTATTTTGATAGGATTACTCTCAGGATAATAACTTATCTTGTAATTTATTACCATTATTAGGTCTATAAATAAATTCTCAATTATTTAAGTATCTGCGTCTATAAAATATAAAAAATGATACACAGTAACAGACATTACGTAAATTCTAATTTTGTTCTCAGTTTCTGCTGAAAAAAATAATGACTTTTTGTAATGGTCGAATTTGAAATTTGTCATGAAAATATTTAAAAATGTCAGAAGAAATAGCTGCTTGTTATTTTTTTAAATAGAGCTGGCAACAACTTCCTTTTTTTTCGATTCATTCAACGGATTTCATTTTAATCTGTATAAAATGATTCCGTTTCGCATAAAACTACACCAATTAATCTTCCTCAAACTTAATGCAAAGTTTATTGAACTCCTACAATAAGAACAAAAAAGTTGTTTTTGTTTCTTAGAGAATGAAGACAAGGTATTCGAACTAAAAAACTATAATACAATGATTTATAAAGTCAAAAGATTGGTAAAATGAAAGATTCGGAATATTCTTTCAAGACATCCTTTGATTACCATGGTAAACTAAATCTAGATGTTTGTATGTCTTCTAAATAAATGATATATTTTTATATTCAACTTGGGTCACTGAATACGAAAATATGAAGAAAATTGTTAAATTAGCTTTCTTTTAAAAATATCTCTAAAATGAAAACCTACGACTTTAAGTAAAATGACAAAGAATATCAACAATTTAATGAAAAAGGAAACTTTGATTTTTTTTTTAACTTTTTACATGATACTAAGAATTTAGAAATCTTAATAAAATATCTAACTTTTTTTAATCAAAAATTTTTCTTTTTTTTCTCTTGTCTTCTGTAATCAATTTTAGCGGTGTCTCTACTGAAGCTCCAGGAGTTGTCCGCTTACATTGACGCATTCTATCGGTCCTGGTATCTCTTTTCCATTATCTTGGTGGAATCATTGACCACGTTCACCATTTACATTACCACAATTAGCAGGAAAAAATCAAGATGAGAATGAAGAAAATGAATTTTTAGGGACATATTGTAACCCAGCTGCTGATACTTTTGTAGAAGATTGATCAGAAGCTCATCATAATTTTCACATCTCCTATTGTTCCAGAAATCACGAACAACTGCCCTAAAAGATTCCTATGCCTCTTTTTCAAAGCCCTGTTAAATCAAATTGAAGTTTTGGTCCCTCAGAATCTCTCAAATTTAAGGACTAATATAGATTTCTACTTTTATTTTAGCTTAGCTTATACGCAAAAATTTACTTCGCAGGTATTTGAAAACTGGCCCCTTTTTGTTAAGACCCTTCAGAGTGTTCTTTATTAGTCCCAATTTAAGAGGAAAATGCCTGACGTTCTTTTTTCTGGGACACAGATTTGGTTTTGGAGTCCAATCCTTTTTTATGTAATGTAACAATATAGCTCGGCTATCCCACAAACACCAAAAAAAAACAGTTCTTGATATAGCCCATTTGCAGACCCAATGTCTGTAACTCTCATGTCATTACAAACTGCCATTGGTGCTCTGTATGATATGCATCTAAAATTATTTTCATGTTACCATACACTACCATTGTGGAGAAGAACAGCTTCTAAACTCAATTTTGAGGAGTCCACCAAAAGTACCCATTGCTGTGGATTGTATTCAATCTTGAAAGAGTTTATTTAGCTATTTATGATATGACAAATTACAAGCTGGTTTTCAGATTTAAAATAGAGCGTGAAGCCTTTATGACGATTTCTGTATAAACTAATTTTAACATCAGGTTGTAGAAAATTTCATTGTTTAAGTCTTGATTACAGCAATTCTGCCTGATTTTTTGGCAAGTTTAAGTCTCGTATAAGTTTACTGCGTTCATCTTGCAAAAGTCTATGAGGTTCACCCAAAGACTTTGAATCTGACGAGGCTACAGTTTACTTTCATTAAATTAATTTCTTTATCAATATCCTGCTGGTAGTCTTCAGGAGGTTCAGGAATAAGCAAATTGGTTAAATCGGTTCTGTGTGGTACTGGTCGTGTTACCGATGCTATTTGAGAATATACCAGGCTTTGTTTCTTTTATCTTGATATATTAAGTTGGATAGGAGATGTTAAGCAAAAGTAATAGTTATTCACATGATGGTAGGTTCTCTCCACATCATTACAATACCAAAAGGCAGTAAACGTTTCTTTGTGTTAAACCAATTGAGCAAATTAATAAAACAAGTACTGTAACTAAAATATGGTACCCAAGAATTGCCATGGTTTTTAATTTTAATTCCAAAATAATCGAATTAAGCAGTTTCTGCTGGGTTATTGGCTACTTAGTTTCAAGTTACTACATAAGTAGCAAAAAGTGTCTGCCCTATTTACGCAATTACGTGACATAATGGAAATTTTAGATTTTTCATACAAATATGTCGAAAATGATAAAATAGCTTATAAAGCTACTTTCTGTTATCTTAAATATGGCAAAAATGAACAATAGGAGCTAACTATCAATTTTGAGTTCCATAATTAGATTTTGCGAATCAAATATTATAGATACAGTACATTTTCATGTATAAGGCAATTTTGATGTAGATCAATGTTATAGTAATGAAAAATAGAAATTAAAATTTTGTATTTTTTATTTATGAGCTTGTTGTCCAAATTCTTTAAAAAATATTTTCTGTTAATTTAAACACGTAGTTGATTGTTAATAGGTAAATATTTTTGTGCTCTTATATTTAAGAGCATATTTTTTCAAATTCGGAATTTTATATTTCATAAATGGTTTAAAAAGCTTTTTCGAAACTGATTATTTTTTGTCTAGAATTGTTATTAGTTACTCCCGCTGAATATTTAATTTTAGAACTTTTATATTTAATAAAATAAAATGAAGTTAGTAAAATTTTTATTCAATATTGGCAATTCATTTTAAAATATTTTTAACAACTTAAAAATCAGAATTTTTACTAGCTGTTGTACATATTTAGAGCATCTGAAGATTGTAGACAATGTTGAAGATTGACTAAATTGTGGATGTCGGACTTGCATTGTCTTCATTTTTGTTTGAACGATGTTTTGATTAAGTTGTATCAAGTATCAACTATTACAAAGTAGTGGTTGCCAAAAATTAGGTACTTTACTTAAGGTTTTCTCTCTTTCATGTTGGGTTCCAGATATATTGCTACGGCGTCACATCATTTTACGTGGTGTTGTTTATCCCAGGCGTGACCTGCCATCCCACATCTCAATGCCCTTTTTGTGTATGAGTATTATGTTCCTTGATTCTAACTTCTAGTGAACGCTTGATTTCCCTATTATAAAAGATTCCCTTATTATAATGAATTGTGAAGAGGAAATTAGGTTCTTACTATTCAGTGATGTTTGTTCTAAGGTTAGTACAACATTGACCATTAATTTTAGAGAACAACCATTTTTAATACCACACAACCAGATTTAATATTTACTGCCTCTTTTTCCAGTCTATCTGTATTGTTACAAATACATATTGCGTAATTATAAATGTTAGATATAAATACTCGTTTTATTACAACAGAATAATTAGAGTCATAGTTGAGATATTAGCGAAATATACTCAAAACTCATTTAACAAAAATAAAATCAGAAACTACCGATAATAAAGATTGTATTTACAAAGTTCCGTATGAGTGTCATGAAATCTATATTGGACAAACTAGGCATCCACTAGAAGTTAGAATTAGGGAACATAAAGTATACACAAAAGGGGGAAATGTCGAGGTCTGGTATGGCAAAATTGGCCTGGAATAAACAACACCATATAAAATAGTCTGAGGCTACAGCAATATTTATGTAACCCAACATGGAAAAAAAATATAGAAGCAGCTTCTCTTAAAAATAGTAATGGGATATTCAATAAACTCAGTGCTAAGATACCTAATTTTTGGCCATCGCCATTTTGTGACATCAAATGACTGAGGTGTGTACAATGAAGTGAAACTTCGAGCTTCAGTGTATAAGTTTGTAGCCTTTAGACTAAACATTCAGTTTATACGTAATAACGATTAGAAATACAATCTAATTGAAACATCGTACAAACTAATATAAATAAAGACAATGCAAAGCCGACAAACACATTTTAACTATTTAATTTGTTTTGAAACTTCATAAAAATAAAGCATTAAAAAAAATAGCCCAAAACTTACCACATTTCGAACGATTGATTTTTTTAATGCTCTTTTGTCCTCAAATGTACTTTATAAATAAAATGGTTGTTTAAAACATTGAAATAGATCTTATATATAATATTTTCACTTTGTTAATTTGAATATAGTAATAAGCGTTCTAATATTGCCATTCTTTTAAAAATGTCAAAAGCATATTACACTCCGAACTGGTTTTAAAATTACATTATCAGGACTTTTCGGTTTCCATGAATATCAGTCAGACAGTCGATCCAAAAGTGTAGTTATTAGTTTTGAAAATCACTGTCTGCCCTTGGTATCTTCATCCTACGACTGATTTAAGTATTTGAACTGCCTCGAGAATATACAACTAGTGACAGTACAATATTAAAACGTCCACTTTGAATTTTTACATTTGAACTTCAGGCATTAATAAGATTCTGAGATGATTATAAAGTTAATAACATGGAATTATCATCAATTTCTAGCAGTTTATTTAACTAGTGAAAATAAAATTATCTAAGAATATTAAAACGTCCATTTTGAATTTTTACTTTCAACTCCAGGCGTTAATGAGATAAGTCTGAGATAATTATGAAGTTAATAATATGGAATTATCAAATTCTAGCAATTTATGGTAATCTTAGACATTGTATTGGATCCACATTTTATATATCGATGTTTTGATCTTAAAATTGTAGTAGGCGAGCTCCGAGACAATTTAATGTTCCAAGGGCAAGTCTAATAACTTTACACAAATGCTTTAAAATTATTTTTGAATTTTTGTTTTTCAAATTAATATTATACTTGTTTCAGTTTTGATTTTTTTGACTTAAAACCTCAAGAAAGTTTCTACTTTGTACAGGTTACTGATCTAAAAACTAAAATCCATATTTATGTGCGTGTTATTAGACTAACTCGTTAAAAGTTTGTTATTTGTGGTAAAATTATAGACTTTTCAAAGAAAGAAAAACAAATTAGAGAAAAGATTAACAAATATTAAAAATTTAAATATTCTTTTATTATATGTAACAAATTTTGTACATTTAAATATAGAGAAAAGAAACAAAATTTACATGCGAAACAAAATCTATTTTTAAGGAACCATACAACTTTTCATGTAGCCATTTTACATTACTTAATAAATCCTCCACAAAAACCTTAATTTTCAACAAATTCTGATCTATTTATGGAGTAGAAATACATCCTGTAAACATTATTGTTTTAGTTTTAAAGGAATTTATAAATCAACAACACGTCAAAAGATTAAATTAAGTGGTTATTACTAAAACGTCTCAAATATTACGCGTTTTTGATTACACAAGTTTCACAAGTGAAGTTCGAGTACATTATTTAAATACCAGTTTATACGTAATAGACAATAACACTTTTTTAAGCAAATAGCATCTCCATTTTCCAAGTGTCTGTACAAGATTAAGTTTTTCAATAATACTGTAAAGAATTTAAATATAGAAATATAGAACTTTGACACAAGGAAGTAGTACACTCTACCTTTGTTACAATGCATTTTTCATGTCGTAAATCAAAATGGGTCACAGTTTGTTCATTTTTCTTTATTATGAAATCTGATTTTAATTTTCAGGCTAAAATTAATATTTCTATATAAGCCAGTATTGCTTCCTTTCTGTTCTGCAGTATGTACAAGTTTTTCGATGAGTCTGAGCCCAGTTCGTTCTCTTATATTCCTGAGTCAGGATATCTTTTTTCTTCTCATGCTTCGTTTGCGTTCCATTTTTTCCTGACTATAAGGAAGCAGTTGACGTTTGTTATGCAGCAATAAATGACAAATATAAGTATTTTAATGCTTGCACCCTAAAAAGAGCTCTTTACTTTCCCGTTCCTACACTAAACCTAAGCCGTATGATGCTTATTTTAGTTTTTGTTTTTTTTAGAGCATATTGTCAATAATCTTTGTTCGCTATTTTTTATTTCAGCCGTCAAGTTATCACGACCTGGTCCATTTTATAGCTTTCTGAGGCGCAGAAATCTGTTCTGTTTCTCCTTGCTCTATAAGATTTGTTCTGTTATCATCCGAAACCCGTTCTTTAATATAGCCTTCATATCTATTTTCACTTTTTTCTTGTTGTCATTTATAGCCAGAGTAGCACGTATATTTTTTGCATATTCTTGTAACGTTTTTAAACATTTTGTTTATGTTCTCTAGTAGTGTCAGATTGTTATTGAAGTTTTTCCATCTCTTGAGATCTTCATTATATTTAATCGGGTTTTGCGCTTCTGATTTTAGATCTGACCATTCTGTTTATTCTTGTATAGTGATTAGTGTTATATTTTCTTGTTTGCGTCTTGCTTTTTGAGTCGTTCTTTTTGATACCTTAGTTTGTTTTATGCTACCATCTTTATCATATTGTTAATACCCTCTTACAATTTATTTCCTCTACTTGTGGCGTCCTTTTTAAACTCTTCAGACTATTCTTTAGTTTCTTACTTTACTTCATCGTTCTTTAGTTTTGTGAATTCTCGTTTCGGGTGAAGTTTTTGTTTGCTAATCTTATTAGTTTGTTTAAGCCTTATAATTGCTGTTTTAATTCATGATTTGAGGAAAAATCAGCTCCTGAATAACTCGTTGCCTTGAAAATAGATATATTATATCTGCTATTGATTAATATAAATTTGATCTAATTTCTGGCTATAATTCCTTCTCTATTTTGAAGCAACTTACACGCATACATCTTAGGGGCAAGCAAAAGCAAGTATTCAAAATCTTCGCCGACAAAATTACGTTAGTTGTCCTCTAGTGTTTCTTGCTCTCAGTCCAAATGGTCCAACTGTGTTAGAACTACTTTCTTCATTGAAATCGCTCTGTATTATATTGATTGTAACTGGTCTGTAAGCTTTAACAACGCCTTGATTTCATCGTAGAAGAGAATTTGATTGATTGATAGAATAATATTGCAGGTTAGGATTGAGAGGTACTTACAATGAAGCTATGAATTACTTAATCGTCATTTCTGTCGAAGGTCGGTGCATATACTTGAATTAAATTGAAATTTATTGGTTCGACGTGGATCTTTAAGAGCATTACTCGGTCTGAGTATGATTTAAATCGATTACATTTTTGACTATTCCTCTGATCACCATAATTCTAACTCCATTTATGTAATGCGTATTACTTTTTCAGAAAAAAATATTGTGCAGCACCTTCCTCTCTCTTGACCAAATGGTGTCTTAATTGTTTAGTTTTCTTTAGTTCCAGATGTTCTTAACACCCTCGTTTTACCGAATACTGAGGACCGTTTCATTTATAATACTTCCATATGATTTCCTTGGATGGTACTTCAGTGCTTTTCCATAGCCTTCACAGATTTTTTTCTAGTACTTAATCGCGATTTCTTTGAACAGCAGATGCTACCCTGCATTCTGAGTAATTAATTTCCCAAGTGTCACCAGGAGACTTTCTCCTGTTTGCTACCTGGGAAGCGCCCGATAAGAATACATCAATTTCTCAGAGCAATAAGTCTAAAAATCGCAAATATGTGAACTAAAGTCTTACTTGCTCCTGTATTTACGGTCTAATATCGTCATATTAGATCTGCCTAATTGCCAAATGTATTTTGTTTGCTTGAGATGCGGAATTCGTTTTACGTTTACTTTCTAGACCTCTACTACATCTGAACACTAGATTAGGGTAGAAGAGCATAGTGTTTGTAATAATAGCATTTTCTTACATTTATGCCAAAATTCCAGACACTGCTTGCACTCAACAAGTTGTCGCATCAGTTTTGATTACCTTTACTTAAAATTCGATTTTATAAAATTTTTAGATTAACTACATTACAGCAGGATATTTGTGAAAACTTTCCTCACCTTAAAAATAATTTAAGAATTTTTTTATATTTATGGTCAAAGACTTACGAAATATATTCGAGTCTAATATGTTTTATAATAAAAATTCAACATTATTTCTTTTTTTTTAGTCAATATCATGAATCTTATGTGTGGTATGATGTTGACATGGCCGTCCCCAATACTACCAAAATTGGTCTCAAATACCACATTGGAAGATAATCCCTTAGGCAGAGTTATTACCAGCAATGAACAATCATGGATTGCTGCCTTGGCACCCCTTGGGGGTATAGTTGGACCGTCTTTGGGGGGATTCATGATGGAAACATTTGGACGAAAATTAGCTATTGCATCAGTACACATACCTAACATAATTGGTACTTTATGTGCTGCTTTTGGAGATAACATTTGGTACTTCTATATTGCCAGAATTGCAGCTGGAATAAGTATTAATGCAGGATTAGGAGTGGGGGCATTTTATTTCGGAGAAATTGGAGAAAGTCACGTTAGAGGAATTTTATACTCCACCACCTCTATATCTATTAACTTAGGAACACTATTATCATATTGTATAGGGCCTTACACTTCCATTCGAGATTTTAATTTAATATTATGCGGCATTGCAGCTACTGGAATTATTTTAACACTTTTATTAGTGCCGGAGTCACCATATTATTTAATTCAAAATCGTAAAATTGAAAAAGCTGAAAAATCACTATCTGTACTTAGAGATACAAACGATGTTAGTGAAGAAATTAAAATTATTCAAGAAGATATTAATAAAATTAAAAATGATGGTGTTTTTGCCATATTCAAAACTAAAGCTGCTAGAAAAACTTTTGCTATTGCTTTAATTTTAACTTCACTTCAACAATTTTCTGGAATTAATGTTATTTATTCTTATACTCAGCTTATTTTTGATCAGGCTGGTAGTAATCTTAGTTCTGATATTTCTTCGATTTTGGTAGGCGTTGCTCAATTTGTAACAATATATTTAACTCCACTTGGAGTGGAGAGATTGGGTAGAAAGAAAATGCTTACTTTTGCTTCTTCCGGACTGGCATTTACTTTAGCTATTTTAGCGACTTTCTTTCACTTCCAAGATGACAGTAATATTGACACTTCGAAAATTAACTGGTTGCCGCTTCTTTGCCTTGTGCTTTTCTTCTTATTCTTTAATTGCGGGTTAGGTGGTCTACCTTTTTTGTATATGAGCGAAATATTACCACATAATGTTAAATCTGCTAGTTCTTCTATTATATTGGCTATATATTATGCAGTAGGTTTTATAATAACATACTTTTTTAATTCATTGGTTGATGTTATTGGTAATAGTGGGAGTTTTTACCTTTTTGCCGCCGCAATGGTGGTTTATGCATTATATGTGGCTATCTTTTTATTTGAAACACAAGGCAAAACATTACAAGAAATTGGTGCTCATTTTAGTAAATCAAAAGCATCGAAAAATACTTTCAAGGCTTAAGAGATAAAAATATGAGATCTGGAAAATTTAGTTGACTTGCCCAATGAAATAATATTATGTAATATTAAGGTTTATTTTGTAACTAAAAATATAAGACTGATTAGGTATATTTAATTTATATTACTTGTAAATATATTTTCTTTTATTACTACGTTTATTTTTTATTCCTGATTTCAGAATAATAATAATATCAGATGTTAAGTAATTTTCTTACACAGTATATTCAATACGCTTTCTCCTAAATTACATCAGTTGGTTCAGACTGGTCGTATTTTTAAGAGATGTATTTTTTATATGATCAATAATTCGACGGGTCTGAAAAATTAAAAAAAAAATTGACATCTTAAAATTATGAAATTTCTCCTGGAAATCTTTCAGCATAACATCTTCTTGTCTTCGAAGAGTGAGACAGAGCTTTCCCATAAATTAATCAGCATCAGCACACCCTGCGTATTTTATTTTTACCTGCTTGTATTTAGCATTAGTAACTTTTGAGTTTTTCGCTTATAAACCGATTTATCTCGAAAACCGCCAGTTTTCTCGAAATAAACTAAGAGTAACTTTTTTAAAGAGAAATTACCAAAGTATTTAAAAAATTAGTTTTGTGCTGTGCAACATTACACCTGTCAAAATTAGACCCAACAAATATGGCTGCAAGTCCATTCCTGACTTCTCTTATGATCTAAAGCATCTACTGATGATTCTTTATGAACTCTATAAAATATTAAAATTTAATTAAATTATAGAAGTCAGTCCCAAGGGAGCCTTTGTAACTTCGTTATTTTGACTTCCCCAGTATTCTCTCGAGAAATTAAGAGATATTTACCGGACACCCTATATATATATAAAAATATTTGTTTTATCGTATAAATAAATGGGTTATAGATTATAGAAAAAGTTTCGCTCATATATTCAGGACTTAATTATGTATATTATAATAAAAACAATTACCCGTCGCGGATTCGCCCGCAAAATATTGGTTTTATTGTATAACTAAATAAATTATAGACTGTAGAAAAAAATTTCGCTCATATATTCCGGCCTTAATTATGTTTAGAATAATAAAAACAGTTACTCGTCGCAGCTGCACACGCAAAATATTGTTTTACCGTATAAATCAATGGATTATAGATTGTAGACAAGTTCTGCTCATATATTCAGGACTTAATTATGTTTAGAATAATAAAACAATTACCCGTCGCGGCTGCTCACGCAAAATATTGTTTTATCTTATAAATAAATGGATTATAGATTATAGAAAAAGTTTCGCTCATATATTCAGGACTTAATTATGTTTAGAATAATAAAACAATTACCCGTCGCGGCTGCTCACGCAAAATATTGTTTTATTTTATAAATAAATGGATTATAGATTATAGAAAAAGTTTCGCTCATATATTCAGGACTTAGTTATGTTTAAAATAATAAAAACAATTACCAGTCGTGGCTTCGCCCGCAAAATATTGGTTTTATTATATAACTAAGTGGATTATAGGTTGTAGATAAAGTTTCGCTCATATATTCTGGACTTAATTACGTTTAGAATAATAAAAACAATAATTCGACTGAATTAGTTGAGTACTATTTAATACCATCCCGAAAATCATGTAATTTTACATATTTTTTTATCATTTTTACCCTTTCTAATAAAGATATCGCAAAATGTTTTCTTGTTGTTAAAAAAAAAATATATATATATATATATATATATAATTTTTTCTTTATTATGCCTTTTCTTGGGTTTAGGTTCTTTATTTAACAAAAAATACAAACAAATTGGCGTTTCGCCCTTTATTTAATGCAAAATATTTTTTATTTATTTAAAAACAGTCACACAGGAACATATGTACAATTTTAAAAACAAACAAACACTCTAAAACAGTATTAAAATCTTTAAAAATATTTAATTTTACCGGTACATACCTTGACATTTTGTTTATTAATTATTGACGGAATTCAACCTTCAACATCCTCTATTCAGGTACTGTCAATTTGTTGGTATTTTTTAATAAATAAAGAACCTAAACCCAAGAAAAGACAAAATAAAGAAAAAATGATATAATATATAGTTCAAGAATCAAGAAAATATAATATATATATATATATATATATATATATATATATATATATATATATATATATATATATATATATATATATATATATATATATATATATAATAAAATAGAATAAAATATTGGCGAAGAGGACGTGAAAATTTGTCAATCTACATGATTCTCGTGTTAAAAAGTGCGGAGCACTCCAAAATATGGAAAAACTCCGGGTCCGACAGATGGCGACAGCGCTGTTTCGTCCTAATATGGGACTCGTCAGGCCACCGCATTCGGTACAAACCATCATCTCGCCTTTGCATCGTATAAAGCTGAATTTAAAATCAAAAAACAACAAACAAGACGACAAAGGCGACATCTCGATGGTCCACTTGATAAAGTTTGTAAAAGAACCGTCATATGGTGGCGCGACGGTGAATTAAAACAGAAATATGTAAAATCGAGTACACGAAACGCGCTGCCCAAAAGATAGGGGTCGCATTTTTCGGTACTGGCAAGCAAGCCTACCGCTCATTTTAGCAGCCAAAGCCACGTGCTGCACCAAACGATCCCACCATGAGAGCATCGTTTAGCGTGTTTCAAAGCCAAACAAGTAAATAAATAAGTAGATAAGTTTTTGTCCGTGTAATTTAAAATAAAATAGAATAAATTATTGGCGAAGCGGACGTGAAAATTTGTCAATCTACATGATTCTCGTGTTAAAAAGTGCGGAGCACTCCAAAATATGGAAAAACTCCGGGTCCGACAGATGGCGACAGCGCTGTTTCGTCCTAATATGGGACTTGTTAGGCCACCGCATCCGGTATAAACCATCATCTCGCCTTTGCATCGTATAAAGCTGAATTTAAAATCAAAAAACAGCAAACAAGACGACAAAGGCGACATCTCGATGGTCCACTTGATAAAGTTTGTAAAAGAACCGTCATATGGTGGCGCGACGGTGAATTAAAACAGAAATATGTAAAAATTTTCACGTCCGCTTCGCCAATATTTTATTCTATTTTATTTTAAATTACACGGACAAAAACTTATATACTTATTTATTTACTTGTTTGGCTTTGAAATACGCTAAACGATGCTCTCATGGTGGGATCGTTTGGTGCGGCACGTGGCTTTGGCTGCTAAAATGGGCGGTAGGCTTGCTTGCCAGTACCGAAAAATGCGACCCTTATTCTTTGGGCAGCGCGTTTCGTGTACTCGATTTTACATATTTCTGTTTTAATTCACCGTCGCGCCACCATATGACGGTTCTTTTACAAACTTTGTTAATCTGTGTGGTTCTTGTATTATCAAGTGGACCATCGAGATGTCGCCTTTGTCGTCTTGTTTGCTGTTTTTTGATTTTAAATTCAGCTTTATACGATGCAAAGGCGAGATGATGGTTTGTACCGAATGCAGTGGCCTGACGAGTCCCATATTAGGACGAAACAGCGCTGTCGCCATCTGTCGGACCCGGAGTTTTCCCATATTTTGGAGTGCTCCGCACTTTTTAACACGAGAATCATGTAGATTGACAAATTTTCACGTCCGCTTCGCCAATATTTGATATTATTTTATTTTAAATTACACGGACAAAAACTTATCTACTTATTTATATATATATATATATATATATATATATATATATATATATATATATATATATATATATATATTAAACATAAAATATTGTAAAATATAGAATAATTTTTTAGCTTTAGGTAAAATAATTTGAAAATAGCTTGGTTTATTGAGATAAAGATATTTATCTAGTGGTTATATTAAAGTATTAACATTCCATTGAACCTTAAGTTATAGAGATTCCTTGTGTCAGAGAAGTTTCACAATGTTACACCGATATACTATGTTTTGACTTTATTAAATATCGAAAATAATGTGATCATCGTCTTAATTAATACCACAAGTATATTATTATTTTAAGAAACGAATCATTATATGTCATGATATTTCAAACCAGAGGATTGTGTTTTATGCATGCATTTCGATATAAATATTTTAAAATCTATTTGTTTAATTTGGAATTAGATGCTATATAATAAAAGTTCAAAAACGGAGATATATCGGTGAATATCTTTAAAATATGACTTTTAAAATTCTCAATGACATATGACATAATGAGTTGTTGTTTCTTACGTCCAAAAGTTAAGATAGCTTATCTTAAATATTTTGAATTTTTGTATTCTATATATCACTAACAACTAAAAACTTTTATTATCTGTCCGTCTCCCTTTATTACCATATCGATACTGTTATTTTTAATATTGAAAAAATGAATCTGACTCTTGGAAAATTAAAATTTTATTGTATAATTATAGCTGGTGAGTAAATTTTTGAAAAATATTTTTAAAGATTTTTCCTTTGTAAGAAAATATACTTGAAATTTTCAACTACGAAATAAAAAGGTATTGTTTGCATATTTTTAATTGTTTAAATAAAGCGAAGCATATGATAATCTTTAAAACTACTGAAGCATTTTTAATGTTTTCAAAATTTTCCTTTTTAAACAACAAGAACCATTAACTTTGAGATATTTGGTTAATAAGGTTTCCTTCTGCAATAATAGCTATTTATGTACCAACGATTTACAGGCTTCGTGTTCGGTTCTCAGTTGAAGGTTGTTCTCCTAGTTTAATAAGACAATAATTTGCAGTAACAACAACCACGATTTTATTTTCTCTGTTTAGTGGAACGCATTGCATGCTTGTGATGCATTTAATCCCAGAAGTCTTTATAGAACATGATTTATTAAATTATTAATTTTCTGTAATGAAAGTAGTGCATATAAAAAATCTTTTGTTTAAACAAAAATAAAACTGTTAAGTATATACACATGTAAACTTTCTAAACTTTACGCTCTAATAATATTTTGCTAACTAGAGATCAACTTTAAAATGGGACAGGCAAATTTATTTTAAATAAAAGAGTACAAAAATAATGGTTTTCTTTTCCCATTAAAAGTAGGATTTCTAAGTCTTGATAGTGTCAAATATGTAATTTTCTTACATCAGTTTTAGAAGTAATTTATTTTTAGCACTTTTGATAAAAATGGTTTAATTTATTAATTACATTCAAAGTTTAATTCAAACCTGATTTCTTTTTAATTTACGTAAAAGCGGCAGAGATGAAATCAATGCAATACACCGAAATTGTTGCAAGGAATTTCTGCTTAATATTCTTTTTCAGTGATTTGGATAATTTTCTGTTGCTGTTAAATATTTTCATTCCATATATTAATAGCGAATACGCTAGCAATATCCAGTTTGATGGATACATTTTAACAGATTTCGGAAAGTTTCAACGATGACAACCATTCAACCTAATATGTTAATTTACCACAGATTCTTAGGGCATTTATATTTAATATATTTGATGACATCTTTACGATTAATATCTTATGAATTAAGTGGGTATATTCTATAGAAGTTTACATAAAATGATCCAGTAGTGGTATACGTTCATTTCATTGTAAATTCAAAAAACCAAAACTCCAAATATAAACATAATTATCCTGATTTCCAAAATATATTTTTTATTTTCACTCTTAGTATTTACTTGTCTTGACGGTTTTTACGGTATCACAGGAACCTTTACAGTTTCATAATATCAATCCATCTATCCGTCCGTCCAGCTGTTCGTCTGTCCGTCTATATATTACAGTTTTGTTTATAACTTTGCCAGTTTTTAATCTTTTGTAATGAAAGTTTGCAATTAAAGGCTTTTCCTCTACCCAAATTGAAAAAAAAAATAGGGACCTTAAGATGTGAAAAGAGGAGATGAATTTTTTTTTGTCCAAGTGGGGGTTATCATTCAGTAGGTCTTCAAAAATACAAATTATTCTTTAATATCGCATTTTTATTCGGTTTGTTTAATCACGACATATGTGCAATGAAAATTATTAGGAGTTGGATCAGTCCAGTAATTTATACGACATAAAAAAATAATTTAAAATTTAATTGTTTTCCTTGTTTATCCAATCGTTGAATAGGTTTTCTGAACTGCAATTAAATATATCATATAATATTTTTTATTTCGTCGTCCCATTCACGAAACATAAATTGCTTATAATTGTAAAAATTTGACTTTAGGTGAATGCGCCTGATAAGACAGTGGATAAATAAAATATAAATTCTATTCATAAGAGTGTACATCGTATGTGGCATTAATTATGTTTCATTATTGTTACGCCCTGCCTTTTCCAGTAGTTTGAACTGTTCATTGGTTATTTTAATATTTACTACTACCTTTTCAATAATTTATATTTAAACGAGATAGTTTTTATTATATACTCTTTTAGATGCCATTAGACGTCACGTGAGCCTAGTGAAAATATTTTAGATTATCTTATGTATTTAAAAAAGGACGTCATTCAGTTTTTTAATGTAAAAACTTACCGAATAGTCACATGTTGGAAGCTTCAATTAAACACAAGAATTACTGCTACTGAACTTTTGTGGTTATGTTAAATAAATTTATTGAAGTATGAAAAATTTAGATTAAAATGGTATTAAAGCTTCTCTAGACCAAATTATCAAATATCATGTCGAGATAGCTTCACATTTATGAATACGTTAAAGTAATGTTAGGAGTATGCTTAAGATGTCAAAGGGGCAGTTTTTTGTTACTTTTGATGTTAATAAATTTATACAGGCTTATCCATCAACAGAGGTTGATTCTGAGCCTTTGTTCTTTTAAAATATGTTGTCACGAAAGCCTTACTCCAAGTCCACCATAAAATTCCTGCTTATTCAGGCGTTGATCGCCACATAAAACAAGAACTGAAACTAAGAGATCATCCAATGCAGGACCTAAAAGATTTCTTCCAAAGATACTATTAAATCTAGCTGAATACAGGAAGCAATAAAAAACAACAATCAAATGTGAGAAAGCGAGATAAGACAGCACAGGTCATCAACCCTAAAGTAAATTTGAAAATGGTATAAAGCCATAAAATTAAATATAATCTTACCTCTAAAATGGCTTGTAGCTTCGAAAACACAAATCAAATTAAAATCGAAAAATCTGAATATTGTTACAATCAATATGTTTTCCTACAAAAAGCCCATATTTTCAGACTCATGCTGTCAATTAACAAAGAAATTGTAGATAAAACAATAACCAGAAACTTATCATAATACGTATCCGATACGTAATTGACAATTAGCTACTTAGGTTAAAAATGACGTAAATTATTAAATAATATTTAAGTGAGATTCATAAATTTGTTCTTCGAAGTATGCCAAAAATCTATTTTCACCACAATTGTGGGAAATATAGTTGAGACGCTGTTCTGAGTTACGACTTTAACTACTTTGATCATATTAACTCTCATAAAACTATTAAAGGATAACCTACTATAAGAACAACAAACACTGATTGTTTTACAATATAGAATGGCATTCTGCTTTCTTAACAAATTTTGAATTTTTGAACTTTTACCCTTCTTTAGCTTTTTATGCAGCTTTAACATTGTTCACATACATGCAAAGATAGTGCTTGTAGGATGTAGATTGTAGATGGCGAGTAAGTCGTTAAGGTTTTCTTTGCCTCACTACAGCACTTTGACCCATAAATTCTTTTGTACGTTACTTCGATCTAATATAATCCAGGGATATATAGATAGATAGATAAATTTATTTCATTACATTTTGTACAGAAAAATACAATGTAATCTGTCACAAAACAAAAAAAAATAAGGTTAAAACTATCTGTAAATTACATAAAAAAAGTCATACCAATATGTTCTAGAACAAGTTTCCATGTACTTATCCATCGAATAGAATGCATGCTCTAACGAAAATCCTTTTAATTTAATTTTAAATCTCATAAAGTCTAAATCTTTAAATGTTTCAGGCATAATGTTGTACAATGACACATTCAGTGTATTTTTCTTAGATCTCTCCAATCTATATCTCGACGGCCTAATTAAATTAACTGATCTAGTGTTATAAGAGTAAAAGCCCACTTCCCAAATTCCCAAATTTTGGTGGAATTTTCCACGATTTTTATGAATCTCCAGTAGTTGGTATAAGATAAATAAACTAGGCAACATTAGTACCCGTGATTTTATAAAGTGTGGCCTACGGTTGTCTCTATAGCCGATACCATAGACAAGTCAAATAGCATAGCAATAGCAAGGTGAACACTATACGAAATATGAGAATGCAACAAGGAGTAATAAACAGAGAGAAAGGTGTCATAGTGAAGAGATCCACGAAGTTGCCTGAGAACAAAAATAGAGGATGCCAACTTATTCCTCAGTAATGTGATGTGAGAATTCCAGTTCAAACTATCGTCCAAACTGATACCTAACAATGTCACCAAAGAACCATCAACCATTCTACGTCCATTCATGAAAAAGAAATTCCGTATTTTTTCTTCATTCAATTTAAGGGAATTATTAGCAAACCAACACCAAATCCGGTGACAAATACCTAAAGAGATCATCCATATATATATATATATATATATATATATATATATATATATATATATATATATATATATATATATATATATATATAATGAAAAGAAGAGGTCCTAATACCGAAACCTGGGGCACTCCACATCGTACAGCCATAGGCTCAGAAAGTTCTCTACCACATGCGACTGCCTGCCCTCTATTTGACAGGAAAGATGAAAGCAAATCGAGGGGAAGCCTCTTACACAATATCTGTGAAGCTTTTTTATCAAAAGATCATGAGAAATACAATCAAAGGCACGACTGAGGTCGCACAGTGAGAGCCTCATGCTTTCTTCACCTTCTATCCCCTCAACTGCGCCCTCCACAGCTGCTGCAACTGTTTGAATAGTCGAAAGATTCCGGCGAAAACCAAACTTTGAAGGATGTAAAAAATTGGGGTGTTCAAAATAGTGACTAAAGCTGTTTTTCAGTATTACCTCAAACACTTTTCCTAACAACGGAATCAAAGATATAGGTCTATAATTTTCCATGGAATCGACATTCCCTTTTTAAACAAAGGCACAGTCCTTACTATCTTTAGACAATCCGGAAAATTACCCTGAGCCAGACTACAATTAAATAAATGCTTCAAAGGTTTGACCAAATAGACACTAATCTTTTTCAAAATAGCGCTACTCATATCATATATGTCAAAAGAGTTCGACCTTTTGAGAACATGTATGGTACTCCAAACATCATACTCCGTAACGAGCAAAAGGGCAAAAGAATGCACTGAATTTGGGACCGACGAAACCATATCACTTTGTATTTCTGTGTCAATCTGTAGGTATTGTATAGTGTCGGATTATATATATATATATATATATATATATATATATATATATATATATATATATATTTGTCTCTGCTGGTTTTTTCTTAAAGTAGGAGGCAGACTTAGAAAATTCTTAAAGAGAAAAATTTTTTTAAGTCATTTAGAATCGATGACTTATATTTCTAAAACTTTTCTTTGAATTTTTCGCGGATATCACTCGTGTCACTGATAAAGACTATTTTTGACCAAATTTATTTAATAGACTTTTCTTGCCGAATCAACAAACTTTAAAACATTTTATATCCGTTTACAAAATAGCGTGTGACTAAATGGTATCATTTTTGAACCAAATCCGAGTAACGGCAATTAGATTTGATTCCAAAGGGGTAAAATAAGTTTAATCCTAATTTGTTTGTCATGCACAAACAATTACAGTTCTTAAATATAAGCTAATAAGTACTATACAGGTTAGTATTTATTAGCAAGTTACTTTTTTCAAGGCCGAATCTTGCAGAGCTTGCTAAATAAATAAAACTACATGATAAAGCATTTTTTTTTGGTCTTGCTTCTTGAGTCGTTCTTTTTGATAACTCAGTTTGTTTTATGCTACCATCCTTATCATATTGTTAATATCCTCTCCCATAGTTTATTTCCTCCACTTGTGGCGTCGTTCTTAAACTTTTCTGACTATTGTTTAGTTCTGGCTGCATTTCTTACTTTACTTCATCGTTCTTTAGTTTTGTGAATTCTCGTTTCTGGTGAATTTTTTGTTTGCTAACCTTGTTAGTTTGTCTAAGCCTTATAATTGCTGTTTTAATTCATGATCTGAGGTAAAATCAGCTCCTAAATAACTTGTTGCCTTGAAAATAGATGTATTATATTTGCTATTGATTAATATAAAATTGATTTAGTTTCTGACTATAATTTATTCTCTATTTTGAAGCAATTTACACGCGTACATCTTGGGGGCAAGCAAAAGCAAGTATTCAAAATCTTCGCCGACAAAATTACATTAGTTGGCCTCTAGTGTTTCTTGCTCTCAGTCCAAATGACCCAACTGCGTTGAAACTACTTTCTTCATTGAAATCGCTCTGTATTATATTGATCGTATCTGGTCTGTAAGCTTTAACAACTCGTTGATTTCATCGTAGAATAGAATTTGATTGATTGATAGAATAATATTGCAGGCTAGGATTGAGAGGTACTTACACTGAAACTTTGAATTACTTTATCGTCATTTCTGTCGAAGGTCGGTGCATTTATTTGAAATATATTGAAATTTATTGGTTCAACGTGGATCTTTAGGACCATTACTCGGTCTGAGTATGGTATAAAATTGATGACATTTTTGACTATTTCTCTGATCACCATAATTCTAACTCCATTTATGTAATGCCTATTACTTTTTCAGAAAAAAATATTGTGGAGCACCTTCCTCTCTTTTGACCAAATGGTGTCTTAATTGTTTACTTCTCTTTAGCTCCAGATGTTCTTAATACCCTCGTTTTACCGAATACTGAGGACCGTTTCATTTATAATACTTTCATATGATTTCCTTGGATGGTACTTCAGTGCTTTTCCGTAGCCTTCACAGATTTTTTTCTGGTACTTAATAACGATTTCTTTGAACAGCAGATGCTACCCTGTATTATGAGTAATTAATTTCCCAAGTGTCACCAGAAGACTTTCTCCTGTCTGCCACCTGGGAAGCGCCCGATAAGGATCCATCAATTCCTCAGGGCAATAAGTCTAAAAATAGCAAATATGTGAACTAAAGTCTTACTTGCTCCTGTATTTACAGTCTAATATCGTCATATTAGATCTGCCTAATTGCCAAATATATTTCGTTTGCTTGAGACGCGGAATTCGTGTTACTTTTACATTCTAGACCTCTACTACATCTGAGCACTAGATTAGAGTAGAAAAGCATAGTGTTTGTAATAGTAGCTTTTTCTTACATTTATGCCAGAATTCCAGACACTGCTTGCACTCGCATCAATTTTGATTACCTTTAATTAAAATTCGATTTTATAAATTTTTTAGATTAACTATATTGCAGCAGGATATTTGTAAAAACTTTCCTCACCTCAAAAATAATTTAAGAACTTTTTACATTTATTGTGAAAGACTTACCAAATATATTCGAGTCTAATATATTTTATAATAAAAATTTAACATTATTTCTTTTTTTTTAGTTAATATCATGAGTCTTATGTGTGGTATGATGTTAACATGGCCGTCCCCAGTACTACCAAAATTGGTCTCAAATACCACATTGAAAGATAATCCCTTAGGCAGAGTTATTACCAGCAATGAACAAACATGGATCGCTGCCTTGGCATCCCTTGGGGGTATAGTTGGACCGTCTTTGGGGGGATTCATGATGGAAACATTTGGACGAAAATTAGCTATTGCATCAGTACACATACCTAACATAATTGGTACTTTATGTGCTGCTTTTGGAGATAACATTTGGTACTTCTATATTGCCAGAATTGCAGCTGGAATAAGTATTAATGGAGGATTAGGAGTGGCGGCATTTTATTTCGGAGAAATTGGAGAAAGCCACGTTAGAGGGATTTTATCCTCCACCACCTCTATATCTATTAACTTAGGAACATTATTATCATATTGTATAGGGCCTTACACTTCCATTCGAGATTTTAATTTAATATTATGCGGCATTGCAGCTACTGGAATTATTTTAACACTTTTATTAGTGCCGGAGTCACCATATTATTTAATTCAAAATCGTAAAATTGAAAAAGCTGAAAAATCACTATCTATACTTAGAGATACAAACGATGTTAGTGAAGAAATTAAAATTATTCAAGAAGACATTAATAAAATTAAAAATGATGGTGTTTTTGCCATATTTAAAACTAAAGCTGCTAGAAAAACTTTTGCTATTGCTTTAATTTTAACTTCGCTTCAACAGTTTTCTGGAATTAATGTTATTTATTCTTATACTCAGCTTATTTTTGATCAAGCTGGTAGTAATCTTAGTTCAGATATTTCTTCGATTTTGGTAGGCGTTGCTCAATTTGTAACAATATATTTAACTGTACTTGGAGTGGAGAGATTGGGTAGAAAGAAAATGCTTATTTTTTCTTCTTCCGGACTGGCATTTACTTTAGCTATTTTAGCGACTTTCTTTCGCTTCCAAGATGACAGTAATATTGACACTTCGAAAATTAACTGGTTGCCGCTTCTTTGCCTTGTGCTTTTCTTCTTATTCTTTAATTGCGGGGTAGGTGGTCTACCTTTTTTGTATATGAGCGAGATATTACCACATAATGTTAAGTCAGCTAGTTCTTCTATTATATTGGCTATATATTGTACAGTAGGTTTCATAATAACATACTTTTTTAATTCATTGGTTGATGTTATTGGTAATAGTGGGAGTTTTTACCTTTTTGCTGCTGCAATGGTGGTTTATGCATTATATGTGGCTATCTTTTTATTTGAAACACAAGGCAAAACATTGCAAGAAATTGGTGCTCATTTTAGTAAAT
The DNA here is from genome assembly GCA_034092305.1 of Diaprepes abbreviatus. Lineage (NCBI taxonomy): Eukaryota > Metazoa > Arthropoda > Insecta > Coleoptera > Curculionidae > Diaprepes > Diaprepes abbreviatus. The sequence continues at coordinate 14,945,368 of JASJET010000028.1, forward strand.
CAAGGGCATCGAAAAATACTTTTAAGGCTTAAGGGCTAAAAATGTGAGATCTGGAAAATTTAATAACATAATATTTTGTAATATTAAGGTTTATTTTATAACTAAAACTTTAAGACTGATTAGGTGTATTTAATTTATATTATTTGTAAATATATTTTCTTTTATTTCTACGATTATTTTTTATTTATTTTTTGATTTAAGAATAATAATAATAACAGATGTTTTAAAATAATTTTGTTACACAGTATATTCAATACGCTTGCTTCTAAATTGTATTAGTTGATTTAGACAGGTCGCAGTCGTAAAAGACATATTTTTATATTATCAATTAATCTACGAGTCTGAAAAATTTTTCAAAAGAAAAATTATATCTTAAAATTATTGAATTTTGTCCCTATTTTGCAGCCTAACTGTACAAAGAATACATAATATTGAGAAAAATATACCGGGTGATCAAAAACCCTACTCACGGAATTGTGGAAAAGTTGAAATTCCCTCGTAATCATCATATAATATATGTTCAATATACAAAGTGTTTCTACAAGGTCTGCAGCTACAATAAAAGTTGATAGATTTCGAGATACAGGATGTTAAAGTTATGTCTGTTTAAAATTTTTTTGTAAATATTTATCTTAATAACAGTTTCATTTGTATTAAATTTGGTACTTTTGGGATTTTCGGATGAAAAATCAAGATCTGGTTACAGTTTCGAAGTAAAGCTTCATAACTTTTTTGTATCTCAGTAAATTAAATTCTTATTCTTGAACATCTTGTATCAAAAAAAGTTATACCTAATAGCCTCTCTTCATACTTTATACATACTTATGACTTATCCAACAAATTTGGAAACCAACAACAATAAAAATTTAAATAACAACTATGATTATAATATTTGCATATAATGTTATTCTCCTTTAAGGCAGAGAAAAAAGGAAACAATATAGAGAAATAGTTTATTTTCGGCAAATACAACTTTGATCCTGTCTTCAAACACGTTTCCACCACCTCATAGTCTCATTAGTGGAGCTGTATCGAACCATGAGCAATTTTGCCAGCAGAAACGACATCTTTCACCGGAGTAGTGCGACAATTTTAAAAATCAAAATTTCAGTAAGAAATAAATGAAATCTATGTCTACCGTGTTCAAATAACAAAACTATTTTAATATGGTACTTCACCTCATTTTAACCGTATAGTATGTCAACACTTACCTAACGTTTTTGGCCTTCGAGGTGGGCTTGTTTTATGTCCACCAAGGTCTCCAGACCTAAATCCCTTATACTTTTAGTTATGGGGACATTTAAAAGAACTAATTTATTCAACACTAGGAAATACTAGAGACGAAGTACTAGCGAGAATAGCACAGCATTCTAACGGAGTCCGTAATAATGCCGCAATATTATTTGCAGGGCAGCGGGAAAATATTCAAATAAGAAAATGTATTGATGTACGTGGATCCCATATTGAACATTTGTCAAAATAAAATTTGAACGTTTTGACTATTTTTGCATTTTAACAACATTGTAATTTAACCGATCTTCCCTTTGAAAGGCATCTGGACAATGGTTGAGCTGGAAATCTTTCAGCATAACATCTTCTTGCCTTCGAAGAGTGAGACAGCGCTTCCCCATAAATTAAAGCACATCAGCACACCGTGCGTATTTTATTTTTACCTGTTTGTGTTTAACATTAGTAACATTTGAATTTCTCACCTATAAACCGATTTATCCCAAAAACCGCCAGTTTTATCGAAATAAATTAAGAGAATCTTTTTTGAAGAGGAATGATCAAAGTATTTAAAAAATACGGTTTCAACTCTGTAAAATTACAAAAAATTAGTCCGAACAAGTATGGTTGCAAATCCGTTCCTGACTTCTCTTGATGATATAAAACATATACTGTAGTATGGTTTAATGATTCTTTACGGCTTCTATAAAATATTAAAATTTCTTTAAATTATACAAGTCGGTTAAAAGAGAGCCGATATGATAAATCGTTGGGTAACCTTTTAAGGTTCTGTATCTCAAAGTAAGGTTATTTTGGCCTCCCCTGTATGCCCCGAGAAATTAGGAGGTACTTACGGACAGCTGATTTTTGAACACACTGTATTATTGAACACACTCTATTATTTCAAAAGATTTTTATTGTAAACTTCAATCCTGACATTTGTTAAACAAATTCACGTTGAATCGACGAACGCTTAAACTAAACTGTCCACGAAAGCCGATCTGGACCCCTTTATATTAGGGTTGTAAATGAGGTCATATTTGCGGAGGCGGAAGCGGAGGCGGAGGTGCAGAGCTTGGACTCCGCGGAAGCGGAGGTTAACGGAAGCGGAGGCGGAGGTAGATAAATAAAGAAAAAAGGATTCATTAAATATTTATCAAAGAAAAATCTAACTATTGGTAATCAAAATTAAGAAGAGGCAGATTATACTTGACAAACAACAATTTTGAGCCTTTGTCACCTTCTAAGTGATTTCTTAGGGGTTCATAAATTAAACCGGCTCCACTAAACAGTTGCTCACGTGGTATTGAAGCTGGCGGCGGCGATAAATAAGTGCGCACGACGGGAACAAAAACTTGAAATTTAGTGTTATATCTCCGTTTAGTTGGAGTCGGTTTTCTTTATTATATTCATTTATTAATGATTTCCATATTATGAGGTTGCTATTGGTAACAGTGGTGTCGTTTCCTATTTCCTCTTCATCGTCACTGCTATTTTTCAGCTTATCCGCCAGATTTGAATGCATACTTTGCGTTGGTGGTATAATCTGGAAGCTTATGCACGGTTCATCTTTCACTGTAGTTGATTCAATTCTAGATATTTTGGCAACAGAAGTTCCGTCATCATCAACTCTACTTGCATCTCTTGCAAAACTCAAATCATACATCGTTAGCAAGCGTAATAGTTCGGACTAAACTTGTTCCTTAATTATTTCATTAAAAAATTTTAATTTGTACCTTGGATCCAGATATGTAGCAAGCGAATACAGTGAGTTGCTTGGAAGGTCAAAAAATCTCGAATGGATGTCTTCGATTAGTTTTTTAATAATATTTTCGAAATCATGATTTGTGTCAGATTTATCTTTTTCTTTAATGGGATTACTGATGATATGCAAGTTCTTGTATCGCTCAGATTCCTCGTTATTTCTTTAAAAGGAGTCAGTGTTGCTGCTAGTTCATTAAGACCTAACCATTCTTCTGGGGAAATTTGTGGAATATTGTGTTTGCTGGCATACAAGCAAATATAATCTTTGATCTTTAACAGCCGCTCGACCATATGGAAAGTGCTATTCTATCTGAAATAAAAGATGAATAAAATTAAATTATTGTATTGTACCTAGTCTCCCAAAGTAAAATAGACAGAGGCCCTCATGTCATGCCATATTATACTATCAGGAAACTTGATAATAATTATGTCTAATGCATTTTGCAATTAAGTTCTCTACTTCACTGGTTTCGAGAGCAGAACGAATATACAGTTGTAGTTGGTGGACTGTGCAACCTACATCAGGTACATTAGCCAAATGCATTGCTCTGACCATATTTGGTCCATCATCTCGAATAAAGCAATGCAATTGCTCGTTCAGCAGCATCATTTTGAAATGGTCACAAATTATATCTGCTGTAATGGTGTTACTGCTGACGTTATCTGATTCAATTTCACTTTTTCACGTTATTCTTCCATTTTACTTCCTCATATTTTTCTTTATTCATAGATTTCAAATGCCCTTTCAGTGATGTAGTAGTCCGGCCTTTTCTTGAATAGAAATAAGAATAACTACTTATTACGCAACAAATCACTACACAATTCAATTACAAGTAATGAGCGAACGCACAACGTCAAATTACACCCCTACCAGCCTCTATCCAATTTCCCAAAGGGTCATGCACTTCGATGCATTTCGCAAATTCAGCCCAAAACAAGAAAGTTAAAGAAATATCGCAACGATGTATTTGAATCGCAACACAAAGCCATTTGTTGAAGAAATGGACGTTCTCACATGGATAAGTGGGTATTCAAATTACCTAATCTTTGACATCAATGCCCTCTTGTCACTTATAAAAAGACCTTTTGCCACAAATAACTGAACTGTCTTATTATTACTTATTAAAATGTGTAATAATTATTAGAGAGAACAAGGTGATTGAAAAAAATATGAAAGAATTCTGTCTATCCACTTTTGCAAAACATAAACAAAAACACCAACAATTTAATAAAAAACACTCGAAGCAAACTACAATCAAAAGATATATCTTAGAAATCACACATTGTTGCCAACCCACAATTGATTTTTATATATGTTTTTTAAATAGTATTTTTATTAAAAAATGTATAACTCCGTTACAACTTCGTTAAAAACTTGCGGAGGCGGAGGTAGGATTTCTTGCGGAAGTTCTGCATTTGCGGAGACGGAGGCGAGGTTCCGTTACAACCCTACTTTATATTCCCTTTTGGTCAATACCAGAAGATTACGGATCTTTCTAGAAGGGTTTTCATGCTGCAAGGTGTGGAAAAGGAAACTGAATTTTCTAAAAAGTTCCCGACCTGCTTTCATAGACGTCTCCTGAGGAAATTAATAAAGGTAAAATTAATTAAATAAGTTATGAAATCGTAGAAAATGAATATAAAGCCCTACAAACTAAAAACACGAGCTAATACTATGAAATGTATAACGCTATAAAGTCATATATATATATATATATATATATATATATATATATATATATATATATATATATATATATATATATATATAAATATATATTTTGTTAAATAAAGAACCTAAACCCAATAAAAGGCAAAATAAAAAAAAAATAATATATATATATATATATATATATATATATATATATATATACATATATATATATATATATATATATATATATATATATATATATATATATATATATATATATATATATATATATACAGTATGACCAGCTAAGTCCGCATCATATTGGATTTTTTTATTAATAGTTTTATTCGAAATGATTATATCTCAAAATATTGAAAAAAGTTGTTAAAAAAAGTTTTTCTGAATGAAATATTTAGCTCATATGCAAAATTTCAGCTCTATATGATAATTTAGATTTTTTGCTCATTTTTTTGTAAATTGTTCCACTGTTGCAAAATAAGACTCGACGCAACCTACATAAAACTTCTCTTTTGACAATGCTTTTATCCCAGACATATCTTAAAGTAGTCCTATATTAAATATGTATTTTTCTATAAAATCCAAAAAGGGCTATTAAAATTTGGTCATGTGTGATGCAAAGTTGGTTTGCAATTGACCCTGTATAAGGTAACTTCTAAAATAACTATTTTTGAAAACGTAGTTTATGTCTAAAAGTAATACACATTAATATTAAGAAAATAATTTAATTCAAAAGGCTCAAAATTGCTAATCAAAAAATCATAAACTTTACGTAAAGTTAAATAAAAATTTATTGTCCACCTAATGCAGACTTTACTGATGATACTGTGTACTTGTTTGTCTTAATTATAATATTTATTACTTTTAGACATAAACCACGTTTTCAATAATAGTTATTTTATGAAGTTACCTTATACAGGGTCAAAAACAAATAAACTTTGCATCACATGTGACCCCATTTTTAACCGACTTCTAAAAGAAGGAGGTTCTCAATTCGTCGACTATGTATTTTTTTTTTTTTATGTATGTACACCGATTACTCCGGAACGGCTGCACCGATTTGAGTGAAATTTTTTATGTTATGTAAAGGAAGTTGCTGCGGTGGTCCCATATTTTTTTAGATGAAATTGGTGCAGTAAAATCCAAGATGGCGCTTACAATATGGCGGCCAAAAAAATTAATTTTGTCCGATTTTCTCCAAAATTGGTATGGAGGAATTTTCGGTGTTGTACCCAACGAATCTGAAATTATTTTTAAAAAATTCAAAATGGCGGATCCAATATGGCGGACAAAAAAATTTAATTTAGTCCGATTTTCTCCAAAATTGGTATGGGGGAGTTTTCGAGGTGCCAAATAATGAATCTGATATTATTTTTAAAAAATTCAATATGGCGGATCCAATATGGCCGACAAAAAAAATCAATTTTGTCCGATTTTCTCCAAAATTGGTACAGGGGAGTTTTCGAGGTCGCATATGACGAACCTAAAATAATTTTCAAAAAATTCAATATGGCGGATCCAATATGGCCGACAAAAAAAATTAATTTTGTCCGATTTTCTCCAAAATTGGAACAGGGGAGTCTTCGGAGTCGCATATGACGAAACTATAATAATTTTTAAAAAATTCAATATGGCGGATCCAATATGGCGGACGAAAATATCAATTTTGTCCGATTTTCACCAAAATTGGTACGGGAGAGTTTTCGGGGTCACACATGACGAATCAAAAATTATTTTTAAAAAATTCAATATGGCATATCTAATATGGTGGATAAAAAATTAATTTATTTTCTTTAAATATAGATATTGGAAGGTTTTGGGGCCTATATTGCCAATCTAAAATTAATTTGAAATTTAAGATAGTGGATTTTCTATGACAGACTAAATATTCGTTTGACCCAATTTGATTGGTATTTGGAAAACTCTAAGAACTAAAGAATTTTTAGTTGCCCATTTTAGGGCTATTTACAACTTTGGGTCAAATTGGTACTTTTTTGCCACTTTGGAGTCATTGCGAAGTACACTAATTTCAATTAGTACTTAGTTCAAATAATTTATGAATATCATAATGAATTCTAAAACTAAAAATAGAAAAATAAAATTTTTATAAAAAAATTGAACCGACTTCTAAATGTGCGCTAAAAAGTGAAAAATAACCATAAATTTTTATATAAAATTGAACTTTTTGAAGTCGGCGCCAAAATATTTGTAAATGAAATAAATAACTACTAATATATACAAATTATGGTAAGAAAGCAATTACAAATAAAATATTTTTAATCTGTTTATGCAAATCACATTTTGTCAGGTATTAGTTTGGCGCCGACTTCAAAAAGTTCAATTTCATATAAAAATTTATGGTTATTTTTCACTTTTTAGCGCACATTTAGAAGTCGGTTCAATTTTTTTATAAAAATTTTTTATAGCTCTAGTTGGATTTGTAGAAAAACCCACATTTAATATAGCGCTACTTTAAACAAAATATGTCTGAGATGAAGCAATATCAAAATTAAGAAGTTTTATCTAGGTTGCGTTGAGTCTTATTTTGCAACAGATGTGCAATTTACAAAAAATGGGCAAACAATCTAAATTAACTTATACAGCTAAAATTTTGCGCATAGACTAAAAATTACATTTAAAAAAACTTTTTCTAATAACTTTTTTCGATGTTTTGAAATATTACCACACTTTTGAATTTTTTTTTTGGAAAAAAATTAAAATATGCCAGATAATGCTGATCTCGTGACTACTATTTTCTTGGCTAATTCTCATCTAAATCGAAGCAGAAATTAATGCCAAAGTCAAATATATATATATATATATATATATATATATATATATATATATATATATATTATTATTCAAGAACTAGAGAGAGTAATAAATCATTTTTTCCCTTTTTTCTCTTCGCAAACTACCTGTGTTCTTTATTTCGATGTCTTTGGCAAAATCTGTTAGACACATATATTTTTCATAGGAATGGGTTAGAAATTTTATAATCAAAAATACCGGTCTATAATAATGGACTATTTGGATAGAATAACAATAGATATTTGGATGTGAAGTGTTAAAAAGGATTTTAATCCTTGTCATAGGCGTCGGAAAGAGAATTATCTTATTACTAAGTATTTATAGCATAGAATATTATTTCAATTAACAACTTAAAACAAAACGTTTTTATATAATTTTTTTTCTTATGATTTCTTAATAATTCTCATACATTAGAAGCTATAGATAATTTTGACATATTTAACACAAATCACAACAGTATTTTTATTATTTTTAATTTTGGCATAGAAACCGTTATAGGTACATTCAGACGAAAACGTAGCCTTTTTCTCTCAAAAAATTCTAAGTTATAATTTAAATACTTACAAAATACTCATTTTCAAAAATACAAGAAGTTAAACATATATAAAAAAATAAATTCGTCCATATAATATTAAATATTTTTGGGGCTATCGGTCATTTTATTATTAATTAAACACATTTTTAGGATATTTGACATTTCAGTTTATTTATTTTTTAAACCATCTGCAGAATTAAAATTAAATACTAAAAAGGGATTCAAATGTAATTATTTTTTATATATTATAGAAAATTTAAATAATAAATTGTGTTTACGCTGGTAAAGATTACGTATCTAATTTGTAATCAAAGTCAGTGAAGCTATCTTCGCTCAAATTAATTATAATTGGTTCCTCTATCTCACCGATCATGAGATCGAGTTTCCCCATTTTTTTTTATTCTTTTATTATCTGAATTATTCCCAATTTCCTGCACTAACTTTATTCATTTATCTTTCAAAAGTTCAGTTAAATTACTAGTTTTGTAAGTTGTGTTATTTCTAGCAACTCTACCTTTTAATTGAGAGAGATTTTTCCTTCTCCAACGGACATTTTCCGGACGATTTATCAGAACAGATTTCCTCTCTGGTTTTTTCCAGCAAAAATCAAGTTCTCTGAGCAATTTCTAGACCTCAGTCTTCATTGATTTTATTTAGAATTTAGAATTTTGTTGACAGTTAGGATCTGCTCCTCATAATAAAATGTATGTACAACTCCTTTGATCACAGATTGTGTGTGGTTGAATGTAGCTTGGGAGTACTAACAATTCCAGTCGTGTTTTTCGCCTTAAGTATTCGGTACATAGTAGATTTTCCAACTTCTGTCATGTTGGAATGTTGGAATACATCTCAATAGAGCTTTTAACATTATTATCGAAATATTGATATCTTAAGGCATCATAAACATTCATCGTAATAAGTTTTTCGTTGAGGAAAAAATGCCCTAGTTTAACGATTTTGGAATAAATATAGATTTGGAAGCCATATCTTTTGGGTATCTCACTAATCTCAAATAATATATAAAAACAAGCACAAATAAGATAAATCACTAAGGACACACTATAAGGTGTATTTTGCTTACTGACAGAAATTAAATTGAAATATCAGAAGTTTTATTGCTGCAGTAAATTTATAAAAGCTTTTAATATTTAAATATAATTAGATTTACGGCAGTCCCCAATTACCTGCGCACTGGAGCATATACGTTGGAGGTTTCGGTAACAGTTTTATTACTCTCTCTAGTTCTTGAATGGAGTATAGGAATGTGTATGCTTGCGACCACTCCTCGCCTTCCTAAGAGCTTTGAGTTCAGGAAAATAGAACCGATTTTGCATTTCATATTAGACTTAGAGAGGCTGCTGACACTCCCCCTCCCCGTTGCAACTTTGTTTTTCTGGCGATAGCCCCCCCACCAAGTGCTTTGAATTCAAGAAAATAGACCCAATTCTGCCTCTTATACTAGAAATGTGTATGCTGCTCGCATCCTCCCTCCGGTCGGCAACTTGTTTTCTTTTTTGTGATCGCCCCCCCCCCCACTCTTCAAGAGCTTGAAATTCAGAAAAATAGACCCGACCTACCCTGCCTTTTACATTGGAAATGGGAATGTTGCTGGTGTCTCCCCCCCCCCCCCCCCGCCGACAACCTGCTTTTGCTTTCGTACTTTTGTGATATCACCGCCCCCCCCCCCCAAAGAGAGAGGCTGGATCCGCCCCTTTATACACGGCGGCTTGTACGTTATAACTGATTGTTCGTACACTATTTGTTTATAGCGTTAAAAACAATAATACATTATTCCCATTGCGATTAATTCCAGCTTGTAGTTCTTGAGCTGAACTATGAATAACTGGGCACAGGTTTTGGAAATATTTATTTAATCAAAAGACATTTATTTTGAAAAATTGCAAAAAATGCCATTTTTCGAATGTTTAACCAAAACTATGTGTCGGATAGAAAAGAATACTTATTTGTAACAAGATACCTGACCATTTTTTGGGAATCCACCCTCAATATTCGTAATCAGCTGATCATAATGCATATAAAAGCTTTGGTGAAGCCAAGTCTCTTCATCAGCTACGAAAACCCATTGTACTTCTCGACTAACGAAACGATATGGCAAGAATTTTTAATACTCGTTTCAAAAATACATTGTTTTAATTTTATCTTTATATTTTCACAACTTTTAGACTCTGCAAATTCAGATATTTTAACCTATGTATACTCTGAAATCGCAACATATAAGAAAATATTTTGGTTATAATTAAAATAAATTATCAATTATAATTTCTGACTTTCTCATAATAGAAGCAATTTTAATATTTTAAATCCAGTAAATATAAAAATATTTTCCTAAATCAATACAAAAAATAATTATAAACCGCATATCGAGTTTCAGGTCTAGTCAGTAAAAATAGTTCGTTTCAGCTCTATCAACGATAACTCTGGAAACATTATATCCAGGGCCGATAAACACCTGTTACAGGGTCATTTGGATGCCGACGACCGTGGGTCGATAAAACCGTGTTTAAACATGCAATACTCAAACAAACACTTAAAGTTTTTGTTTCGGCTTGGAGGTCAAATCGATAATGCGAACGAAATTATTTGCTTAGAAATTATAGTGGTGGAAGAGTAATATATCCCCTTACGAAAAGCGTCAAACATTTAAGCAGACTGCATGTATATTTATTTGCACGGCAGGCGGAATTTAGATAAACTTTTTTACCGTAAACACCTTCAGAGAAACTATGTTTTTTTTTCGATGGTGCGCTATGAAGCTGTATATGGAAATTTTAAAAATAAGCGACACGAGCTTTGTAAACTAAATACAGCTTAAGGTGCGTATAAACATGGCGAGTCGAGCGCGTGACGAGCTTGCAACAAGCTGCAACGAACTCTTTGATCTTTGCCGGTTCGAACCCTTCTTTGACGCCCGGCGCCAAAAGAGATTTATATCATCTGGACTGTGTGAACCAATAATGGGTAAAGAAAATAAATATATAAGTTTTAATTACATTCTTTATATTTCGAAATTAAATTTAATTAATTTTTTCTTATTTTAGAAATATTTAATAATGAATCCAGAAAACAGCTTATATGGGGTTCAACATAAATGAGATGCCGGGACATTAGAAATACATCTAATTTTTTAAGTGATTTCATTTATATATTATCTCCTATATTTCTAAATAAAAAAGATACCTTTGCGTTGTACTTGTACAAGATCTATTGATAAATCTTGGAGATCAGCTTTTACACGAGTTTGTGTTTTCCCGTTCACTGGCCATCATTACGATACCTCATGTTGTCAAATTGACCGAAATTTTTTTAGGATCATATTTTCCTTATATCTTTATATTCCGAAATAAGTAAGAGGTAGTTTTTCTTATTTTCGAAATATTACTTAATTAATCCCGAAATTAGCTTATGTGTACGTGGTCAGTATTCTGTTCACGGTTCAATATGGCGATTTTCAGGTTGGTAGAAATGAACCTACTTTTTTCAGGAGTGTTATTTTCTAATTATCTTTAATATTCCAAAGTAAAAAGCGAATTTTAACCAGTTACAAAAATGTTTACTAATTTGTTTGGCGATGATTGTCGCGGTGAGTGTGGCTGCATCGATTCTAACTTCAATTCAATTTTTCTTTAATAACATACTTAATATGGTTTTACCAGTCCTTGCCGATAATTTTCTTTTAATGTATTAAGAAATTAACGTATTCCTTATAGTTTACATTTTGGGTTATCCCGAGTTACGAATTAATTGTGCCCATATAAATTTAATGGATTTTAATTAATGTGTTCGAAGCACAACATTTCCATGTTCTTTACCCCATTCGTCTATCACATGCTTCTTAAATTGTCTTTCTTTCTCGTTCGCAATTTTTACAAGTTCCTTCTTTAGTAAACCGTTCATAAAGGTAATATGTTTTTTTGATAACCAATCTGTAATATCGCTTTTTCAACTATATTATTGGCAACTTTTCCACCAGTCTAGAATGATAACTGGCGTTATCCAAAACTATAACAGACTTCTCCGGACTCAATTGTATCATTTGATAAAAATATTTCTCAAGGATATCCGCCGTCATTTATTCATGTTAATCTTTGGTGGATTTCGGTTGAAACTGCAGCAAAACTCCTATAAATTCATTAACACCTCTAATATGAGTTATAATGAGTTTGTGGCCCTTACAGGGTAAGGGTTTTAAATCTATCGATAACCCTTCTAAGGATGCTTCACGAAAAATTGCTATATTCTTATTTTCAAACATTTTTTGTACTGTGTCCCGTACTGAAAAAGATTACATCCAGATAAAAAAAATGTATGTGCCCCTGTGGTATTTTCTAATTTCCCGCAAATACCATTTTCTCTAAAAGTATTTCCTCTGTATCACCTCTATTTTTACTTTCCCTACGAGAAATTCATTTTTTCCAACATTTTCATAGATTGGTTTTTCGCATGCCAGGCACATTCTGGTCTTATTTCACAACTTTCAAAACTTTATCGAGACTTGATTTTATCTTCTAAGATATAATTCGTGAACGTGTCTTCTTAGTATGTTTTTGAAGCATTGTATAATTTTTTTCTTCTCGGGTGCGATTGAGGCTAGCACACAGTTTCACTTTTCCTTTCCTTAATTCGCTTATAAGTTGTAGATTCGTCCCGTTATGTTAGCACATTTCGAAAACAAACTATACACCCTCATCTGGGTTCTTGGCTGAACAAGTGAATTGTGCACATTTGAAAGTATTGTCTTAGATTTTAAATCTCAAACATCTATACAAAGTTTTGGAGTTAAAGTAGAAATTTTCAACAGCTAGCAATGAAAGTTGTAAGACAATAACATAGCAAGGCATTATATTTATACACATCTGAAGTATGCTTAAAAATTTCATTACTATTAATTGCCCAGTTAAGATGCATACTTTTATATCTAATTATCTTTTAAGTATACAACTCTCTCCTCAAATACACACTTAAGACGCATACTATATCTACCACTTGCTTTATCCGAATTTGGAAAGCCGAATTATTTATGAAATCTGTTCCGATAGCTTCTATGGCTTTGGTTTATGCATCTTCACAGGTGTGCATACAATTGTCATACTTTGTCTGAAAATGAAGAACAAACGACAACTTTGTTTCTTTTATGCAGTGGAATTTTACCGAAAAAAGTATATTAAATAAAAAACGAAAACTTGAACTACAATAGCACACTACCTTGTATACAAAAATGGTTAGGATTCGAACTTCTAGAAAATTTATAGTTCCAACATGTTAGCGGATAATACAGAAATTTCACCAAAATCCCTTCCTTACATTTTGAATATATGTTAAACAAAATAGAAGCAGTCATTTCCAAAAGAAAAATATATTATCAGCAGCCCATTTCCATATGGTAGACGCACTCGAAATTTTCTTCTAGCTGGTCTCTGCAAATTTTCTGACGCAATTTCATTTCACACATTTACTTCTTTTCTTCTCTAAAAGTTTTGTCCGTAACTCACAAATTTTGGAATTATTTTCGGGTCCCTCTATTTTCTTCCAATCACTCCATATTCACTTATGAATAACTTTTAATTCATTAATGCCAAGTGCTAAATAAATTTCATTTCATTAACAAAAAGATAAGAAAATCTCCTGTCTTCAGTCTCACTGCAAAGTAAATTTTTTAGAAAAAGTGTGTCATAAACCTGTCCAACTAGATAAAAAAAAATCCTTTGAGTTTGCACCCAAAAAACCGACAGAAAATGGGTCGCTGCGAGTATCGGTCGAGCTATTGGAAAACAATAGAACTACAAAAAAATTGACTTCTTGTGACCCAACTGCATTTATTGCCTCTTTTGAAACTTGCCGACGATGGCCCTCAATAACAACAGAAATCGGGAAATTTCAAAGGAGTCTCGTTGCAAGCTCATTGCAAGCTCGTCACGAGCTCGACTCGCCATATTTATACGCACCTTTAGATGTACATTTGTATGAGCTGCGATTTTATTTACTAACGCACTAAAAACTAAATAAATAGTAGACCCTCATTTTTACACGGCTGTTACCTGCTAAAATATCCTAATTAAATTATAACTATTGGTCTCAGATTCCAAAGACACAAAAAATGATCAGAATATGTAATTTGATTGGACCTCATAATTTAAGAAAGTAGCTAGTTATAGTGGCCTTATTGATTAATACTTTTCCAAGTTCATTATAGAGATATTTAGTTTGTGGTTTTCTTTTCAGTATCGTGAACATATATACGACTTATTTGTGTAAAAATCTTTGTGTCAAATAGGTGAACGCGTATAGTCAAAACCATCCACAATAAACACACATAAAATGAAATTCAACTAATTAATTTTTAACAATATGTGACAAAATCGTTAGAAAGCAATAATATTTTCCCTGTGAATTCTTTAAATCATCATTTTTAGCCTTAAAATGTCCTATGTTTGACATAGGTCTCCTCAAGATGTTTCCACTCCTCTCTACTTTGGACCGTAGACATCGAATTTTTTACAAACACAATACAATCGGTCTTGCTTTCGAAGGCCTTGATAGACTTCGTTTATCGCCCCTTCGTCTCTACTCAACGATTGTTTGATCCACCTCTCATCCCTTTTATTCTAGCAATGTGTCCTACCTACCTCAATGTCATGTACACCCGAATATCGTCGACATCATTTCTGTTTTGAATCTCTTCATTTTTTACTTTATTTGGCAGATTTATTCCAAATATTGGACTTCCTTAGGTTGAATTGGTGATAAAAAGTTATCACCCAGCTGATTTTAAGATTTTTAGTTAGAAAAATGAATATTGTTTGTTGTATTGCTACGATGGTATTTTATGCCAAAACCTTACACTTAACGGTAAGGAGAAGGAAATCAATAATAATGTTAACAAAATAAATAATAAAATCAAATAACCAAAGTTTAAATGAAAATTAGTCAAAAATAATGAGAATAAAATAAATAATAATTAGATTTTAACCTAATTTGGCGAATTTCAAATGTCTAGTTATTATAATATAAATAAATCACACTGAAATCAAACAGAAAACATTCGAGCCACCATATATATCACGACACTATATTATTTCATTTTCATCAATTTTAAATCCAGAGTGCGGCCAAGAGATTGAATATAATGCAGGTTTACTTTAAAATATATAAGATAAATGAATTTTTCTATAAATTGGAGTATTCGTGTGACGCTCACGAAGCAAATATGCACCCAAATATAGTATCTTACAATAAATAGCAAAAGCTACTGTCAAAATTAAACGTTCCTAATATAAAACGGATAATTAAAGTGTTATTTTAGTAACAGCTATTAAATACTAAAAAAAAATCAAGAAACAACATTCATAAAAAAAATAACAAAGGGTCTTTGAACCAAATATCGGCAATAATCGGCTAAAGCAGTTAAATTTAGGTATTCAAGAGAAAATAATGAGACTTAAAACAACATCCTATTGCCAGATTCAACTTGCCATTAAAGTCACAAATTCATTTTAAGCTTAATCTTTAATAAATCGAAAAGACTGCTTTAATAAACTGCAATAAATGGATCTTACCTTGAACTCTTATATGAGCTTACAGAATTCTTTCGCTTAAACGTGCGAGCTGCTAAAATGTCCTTTTCAGGGCTTATTGACAGCGAACAAGGGAAAAGAAAAGGTAACTAAACAACTAAATTTTAACTGGAACAATTTAAACTATTCTCCAGCTCAAAAACCCAAAAGATGGACAAACTAAATTGAGATGAAAAATTACAGCTGCTGTTCATTGGTTCAGAAAGGACACTAAAGTTAAGTCAAAATGGCCTCCGCCGTATTTGTATCAAAGACTCATGCGTGAGCACGATGCTTCTTACTTTGGGCGCGTTCGACTAAAATAAATTTCTTAAATAAGCCAATTTTCTAATTATTAATATTTTCGGCTCAAAAAAAAAATAATTAACCCATCATTTATTTTTAAATGGAAGAAATATATTTCTCGCCGACCATAACTGATAAATTATTACTATTGCAACGGATTAGTTTTCAGCATAAATTTCTCTCTAAATTTAAATTCAAGAGTGACAGCAAACATTTCCAAAAAATCAATTTTATATATAAGACAAAATCAATGGAACTGATCAAATAAATTTCAAGAAAATTGCCATATGAAAAGATAATAGAAAAATTACACTCGAATAGTACACAAGAAAAACAAGAAAACCGAGATTTAACTGAAGAATGGTAACAGCTAACTCAATAACACTAGAAATAAATACAAACACCCACAGTCTAGTAAATGCTAAGCAAAACCACTTAAGTTGTAGTCAATTAATGATATTGAAATATAAAATAAAATCGTACTTTGTAGTGTAAAAATGTAACAAAAATTGAGGAAGATAAAATAATCGCATTGTGAAAGGAATTGACAGGGAAGTTGAACCAAGAGGATATGTAATAAAATCAAAAAAAAAACTAACTGACAAACAGTATGTTTACATTCAAATAATTTGTGAGATATACTTAAAGAAATGGATATTGTATTTGCCATTACGCGAGTATTTGAAAAATAGGGTAAAATTAACTAAATTAGCTTAAGGAAACTTAAATTGAAATTTAAACCATGACAATAGTATTTCTGTATATATTTCGTATTATATCTGCATATCTGTAATAGAGCAGACATTTCTCTAGTCCTTTCAGGATAGAAAGTATATGGACAGTGTCGAAAGCCTTACGAAAGTCGACAAGCATGAATATCAGGAGTTTATTATAATCAATAGACTTCTCTATTAATCTCTTTAAAATTTGCTGATAGTCAATGGTTTCGGAGTTGGAGCCGAATTCGGCATACTCTCATAGTTAATTTACTTTCTAATTTCTTATCTAAGATTCTAGTATATAATTTGTAAAGGTGGCGAACGAGACTGATTGGTCTAGAGTTCTCAATATTTGTCTCCTCCCCCTTTCTGCGCAGTAAAACTGTTACTGAATTATTCCAGAGAAAGGGAATGTTCTGACTATATAAATATAGATTAAATATATCCTAGATTCTACTCATTAGTGTAGGTTCCCCCATTTTCATAGTTTCTCATCTTCTCCGGGAGTTCTATTATTCCTCATCTTCTTGAAGGCTTAATATATTTTTATGCACTAAAGCAGCCATGATGTCCAGTACTCATACTTGTATAAAAATATATACCCGAAACCTTGTTACTAAGCAAATTTTCAATGTTTTAGTAATTTTATCTAAAATTAAAAAATATCGGATATTGATGTCTCATCAATTCTTTGGGTGAGATTCTTATGGTGTCACCGACCTTATATCATGGATTCTATCCATGTGTTTGTATTTTCCTCTTTTTCATATAGATTTTGCAATATTTTTGACTTTGCTGTATTGTCTTGACTCTCAGTTCCTTATTCTGTTCCCCAGAATTTTTCCATGTGTTCTTCTTAAAATTTTCGTTTCTGTTATGTCCATTATTTGCCAAGTTGTGGTGATGTCTGCTGTTGTTTTATCTTCTTAAGTAATTAGCGAGTTTGCTGTTTTTTTTCGTCTTGATAACCTGCCATTTGTATTTATTTTGGCGTATGATTCTCCAACCTTATCTTACCAAACTAGAAAACATAATCATCAAAAATATAAACAAAATAAACCTTTTCCGCGAAATCCGTATTAACAAAATATATGCCTCTGTACAGGGTGAGTCAACGATTGGATGAAGTAAGTTTGTGCCTTTTCGGTGAAATTTACAAAGAAACTATATTTATTGTTTGATACAGTTTATTTTTACGCAGATTTTAAAAATATTTAGGACTCTACAGGGTGAGCCAAAAAACTAGGACAGCATAAAGTTGTATTTTTTTAAATAGAACACCCTATATACGAATCGTATTTTCGATTTAGCTTATAATTTTAAATCTTTTTTATTAAGGGTTTACTATAACAAAACTTTATAGTTTCTGAGATAACTAAGTTTAAAGAAAAAAAAGTCACATTTTCAAGCATTAATTCAATCCTAAATAACGTTTTCAATTTTGTGACAAATATATTCAAATTTGGAATTGAGCAAGGCCAAGGACAAGTTAATATAATTTTTACCTAATATTTGCAATAAAAGCTACAGGGTGTTGAACACATCGGCTCAAATTTGAACAAGTTTAAATGAATAAATATCTTTTTTTTTTAAATGGTACACCCTGTATATTTTCATGTTATTTAATAGAGTGATAAAAACCCTAAAAGTTTTGTTCAATATATCCTATACCTATTTATAATAGTTTTTGAGATATTTCAGTTTTTCTTATTTTCCATACTTTTTTACAGAAATAGTCTTCATTATCATAGTAGCCATGGCAAAAACAATGTAAAAGAACATTTTTCTGTGTGTCAAATTTATAACCGCAATCGCTTCTTTTGGTTTTTATGTAGTGTAGTTTGGTTTTTTTTGCATTCATCTTATATTGTAAAATGAATTTTCCAAAGAATGAGTTAATAGATATGATTTCTACAATAGGAGAGCTCAAAAAAATTGTTCTTGCTCAAAGAATTTACAAAATGAAGTATTCTGATCGACGCCAGCCTAATACCCATACTTTTCAAAACTTAATGCAAAGATTTGATTCCTCTGGTACTGTTGATTATCCAAAACGTAAAGTGGTCAACAAACCAGTAACTAATGAAGAAAAAGAACTACAAGTATTGTTAAATATTCAGGAAAATCCTTATATTGGTAGCCGTCCGTTAGCAGCATTATGTGAAACATCACAATCCACCGCTAATCGTACTACCAAGAAATATAGGTATCATCCATATCACATGGAATTACACCAAGAATTGCATGGACAGGATTTTGAAAGTCGTGTAAACTTTTGTCGTACAATAAATGCGGAGATTCAATTAAATCCAAATTTATTATGGAATTATTAGTGATGAAGCTACTTTTAGAAGTAACGGTGCCGTAAATAGACGCAACATGCATTATTATGCCACAGAAAACCCATTTTGGATTAGAGAGGTGCAACATCAAAACCACTGGTCATTAAATGTTTGGTGTGGTATTCATTATAATCGAATTATTGGACCCCACTTTTTTAATGAACCACTAAATGGCCATAGTTACCTGAACTTTCTACACGAAGAACTACCCCAACTGCTTCAAGGTCTCGATAGGGATGAGCTCGACAGTATGTGGTTCCAGCACGATGGTGCGCCTCTGCATTACCATCGTGAAGTTCGTGCGTTTTTGGACCAACGATATCCGCAAAAATGGATTGGACGTGGGGGTTTCATTGAGTGGCCACCAAGATCTTGCGACATCACCCCATTAGATTTCTTCCAATGGGGTTATATTAAAAATAAGGTGTATGTTAATCCACCAACAGTGGAAGATATGCGAAACAGGATTAGGGATACCTGTAGAACAATAACGCCACTAATTTTGTCCAGGGTCCGAGAAAATCTGCAAAAAAGACTAAATTTGTGCATTGCACAAGAGGGTCGTTTATTCGAACACTTATTAAAAAGAAATAATTAATCTCAGTATTTAATAGGTAATTTTTTTGTTTCAATTTAGTATAAAAGTAAATATGTATTTGCCTTGTCGTTATTGTTGTGTTAATTTTTTCACATTATGTTTAATTAAACTATTGCCGTTGTAATATAACGAAGAATGTATTTCAGCATATTTAACCACATTCTGTTTGTTTCTGTAGTTTCTTTTTATTATTTTACATGGCTGCTATGATAATGAAGACTATTTCTGTAAAAACGTATGAAAAATAAGAAATATATAGGATATATATAGGATATATTGAACAAAACTTTTAGGGTTTTTATTACTCTATTAAATAACATGAAAATATACAGGGTGTACCATTTAAAAAAAAGATATTTATTCATTTAAACTTGTTCAAATTTGAGCCGATGTGCTCAACACCCTGTAGCTTTTATTGCAAATATTAGGTAAAAATTATGTTAGCTTGTCCTTGGCCTTGCTCAATTCCAAATTTGAATATATTTGTCACAAAATTGAAAACGTTATGTAGGATTGAATTGATGCTTGAAAATGTGACTTTTTTTCTTTAAACTTAATTATCTCAGAAACTATAAAGTTTTGTTATAGTAAACCCTTAATAAAAAAGATTTAAAATTATAAGCTAAATCGAAAATATGATTTGTATATAGGGTATTCTATTTAAAAAAATACAACTTTATGCTGTCCTAGTTTTTTGGCTCACCCTGTAGAGTCCTAAATATTTTTAAAATCTGCGTAAAAATAAACTGTATCAAACAATAAATATAGTTTCTTTGTTAATTTCATCGAAAAGGCACAAACCTACTTCATCCAATCGTTGACTCACCCTGTACTAGTTAAAAACAACTAAAATATTGATAACTTTTTGATACTGTTTCTTATACAAAAGTATTTACTTCTAATATAATATAAATTAAAAAAAAACTAACCAAGTGCGTGCCAGACAGCCATTATTGGCGTATCAATTTTTTTACCAATTTCATTGCGTGTCTCTTTGGAGTCAATTGGAAGTATAGTCCTGCAACATTTTATCACAAAAAATAGAATTTGTGTTAGAAGCATATTGAAATAACGTAAATTATTTTAAACTTACTTATGTATTTACCTGGTAGTGTTATTGATTTTTTTTTCAGATTTTTAAAATCTGCCGTTGAAAAACTAAAAATGAACCCTGTAAAATTTTAAAAAATACATCTAAAACAAATCAAAACGGAATTTTATAAAAAGTTCAAATATAATCCGATATGAAAGTTGAAGTAAATATTAAACCTAAAAATGCAATGAACAAAAACACTGGGGAAAAAGTATAATTAGTACGCCGTTAAAAGATTTGCGATGAAAGAGTAACTAGGTATAGAATGAACTAAAAAGAAGAACTAATTTCAAGTCATAATTATTTTACTACTTTTAGACCACTTTATGAGAATATGGAAAACGGTCCGTTTAAACCCCGCGGATCGACGAATCCTAAACGATATATATTTCTTAAAAAAGAAACAATATTTATATTAAATTTACCCACCGTCTTACCTAGCATATTCAACAAAAGTTGTATTCCTAAAAGAGGACGACAATTGTAAATAATAAACAGCATAAGGGGCGGATCCAGGGGAGCGATTGCTCCCCCCCCCCCAAAGAGCTTTGAGTTCAGAAAAATAGACCCGATTCTAAGAATGTCTATGCTTCTAGCATCTCCCTCCCCGTCGACGACTTGTTTTGCTTGCAATCGCTCGCCCCCCCAAAGCTTTAAGTTCAGGAAAATAGACCCGATTTTTGCCTCTTGTACTAGGAAATATATATGCTGTTCGCATCTCCCCCCGTCGAAATTTGTTTTTTCTTGTGATCGCCCTCCTCCCCAAAAGCTTCGAATTCAGAAAAATAGACACGACCCCTACCTTTTACACTAGAAATGGGAATGTTGCTGGTGTCTCCCTCCCAGTCGACCACTTGCTTTCGCTTGCCATACTGTACTTTTGTGATATCACTGCCACCTCCCCCCGAAGAGAGACGCTGGATCTGCCCCTGAACAGCATTATATGGACATATTAAAATGTTTTTTTTTTTATTTTTTATAAATAAGTAAATATAGTTTAATTGTAACAATTTTTATTGAAAATATTTAGTAAATATTAATATGCAAAAATTTTTAAATTTATATAAAGATATCCTAAAGGCTACTGTTAAGACATATTTATTCGTATCTTTGAAAACCTTTACAATAATACTGTCTTCGATGCGGAAAACGGAAAAAATATCTCCACTGTTCATATAGGAAGAGGCATCCTATTTTTTTAAAGTCGCTTTAGATCTGAACTTAAATTAATTGGAAGCATGGCAGAAGATAAAAAAACTAGCTACGCATGGATTTAAAGACCGACAGACATGACGAACTATATATAAGGGTTATTTAATTTTGTTCAGCAATTTTAATAGTTTATAATCAAAGAAGCGTGTTCATTGTCTTTTTGATCACTCCAATTTATCATAGGTGCTCAAATTACTCTCACTTAATGAATTGTGTTTGTACTTTTATAAAAATTCGCCAAAAATAGATTCGAACTTGCGTCAAAATACGTAATAATATATGCTTTGACCTACTACATAAAACCTAAAAATATTCCCAGAAAGAATTTTTAAATGGCACTTTATAAAAAGAACATTAGATTTGACACTGGAAAAGCTACTTTTAAAAGTAAATTGAGGGTGACGAAGCGAAAATTTCTTACAAAAAGGTACGTCAATCGTTTAAATACAATTCTATTGTAAAAAATCTTTGTGTGTGTTTAGGGTCAATGCGGAAGTACTACATTTTTTAAAAAGACTATACCCTAGAGAAGAATATACGTTGAAAAAAAATTGTTTAACTTTAAAGAATAAGATATTTAAATATCATTAATGAACGGTAGATTTAGAAAACTAAAAACCAAACAGCACCACATTGTTGATTAGCGAATTTCTTGGCTTAAAAGTTTTAATTGGAGTGAAGTGTTTTGTTTTAATTTTCAGCATATTGTAAAGAACACTCACAGAAAGGTATCATTAAAATCTTTGATAACTAAAAGAACAAAACCAAAATTATTGCTTAGCTAACTTTGCACGTTATCTCAACAAAATTTACTTTCATTTTCGCTTTAAATATTCTTAATACAATCGTGAAACATTATTATTAAGACTACCCATTTAGAGACTAACTAAGACTAAAAAGGATGGCATAAACTAAACCGACTACAAAAATTGCACTAAAAAGTAAAAAATAAGTTATAAACTGTTTTAATTTGCAATCAATTTGCGCTAAATTTAAAATGTATAGAAAATATTCTTAAACAACACAAAACTAATGTAAAAAATGGAACACCGATCAAAAGCTATGTAAATAATAAGACAAAAATAATATAGCCAGGCGCCGATCCAGGGAAGAGGCGACCTCCACGTCCCCCCAAGAGCTTTGAGATGGGACAAATAGAATAGACGCCCCCCCCCTCCACTACGACAGCTCCCTATCGCTTGTTATACTGAGCGATCGCCCCCTACCGAAAGCTTCGAATTCAGAAAAACAGACGCAACCCCCCACCAGTCGAGAGCTTGCTTTCGCTGGCTATATTGTGCGATTGCCCTCCTCCTTCCGAAGAGCTTCGAGCTTAGAAAAATAGATTCACCTCTGCCTGTTACATTAGGAACGTGAATGTGACTGGTACACTCCCTACCGCCCCCTCGGTCGACAACTCGCTTTCGTTTACCATACTGTACTCTTGTGAGAAGAGTGTGGAAAAGAGAAACGGTGATCCTATTTCATCTGTCCAACAGATAAACAAAAATATTTTTGGAAATAATTATTTTTAATTAGGTATTACTATTACCAGAGAGGAGCAGCTATCCTTAAAATTTCGAGGAAAAGAAAAGAAAACAATTCAATTATTTCCTCTCCCGGAAAAAATAAACCTCGTCGGAAAGAAAAAAACAGATCTCACCAAAGAATGTATGAAATATACTCCAGAATATGTACAAAAAAAGTTTGTTTCATTGTAATATAAGGTAGTTTTGACGTTAGTATTCTGAATTAATATAAATATTAGATCTATATCTGACAATATTAATGTCCTTTTTTATTTTTAGAGAAAAATGTTGCTCTAAAAAGCCTGCAAGACGGAACCATAATGGAGTTAAAAAATCGTCTTGAAATATTTTCTTTAGTATTGGAATTGAATTTGTTTCACTTTTGTTGCTGAAGGGCGCCTCCAATTGGAACCCAGTTTTTCAAGTTGCCCTGATTCGCTTTAACAACACTGAATGTCAACGCCTCAATATACATAGTTTTAAACCACTCATGTGGTCTAAATCTAAACCATTTTATTTCTTCGTTTGTTATAGGTCTAAATGCAGATGACAGAGTCAGCATGCAGTTGTTCCAAAACCTAAGACTTTCGAACCTATGTCTGAAATTTCTTTAACGGTGAACCAACAGAAAGAGTGTGAATTATATCTAAGGGAAAATGATCTTTAAATATACTGCATTCAGCTGGAATTCAAATATAGAAAGGAAGACATTAAAAGAAATTGATTGATGAAAGGAACAGTCAAATTTTAACGAGATGGGTCAAATATAAGTTAATATCTATTTTGGAAGGACCATAATTGATAGTTACAGATAATGCACTATTTTATAGTGTTATTACAGAGAGACAGCCATCGACTTATTAAGAAAAATTGTAGATGTTTCGCGCTTAAAGCGTGTGTGTGAAAGTGTGAAATGTGGGAAGGATGCGTTAAACACCCTGAAAAGTTATTGAAGAATGGCACACGAGAAAACAATATTTGTGAAATATGGATTTTAAATCAGTAATAACAAGTCGAACAGAAAATAACACAGACTCAGAAAGGGATAGTTAGAATTATATTTAAAAAAATATATTTCGTATTTTTTACCGATTTTTTAAAGATTAATATTTTATCCGCCATTTTTTGAATATATAGTGTTTTGTTTTTCAACTTATAAAATATTTGTTTATGAAAAAGCTTTTAACAAGTTAAAATATTACATTATATTGGGATTTATTGTATCAAAACTATAACGAAATTCTTATTAGCATTAGGTTTCATTCACCGGTAAAATTCAAAACGAAAAAAACTATAGGGAAAATTGTTGATAATTTTTCATAGTTTATACCACTATAAAATTGCTTATTCTAAGTATTATTAGGTAAACCTTATTTATTATATCATTATTACGTTTTTTTGTTCGGTAAAGGAAGGAGGCCTAATTCGGCATCTTTGCGTTTTGGATTATATTTTTTTATCTTTACAATAATCTTATTAATTATTATTATTTTATTAGTAATATTTTCACAGACCTGTATCTGATATATAACACCAGTATCTATATTTAAAAAATTAATAAATTTAAAATATTAGCGAATCCGCTAAGATTACGAAATTTTCAATAAACCATCTGGTTTCGTTCTTCGGTGCAATAGACATATCTTTATGAAAACTAACATGGACGGTATTGACTAACTAATTTTGATTTAGTATAGATAACCTTGCACTGGAACAACTATATCAAGTCTAACTCCTTTAACTACTGTGACACTCACGTCAAAAAAGTTATTGAGCATATCTATAATTATCAAATTGATTTAAATTTAAAATAGTTTATAAGATATTTTTTACTTTATAGTGCCTTTTTTGTAATCAGTTCAGTTTTTTTTGTGAAAATAGTATATTTTACATTTATGTTTTATTTTCTTTCATTGGCAATCCAGCCAAATATTATTTAACTAATGTCTCGAAGAAAATGTCATCTGTGATCTCATTTTTGGAAACTATATATTTCGACATCCTAAATAACATATTTCGATGTTAACATTGACAACTCTGTGCTAACAAAACGGCGGACGAAAAATGGTCAATTTTTTTGGTTTTTCCAGTTTATCTTCAAAACTAAAGATTCTGCAAAAAAGTTTCAAACAAAAGTTGTAGATAATTGAATTACCTCTCGACTAGTATATATAAAGTAATAGGTGGTGTCACTAGTTTTCTAAATATAATTTTTTTCGCAACAAATGAAATTTTTCCTTGTCTGAAATAAAATCATATTTATTTACAAACTATTGTCTCGAAATTCACGGTAAAATAAGACTCCACCTAACCTATATAAAACTTTCTAGTTTTCATAGTGCTTCATCTCAGATATATTTTGTTTAAAGTAGCGCAATATTGAATGTGTGTTTTTATACAAAATCCAAAAAGGCCTATTAAAATTTGGTGTAAAGTTTATTTGTTTTTGATCTTGTATAAGATAACGTCATAAA
The DNA here is from genome assembly GCA_034092305.1 of Diaprepes abbreviatus. Classification (NCBI taxonomy): domain Eukaryota; kingdom Metazoa; phylum Arthropoda; class Insecta; order Coleoptera; family Curculionidae; genus Diaprepes; species Diaprepes abbreviatus. Next base: position 14,971,221 of record JASJET010000028.1, read on the forward strand.
ATAACTATTTTTGAAAACTTAGTTTGCGTCGAAAAGTAATATTATAATTAAAACAAACAAGTACACAGTGTCATCAGTAAAGGCTGCATTAGGTGGAAAATAAATTTTTGTTTAACTTTACGTAAAATTTCTATAGTTTCAACGATTTCATTTAAAACTCATATATTAAAATTTGTTATGAAGCTATGTAATTAAAAAAATTAAAATAGTGTTTTGTTATTTAAGTGCAGTTTCCAAAAAATTAATTAGTATTGTACCTTACGATTATGATGTTTTTATTAGAAAATTTGAATCTTTGCAATTAAACTATTTTCTTAATATTAATTTGTACTACTTTTAGAAACAAAGTACGTTTTCAAAGATAGTTATTTTATAAAATTACCTTATACGGAGTCAAAAACAAATAAACTTTGCATCACATGTAACCAAATTTGAATAGCCCTATTTCGATTCTATAGAAAAACACATATTTACTATGGAACTATTTTAAACAAAATATATCTGGGATGACGCACTGTCAAAACTAAGAAGTTTTATGTAGATTGCGTTAAGTCTTATTTTGCAACAGTGGTGCAATTTACAAAAAATGATAATCACGTGACTACTATTTTTTTGGTTAATTTTCATTTCGATCAAAGCAGAAATCATCGCCAAAGTCAAACTTCTAATAAAGCTATTGATAAAAAAAATCCCATATCATATATATATATATATATATATATATATATATATATATATATATATACATATATACTCGAAGATTTTTGGGTATTCCATGTGTACGCTGAGTCCTTCTTCTGACTATAGAGCAGCTGACGTTTCGGTGAAATTTCATTCACCATTTTCAAAGCTCACTGTACGGCATATGTGGGCGTTCTTAGCGTGACAAAATTTATAATTGTTTTCAACATTTTCAGTTTACTCTGAGAGATCAATAAAATAACGAGAATACAAACATTTTAATAATTCGAAAAATGTTGAGTTTTATTTATTTTTATTTACTAAAAGAATGCAAATTTACTACATTATAAAAATAACAAAAATATTGTATTTTATAGATAGTTTTAAAGATATTTCAGTTATTTTCTAATCAGTACAGGCATATTTTCGTATTTGTTTTTTCCCACTTAAAATCGAGGTAAAAATGAAGTTAACGATAAAAAAATATTTTTTTAAATAACATTACCGCTAAACAAAATCTAGAGATTCTGAAACAAGATTATTCAAATAAAGAACACACAGTTTGTAGCATCTTAAATTTTGTAAATATTTATAGTAATACAATATTTAGTTTTAAAACCACAAAACCTAATTAGTAAAAACCCTAGTAATTTATAAAGCTCCAGGAAACAGTTCCGCTATAAACTTCAGCATAATTTACGATCCTAAGACAACAACCACAAAAACGTAGTAAAGTGTCGCCCCAGCTTTATCAAATATAACACAGGAAAGCATTATCCTGGCTCAATAACCACCTGTTACGAAACCGTTTAGCTGCTGGCTGAATCCCGTCCCTGGGTCGATAAAATTACCTTTGAACAGAAGAACGTAAAAAAGACAAAATAATGTACACGGAAAAAAATGTATCAAATATCGTATCAAAAAATATGGGATTAAAAATTGTAGACAAATTCTTTTTTCTGGTTTGTTGGTCAATCGCCCAAAAACTGAAATATTTAATGTGTTCCCCGATAGGGTATAAAAGAGGACAAATAGACTAGAGCCATTCGTGATAAAAGTATTATACAGGGTCAACAATTAATAAAACATAAAACTGGCTAAGAGTAAACTACTCTTTTTAATTTTTGAGTAAAATGGTGAAGAAACAACACATACGAGTGGTTTTTATTTACTTTAAATTACTGATTTTATATTACATTATCACATAATCAAGTAGATGAAATTTAGTAATAGAGTATGTCGATATTTTCATTTAAAAACACCACTTCCATTGATAACGTAGTCTGTTTTAACTAATAAGTTATTTTTTCTAGATACAACGATTGATAGAAATTCCTATGCATTCTTTGAATACAATAATATAATTTTCTTAAAAAGTATGGTAGACAATTTGTTTCAGTCTTTCTCAAAGATAAAAAGTTTAATTAATTAGATCTGACTCCTAGTGGCCACCTTGCTGTACCATTATTATCAATCCATCTCTCACAAAAATTATCGTTAGACCACTTAGTACACCCATCAGGTTGAAAGTACCAAGCTTCGATATTCTCCAATACTATGGATTTCGGGTGGGCATATAAATATGATGGCAAGTATTTTGAATAAATATATAGTTTACAGATACCAAGGAATAACTACGACCCAATAATACCATGATAACCTACAGTACACTAAAGATAAACTTTCTGAAAATTTTACCGGCTGGCTAGAATTCTGAATTGAGGATTTATATTGTTTTAGTACTGGTTGAAATGGTTCCTTCATGCATCTGAAAATAGAACTAACTTGTCAGTTTTTTTACAGTCTACTGGATAAATTATTCAGAATCTGATTTGTGCATCCCCTAAATCTCCTAGTTTTGAACAGCACAATAATTTAAATTATTGGCCACAATAGCTGTAAATTTTTTTAAACGACAAAATTTTGAGTTGGTGAATTTGAATTCAAATCCTGGCTAATGCGGAGTTAACCGCCAGTCCCGCCAGTCGCCAGTATATATTTTTCTTTCACTACATAAATGTCCGATTTGTAGAACAAAATTTACCCCTCTCTTTATAGAGCACGCAACTACGAACACACTTCCCTCAATATACATTAGGATTCTTCCTAGAATGACCATTTTCTTCTCATATCTCACAGATTTTCCACCCTTTTTCCTAAAGTTTTTTCTAGTTCTCGCGAGAATGCATCCACGTACGTATTATTACTTTTGCAATGGAAATGGAGCTGTTCTCAAAATTTTGAACTTAGCCTACTTTTTCAACTTTCCAGAAACAAAAATCCAAGCATTTAGCATCATCTCCTTCCTTTAAACATTAAATAAAAATGGGTTTGAAATGGGCTTGAATTTTAGAAACGCTGTTGTAGGACATTTCACATATTCATTGCGTCCAGTTCGCCGCACTTAATTCGCCGCAGTCAATTCTCCTTCTTCTTCTTCCTCTTCTTCTAGGTAGAACCAAGTTCTGTTATCTACACAATGCCTCATCGATCCTCATTTGAGGTCGAAATCCAGCTGTCTCTCCATCTTTTGGGGGGCCGTCCTGGCGGCCGTTTGGTGTTTGGTTACTCTCTCATCACGGTTTTTGCTAGTCGGTCATCGTCCATTCGTTCCACGTAATCTCTCCACTGCCTACGACGGTTTCGAACCCACTTCACAACATTCCTCACTCCGCTGTCCTCGCGTATTTTTGCGTTTCTTATTCTATCTCTTAAACTTGTTCCCGTGATCATTCTCAGCGTTTTCGTTTCTGTGGTTCTCATAATTTGTTTTGTCTTTGTTGTTTCGTTTCTTGTTTCTGCGCCGTAGGTCAGTATCGGTCTTACACAGACCTTGTAAATTCTTGCTTTGCTCTCAACCGTCATATGTTTATTGTTCCAGATTATGTTTCTTAGTTGGCCTGATATAATGGCCGCTTTGTTGGCTTGTGTGCGTACTTCTTCCGTTACTGCCCTGTTACTTGTTATATTTGCTCCCAGGTATTTAAACTTCCCAACCTGTTCGATATGTTTGTCATCAACCATTAGTTTGCATCTTACCATTGCTTTGGTTTTCTCCACAAATATTTTCATATTATACTGTTTGGCTGTTCGATTGAGATGGAAAAGTATTCTTTGTAAGTTGTCCTCGCTATCTGCTGTCAAGGCAACATCGTCTGCAAAGCATATAATCTGAACGGTGTTGTGTCCTATTGGGTACCCAATATTTGTGCTTTTTACCTCATTAATGATTTCGTCCATGATTACATTGAAAAGTATTGGACTTAGGCTATCACCCTGTCTTATTCCTATGGATAGTGGGATTTCCTCTGTTAGAGTGTTATTTGTTTTAATTACTCTGGTGTTTTTAGAATTCAGTTCGTATATTGTGCGTATGAGTGCTTCGTCTACTTGTTTTCTTCGCATTAGTTCTGTTATGTGTTCCAGTTTGACTCGGTCGAAAGCTTGTGTAAAGTCCACAAAACAAATGAACAGCGGTTTATCGTATTCGATAGATTTTTCAACCAGCTGTCTGATAATAAATATACCGTCGATAGTAGAGCGGTTATTCCGGAAACCCTGCTGTTCTTCGCACGCCCCTAACTTGTCTATGATCCGTTGTGACAGTATTTTGGTTAATAATTTGGCTGAACTGTTTAGTAGGCTGATTCCCCTGTAGTTTTCGGGTTGTTTCTTTGATCCTCTTTTGTGGATCGGAATTGTGATGATTTTCCGCCATTCGTTGGGTACTGACGTAGTGCGGAGTATTTTTTGAAATAAAACAGTGAGCTCTGTGACAAGGCTGGGGCCTCCGTACTTTAGCATCTCATTCGTAATTTGATCGGTACCAGGTGATTTTCTGTTTTTTAATTTCTTAATTGTCAGGTACATCTCTGCTTCACTGATGTTAACATCTGTTAGTTCTGCGCTTTCTTGTTGGTTTTCGTCTACGTTGTTTTCTGTAGCTGGTGCCTGGTGTAAGTCCTTAAAATGGCTGACTCATTGTTGGCTGTCGATTGGACTTAGTTGAACGTATTCATTGATTGGTTTTTTTCTGTTCCTCAGCATGTTCCATATTTTCTTTTGTCCTTCATATAGGTCGTGTTCCATGTCTTTTGAATACTTTTCCCAGTATTCTTTCTTCAGTTGAGCTATTTGACTGTTGATTCTATTTCTCACCGTTTTGTACTCTTCGAAATGGTTTGTTGTTTTGTGCTGTAGGTATTTTTTAAATGCTTGTCGTTTTTCTTTTGCTAGTATTTTCACCTCTTCTGTGAACCATGGTTTTGTATTGCTTCGCTTGTTCGTGCTAACTGTTCGTATTCCGATCGCCTCCCTGGCGCTCTCTTGTATATTTCTTTTCAGTTTTTCCCAGACTTTCTCCACTTCGTCATTTTCTAGGATTGTATTAGCTTTTATTTTCTCCGAGAGTCTCTGCTGATACAATACTTTTGTACTATCGTTAGCGAATGATTCGGTATTCTATTTAATAAAGGTATGTTTCTGTTTGTGCGTTCTGTTTATACTTTGTTGGGACCGGTATTTACATAATACTAGTCGGTGGTCGTCTTTTCCCAGGTTTGACGAATTCAGAGTTCTGACATCGAGTATTTGGTGGGGTAACACTTTTCTGTTCGTTATTATGTAGTCTATGGTTGATTCTTGTTCTCGGGTGTTTCCCCATGTCCGTTTATATTGCTACTTATGTGGAAAGAAGGTGTTATTTATTCTCATCTTGTTTTGGGCGCACAGTTGTATGAGTTGTTCCCCGCTGTCGTTTAGTGCTACCTCATTATATCTCTGCATTACTCCCGGAATGGGTTCGTTACCTATTATTGAGTTGAAGTCTCCTAGCTTAAACACTTTTTCTCTATCGGGTATGGCACTTAGTAGATCTTGCAGTTTATTGAAAAATGTTTCTCTGGCCTCTCTGGATTTGCTGATATCTGGTGCGTAGACGCTTATGATGTTCATCTTTTCTGGTTGTAAGTTCAGGATGACGTGAATGAGTCTTTTATCGACGTACTGTATGTACTCTATGTAATGTTCGTATTTTTCATGGATGAGCAGGCCCACTCCTTCTTGGGCTCTTTCTTCCTTTTGTTTCCCACTGTATATAAATAGGTAGTTGTTGTACTTGTTGTTTCCTTTCCCTTTCTTTTTCGCCTCTGCAGTCAATTTACCGCAGTCAATTCGCTGCAGTCAATTCGCCGCAGTCAATTCGCTGCGGCCCATCTGCCGCTAAAAATAGTTCATCGCTGCTTAATAAAATAACTTTCTCTAACTATTTTCAAATAATTGTAGATATTTTATAAAAGGTATAAAAGGTAAATATTTGTTATATGGTCATAAAATAACCTACAATTATGCTGGTTTCTGGAAACTTGACATAAAGAGCCAAATCTGTCACTTAATCTCATCATTCATTTGAATTTTTTTGAGTTATTATCTTTTATATTATTATGTGATAAAATACACTTTTATTCACGAGAAGAAAAGACAAGTTGACTAGTGACGGATATATTTATCTATTTTATAATTTTGTATAAGCACCACATTTTCACCGGTTTATAAACATAAGGGGTGTGGAGATTCAAAAGCACATTTTCAGGTGAAGTGATATTGCACTCTTCAAAAAACTAGGTATTAAGTTACATAGTCGTTTAAAAGCTACCAAAATTATTAAACTTACTTAATAAACAATTATTGTAAAGTTATTTTCCAGATGATAATTGACGGTTGTTATAACTACTCTGAATCATGCAATTTATCCGTAAAGGAATATTGTTTAAGTGGCATGAAAAATCGATAGTGCGGTTGTTTCTATATTACCTACAATAGCGTTTCTTTTTTTGTTCTAACTAGATACATAAATTGAATATTATAGTTAATTATTTCATAAAATATTTTATAGAATCAAAATGATGCCTTAAAAGCATGCAAATTATTAGAATCCACGTATACAAAGCCAATCGCTTCTTAGCAGAGCTCAGTAAAATCAAAACTTTTTAAAAAATCGTAAATAAATTGCGAATTTTTTTAGCATGCGAATAAAATATTTAACTAACTGTGAAATAACTTACACTATGGTAAATTTTATATTATTCAAATATCTTTTTTTTTAAAGAAATGTTGTATTTTTAATACTTACCGATTAACAGATACCATAGTCCAATGGGTAGGCAGAGAAAATGCCTTATTATGACGTTAATTCAGGAATAAATGTGCCCTACTTGGCGATGTAAAAGAAGACAAAAGAGATTGCTTATTTTTATCTATAAAATAGCGCTCGCGAAAATAACTTTTTCGTATTTTTAGTAGCTTGGAAATGAGTCTTTAACATTCTGAATTGTATCTTTTTTTATTTATCTCAAAATTGTTATTAGTTGTTGAAAGTTGTTGTTGTTATCAAAGTCTTCGACTAAATTAAAAGTGCATTCTACTATTTTAGACTTTTATTTTATGCTGTAATAAGACTAAATCAAAAATTTAATTAAGATTCTTTTATTTGCAATTAAAAATTAGATTCTTTTTTATAAACAAATAAAGCATCGCCTGAAGAAAAACAACTAGGATATTTTTTTCCAAAAAGCTACAGCCGCTTTCTTTGTAATAAATAAGAAACCAATCCAGCTGCATTGGATAGTAAAAGGCGCACATTTTAGTAAAATGTTTTGTTGCAAAAAAGCAATCCCTCGATAAAAGCGGAATTCCCAAATTTTTTTGTCCCAAAGACCACAAATTTTTTTTTTGTTTTTCGTAGACTCCCCGACTTTAAATTTTTATAATTTTGTCAACTTATATGTATTTTTGACAGCTGAGATTGTAAAATGTCAATGTAACAATATTTTTTATAATATTTTCTACACGGTATGTGTTTTATCACACATGTTAAAATAAAAAATGTTACAACATATGTCATTATTAATTATTAAAATTAAAAATTGAGATTAACCACATCTTGTTAAATTCCATAAATTAAATACATAAAAAAATCATTGGGGAACAATGCGCAGAATCATAGACTTGCTATGGATAGTAAATTTTCATTATTTGATTCATTTTATACTAGCTGTGGTCCTTTTTTTGGAACAAGATTGGCAACCGCACTAAAGATCCCTTCCACGAGATGTGAGTACTTATTCCAATTAGATCTTCTTGTAATATAACATCCGATTCGTCAATATCACCCTAGGAGTAGATAATCACTATGGTGTTTTCATTATCAAAACAGCCTCATATCTAGTTGTAAAGTCTATGTAAAGGGCATTTAAGTGTTGAACGTAGATTTCAGCCTACGTTCAATATACCTGTGACAACTTGGGGAACTGGAAAAATCCTCGCCATTCAATGTTTCACTTGATAAGGTTAATTCTGTCAAAAAAAGCTGCAATGATGTACTGATGTAGTTTTTTCTTATTAATTTCGGTCAATGTGTGGTCCTCATTTGACTAGGTTTCCTTTTAAATGGGATCAATGTCACCTAAAAATTCTAGAACACAAAAATTGAAAAAAAATGCTATTGATAGATGACCCAGTCAATTGCAAACACCTGGAATACATCTCATTTTAAATAGCTTATCAAATAGCGGTAATGTTCAACCATGGCTATTGCTCCATCTATTAGGGATTACTTTAAAAAATAATGATATCGAATAAAGAAACATTACTTGCATAGGTAGAATTGTTCGCACTAGATAAATAATGAAAACTTATAAAATTATCAATCAGCCACGTTTTTCAAAACATTAGATTAAAGAATTTTCCTTTTTTTTACCACATTTCTAAGAACTTTCTCCATTCTTAAATAAAATCGCATATCATATTTACTAAATTCTGTATTCAGAACTGGACTCCACACACGTATTCTCATCTATAAAGAACATTTCAACTATTCATTTTTTCTAGTATAGAGTATCTTAATAACATTACCATTGATTTCTCTCAGTTTCTGATGAAACCACAGCAAATTTAATTTTAGATGTAATGTGTCCGATTGCATTCTTTAAAAGAGATTAATATAGTGGAAATAAATTTGTGTCTTAAATGCGAGAACAGTCAGATAATTTGGGCGCCGACCAGACGACCAATTCAGACCATAAATTACACTGTAAAAAGAAAGCAACATGAATAAAAATTCAATAGTCGCTATGATACTAGCCGCATCGGAGAGGAATTTTCTAGTTGTTTTTGTTTCTGTTTCATTTATTATTTACTAATCTATTAATTTCAGTAAATACGTATTTTATATAAGCAAATGGAAATTACTTCTCTCCACTTCTGCGACTACCGATGAGGCAGCAAATTATCTGTCAATACTTCGTATTATAACACAACCTTCAGTAAGAGATGAAATAGTGGAAATTGAATTTGGATAATATATTCTCTATTAGGATTCGCTAGTAACTTAAAATAGAGTCGCGAAACAGAGGCAAGATGGGCGGATATGTAATAGTCGACTCAATGATCTATATCCGTGTTCACCGTTTTTACAGTTAGTCTAGAACACCCTCACGTTTACAGGATATCAAAGATAATGTTTCCATAAAAATAAGAACTAACCGGATTCAGTAACATGGTTTCATTTTAAAACCATCCTACATTGATAGCAGAATTCTTAAACTGACAAGAGCGATAAAAGCCAAGCAAGTTTTAAATCCTAGAAATACAAACCTAAAAAATAATTTTTTTTTGTTATTGAACCGGAAAAATGGAGAATTTTATTTATTTTCGGGAATAACTACTTTCCTGACATGTTTCAAAGCTTTATTGCAAGGCTCTTATCTTATTCCTACATATGGGTTTATTTATTGACATCTGTAATATAAATCAAAACAATTTCATAAGCAAAACAAAACTTTCCAACTAATAGTCTTCTTAGTGAATCTGGCTGAATAAATAACAAACTTGACAGTCAAGACCATAAATTTGCGTAAAAAAGTAAAAAAAAAAAATAAAACGGATGAAGTCATATTAAATATTACGCTTTAAGTTGGAAACTTGGAAAGTATATTTTTTGTTTCATAATAATTCATGTATATAATCTACTTTCTTTGTCCATATCTTCATTAAAATTACCGTCTTTACGCGTTTTTAATCCATCTCGCTTCCTGCTACTAATTCAAAGATAAACATTAAATACCGAGTACCCAAATTTCTAATAAATTTTGATTTGTGACCGAAATCACTGTAGATGTAGACCTAATTCATTAACGTGATCCAACTTTAAAACTGATCTAAGTTAAGATAATGGTGCTACACTGGTATTTTAAAAGGCACTAGACCTCGCAGAGAGGTGTAAAATAAATGAAAACCGAGCAGAGTGGAGCTGAAGGCAAGTCGCAACACCAACGAGCAAAGTGCCAAGCTAAACTCTATGCCGGAGAGTAGGGGCGGGTAATTAAAGGCTCCACTGAATTTGAGCCAAGGTAAAAGCAGAAACTCTCCACGTTGTTATGTGGACCTAGCTTTCAGCTTACTCTGTCCAAAATTTGAAACAATAACATAAAAAAGGCTATAGAAAGTAGACCGGGAATCAAATAAAACTAAACTTTTAATGATAGACTTTAATAAAAATTTGAATTATTGTTATATAATCTTCAATCATTTAATCTCTAGACTGATACTATAACGAAGGCCTTTAAATTAAAACTAAATTAATGACAATAAAATAGTCAACTATAAGATCAAACAAGATTAAACCCTACACTGTTAAGTGTTGATGTAATTGCCTGTCGATTGGTCAACAGGCAGTGACTAGTTCTATGCTGTAGGATGGATAGCCGGTATGGTTGAATAGACAATGTGGTAGCCAATAGGGTAGACTATCAGTAGGGTGGAATGGCGGGATTCTCATCGGTAGGGTAGACCCCGATGAATTTGGGTCTAGACTGATTCCTTGGTTGACACATGAAAACTGCCCAAAATCCCTATTTTCAGGTATATCCCGGTAAAAAAACTATAACTGCCAACCAGGCAAAAGATACGGTACTCCAAAACTCACAAAACTGCTATAATAATTTTCGACTTTCCATTTCAGAATCTCAAAAATTTGGCAAAAAAAAAATTGAAATGGAAATCTGCAGCTGCTTCGGTCGAATCAAACCAAGAAAAAGTGAAGATCAAACCAAAATGGTCTCCATTTATAACCATGGTCTAGCTTGCGCACTAATCAACTTTCCTTTGGCGCGTTCAATCGCCACATGTGAAAGAAATGACAGCTCGAAAAGAGTGACACTGAACAACAACAGTCAGCTGAAATGCATTTGTTAGTTATGCCAATTCGTTAATCATTAGCATTTTCCACTCAATACAAAAATAAATCTAACAAGTATCCCAGTAATTATTTTTAAATTCAAGAAATATATGTTAATACATAAATAGGAGATTCCTGCAACCCAATATAAATACAATTCCATTCAAATGTAAATACAAATGGCAGGGAATAAAACAAGACCTATCTGAATCAAAAAAGGCAACAGTAAGTTCAACATCGATAAGAAAATACCTAAACACAGTGTAGTGAAATACCAAAACAGAACAAAATAATGATCAACTTGAAAAATAAAATTAACTATTAATAAAATACTTTTCTTCAAAGAATTTCTAGGAAATACTTAAGGAAAATCATACTGTGTTGCCCATAACAACAGTAAGCGCAAAATTGAACCATGACAAAGAATTTAAATTGACAAGTCAATCAAATTCCAAAATAAAAATACAAAAGTAAAAAAATCATTTTTCTTTACGAGCAAGCCAACAAAAATAAAAAATTGTATATATTTTAGGAAGACTAATTGTCTCTTTCTTTTCTCACTTTTCCTACATCAAGTTTTGTTTTTTGACATATATGGTGTCTATTTAGTATTCCGGCATTCCATTGCGACTATATCGTTAAATCAATGGGAGATTTCATTGACGGAATATCAGCGAAATTAAAGGAGGAAAATTTTAAAAATAATTTAGCTAATACAGAGTGGTCCAAAAAGCATGGCGTATAACTTTTTTTTCGTAACGTTCCACATTTTGTTATCGAAATTGGAATATTATTAAGCAGGTCCAATCGCTGCTTATGTTTAATAAAAAATATTAGTAGTGGAGCACCTGGAACGCTCAAAACGTGTAAATCTCGGAATACAAATAAAGAGATTAAAATTTAATGAACATATACGGAATGTGTTGTAAATAATATGTATAATAATGTTTACCTATTAAAAAACTGAATTTGATTTTGAAGAAAAAATTAATAATAAATGTTTTTTATATTAAAATTAGGTAAAAAAAATATATTTAAATAGTGCTAGTAAATGAAAAAGAAGAAGTGAACTAAGAAAACACAAAAAAATATGAAAATTATTCATTAAACATTTGTTTATTTAAACAAATAATTTATTTTTTTTAAAACATAACATTTTCGAATTAATCAAATATTTTCTTTGACTTCATCTATTTTTATAGTAGGTGTCGTATTCAAGTAACTATATCCACTGCACTGTAGATTTGCTGTAATACAATTTTAGCAACTCATCCGGCATCTACAAGCAGCTCCACATCCCATAGATTATCCGAAGCTGATAATTAGATCATAGTTATTGGGATGAACACGTTACTGGAATACTTCTATACCCAATTTTCAAATAATTGTATCGTTTCCTAGCTATATCTGAATTTACAAGTAAACTCTTTCTAGGTGTTCAAATGCTGCATCACATGTAGGGGGCAAAGATGACAGAAAAATACTTGTATTTTTGACTGTTGCTTTTATGAAAGAATTGAACCTTAATGTATTGAAATGTTTAATTTTCGCAGGAGCATGATATAAACCCAAAATACATCCTAGACATACGTGAACTGTATTATTAGGATCATTATTGATATTTATAAATACTGCTGTTGAGTCATGTAAATGAGTGTACCAACTTTCTGTTTATATATATATATATATATATATATATATATATATATATATATATATATATATATATATATATATATATATATATGATATCGGATCAAAATTTACTTGAAATAACGATATTATCCTTATCAACTTCTTCAAATTTAATATTAACCTGTATTAAAATAAAGTCGAAACGTTCAGTAATATAACATAAGCACGCACTTCAGATCTTTGAACACATTCAATATGAAAATTTAATTTTAAATTGTGAAATATACAAATACAAATAAATATATATATATATATATATATATATATATATATATATATATATATATATATATATATATATATATATATATATATATATGTGGGAAAGCTAATGAACTAAATTTATACTATTACATTTTATGCATTTTACATGAAAAATACACCCTCTTTAATGACATGTCTTTAAATTATTGGTAAATTATAATTTTTATAAATCATCAACAATACTTTTTATTTTTCTTACTCTCATCTTGCAAAACGAAATGTTCTTTCAATTAACCTTTTTTTCAATCACAATATTTTGACGTCCTTGTTTACAAATTTACCACCATCTTTGCCACGAGACATTCGAAGATTTTACTATTTTGTAAACTTATTTATTATGAAAAAGTAAGATTAGATTACCCTCTTGGAGATAAACGTAAACAGTAAAAACACAATGTTGCCAATTCAGATACTAGTTTTGACCATCTGTTTTGAATGTGTCAAATGAAATTCCGGATTTATTTTCTTTTATAATATTTACTATTTCAATATTAACTGTCTTGAAAACTATTTATTCTTAAAATTATATTATTTTTTATTAGCATTTTAATTTAATTTGTTTCATATTGGATACTACAGTTCATTTGACTCATGTGGTGGTGAATAGACCTCCTTAAACTCTTTTTTTGCCTTAAAATACGATGTTGCCAAATTATTATATTTTAAGTATTTTTGGGTCGAGATCAGTATTTTATTTAAATTTTAATTTCCATATTACGATTTTTTACTTTTCTATAAAAATTAGTTAAAATCATTTTATTTTACAATATTCCAATATTTAGTTTTTTTTATACAGGGTGTCCAGATTGTTATTTAAATATTGATATTTTCAATTTTGTTTAACGTCATTCTTTAAAACGGAACACCCTGTATTTAGCAGCATATGTCGGGGGAGTATTTAATCATCTTCAAATTAATATTGACATGTTTGCCTTAATCTCCAAATATTTTTCTCAAAATTGTTATTGAATAAATTTTTGTTTCTTCTCTACGACTTATAAAGGATAAAAACCAGTTTTTTTTTTAATATGAGGTATAAACCCAATAGGTACATTATCGCTTAATACAATTCTCCTTCGTAGATTCTCCGGAAATAACAGAGTCAACATTATTAATATTGACAAGAAACATAATTGATAACATGAATATTTAAATAAAATTTTTATAAAAAAATTGAATCGACTTCCAAAAATGCGCTAAAAAGAACTATAAAATTTTATATGAAATTGAAATTTCTGAAGTCGACACCAAACTAATACCAGACAAAACGTGACTCGCAGACACAGAATAAAAATACTTTATTTGTAGTTGCTTTCTTACTATAGTTTGTATATATCTCGTATTAGTAATTATTAGTTTCATTTAGAAATAATTTATAGTTATTTTTCACTTTTTAGAACATTTTTAGAAGTCGATTAAATTTTTAAATTAAAATTATTTTTCGATTTTTAGTTTTCATTCATAATGATATTCATAAGTTATTTGAACTAAGTACTAATCGAGATTAGTGTGCAATGACTCCAAGGTGGCAAAAAAGTATCCATTCTATTCAAAGTTGTAAATCCCTAAAATAAACAATTAAAAATTCTTTGATGCTTAGAGTTCTTCAGATACCAGTTTGACCGAATTGTGTCAAACAAATATTTAGTCTGTCATAACAACCCCACTATTTTAAATTTTAAATTAATTTTAGATTGGTAATATAGGCCTCAAGACCTTTCAATATCGATATTTAAAGAATTGAAGACGTAAATTTCTTAGCCCAACATATTTTATCCTGCATATTGTCCCAAGAACATCGCAATATCAATTTTAGACAAAATCGGAAAAATGTAAAATTTTCAGTCGCTCATATTATATATGCCATATTAAGTTGTAAAAAATTAACTTCATATTCGTAATATTCTACTCCGAAAACTCTAATACCAAATCTGAAAAAATACGAAAAAGGTAAAATTTTCAACCCACCAATCTGATCTATATTTAAACCCTCCAAAGCACCCTAGTACTAATTTTGGATGAAATCTAGAAATCTAAAATCTTTAGACTGTCATATTGCATCTGACGTACTACATTTTCTTAAAATAATTTTATATTCGCTATTTACATCCTCAAAAGCAATCTAGTTCCACCATTGAAGAATACCAAAATAGGGAAAATTTTTAGTCCGATATATTAAATTCGTCGTATTGAATCCCGAAAAATGTATAGATGTCATTTGACTGGCGATATTTTTCAGTCTGACATCGAAAATTCGGCAGGTTGGAATATCCTACCGATAAGTCTCTAAATTTATATTTTATATAAACAATTGTTCCCTGCGAATGTTGCTCTCGGTTCGACGCAGCTCCATTGATAAGACTGTAAGGTAGTTGAAACGCATATGGAGAGGGAACCAGAGTTGTATTTTGCTAGAAATAAACTCTTTGTATTGTTACGAACTTTCTAGCGTTGTACATTTCATAGTATAAGTTTGTGTTTGTAGTTTGTAGGGTTTTACGAATATTTTCTAATGTAACGAACTTTGTAGGGTTTTATATTTCATAGTATTAGTTTGTGTTTGCAGTTTGTAGAGTTTTAGGTATATTTTCTAATATAACGAACTTAATAGCATTTTACATTTTATAGTATTAGTTTGTGTTTGCAGTTTGTAGGGTTTTAGGTTTATTTTCTACTAATTTATAATTTATTTTACCTTTGTTAATTTCCTCAGGAGACGTCCATGAAAGAAGGTCCAGAACTTTTTATAGAATTCTATTTCCTTATTTCCAAAAGGGTATTTAAAGGATCTAGATCAGCTTTCGTAGACAGAATAGTTTGAGAGTTCGTCGATGCAACTTGAATTAGTTTGACAAGTGTCACAATTAAGGTTGACAATAAAAGACTTTCAAAATAATAGAGTGTATTCAATAATACAGTGTGTGTTCGAAGTTTGGCCGTCCGGAACAAATTGGTGTCGGAAGTGGATCAAATCCAGAAGAGGTTAGTTTAGGTTAGAAAATTACAAAAAGAAGGAAAAAAGTAAATTGAAATTGTATGCCAGTGGAAACTAGAAAACAGAAAGCAAAAATGGAAGAACAACTTCAAGCTAATTTAAATCAAATACTGATGATGATTCAAGACATGAAAACAGGCCAAAAAGAGATGAAACAAGAATTGAAAGAAGATATGATGAAAAATCAAGATGATATGAAACAAGAATTAAAAACATGCCAAGATTATATGAAACAAGAATTTAAGACAAACCATGAAGGTATGACAAAAAATCTAGACGATATGAAACAAGAATTAAAGACAAGCCAAGGACATGAAACAGGAACTAAAAAAAAATCAAGAAGACATGAAGCACATGGAACAAGAAATGCAACACAAGATTGGCAAAATTAGAGAAGACGTACATGGCGAAGTCAATTAAGGTTGACAATAAAAAGCTTTCAAAATAATAGAGTGTATTCAATAATACAGTGTGTGTTGGAACATCGGCCATCCGGAACAGTATAAATCCTTTCCTTTATCTGCTTGAAAGGAGAATACGTTTATATTAGCATCAAATACCTCGTTCAAAGTTTTTATCGTCAAAATCCTCAGAATAATTAAAATTCTTAATTGGGATAACACTAGACTGTCTGTCTCTTGGTTAAATGTGAGTCTATATTAATAAATATATATTGCATTGTTTTTATTTAATCGAAAAATTTCTATAAACTATTCATCAGGTACGGAAAAGCGATCATTTTAGGTATGTAATATTAGATTTTGAACTTTTGGGCGATGCTGAGATTTCATTTATTTCAAATCTCTGCACTGGCATGTATTTGTAATTTATTCAACTATATTGATGCTGTTAACTGAGAAAGGCACGAAACGACTATGAATTGACATATTTACAAGTAAAATGACAATTGAAGTTTCGAAATTTGTCGCAAAAATAGAACGAAAATGTACGTTTTTAGAATAAATTTTATGAAATATTCCTTATATGCATAAAGACATGAGTTCGCTGGAAAATTAAAGATATTACTGACATAAAATGTTACAGAATACGAACATGAAAAAAGAAAGGTACCCTTTCTGTTTCCCTTTACTAATTTCCCTTTTCCTTTTTTGCGATATTTTTTAAAAGGGAAATTTATTAACGCTTATTTTTGCTGTCCAGTAAAATGAAACATTCAAATCAAATTTCAACTCAATTAAATTTTAAAGGTGTTAAAAAGGAGCCGAAATTTGGTAAATATCATCTCCGTATGGATAATTTAACGCCCGTATTTAATGTAATCGTATTTATTAATTTGATGTGGCTCGCATGTAACAGCCTGGTATTTCTGTTCATAGAGTGCTACGCCACGAGAGAAAGAGAATTAAAATGAAAATAAATTCTTCTGTACAGGTCGTTATTTTTTCGGTGTTGATCGCTCCTTCTTTTAAGGCAGTGCCTAGGCTAGCATGCCGGAGATTTGTGGCGGTTATATAAATTCAAAGCTCCACCTGTTTTAGGCCCGTCGGTAAGAAGAGGCGATGATGCTAACGAAAACAGGAAACAACTAGATCCAAAAATAAAATACTCCGATTCCAAAAACATTTACAGCCGGATTCACTAACATGGTTTAAATTTAAAACCGCCCTAAATTAACAGCTGAGGTCTTAAATTGACAAATGCAACAGTAAGTCAAGCAAATTTTTAACCCTAAAAATAAAAGCATAACAAATCATTTTGTTTTATTACTGAATCGGCAAAAATGGAGAACTTTATTTGTTTTCGGGATACAACTATTTCTCCAAAATATTGCAAGGCTATATCGCAAGGTTCTTATTCTTAATATTCCTATATAAGCGATTATTTGTTGACATATCTAATATAAGTTATGATAATATCCTAAGCAAAACAAAACTGGTCCACTATAAGATTTAAATTTCATGGCAAATAGATCGGGTTGAAATCTTAAATCTTTTTAGTGAATCTGGCTGTTTAAATCTATATTTAACAAAAAAAAAAAGGGATTCTGAATTACACTGTATGTGAATTTCATCTTAAACTGAAGAAATATGTTATTGTTGTTAAATAATAACTACAAAAAAAACAAGGAAAGGAACAATGAATAATACTATTAAATTATTACGTCATCCGCGCCATACGCCATTTCGGTATAGATGTAGGTCCAGCTTTAGACTGTCAGTTGATTTGCGTTGAATAATCTTACTTTTTTTTCTCTCGTTCAACTGTTTCAATTTATTATGAAAGACGTGAACTATCTAGTAAGCCATTTAAGTCTAAAATTATGTTTACTTAAGCCTAATTAAAAGTGTCGGACTATTAATATGTGAAGTGATGTTTTAAATTACCTAGTGTATACGTATACATTCGATTTAAAAGATATTTTAAATGTAATTAAAAATAGTGTCCTGTAATTGCTCGCATAAAGTCTTATTAGTTTCCAATCACAGGGGAAAAAGGAAAGTATACTTTATAACCGGTAATATCACTGTTTATTACGAAGTTCAAATACCGGAAAGGCAGTTGTGCCGATGGCCTCTATGGAGTGTGTGTTATATGCCGGCTCTGGCATGCAAATCTAATTTTAGGCTGGAAGGCAAAGTTCCAGTATATTAAAAACTGTTTATGGCATATACCTGATTGTCTTTAAAGGTGCATCAAGTATTAAAAGTCACAAAGATGGTGTGTTACCTTCTTAAGTGCGATCATTTTCATTAGGGTTTACTTAACGAAAACAAATAGAATAATAACTTTGATTTTTCTCGATATCTGGCAAATGATGCATTAACACTCTAAACTATGGTTTTTGCTACACACAAGAATAAAGTAGTATTGTATTCTTCGCAAATCAGCAGAAAAAACTCTGCTTTCTGGGTGTCTGCCAGTTTTGACAACCAAGGCCTGGCCCAGATTCTCTCTGCTAACACTTCTCAAGAGCGCCAAAAACAAAAGATTTACTACACCCTTGATGAAAGTGGTAAGTGTGGATTTCTAGACACACTTGATTTTTTTCAAAACCGGTTTTTGATGTGACAGTGACAAAAATTTTTAGCTTCTATTTTATATATATTAAAGAGACAACTTGATGGAAATAAGGGATTAATTTACGGTGAGTATTGGCTTGATTGTTGGTATTTTGGTAAAATTATTTATAGTATTGTTCGTAAAATAACAACTGTAACACATCTCCCCTCCGTCGAGAAAAGTTTATTCAAAACTTTTATTAAAACAAAAAATATTATCAATAAAAAAAATCTTAACCTATTAATACGTCTAATTTAAAAATACAGAATATTGGGTTGTTAATTTTCATTATCCGGCGGGTGTGCTTTTAGGTCTTTAGCATGCCAAACGCCTAAAATTCTTCCTGACTCATCAGAAATCTCGTAGGACCATGGTGATAAAATTTTAGTGATGGTAAAGGGTCCAGCAAAGTTAGGTGCAAGTTTAGCAGTAAACTGATTAGCCTGATTATTAGAGACTACGTAATTTTTCTTCCAAACTTTTTGGTTTAAACTAAAACGATCATCACGACGTCGCAGATGGTACTGAGACTGAGCTTTCTCGTACGCCTTGTGTAGTCGCTTGTGAACGTCAGAGAATACTTCTTCTAGAGCTTGAGATCTATTGTGAAGATCACACCCTGTAGCATCGTCACCTGCTGGTCAAGGAGAACCTGAAGAAAACTGAATTTCACGTCCAAAGACCACAAAATTGGGAGTCAGACCGGTGACCTCATGTTTAGCAGATCTAAGGGCACAGGCTGCGTTAGGAAGAATTTTATCCCAATTCCGGTGATCTTCATTCACGTAACTCGATAAGATAGTTTTAAGAACACGATGGACTCGTTCAACGGGATTGACCTGAGGATGATAATTGACCGTACATTGAATTTTGATGCCATATTGTTCCATAGTGTCCTGGAAAATTTTACTTCGGAATTGAACTCCGTTATCAGAGATAATTTTTTCAGGCCTACCATAAATCAGAATGACGTGATCTTTTAGCCACCGAAGTATATTAGGTGAAGTAGCGACACGTAATGGGAAAAAGAGGGTGTATTTACTGAAAATGTGCAGAACCGAGAATATGTAGGAATAGCCAGACTTTGAGCATGGAAGAGGTCCAACTCTGTCGATACTAATGATTTGCCAAGATCGAGTAGGTTGCGCACTGAGCATGTGCCCTGCGGGAGCCTGTTGGATAGGTTTAGCTCGAAGACATGTATAGCAGCGACGAATATATTGCCACATCAGCTCTCATACTCGGCCAGTAATATCTCTGACTAATCCTGGAAAATGTTTTAAAAATACCAAGATAAATGCAGGTAGGTGGATCATGGTTCGTAAAATAACAAAACTGTAACAAGAGTTTTTCGTGGAACGTCTAAAGACAAACAGTAAAACATATTGATACTTGGAAATTAAGAAACAAACGGGTTGATATATAAATAACCTTTCATGACTTTAAGGAAACATAATAATTTTAGGATTTTAGTTTTCATTCTATAAATTGTTTTTAGTGACTAACGTAATGAATCAAATAATAATTCTAATGCTGACAAGTAATATAAAAATGTTTTTTCTCATCCACCTCTTTACTGCATCATTAATTTTAAAAGCCTCTTATACTCTTATTCTTGATGTAGTAACAAGACCATTTTAAAAAATAGTCTATCTTCGTATCTCCGTTATTTTTGTTTTCTTTCGAATAAAAATAAGCTAAAGTAGAACAAAAAAGTAATTTAACAAAACCAAAGTGCCATCTCCTGTTCTCAAAACCTGGTAGGGTGACTGACACATAAAAGAGTAAAGTATGAATAAGTGTCAAACTTTTTAAATTGAAGTTAAAGCAACCAGAAGTTTTAAAATATGAAAATTGAAAATATAAAAATAAAATATTACCTGAAAAAATTATAGATACTTTTGACGCTATTTAGAATCTGCACTACTTTTGTTTTATAGCCCTGCAAGGAAACTAGGAAGAGGGAAGGAAGCACGGGAAAGGTATCAAATGGCTGAATTAAAATGCTAATAACGTTAGTGGACAAATGCATATTATTCGCAGTGCAAACGTGAGTAGTAATGCATATAGCCCGCAGTATGAACGTGACTAGTAAATAAATACCATATAATTGGTAAAACAGCATCATTTATTTTTGTTACGTAGGTAAGTTCGTGTACACGCTATAATATATAATTCAGAAAAGACAATTTTAATTTCTTTACTGTAAAACTAAATTTTTCATATTGAGTTCAACACCCATTTTAATTCCGATTCAATTCAAATATTTTTAAATATTGATATAACTCAAATAATCTTAAACTTTTTATCGCTTACTAGCAGTTTCATTCTTAAACGTTTCAAACTTGCTAACAATTTGGCAATTACTTTCTCTGAAAATCTCGCAATATTAAGCCATTACATATAAACATGTACTTGAATAACAAAAAAAGAGTATGAATAAATGCTAAATGATAAAAGAAAATAAAGACGGCTCGAATATTGATAGTAAGTAATAAAGAAATCTATCTGTAGTATTTAAGTAATTGTTATATATGTATCCTCCTTTCAAGCGAAAAAAAGGAAAGAATATATACAAACAGTTCATTTCCTGCAAATACAACTCTGGTCCTCTCTCCATACGCCTTTCGCCCACTAATGGAGCTGTATCGAACCGAGAGCAACATTCGCAGAAAATAACTGATATATGAAATATAAATTTCAAGCTATGTAGGTAGAATATTGTAAACCTGCCATCTACCGACCTTGATGTCAGACTGAAAAATATCGCCAGTAGAATGACATCTATAAATCACCGTAATGAAAAATTTTTTAAAAAATCAAAATTCCAGTAAGAAATAAAAAATATAAATTGTTTAGATTAAAGTCGCATCGGTAACGGAGACCATTTAGCGATTGAACCTATAATTTAAAGTGGTTTCCGAACAGCTGCACTCGGTCTTCCCAAGCGATCACCAATCTAAGTACTAACCGAGCCAGGTAGCCTTTAATTTCGGTGACCAGATGTGGAACGGCCTGGTTACAGAAATCAACAGTCGCTTATTTTAAAAGTTAGGATTTAAACAGACCCAAAAATAAATTTTTATATACTTTAAAGTCGAAAATATTACCGATTATTAAAATATTGCCAGTAGTAACTTGTTCAGGAGCGGATACAGCCTCTCTCTTTGGGGGGGGGGGGCGGTGACATCATGAAAGTACGGTACGACAAGCAAGTTGTCGACGAGGGGGGAAGACACCAGTAAAATTCCCATTTCTAGTATAAAAGGCAGGATCGGGTTTATCTCTCTGAATTTGAAGCTCTTAGAGAAGTGGGGGGCGATCACAAAAAAACAAGTTGCCAATAGAGGGGAGAATGCAAGCAGCATACACAGATTCCTAGTATAAGAGCCATAATCGGGTCTATTTTCCTAAACTCAAAGCTCTTGGGAGGGGGGGGGGGCTATCGCAAGAAAAATAAATTGTCAACGAGAGGAAGTGCCAGCAGCATACACATTCCTAATATAAAAGACAGAATCGGTTCTATTTTCCTAAACTCAAAGCTCTTGGGAAGAAGAGAGGCGATCGCAAGCTTTATTCAAGAACTAGTGAGAGTAAAAAAACTGTTACCGAAACCTGCTCCAGTGCCGTAGGTAAGTGAGGACTGCCGTAAATCTAATTATATTGAATTATATTTAAATATGGACGAATTTATCTTTTTATATATGTTTAACTTCTTGTATTTTTGACAATGGGTATTTTGTAAGTATTTAAATTATAACTTAGAATTTTTTGAGAGAAAAAGGGTACGTTTTAGTCTGAATGTGCCTAAAACGGTTTCTATGCCAAAATTAAAAATAACAAAAATACAGTAGTGATTTATGTTAAATATGTCAAAATTATCTGTATGTTCTAATGTATGTGAATTATTAAGAAATCATAAGAAATAAAATAATATTATAAAAACCTTTTATTTAAGTTTATTGCCGAAATAATATTCTATGCCATAAATACTAATAAACTTCTTTCCGACGCCTATGACAAGGATTAAAATCCTTTTAACACTTCACACATCCAAAATATCTATTGTTATCCAACCCAAATAGTCCATTATTATTGACCGGTATTTTTGATTATAATATTTTTAACCCATTCCTATGAAAAATATATGTGTCTAACAGATTTTGCGAAAGACACCGCACTAAAGAACACAGGTAGTCTGCGAAGAAAAAAAAGGGTAAAAAATGATTTATTACTCTCTAGTTCTTGAATAAACTATAGTATGAGGCAAAATCGGGTCCATTTTCCTGAACTCAAAGTTATTGGGGGGGGGGGGCGATTGCCCCCCACCGCCCCCATTCGATTTGCGACTGAAATTGTTACGGAATATTTTGCAATTTCGCCACTGCAATTTTTTAACATCTCTTATAAACCCGTTCGAAAGTGTATACCTACTACCACGGTGAACTATTTTTTCATATTTGTCAGGATTTTGTGTTCAAAATAGCGTTTCAGAAAAAATAAAAAAAGGTATTTTTTATAAGTTAACTTATTTAGTTTAAAAGAGTTTTGGGTTGTTTTTGTTAGCTAAGTCACTATAACTTTTTTGGTTGGTTTGTTCCATCAATTTTAAAAATCTGTCAAACATCCTTTGTTTCAAGGTTTTCTGTTATGAGAAATCGGAATCATGAGCTTTGGGTCTTTTATTTTCCGACTGCGATTTTTTGCTCTCTTTTTTTTTCAAATTTATCATTTTATCTTCTCTGAGATCCAAAACACCTTTTTTTTGCTTAAGCAATTTTAGAAGGTTATGCAAAATATGAATTTGTTGAATATTTAATCATAATATTCATTTTACAGCATTTTTTCTTAATTTCTGGTCAACCATCTTAACCCGTAGGCATAAAGAGGTCATGTTCAAATCCATAAAGCTAACTTAAAAACCTGTTGCTGGTCGAAATTTCCTATCTTGTTTATATTAACTACCGTTGCTAAAGCATCGTGGCAACCTATAATGTAATAAAAGTTGTACTGTCTAGTTGTGCTTTTTTAGCACTATCATCAGGATAAAATTTATCCAAAAAGTACCTATCATTATGTCATCTATAAATTCCTGTATTGCTGGAATGTTTATCTGAGGGAACTTAGCTAACAAAGACTCTGAGAAGCATATTCAGGGTTAAAGCCATAGGAAAATATATTCGAGTTTTTTCGATTATTTGAAGCTTCTCTATATAATTTTGATTCCAACTATACCAATTTTAAGGAACTCGACTATTCTTATCGCGTCTGTCTTAATACAAGACAATTTATCTTGCAATAACCTTTAGGAGTATATTATCTTTAAGTAACAGGCTTTATTGTAATTACCTATAACTACGTTGTATATATTTTTTTATCTTTAGACATATATTAGATATAACTAACTAAAGGATAATGTTTTAATCTTTGACTGAAAACACAATTGTTATTTGTATTTGGATAACCTCTGCCCACGTTCCTTAAATAATTTTATCTGTTTTGTAAACTTTTAATAATTAAATATATCTGTTAATTTTGAACTTAGTGTATCTAACTGGTATACAGGTAGTTGACATTTTTGTAAACTTAAAGTAAATTTATTTTTGTTTTATTTACTGCAGAATTGGTGAATAGATTACATCTCAAGACAGAGTATCAAGTTTTATTTTTTTCTTTCAAAAAGAATTCTTGTTTTAGTAATAACCTTTAAGATAATTTGAATTTTGACTAACCTTGCAGTATTTTATGTATTTTACCATCATACTGTATATTGATTAGTAAATTTGTTTGCAAACTTAGTACCAAGATTATACTCGAAACAAAATATTACCGTTTGATTTTCTTACAAAAGGAATTCTTGATTTAGTAATTAGCTTTAAGAAAATTTGAACCCGGGATAACCTTATATTATTTTTTTTTGCCATCACAATGTATACTTATTATTAATCCATTTTTTATTATTCATTTTGAATTTCATTTTGCACACATATTGTTTCTTTCTAACCCCACATTTTCTTAAATTATATTGAAACCCCCTGAGCTTTATTCGGGATAAAATTTGGAATGAACAACAACGATTTGCTATTCACATTATAAATTTAAAGTGAGCGAAACAAAATATAGGATTTATGTATATAATAGATATAATAATTTCTATTATTACAATGATTAAAATCACAAATTATTTAGAACCGTCAATCGTAAGCACAGATGTGTGAGGTGAAATAATTGGAACGCGTGTGATATGTCCATACTTTTTCGATGGCCTCTTGAACTGGCTATATTTCTTAGATTTATTAGATACAATTTACTTGTACTTTTGAAGAATGTTCCACTGAATATTTGAAAAAGAATGTGGCTGCAACTAGAAGATGCTCCTGAGCACTTCCAAGTTAACGTCAGACATTAGATACTCAATATCTCAATAGGTGGATAGAACGTGGGACACAATACTGGTCAGCAAGGTCTCCGGAGCTAACATCTTGATTTTTTTATGGGGATATATTTACAATATTGTTTATGATATACCATAATTGTATACAATTCACGTCCGAAGCAGAAAGTAATAATAAAATAAATTTTCTATATATGACACTTATACGCAGAAAAAACAAAATTTTAACTGCATGGTACACCAAACCAACTTGGTCGTCTAGATATCTAAACTGTTTCTCAAATCACTCAAAAACCCAAAATAGTGTTATAATCGGTCTGTCTGATCGTGCCATCTCTAACTTCTCCAGAATTACGACCAAGAATACTACAAAAAGTGAAAAATACGCTAATAAATCATAATTTCAGTGAAAAGACTATCACCGAAATAATTAATAAACGAACATATAAATTTTATAATAACCTAATAACAAGAAACATAAACAGCAAAAATATGTAGCATTACCT
Organism: Diaprepes abbreviatus; assembly: GCA_034092305.1. Classification (NCBI taxonomy): domain Eukaryota; kingdom Metazoa; phylum Arthropoda; class Insecta; order Coleoptera; family Curculionidae; genus Diaprepes; species Diaprepes abbreviatus. The sequence continues at coordinate 14,997,011 of JASJET010000028.1, forward strand.
TACACTAGTGAACTGTCAGAAAAAATAAAACACATTTTAAAAAAGCATGATATTATCGTATGTCACAGGTCTCATAATAAATTAAACACTATTTACTAATTTAAAAAGTAAAACTCCTCTCATGAATAAGTCAAATATTCGATCCCTTGCTCAAATTGTCCCAAAAAATATATAGGCATGACAAGCTAATTGCTAAAGAATGGATTAAATGGCCATAAATATACGAACAACGCCTCAACAGCGTTAAACAAACACATGTAGGATGAAAAACGTACCTTCGATTATAACAATATCATAATTAGAAACAAAGATATGAATTGTCAAAAATTGCAGATAAAGGAAATGATACAAATTAAAAAAGATAACTGTTAACGACAGAACGGATATAGGAAATTTGAGCCACATTTACACCAGCTTAATTTAAAGAAAAATATTAAGTATTTCGATCCCGTTAATAAATTCAAAATTGAATATCCTCTTAAACATAAAAATAAATGTATGCTCTCTTTTGTTTTTTTTTGGTCCATTGTTAAAATATAAAAAATAAAACACACTCGCATTCCATGTATCCTAAGTACCTAAATAGACGATACAAAAATTTCATTTCATTATTAATAAATAAGCAAAATGTCAAGGTATGTACTGGTCAAATTAAATACTTTTTTAGAAATTTGACTACTTTTTAAAATGTTTGTTTGTTTTCTAAAACTGTAAATATGTTTGTGTATGAATGTTTTTAATTATATAAAAAATATTTTTAGGAGGATCAATAAATTAAAAAAAGCAAAAAATTTTTGAAGATGCCTTAAATAAAGGGCGAAACTTCAAATTCTTTTTGATTTTTTTTTAAATAAAGAACCTAACCAAAGAAAACACAAAATAAAAAGAAAATGACATATATATATATATATATATATATATATATATATATATATATACAGTGTGGCCAGTATAGTCTGTATCTTATGGGATTTTTTTTAATAACAGCTTTATTCGATCGAAATTATAATTAACCAAAAAAAGTAGTAGTCACGTGATTAACATTATCTCTCAAATTAAAATTTTTTTCCAAAAAAAATTCAAAAGTTGGGTTATATTTCAAAATATCGAAAAAAGTTATTAGAAAAAGTTTTTCTAAGTGCAATTTTTGACGCATATTTCAACTGTATTAGATAATTTAGATTTTTTGCTCCTTTCTTGTAAATTGCACCACTGTTGCAAAATAAGACTAAACGCAACCTGCATAAAATTTCTTAGTTTGACAATACTTCATCCCAGACATATTTTGTTCAAAGTGGCGGCATATGTGTGTTTTTCTACAAAATCCAAATAGGGCTATTAAAATTTGGTCACATGTGATGCAAAATGTATTTATTTTTGACCCTGTACCTTCATAAAATAACTATTTTTGAAAATGCAGTTTGTGTCTAAAAGTAATACACATTAATATTAAGAAAATGATTTAATTGAAAAGAAAAGGCAAAAAATTTCTAAAACAAAAATCTAAATATTAAAATTAACATTTTAACATTTATTTATCAACTTAATGCAGACTTTACTACTGATGACACTGTGTACTGTATTTTTCTTAATTATAATATCTATATATAACTATATATCTATATCTATACATATATATATATATATATATATATATATATATATATATATATATAGTATTTTTCTTAATTATAATATCTATATATAACTATATATCTATATCTATATATATATATATATATATATATATATATATATATATATATATATATATATATATATATATATATATATTGTTGTGAAACCTAACATCTCACCATTATTTGCCGACAAAACTTGATTAAATAGGAATCCAAGTTTTGTAGAAAGCATGACAAACAGGATGTCTGGGAAAGATACCCGTGGATCCCACCAATGATGAGTCCACCACCGGTATCGGTACGAAACATCCATACATTTTTCGGTGGTCGAAAATTAGATGGCTAGTCATATGTCATTTCCATCAGGGACATGACTATTTGCGACAATACATATATATATATATATATATATATATATATATATATATATATATATATATATGTATATATATATATATATATATATATATATATATATATATACATATCATTTTTCTTTATTTTGTCTTGGAATGTGTTTTATTTCGCATTCCACGTATCCTCAGTAAACGATGTAAAATTTAAATTTTATTTAGAAACAGAACAGCAAAATGTCAAGGTGCGTACCGGTAAAATTAAGTATTTTTAAAAAATTTTAAAGTTTTGACTACTGTTTGTAAATGTCTTGTTTGTTTTTCGAAAATGTAAATAGGTTTTTTATGTGACGTGTTTTGATTATATATTTTTAGGAGAAAGGAATTTTGAAAATGCCTTGAATAAAGGGCGAAACGTCAATCGTTTTATGTATATAAATATAGAACATAAACCCAAGAAAAGACAAAATAAAGAAAAATGATATAATCTATGGTTCAAGAATCAAGAATATATATATATATATATATACGTCTTCATCTGGCTAAAAATTTAGTAGGTATAATAAAAGAGAATATTTTTTCGTTATCGTTGTTTTTATATTAGATATGCTTAATACAATTACAAATATTATTATTAATGTGTTAATATTCTCTTTTATCTTTTTATTTTAGTATATCCAATATACAAGGCAAGTTTGTCTTCTCCTTTTCTTACAACAAATTCTGTATATTTCTACCACATACGAGACTAAATGCATTCATAGCGATCCTTCTTCCATTATCCTCTGCAAAACGTTATCTTAACAACCAACTTTACATAAAACTGCAAATGTAACATTTAGTTCGTTTTAGTTTATGTGGGCAACCTCTATAAAATGTATCTGAAATTCAGAAAGTTTTACTTCATTCATGTAGTCTAAATTTAAACAGCTGGTATAAATTTAGCGTATTTTATACCTTTTATATACATATGTATACAATATTAAAGCACATAAAATAGGCACTAAAACAACAAGAAAAGTGTTACTCGTTGCAAAATAGTAAAACAATGTTATTTTAAAATTAAAATGAAGATGGTAAATTTGTGTTTTAGAAGGCACGTTTACGTTTTGCATATAATTACCCTTTTAAGAAATTAAAATCAATTAATCAGTCAGATTAATTTCTACTTATTATTTATTCTTGAAAGAAATCCTTTAGGGTCCAATTTAGAATCCAATTTATAAACTCTTATTTTTGTTTCTCATATGCCAGAAGGTCAACATATTTAAAGTATTTTTGAACGTCAAAAGAAAAACTAAATAAACAAAAAATAATTTAAAATTTTTTATAGTATCGTCAGCGTTTGTTAAATTTCGAAATTCTTATAGAGAATTAATGAATGAATTAATTAATTAATAAAAGTTATGAAACTCGATCCTCGATGCGTAGTCCTCGTTGGGCACATTACATCCACCATAACCCCAAACTATTCGAGAACGATCACCTTTACAAATTTGAGCAGCCTCGTTACATGATCTTGCCTGACTGCTTCGGGTGATTTTATTGCACCCTTGAAATGTTCCTGCCCCAGTCCGTTGAGTATCGGGTACTCTCTGAGTACATGGTCAACGGTTCCAACTTCCTCCAGGCACCATATGTATACCAAGTCAACCGCCATGCCAGTTCTATAAAGATGGCAGGTGACAATGTCCCTTCAGCAATCCTACTACGATCCTCAGTGTTTTTGTCTTCAGGACAAGAATCTCCCTAGTAAGTCGGCCAATAGATCTAATTATATGTTTCTTAGCACATCTTATAACAGGGGCTTCCCCCCTGCATTCAATAAATTTGCTTGCCAGCAACATTTTCAGTGATCTTGTACCAACAGTAATTGGAACAAGAATAATAAATTGGAGAACGTATGACTCAACCGTGAATTCCATTTCTGCTAAACTGTCTCGTTTATTGTTTCCATGATTACCCAATTTACCCAGAACCCATACAAGTGTGCTTTTACAATCATTCTTTCTTGGTTTATTAAGTAAGTAAGTGGGAAATCTCCCGGATATGAAAAAAGTACTTGAAAGGAATACTACAAGTTCTTATAATCTTTGTTAGTATGGGCCTCCTCTTCAGAGATATGAGCTTCCAAAGAACTGCAATGGAATAATGTTTTTTATATATAATTATTTAACTACCAAGTACCAGGTAAGATCATTCAAATTACTATTCTAGAAAGTGTTGTGAATTATTCACAGCTGCAAGAACGGACTAGCTGTGACACTCATTACCCCATTTTTTTACGGGCTGTAGGCTAAGAACTTTGAACAACCTTTTTAACATACCTTTAACTAGTGACTAAAAATTAAATACTTACTCTTCATTTATGTCGCTAGTTCCAAATGTTTTCGAAAAAACGTGATTTTATCAACATCATGTATTTGGCGTATTTCAATAAAAGATACATCTTTGTTCCTATCAGATGACCCAAGATTAGAGTTTACCTCTTTAGTTAAAAACATCTAATTCTCTGAATTGCAGTTCGACATAAGTTGCCAAAAAATGTGCGTTTTATTTTATCAGCACCAAAAAGAAAGAATTGTTTAGCAAATGTTGGTAGGTACGAAAGAAATAAATATCCTGCATTTTAGAACTTGTCAACTTTCACATCGCTTACACATTGAATCTTTATTTGGATATTAATTTATTGATTTTTGGATTTGTGGTGTAATTGTGAAATAATTCGAAATACAGAGTACACGTTTATTGAGTATGTAGATATGCATCTGATGAATGGTCTTGCATCTTGCAATGCTTTGCAAGCCAGGATGTTATATCGCAACATATTTCCTAATTGTACTCTTCCAGATCAGAAAACATTTCATCGAGTTGACCAACGTCTAAGAGAGAACGGTAGTTGATTCCATTTAATAAGGTATTGTAATTTCTTCCTAATTTTAGGAAAATATTTTAAATGCTGTAGGTGACACTCCTCCAACGAGCAGTCGAAAATTAGGAGCGCAGTTTAATACGTTGAAAACAATAGTATATGAAGTTCTTCAAGGACGGCTGTTATATCCATATCATTTGAAAAAGTGCATGAAGTGATTCCTGAAGATTTTTCCAGTAGAATGCAGTTTGCCAACTGGCTATTAGATCCGCACCGAAATAATGTAAACTTAATTAGAACAAAACTAACTTGGGCAGCTTTTGGTAGGTTGGACTACATACTCCGAAACAGTGCCATACCAATGAACCTTAAAAGAAAAGTCTTCGATACTTGTGTATTGCCGGTGGCAACCTATGGCCTCGAAACCATGTCGGTGACAAGGAAAATTGCGGAACAGCTTAGAGTGATGCAGAGAGCAATGGAACGAGCTATGCTTGGAATCAGCTTAAGGGATAAAATCAAAAACGAGGAAATTCGTAGAAGAACCAAAGTCACAGATATAATAAGGCGTGTCGCAGAACTTAAATGGCAGTGGGTGGGACATATAGCTAGGCAGACTCAGGACAGATGGACGGCAAGACTAACGCATTGGCGACCAAGACAAACAAAGCGTAGTGTCGGCAGGCCGCAGAAAAGATGGCTAGATGACATCAAAGGGCAAGCGGGAGCAAGATGGTTTCAAATAGCACGGGAGAGAACAGTATGGAAACGGATGAAAGAGGCCTACGTTCAGGAGTGGACAGGAAGTGGCTGAGGAAGAAGAAGAAGAAGAATTAGAACTAATCTCTTCACGGATGAAGCAGGGTTTACACAACTCACAAGTATGGGCTGATGAAAATCCTCATGCAACTATTGTTTCGCATCATCAAAATCAGTTCCAATCAATTAATGTCTGAGCAGAAATCATTGGCAATTTTTTGATTGGACCATTCGTATTGCCGGCAAGACTGAATGGAGAACTTTATTTGGAGTTCCTTCAGAATACTTTTCACGATTTAGTATTACACTTACCACTTGACGCCCGCCGAAAAATGTACTACATGCACGATGAGGCACCACTTCATTTCACGATGCTGTGCGGGAACACCTTAATAACGTCTATTCAAACCATTTTATAGGTAGAGGGGGACCTATTGCCTAGCCTTCTCGATCTCCCGACCTAACGCAGTTGTATTTTTACTTGAGGAGGGACACCTTGGTGTATACCACTCCCGTCGATAGTAGGGAGAAAGTTCTATAGAGAATCACGTTTCATTGTGATCAAATACGAAACAATGCTGAGTTAATGTGGTGGGTACAACAGTCCTGCCTCGAGTGTATCAGACTTCACGGAGCACATGTTGAACCCTCCTAAGAAGTTCATAACTAAGCAGATAGTTTAATTTTTATTGAAACTATGGTGATAGGGAAAATTTCTCTTTTTCATATTCAACCCGGCAGAAGTTAGGTGTAAATAAAATGACGTTTTTTCGAAAACGGTTAGGATTTATATAAATTAAGAGTACTTTTATTTAAAGTAAAGATTATATCTCGAGAGAGAACATCAAGGTTTGATTTTTTTACAAAAGTAATTATTTCTTGTACTTTTGGAGAATGTTCCACTGAATATTCGTAGAATGTAGCTGCAACTAAAAAATAATCCTACGCACTTCCAAATTAACATCAGAAATTAGTATATCTCAATAGGTGGATAGAAGGTGGACGAAGACTTTATTTTTAGTCAATGGTTAAAGGTATGTGAAAAACGTTGTTCAAAGTTCGTATCATACAGGACGTAAAAAAAATGGGGTCATTATTGTCACTGCTAGTCCATCCCTGTATCTGTGAGTAATTCTCAACATAGTAATTTCAAGGGTCTTATCTGGTATATATCATATATATTGAAATATTCGTGGTGGTTCAATAATTATGTGTAAAAAATTTGATTTCATTCGATCTCTTTGTGAGCCCATATCTCCGAAGAGAAGGCCCATACGAGAAAAGTTTATATGAACGTATAGTATTTCTTTTACGTTTTTTTTTCATATCCAGGACACATGTTCCCGGATACCCTGTATATTAATAGTCCTATTTCGGTTTATGTCTCTTTCACAGGGATAGCCACATTGCAGAATAGCTTAAATTTCCGCTTGAATGACAGTTGAGTGTTGTACCAAAAAATGAAAATTTGTGACTTCAGTGCTTCTACGGAACATGCCAACTCAGGTTCTTTCATGCTGTCGAGATCCGTTGACCAACCACTAGGATCCATTTCAAACAAGACTTTTCTCTGCCTCCCAATTCTTTCTGATTAATTAATGTATTTCAAGAAAGTGGTTTGGTTTCAAAACCTGCGACATTGCAGTCTATTTACATACTAGTTCTTTTTCTAATGATGCCCTATTTGACTGAGACTGTATACTGTCTCCATGGTCTCATATTCTGTGAATAAATGAAGAGGAGAGAGATTCATTAGAAAATCCAGAGTTCTAGTGGGGTACTTCTCATCTCATACATCATTCTTTGAACTTTGTCAAGTTGAAGACGGTGTTTGCGTCGACTGTATTACGCAACTCTGCAATAGTGGCTTTTGTAATCATAGGACAAATCACCATGGTATATTATATATTCACTGTTTTATTTTCGATATCAGCACCCATTTTCACCGAAAGATTCGCTTACGAGCTCAAAAAGCACATACGGTTTCAGCCAGTCCTGAGTCCAGAATTACTCCCGGATATTTAACGCTTCCCTTATAATAAAAATACAGCATGATTGTGGGTAGTATTTTCTTTTTTCTCTTTTTTATAAAGATTATAATCATGAGCTTACCCGAATTTATTCCGAGGCTTTTCATCTACCACCATGGTTCTACGATCCCTCCAGTTCTCGGACGTCCGACCAGGTCGCAAACCAGCTTTGTTTAACTTATTTAACAAGCCTCCATAAAAAGAGTCATAGAATACCCCCTTGCGGACAGTCTTTACTAGAGGGTGTTCTAACAGTTACACTGTAGGTTAAGAGCCTCATCGTTGAAGAGCATTGAATATCAAATCATGGGATGTATTGTGGAACATCCCCTAGCTATCGATAATGGTACCTAGAGCAGATCATCCATTCGATTTTTGTAACTAGTCGATGTAGCGAGACGTGACAGTATACCATTACTCCGTCCTTGATATGTCTGTTCACCAACATTTCTAAAGTCTTTAGCAAAAAATTAGTCAGGCTGATAGGACAAAATGATTTAGGATTTCTGTGGTCTGTTCTTTCTGCCTGTTATTTAATTATTTCTAAAGGATTCACCGAAATGTCGCTGGTTACTGAGAATTTTTGTACTATTGCATCAAATATCGAATATTTTTATGTGCAATACAGTCATTTCTTAAATATGAACCATTCTCATTGAACGTAAGTAAAAAGTAACCAATATTTTATCGAACCCTGTTACCTAATCATTTTATGACTTTTTTTTTCATAAGAAAAGTATAACATAATGATAACTTATATGTGACAACTCAAAATGTGAGTGTTTTTCTCCCATTAATTTAGTTTACAAATTGTCATATTTTTAAAAGTGATTATTTTGACCAAAAAAATGTAAAAAAAAGGATAAGATTATTTTTTGGCACTAAAGTTTATTTTTTTTTAATATTTGTAGAAATGTTATAATAACATTCACCATACATTTAAAAATGTTTATAACATTACAATTTGATGTGCTTGAAAACGATGTAACCATTTTCGCCTCTTCCACTTTATTATTATTCGATCTTTTATATAGTTTTACAGGATTACTCAATTGGAGAGATAGTCTCTGATGTATACATGCTGTTTTTTCAGTTGTCAATAATTTAACTTGGTAAATTAGGTTTGTTATATTTCGTTAAAAGTTCGGTTTTGCTTCTAAATCTTTCCCGATAAAACAAAGAAGTTAATAATGTCTAACACGACGAATAAGGTGAAAGTAAAGCAGAAAAGAATACTATGCAAAGATGGCAAGGGATGTAATATTCAAGGTATTTATTTTGTAGTAATATAATTGAAATAAAACTAATAATATTTTCAATTAATTATTAAATTCCACCTTTTAAATAAGAACCCAATTAAAAGGAATATTTTTTGTAAAATTACGGCATTCAAGAGCGTCTTGGAAAAAATGCCGTATTTTGAAATACAGATAATTACATAAATATAAAATTAATAATTGTTTTTAGGCGACAATTTAAATACTGTACTACCAAAAATTAGTAGTCCAGATATGACTTCCAATAGTTTACGTCATTTAATATTGTACAGTAAATGCTTGAACCATACTGAAATAAGTAATTTATTATTTATAAACTCCAAATGGTGACGTGCCATATACACAAAAAAGTCTGTAAGAAAAACATTGTTTTTTCACAGGCAAAGAAAAATGATATAATTTCCTTTGCTGAAAAATAAGTTGTTTCTGTATTTTATAGCGACTTATAAAAATTTATCATTTGTATATTTTTACATATTAAGTTACTTTTGTTTTAATTTGTAGCGTGTTTTTAATATTTACGCTTATTAATAATAATATTTTGTTGCTTTTTAATCTACTCTAAAAGAAGGAGGTTTTGAATTCGATGTATGTCGTGTGACGCGTTTTTACGTAGACGGCGAGCAATAGGAACAGGTTGTGCTCTACGGCTCTTCTTCGTTCACGGCAGCGGAACATTGGTCAGTGGATATTTCTCGTGCAGACAGTCATCGGTCAAATGCTCAGTGCAGGGGTATCGGGTCGGCGATATCTACGTATCTTCGGGATATCCCTGCTCTCTCAGCTGATCAACGGTTTGACTGCCTGAAGGTCAAAACATCCACTCGGTGGTCGGTTCTCGGACGCCACCCTCGGGATTTAATGTGGTCGAGGGCCCATTTTATGCACCGGGCAGCTTATTACAGTGGAGAAACGGCAAGCCAGGGGTCAATCGCGTGTATTAGTGCTGGCTGCCAGCTGCCAATTGTTACATGTAATGGTAAAAATGGGACTAGGTAATAAAACAAACGGTTATAAAACATCCTGTATCCTGTATTCCATTCTTTTATACAAAGACATGGCCCAAAACTAACTTACAATTTAAGATGGGCAATAATGTAAATAAATAAACGGTCTGGAGGGCAAGAGTATGTTTTGAGAGCTGTTCACGGTAACTCATACTGTTCGGTTGCGCTAAAGACGGTAACCCGGCGGTATCATTCTCGACGCTATTCACGTACCTCGTACTATACGGTTGCGACGCTATTCACGACGGCTCGTACGCAAATTATCGCGGTTTGTATCTAAAATCCGCGTTCACGGTTCACGGCGCTTCGTATTAAAATTCGACCGATGGAGGTATACGCGGTATGTAACAATAACACGGCATCGATCGGCGATAGACGGCGTCTCTACTCGGTGACGGTCTTTACACGCGGCGGCGGCGATAGGCGTCGGGGCGGCAGTTGTTTAGCGCCCTTGTCAACGGACGTCGGAGGGCACCTGGCGGTAAACACATTCCTGGTCATTACGGAAACAATAACAAACTTACGGCATCAGTGCGTGTGTCTATAGGTGACGGTAGGAAGGAACGAAAGGAACCGACGCTGCCCGTTCTTATAAGGGTCCTCGACAGCGTCAGCAGGATGGAACGACATTGCCCGTTCTTATAAGGGTCCTCGACAATATCGACCAATAGCGGTAGGAAATTAGGAAAGGAACCATCACTGCCCGTTCTTATAAGGATCCTCGACAGTAACGGTAGGATGACACAACATTGCCCGTTCTTACAAGGGTCGTCGGCAATGCTGGCCATTAGAGAGGTAGGACGTAAGGAAGGAAGTGTATGGTAAACACCATATACACACAAACCTAGCCTCACCTACATTACTGGAACAGGAAGGCGCGGCCCAGCAGGCGACCCAGTCCAGTCCGGACTGTTGACCCGGGTGGAGAAGGTGTAGTTCTCCGCGAAATAATGGTCTGCTCGGACTTAAATAGACGGCTCGAGCTCCCACTACACTGACGTGTGACGGTGTGCGGTGATCGCGCATACGATACTGCTGTATGCGGCGCGCGATTACTATGGTCGGACGCTCTGAAAATCTCGGAAAACTATATTTCCCGGCATAGCGCGGTCAATCTAATTATATTCCGGTAATATTTAAACTTTAAGCAATCTTTTCCCGCAAGAATCAGATTTTTCGGATGTAAAATAAATTAATTAAATCCCGGCGAACATACACTTGCCCAAAAATTTAGAACTTCGTTACAGTCGATTACTCAGGAATATGGATTCATGTCAAATTACTCAGGAATAACGACACCGATTTTAATGCAATTTTTTGCTTTATGTTCAGGAACTTGCTGCGATGGTCCCGTATTATTTTGACTGAAAATAGTTCAGTAAAATCGAGGATGACGCTGATAATATGGCGGACAAAAAAATTAATTTTGTCCAATGGAGGAGTTTTTGGAATTTTTCGAGACTGTAAATTAAGATTAGATTAAAAATTTTAAATTATTTTTTTGAATTTCAGTATGGCAGATCCAACACGGTGAGTTGAAAATTTTTCGTTCACCACATTTTTTCAAAATTGGTATAAAGTCATTTCAGAATTATAGGCTACTAATCTAAAGTTAATTTATTACAATTTAATATGGCAGATACAATACGGGGGACTAAAGGCTTTACATTTTTTCGTTGTCTCAATTTCTTTCAATATCGGTATAAGGGGTTTTGAGGAAATGTTACGAATCTAAAATAAATTTTTTAAAAATTCAACATGGAGAATTTACTATGACAGACTAAATATTTGTTGGTTACAATTTCATTTAAAATTGGTATTTGGAGAATTTTCAGAATCAGAAAATTATTTGTTGTTCAATTTAGGATAATTTATAGATTATATAAAATTTTTCGAAAAAAAAAAACACTAAAAAGCGGAAAATACCAATATAAATTTTTTATGAAATTGAAATTTTTGAAGTCGCTACCGTATTGTTACTAATTGAAACACGAAGCTATCAACACAAGATACCTAAAAGCTACAGTAAGAAGCAATTACAAGTAAAGTGTTTCTCAATCTTTTATAAGAATTACATTTTATTAAGTATTTCGCTTTTTAGTGCTTTTTTAGAGGTTTGTTCATTTTTTTTTATTTTTTAGAAAAATTGTATTTATAACTTGTTTTGATCAAAAGTGTAACATTTGGTTTATTTTTTTAGAAGAAGTATAAATACAATAAAAATATATTCAAATAATTTAAATTTGTTTTATTCTCTACCGATTGCTTACCAATTTTTTTTATTTAGTATCTTTTGTTAAGTTGGGCCCTATTCAAAACAATGAAAATTTCAATTAGCTTTTTCTTAATATTAAACTATTTTGAGTCGTAATGATTGTTTCCTTAATCGGCGAATTTTCTTGTTTACTTTTCAATATAAATTTACTACATGATTTTCTTGGAGGATTAGACCAAAAGTTGCAACTCATATTTTAGTAATTTCACAAAGTTGGATCAATTTGCAACTTGGACATGAACATAAGTTTTCTTGGCAATATAATATTATATTAAGTTTGAGACAAACCACCCCCTCCTTAAAATAGTTTTAAACCCCTCATTATGAATTGTTTAACAACTCTTGGAATACTGTATGTAATTAAATTAAGTATACATTTTAATGATTCATTTTCCCCATCCTGTTCCATTGTAACAGATTTGAGAATCGATTTTTAATTTACTTTCCCACGTCTAATCCACTTTAAAATGTCTAGTCGAAAAATTAACTTTAAAAATTGGTATGGTATAAAAGATAAGCTACGAAGCTAAACTTGGAGTATATATTATCCAAATTATAATCTCAGTAAAAGTATCCAACGTTAACTTTTTAGTACTTATACATACACAGTACAACTTAAAAATAAAAATTCAATTCAACATAAATCTTAGTATGATTTAGATGCACATGGAAAGCAAAAATTAAGTGACTTGACGTGTAACGCTATCCTGAAATGTCACTGAAAGATTACAAATCTCTGGAGTTCTGTATAAAAAAAATATCGATTCATGGATACAAATATATTTTTTTTGTTCTTGGGACAGTATTTTAAACTAAATAATGCTTATTTTTTATTTTAACAACATATATCTTAACTTATTACATACTCTTTGTTATTATTCCTATAACCTACACCCTATTTGTGGCCGACATTAATATTTATAAAAAGTTGTTTGCTATCTGAAACAGATGTAGGAAAATATTTTAGCCTAAAGGCGGGTTTTCCTCGCAACGCACATTTTGCGTGGCATAGAATGTAATTCGGCCGACGCAACGCAACAACCAATGCGCTGCCTAAAAGTGTTTTCCTAGGATTGTCAGTTGTGTGACGACCGTAGCGACGAAATTATCTAAAAGTAAAAGAAAAGCTTTGGCTTTATTAATATTACAAGACGAAATTTTGAAAGAAGATATTGACTTATTAACTACGATTCATAGTGGCACTAAAAATTCTGCTAGTCAATTATTTCAAAATAGAAGCAGCGAAGGAGGATTTAAATTACTTATCCATGCGGACAGACTACATGACGCCGCTTTTAAAACCCAACCTCTCCCTGGAGATATTTATGCCAAGTAGAGAGTAGGCATCAGTACATCACTCCTCTTAACATCAACGGGGAAAATAGTAAACGTGTCGCACGGTTCACCTATCTTGGGGCTACTCTTAATGAAAAGTAGGAATGTGACGAAGAAAGGGAAGAATTGGCCTTGCAAAAGCATCTTTCTTTAAACTTAAGAATCTTCTCCTTCACAAAAATATGCCACTACACACCGAATACGTGTGGTTCAATGTTATGAATGACCTATTCTATTATATGGTATTGAAACTTAGTCACTTAAGGCTGGGACGCTGAATCAGATCGAAGCTTTTGAATTGTGGACACTCAGCTGACTACTGCGTATCCTCTGGACTGCTCACTTAACGAATGATGAAGTTCTACGAGAAACTGGCGTAGAATGGACACTGTAAAACAACGAAAATGTCATATACTAAGAGGACCTCGCTACTCCATACCAAGGCTAATACTACAGGGAAAAATTGAAGTTAGACGGGGGCCAGGTCGAAAATAACACTCTTGGCTCCGCAATATAAGAAACTGGTGTGGTATATCAGACTCCACAACCATACTTAGACAGGCTGAGGAGGTCACTCTAGTTATAATGTGACCATGAGATGGCCAAATGATCGCCGACGTGTAGCATAGCACATGAAAAAGAGAGGAGTGGGAGGAAGAACAAAAACTACCGAAAAATGGATCCTGGCGGTATACTGATGAATCTTGACAAGGTGAAAGAGCTGAGACCGGAGTATTCGGCAGGAACACAGGAGTCGGAGAGTACTACGCTCTCGGACAATGTGCGGCAATTGTCACAGCGGAAATGTATGCTATTCTGCAGTGTGCCCATTTCTGTGAGAGGGACATAGACAGGAATAGAGTAATAAATATATGCTCAGACAGTAAGGCTACGATATTGGCACTGATGTCCAGTGTCGTCACTTCGCGACTGGTGTCTAAATGCAAGGATGTACTAAATGGTATGATAAGGGAAGGCTGCATAGTCAGACTCGTATGGGTTCCGGGTTACTCGAGCATACGCGGGAATGATGAAACAGACGGTCTGGTAAAGTTAGGTTCGGCGACTGAACCATGGAATGAGAATGAGTATTTTCGACTTGGAAGGGCGATGATGTATATACGATACCTACAGTGCATTTTCAGGTGACTTCGTATTGAATTGGGGTGACACCATGAAATGCGAAAGAATAGGGTAACCACTCACTATTTTTACCAATTGTTCGTCCTTGGTTGCACTAAAACGGATCTGTTGTTTTTGTGAACTCATTTTCAGCAACATTCTTTCACTACACGCAGCGTACAACTGAATAGACTGCTCTCAGAACAGTCGTCCTGTTGCGTCGACCGTATTAAGATAGCGCAAGTCGTTTTTACGCAGTGTAGGAAAACGCTTGCATTTGATTTTCATTAGAGAAGTTCTCGGCGTTTTGCGCCGACCGTATTAAATTCTACGCCGCGTAAAATGTGCGTTGCTAGGAAAACCCGCCTTAAGTGACACATTAACTCCTGCAGTAACAAGGGAATATTCTCAAGAGTCCGACTCCGATTTCGTTCGTTCTGTGATATGTCAACGTACACTAAAAAATATTTGACACATGTTCTTTTTTATGCCCTAAACTGCAATTCTAAAAGGTGAAAACGACCACGCAAAGTCGCTCCAAAAACATTTTTTTTTCTTTTATGATCAAGAATGTTAATTTTGTCGCATTAAAACACTTACATATTATTAAGCTCAGAGAAAGGGTTCTATATAGGTTATTTTTTTACAAAGAGGTTGCTTTCTATTTTTATAAAGGGATGAAAGTTAATTTTTTTTTCCAATTTTTTTGTTTAATAAATGTCACACTTAAGAAGGCAAAAAAATAATCAGTTTTTTATAAAATTAAAAAATATAGTTGGCATCTAAGGCTTTTTCCACTGCAGAATATATTCCAGAGGTAAACATTTTGTTTTATTTTATTCAACCCCTAGAAATACAATTCAGGGCATAATCGAAAACAAGTGTCGAATATTTTTTGGTGCATTTTAACATCACAGAATGAACAAATTCGGAGGTGGTACTTAAGAACATTTTCTTGTAAGTCTCAAGGTCCAAGAGTTGGCACATTCATCAAACCATAATACCGTAGTATCCGCAAATTTAGGACTAGCGGATTAGTGAAATATCGGTTCGCAGTTTCGGTTGGTATTTAAGGGCACGTGTCAAGGACATTTCATTTCGGCGAAGATAGCCGATGTGCCAGATTTACGTTTGGTATTGTTACGATTACTTACGACTATGCTAAATCTACAGTAGTACCATTACGCCTAGTATACTAGTATGCAATGCCATCTAGTAGCAAGTAGCACTTCTGCCTCATAATCGTTTGTCTGAAAGATTCAAGCACTTTCGAGAGTTATCGAATATATTCTACGTACAAAGGATGCGTGGTAGAAAGAAAGACAAATAATTGGATAGTTCCAGAGTTGGAATTCGAAGCAACAAATGCGATCTGAAAAGCAAAATATAGTGCGACTAGTACGGTTTTTGATTATAGATTCTTAGTGAAAATACAATGTCCTTAGTTATGTGTATTTAGTCTAATTAAATGTGTCTTAAAGGTAAATCCAGTGCATTTTGTTTACTGAGAACCCCTGCTCTTAATAGTATGAAATGGCATTATTTTGATTTGAATTTACGACTCTTTTGTGTGGAATTTATAAATATGGATAAGAAGAAGATAGAATGTAAGTGTAAAACATTTAAAGAGCAATAAGGATATCAATATTTCATGATTGAGCCAAATAATAAAGTAATGTGTATAATTTGCAATTAAACAATATCATTCCTCAAAGAATACAGCATAAAACGTAATTGTGAAACTTAGCATTCTCAGAATTACTCCACACTTACAGGAAGCCAACGCTTATAAAAATACGAATTTTTGAAACTCGAGCTGAAATCTCAATAATTGTTGTTTATGAAAGTAAATGATGAACAAGAAGCAGCAACTCGTTTCAGTTTTAGCGTGGCTATCAGTAGATGACAAACCATCTACTGAAGGCGGAGTAATTAAGGATTGCATGTTTGCAGCAGCAGGAGAAATGCGTTCAAAAACAGCTAATTTATTTAAAAATAACAGTTGGTCAGCAAACACTGTGGCTCAGAGATTAGATGATATTGTAAAAGATATATTAACTCAATTATCTGGCACACATCTACACTTGGTGCATCTCTTTGGCCCCGGATAGCTCAATAGATGTTTCAGATATTGCCCATGTGTTGCTTTTTATTCCAAGGATAGAAAAAAATGATTAGGTATATGAACAGCTTCTTGACATTCATACTATTCGCGACACCGCTACTAGAGTAGGAAATTCTGTTCGGGAAAACAATCTTAAATGGAAAAATTGAGGTGTGTTAGTACTGATGACAGAAATTTGTGCGGAAAATAAAAATATGTGTCGTTTCTCTCATATTAAAGGTTGTAGACAGTGAGGATGGTTCAAAACTGCATCATTCATCGACAGTTTTTATAAGGAAAATGCTTGGGCATGTGAGGAGCTTTAAGCTCAATTATGTAAGCTGTTAATTATATCAGATAACATGTGCTCAATCGTGGCCAATTTCCCGAGTTTATTGAAGAGATTGGAGCAAATAACTTACCGTACTCGGCTGCATTACACTTGCTTAGCTGCATATAAGTTCTAACGCTTTTTTCTGATCCTTAAACATATAAAGTTGTCCTATGGCTGAGTTACAGAATTATGAGTGGTTATGGATACAGATTTAGTTATACATATGAATGACCTAAATTTAAATTACGGTTATAAAGAGAGGCTACAATAGCCTCAGTTAACAAGCCTATCAATCAAAAAAATCACGTCAGTCTGCTCTACACTACTTAGTAAGGAGAACAGAGTCTGACATGGATAACAAGGAAAGAGCGCTACTTATTAGATATTTATTTAACTGCATTGTCACTTTGTAGTATGTAATATTATATTCTACACTTTACCATTTAATATTGTTTTGCCCACTTTTATTATAACCTAAATCTAATATGATAAATATAATTTATATTAGACCTTAAGGAAGGGTATGATATGTCCATAAATAAGATATACATTTATATTATCAAGACAAAATATTGGTCCGTTATAACATGGTTTATGGAAGCAAGTGAGGAATATATAGTTGTTATTTCTTCATCCTTTAAGTAAACCAAAAAGTCCAAATTATTTAAATTAAAACGAAAAAATATATTTATACACATTTTGACTGAAGGTATTTGTCAGTTCATATTTAAAATTGAATAAAAGAATATGAAACCTAAATCCCTTGTTCTTTATAAATTTTACCTTCAACCCAGCATTGAAAATTGAAATAAAATTTTATTCGTTTGTACGTTCATTTATTTTAACAAACTTTCCCATAATAAAATGATATCACAAAGGATTAAAAGTTATCTAAGAGCAAAGTTTCAACCATTTTGCTTTAAGCAAAGTAATTTCTTAATGGAAGTCAAAAGTCATATTAGAACCAAGCTTTATTTACGGGTAAAGGATATTTACAAAATTTTAATTTATTTTAAATGCACTCGCTTTAATTTTAGTGGGAACAGCAGAAAAATATTCTTACATTTTCCGGTCAGCAACCAAATTTGTCTCTGACAATTAGTCTAAAATCTGTTTACCAATAATTTAACCAGGGTAGACGGAGACGAATCGAATCACTTAATGTTTGAGGATCAGAAAATTAAACTAAACTGTTACTTGTGATATTTTTATTGAGAAAATAGTAAACAGTAACTATTCAGCTAGCAAATAAACATTTGAAAATTAAAATTATTCATACATTCTTTCAGCTAGAGATCAAAGAGTAGCAAGTCAATAATATCCGAATCGCCCCAATTTTTGTAGCAAACCCAATCTTATATGTCATGTAAATATTCTTAAAGTGTTTTAACTCAATAGCTTTGGAATAATTAACAAATATTACAATAGTTAATAATGATTAACACATAAATCACATAGAAATGATTTCTTTATTCCCTCCATATCAGCAAACTTTTCGTGGCACCATTCCTCACAAGCATGCACTGAATCCAAGACTCTGAAGGTGGATGAGCGAATAATTGGGAACAGGAAATGGAATGCCATTCTCTCTCCTTATGGATGAATTCTTAACTTTTATCACAGGCGTTGCCTTATTCTTCACTTTCTTTTTAATCTTTTCTTTGCCCTGAGTTTTCTTATTTCCCGCGCCTTTTTTGTCTACCTTAAATTGTTTCTTTTTCGAGCAGGTTAGTGTTACTCTGAGGTAATGCTAAATGCAAAACTGGTTTTCTAATTTTACGAATTCTTTTAGGCTCAAAGGTGATTGAAGAATTTCTTTGCTGCACCTGTAGTAGGCGAGGATGCAACGGGGGGGGGGGGGGGCGATCGTTCTCCAAAAAGCCTTGAGTTCAAGAAAATAGACCCGATTTTGCCTCCTATACTATAGTTTATTCAAGAGCTAGAGAGAGTAATAAATCATTTCTTACCGCTTTTTTTTCTTCGCAAACTATCTGTGTTCTTTGGCCCGGTGTCTTTGGCAAAATCTGTTGGACACATATATTTTTCATAGGAATGGGTTAGAAATTTTATAATCAAAAATACCGGTTTATAATAATCGGCTATTTGAATTGAATAACAATAGATATTTGGATGTGTGAAGTGTTAAAAAGGATTTTAATCCTTGTCATATGCGTCGGAGGGAGGTTTATTTTATCACTAAGTATTTATGGCATAGGATATTATTTCGGTAATTAACGTAAAATAAAAAGTTTTTATAATATTATTTTATTTCTTATTAATTCACATACATTACAAAATATAGATAATTTTGACATATTCAACACAGATCCCAACTGTATTTTTATTATTTTTAATTTTGGCATAGAAACCGTTTTAGACACATTCAGACTAAAACGTACCCTTTTTCTCTCAAAAAATTCTAAGTTATAATTTAAATACTTACAAAATACCCATTGTCAAAAATACAAGAAGTTAAACATAAATAAAAAATAAATTCGTCAATATAACATTAAAATTTTTTGGGGCTATCGGTCATTTTATTATTAATTAAAACATTTTTGATATTTGACGTTTCAGTGTATTTATTTCTTAAACCATCTGCAGAATTACAGTTAAATACTAAAAAGGGATTCAAATGTACTTAATTTTTATATGTTACAGAAAATTTAAATAATAAATTGTGTTTACGCTGGTAAACATTACGTATCTAATTAAAATCAGTGAAGCTATCTTCGCTCAAATTAATTACAAATGGTTCCTCTATCTCACCGATCATGAGATCGAGTTTCCACATTTTCTTCAATTCTTTTATTATATGGATTTTTCCCAATTTCCTGCAGTAACTTTATTCAAAAAAATCTTTGAAAAGTTCAGTTAAATTACTAATTTTGTAAGTTGTGTTATTTCTAGCAACTCTTCCTTTTACTTGAGAGAGATATTTCCTTCTCCAATGGACATTTTCTGAACGATCCATAAGAACAGATTTCCTATCCGTTTTTTTTTTCCAGCAAAAATTAAGTTCTCTGAGCAATTTCCTGAGCTCCGTTCTTTTAATTTCAGGTAAATCCCGATCTTCATTGATTTTAGTTAGAATTTTGTCGACGGTTGGGATCTGCTTCTCATAATAGAATGTATGTACAACTCCTTTTATTACAGTTTACATCTCTTCTTCCAACGAGGTTTTTCGTCTGCCTGTGATCGAATGTGGCTTGGGAGCACCAACAATTCCAGTTGTTTTTTTCTCCTTTAGTATTCGGTACATAGTAGATTTTCCAACTCCTGTGATGTTGGAACACATCTCAACAGAGTTTTTAACATTATTATCTAGATATTGATATCTTAAGCCATCATAAATATTCATCGTAATAAGTTTTTCGTTGAGGAAAAAATGCCCTGGTTTAACGATTTTAGAATAAATATAGATGTGGAAGCCATATTTTTTGAGTATCTCACTAATCTCAAATAATATATAAAAACAAGCACAAACAAAATAAATCACTGAGGTAAGGTGTAAGGTGTACTTAGCTCACTAACAGAAAATAAATTGAACTATCAGAAATTTTATTGTTGCAGTAAATTTATAAAACCTTATAATATTTAAATATAATTAAATATAATTAGATTTACGGCAGTCCTCAGTTACCTGCGACACTGGAGCAGGTACGTTGGAGGTTTCGGTAACGGTTTAATTACTCTCTCTAGTTCTTGAATAGAGTATAGGAATGTGAATGCTTGCGATCGCCCCACCCCTTCCAAAGTGCTTTGAGTACAGGAAAATAGCAGCGATTCTGTCTTTTATATTAGAAATATGTATGCTGCTGGCACCCACCCCTCCGTTGACAACTTGTTTTTGTTGTGATAGCCCGCCCTCTCCCAAGAGCTTTGAATTTAGGAAAATTGATCCGATTCTGTCTCTTATACTACGAATGTATATGGTGTTCGCATCCTCCCCTCTGTCGGCAGCTTGTTTTTTCTTGTGATCGCCCCCCCCCTCTCCAAGAGCGTCAAATTCAGAAAAATAAACCCGGCCCTGCCTTTCACACTAGAAATGGAAATGTTGCTGGTGTCTCCCGCCCCCCGTCGACAACTTGCTTTCGCTTGCCATATTGTACTTTTGTGATATCACTGCCCCCCCCCCCCCCCAAAGAGAAAGGCTAGATCCGCCCCTGACCTGTAGGGTATTTGTGGATTGGACCCGAGATTCCACAATATCCGATTCGTAATCATGAATAAACTTGTGGTCACATATAGCATTGAGGTTTAAAGGAAATATTCCATCTTTTCGAATTCTTTTGTATCATTTCCAGCAGTGGCAGCCTGGTTCCAAGCCAGAAAAGTCCTCTGAAGGCTACCTTAGTTATTCTTTAATTTGGACGTGAATGTTGCCAAGTTGTAACTCGTTGGTGATAATAGGATTTCAGCGGCTTAAAAAACTATACATCCAGTGGTTGCAGAGTATGTGGTGTGTGTGGGTGAAGAAGAATAAGCTCTATTTCAAAAGAGTCTCACAAGTCTACGGAGTAGCTTGTATGAGACGCGTGTCCATACCGATTAAAATGCAGCAACTATGGTTTAAAAGCTTCTTCAATTATCCATCACTTCTCTGTCATGACAACTTCAGTTCCAAGTGGCATACCTATTTTGAAAATTGTCTCGTTTACGCTTAATTTTGAACAAAAAGATAAAAGGTATATACTGTCCTGTTGCGTTCATATAAGCTAGGATGGTTACATTTTCACCTCGTTCAACACTTGTTACGCTGACAACATCTGTTGCACCTTTCTGCGCTATGATGTTGGGTGGACGGTTATTAAGCGGCATCCCTATTTCATCTACATTGTACACACATTCAGGTCTTTGAAATTGTTATTATCTATCACTTTTTTAAAATCTTAAAGAACTCCACCACTTTTCCCTTTTTCATACCATCATCTCTTGCAATCGACAAACCTTCCAGCTTTCGAATAGTTGAATTCTTATTTCTATTCATAAACCGATGAAACCAGTCCTGGTCATCCATTCTTGTACTTCTGTTAAATTTGTGGTTTATATTTTGACGTTCTACAAATTAAAATGCATAGTTACAAACCGCTTTGGGTGTAATTCCGAAGCCACGACTTACTAAATGCAACAGCCGGTCAGCAAATTTTTCTCTGCGTTCTCGTCTAGAGCTGGCTATCCACCTCAACGCTTAATGATATCTCTGGAGAAAAAGATTCTTTTTTATAAGCTCGTGTGCGGTAATTCATAAATTTCAACAGCCCGACGTAAAGTTAACTGTTTGGTCAAACTTTATTTGCAACCTCGTCATTATTTCCTGAGACCATTCTCCGATATCTGTCTTCCTTTTGTATGTGCGAATCATCTGAAAATAAGTAAATAAGTCAAGAATTATAAACAGACAATAAATCAGTTTAAAAGTGTGATCCGATTCGCCCCTGGTGATATCATCCGATTAGCCCCATACTCAAGATTTTTGTAATAAATATTTTAAAAAATAACCTCTAAGGTCATGTTTAGAAGCGAATTGGTTCTCTAATGTAGATACCTTTCTAGACAAAATAAACCAGTATGGTCAAAATTTTAACCAAAATCCTTAATACAAAACAAAGAATTCGTAGGTACTAACCTTAGATGAAAGTCAAAATTGCAACACCCACAAAATTTCGACTTGCTGGCGAATTACGCCTATACTGAGGTACAAGTGGGACTGAAACACTGCTTATATCGGGAGATGCGGGACGAGAAAGGGAAGGTGAGGCGCAGGTTGGGTTCGTTCCGCGTGAAAGCAATGCTTCAAATATCAACAGATTTCTTATTGTAGTCCAATTCGCCCTGCGATCTGATTTGCCTCGGTCTACCCTAAGATAAAATTTAAAAAATAGTAATTACTCGGAATAGTAGAAACATCAAATTTTTCAATGATTTTTTACATACCTCCTATTTTCAGCTCATAGAACAAGTATATGAAGTTTTTTCGCCATCTTGCCTAGTTTTCTCAAAAAAAAAATTTACTTTCACTAATATAACTTGTACTTTTAAATCTTCGCCACTTCTAGTGAAATTTAGAAACACAACACAATGTTTAATCATTTTTTTAACAAAATTTACATAACAAAACACGAAAGAATGCGATTCTTCCATAACAAGTAAGAAAACCGTTGGCTTGTCATTTTAACTTTCTTTTGGAGCATGTTCACGATATGGATAGAAACATGTGATTTTAGAGTAGAGGCGGATCCAACCTTTCTCTTTGGGGGGTGGAGGGCGGTGATATCACAAAAGTACAGTATGGCAAGCGAAAGCAAGTTGTCGACACCAGCAACATTCTCATTTCTAATGTAAAAGGCAAGGTCGGATCTATTTTCCTAAATTTGAAGCTCTTGGAGAGGTGGGCGGCGATCACAAAGAAAAAATTTGTCGATAGGGGGGGGGGGGGGAGGATGCGAGCAGCATACACATTCCTAGTATAAGAGGTAGAATCGGTCCTATTTTCCTGAACTCAAAACTCTTTGAGGGAGGGAGGGCTATCGCAAGAAAAATAAATTGTCAACGGGAGGGAGTCCCAGCAGCATACACATTCCTAATATAAACGGCAGAATCGGTTCTATTTTCTTGGACTCAAAGCTCTTGGAAAGGGTAGCGGCGATCGCAAGCATACACATTCCTACATTCTATTCAAGAACTAGAAAGAGTATTAAAACTGTTACCGAAACCACCAACGTAGCTGCTCCAGTGCCGCAGGTAGCGGAAGACTGCCGTAAATCTAATTATATTTAATTATATTTAAATATTATAAGGTTTTATAAATTTACTGCAGCAATAAAATTTCTGATAGTTCAATTTGATTTCTATCAGTGAGCAAAGTACACCTTACAGTGTATCCTTAGTAATTTATCTTGTTTGTGCTTGTTGTTACATATTATTTGAGATTAATGAGATACAAAAAAGATATGGCTTCCACATCTATATTTATTCCAAAATCGTTAAACCAGGGCATTTATTCCTCAACGAAAAACTTATTACGATGAATGTTTATGATGCCTTAAGATATCAATATCTAGATAATTTGAATAAAGTTGCTGCAGAAAGTTGAGAAAAATCCATATAATAAAAGAATAAAATAAAATGTGGAAACTTGGTCTTATGGTCGGTGAGATAGAAGAACCAATTAGAATTAATTTGAGCGATAATAGCTTCACTGACTTTGACGACGAATTAGATACGTAATGTTTACTAGCGTAAACACAATTTATTATTTTCATTTTCTGTAACATATAAAAATTACACTTGAATCCCTTTTTAATGTTTAATTGTAATTCTGCAGATGGTTTAAGAAATAAATAAACTGAAACGTCAAATGTTCTAAAAATATTTTGAATTAATAATAAAATGCCCGATAACCCCAAAAAAAATTTAATATTATATGGACGAATTTATTTTTTTATATACGTTTAACTTCTTGTACTTTTGACAATGAGTATTTTGTAAGTATTTAAATTATAACTTAGAATTTTTTGAGAGAAAAAGGGTACGTTTTAGTCTGAATGTGCCTAAAACCGTTTCTATGCCAAAATTAAAAATAATAAAAATACAATTGTGATTTGTGTTAGATATCTATATTTTCTAATGTATGTGAATTATTAAGAAATCATACGAAATAAAATATTATAAAAACTTTTTATTTTAAGTTTATAACCGAAATAATGTTCTATGCCATAAATACTTAATGATAAAATAAACCTCCTTCCAACGCCTATGAAAAAGATTAAAATCCTTTTTAAGATTTCACACATCCAAATATCTATTGTTATCTAACCCAAATAGTTCAATATTATAGACCGGTATTTTTGATTATAAAATTTCTATGAAAAATATATGTGTCAAACAGATTTTGCCAAAGACACCGGACTTAAGAACACAGGTAGTTTGCAAAGAAAAAAGGGAAAAAATGATTTTATTACTCTCTCTAGTTCTTAAATAAACTATAGTATAAGAGGCAAAATCGAGTCTATTTTCCTGAACTCAAAGCTCTTGAGGGGGCCCCCCTGGATCCGCGCCTATTTTAGAGGCCGGGAATTCGCTGTAAGATTTACTATGCGATATTGCGAGGTTTTTGTGGACTTTGTATTTGATTAGACTGGAAAACTTGATAGTTCAAGTGTGATTAATTTCACTCATTTCAGTATTGTAGCATAAAATGTGATAAACGTGCAGAATCGGAATGCCAAACATAAACAGGTCTTTCGCAAGCTAAGTTGGTCTAAAAACCAAGATCAAACCTGAACAAACCTGATCTGATCGGAACTTACCTGAACTGATCAGAACTAACTTGTACTGACCTGAACTAAATTAAACTACATCTCACGATCTTTGTTTTTAAGCCAACATAGCTTGCCGAATGATCTGTTTTTGATTGGCATCGAATTCTGAACGTTTGCCCACATTTAATGCATTTGAACTACCAAGGTTTCCATCTTAATGATATTTAAATCCACGAATCTACTTCAACTTAGCAATATCGCATAGTAAATAATACAACAAATTCCCGGCCTATGAAATCACATGTTTCGATATAAATGGTGAACACGCCCCAAAAAAAAAAGATAAAAAGACAAGTCAACGGTCTTTTTACTTTTTATGATAAATTCGCATTTTCCGAGGTTTTTTATGTAAATTTTGTTAAGAAAAATGATTAAATATTATGTTGTGTTTGTAAATTTTACTTCAAATGACCAAAATTTAAAGATAGTCATCGGAAAATACAACTTATATGGGTGGAAGTGATTTTTTTTTTTGAAAACCAACGCAAGATAGGGCAATAACACTTTATATTCGTGTTTTATGACCTAAAAATAGGACGTATGTAAAAAATCATCGGAAAATTCATAGAATTCCTAACCTTTCAAACAAACAAAATTTAATAACGGTGAATGAGACAGTAAAAATAGTCCAAAACCATGAATTCAAAATATGCTAGGTGGCAACTGCTACCTTTCATATATTCAAGAAATCCTTTTATAGACTGAAAATGGATTAGATGCTAACACTTTTCTGCTCTTGCTTGACTGATTGAACCGATAAACTGCAAAATAATGTTCTATTAAAAACTTCTCTACCACAGTTCAAGGAAGAATTCTTATTTAGCTTTCAATTATGTTTAATCAATGAAATATTACATTTATTACTAGTGTCATAGATTTGATAAAAATCATTAACTTTTCATAAATGCTTATTCTTTTAAAAATTTGTTAATAGTTTGAGTAAATATACTGAGTAAACGTCAAAATCTTATTTCAGTGAGAAGTCCCCCAGCACGAAATCGTTGCTGTCAAGCTAAAAATGATTCCAGGAAGTGATTTTTAACTACAAAAACTCTTGCCATGTCCCCAAACAACAATAATCAACCTAGTGTGGAATACACAATTGCATAATATAAACTTTGGGGTGTATTTTAAACC
Source organism: Diaprepes abbreviatus (assembly GCA_034092305.1). Classification (NCBI taxonomy): domain Eukaryota; kingdom Metazoa; phylum Arthropoda; class Insecta; order Coleoptera; family Curculionidae; genus Diaprepes; species Diaprepes abbreviatus. The sequence goes on from JASJET010000028.1 coordinate 15,023,580, forward strand.
ATACATATAGATTTTTACTCTGTCCAAGACCAGTGACTATTACTAGTGATCCCCAGAAAACTTACTGAGTCAACCAACTGCAAAACATGGTTGTGAAAATTAAATGGTAAATTTCATGTTGATATGCAGATTGTTTTTGTTTTTTTTTTCCGTATAAAGAATCATTGTCTTTTAATATTTTTTTTGTTGCCGTACAATTAAAACAAACTTTCCGTAGATTTTTAAATTCAAAAGAAATTTCAATTTTTCCTTTCTTTTTTTGCCTGCCTTCATTAAGGATATTTAGAATCGTTTTAGTTGAGTATGGTTCTTGAATCATATAACACGAAAAACATTTTTTATTATATTAGGGTAATAACATTATTATTTCTAATCTAGAAGATAAATTTAAATAAACTAATAATAAAGAAAAACTTCTTGATAAAAATAACTTAAAAGTCAAATTTGTTAAGTAGCGAAACGACTGCAGTTAATTTAATTAGACATAAAAGTGTTCTATGCAATCTCTTTGATTGAACATTAAAATTCCATTTAGCAGGAATTCAGAGAAGATCGATGCTTTTAATACACTTTATATGCAAATAAAGCTTGTTTCGCAGCATGATTTCTAATTTTCATTAAGACATTACTTTCGTTTAAAGAGAAATAGTTAGGCTTAGACAATTTCTAATTCCTTTTATTGCCATTTTATTTTTATTAAAATAACATAATGTCACAATTTTTTTATAAACTCACGTAAAATAGATTCTATATAGATTTTGGATTACTGTACTGGTAAAATTTGTTAAATAACGAAACGACTGCAGTTAATTTTATTAGACATACGATTGCTCCACGCAATCCCTTTGATTGAACATAAAAATTCAATTTATTAACAGGAATTCAGAGAACGTCGATATTTTTAATACACTTTGTATACAAATAAAACTTGTTTCGTGGCATGATTAATGTTTCTGGTACTTCACATTCCACAGAAAATTTTTAATAGTCCTATTCAAAATTATTTTTCTAACGTAAGACCTTTGTTATTTGCACGTGTTTGATTACCATTTCCTATTAAAAAAATGCGAAACACTAAAGAATTTTTTATTCAAAGATTTTAAATAAGAGCAGCTGCTTCAAAATTACCTTAATAATGAAAATGTTTCGTGCATGAGATATTAAAACACATAAAAAGACACTAAAATAAGAAACAATATACGAAAGGAAGTAGCGAATAACTGCTATTCCTAAATCAAAATGTGTTGTTTTATATTGTGTTTCTATGTTACCTGTTTTCCTCCTAATTGCCACCTTGAGGATTTAATGTTACCGGATTGTTTTTTTTTCGTTCCAGATACCTATGGAGCTTAAAGTGGTTTGCTGCATTGTTCTTACAATACTCGATTTTGGGGTAGGTTTTTGCACGTATTAAATTTAGAGTGTTTTCTTGAATCATTTATTAAAATGATTTATATTTAAAATTTTTGTTTGTGCTTAATGATGTCTCTTTTTTATTAAAAAATAATTAATTTTAGTCTGTAATTCTCTTGTATTTTTAAAACCTATATTTACTACTGACAGAACCCGAACAAAAAAACTCTATGAATAGCTTATTTTCTATTTTTAATTAGACAGACGTTGTGTACGGTTCTGTTTGGATTATATAAGGAAAAGACGGATTCAATGCGTGCAAAATAATTACCGTCTCTTTGTTTTCAATCCAGAAAAATTTGATCAGATTTCTACAACTTTACGAATTTTGAACAGGATTCTTATAGAAAACTAACCTTGTAGTCTAAGATCCCGCTGCAAAATCACTATGTTCATAGCGTAGTTAATCAAACTTAAATTTTTATATACATTTATGAATAGGAGAATACATTTATAACAGGGTGCCAGTCAAAAAGTGGCCGCAAATATTTTTAATTAAAATAATTTTATTTAATTTTCGAAAAAAAATTTCGTTTACTTGTTTTTTAAATAAAATATCATCCACATCATAGTAATGTATGTAAAGAATTTGAAAAGGCATGGGTGCCGTACCCCACTCGGCCGCAACTACTTCGCAGCCACGTGTAAACAGGTAATATTTTGGTGTATTTATACGTTCATGACGTATATGCATGTTTTTTACACCAAATTAAAGCTAATTTTTTTTAATATGATGATATACCGCTGCCTGCGAAAAAATGGCCGCAAATTAGGGTTGCTAGCTGTTAAAAACGCTAGATATCAAAGTTGAAGTGAAAGAGAGTTAGCGCGCAACGCCACTCGTTAGACGAGGATGGCGAGTGCCAGCTGTGCGAGTTTTTAAAGCCGATGCGCATGCGTCGATAGATAGGGTTCTCAACTAACGGCGCAAACAGTAGTAGGAACGTCTTTACAGATGCCCCAAAATTATAATTAAGAAATTAATATTTTGAAAAAAAACTTAGAATAATAAAACATTTATTTTAAAATAATAAATTTTGTTTATTGATCAAGTTAAAATAAAAAAAGAATATTTATATAGGATTTCGGTTATTTATATTTAAAAAAAAAATTATACTACGCAGACAATATTTGAAAAATATATGTTTTTATTGGAGTTCTTTAATACAGTTACAAATTACAGAGTCATTAAGTATTAGTCCAAATAAAAAAAACAACAGCATATTAGAAATAAATAAATGAAAAAGTCATCAAATAATTAATACAATCCATATTAAATTTTTTACTAATTAATCAAAGTCCGATTCTTCGTCGCTTTCACTATCATCCCAGCTGTCAGTATCATCGTCGCAAATATCAGCCTCTTCTTCATTGTCTGAAGATTTGTTATTTAAATTGCACAAGTCTTTTTCAACTTGTGATGGAGTGGAACTTCCTAGAAAGCATGTTGGTTTCAGGAAGCCATCTAAAAGAAGCCAACCATTATTTTCCGCGCTGAACTTTAAGCAATTGGACTCAGTGGCATTGAGCCACATCGAATTAAAAATGGTCTGTAGCATTTTCTGTTTTAATGATATAAGAATAACTTAGCTGCACTGTTGAGAACCCTATCTATCGACGCATGCGCAATAGCTTTAAAAACTCGCATAGCTGGCACTCGCCATCCTCGTTTAACGAGTGGCTTCGCGCTAACTTTCTTTGACTTCAACTTTGATATCTAGCATTTTTAATAGCTAGCAACCCTAATTTGCGGCCATTTTTTCGCAGGCAGCGGTATATCATGATATTAAAAAAAAAATAGCTTTTATTTGGTGTAAAAAACATACATATACGTCATGAATGTATAAATACACCAAAATATTACCTGTTTACACCTGGCTGCGAAATAGTTACGGCCGAGTGGGGAACGGCACCCATGCCTTTTCAAATTCTTTACATACATTACTATGATGTGGATGATATTTTATTTAAAAAACAGGTGAACGAAATTTTTTTTTCGAAAATTAATTAAAATTATTTTAATTAAAAATATTTACGGCCACTTTTTGACTGGCACTCTGTTAAAAATGTATTCTCCTATTCATAAATGTATGTTAAAATTTGAGTTTGATTAACTACGCTATGAACGTAGTGATCTTGCAGCGGGATCCTGTACTATTATGTTATTAGTACATCGTGTGTTTTGGACAGGTAGACCTTCTGATCTTCGTGCCAAGCTTTATGAAAGGAATACTCAGCATAAAGTCACTATTGTCACATAGGTTAAACATTCGTCGACATAAAACATCCACGTTTAAACGCTTATTTTCTCTAACAACCGTAGATTTGTATAATAATTTCCAGAATGACTTAAAAACTCCTCCTAATTTTACTTTAAAAGGAATATGGACAATTTCTGGAATGTCTAACCGTCAAAATAAAGTAATAACTTCCTTGGTTCATATTAATTCATGAACAATTTTCAATTTTTATTTTATTGATTTGTTTGCATCAGAGAAGAATTGGATTAGTGCCATTTAGTCAGGCCTTTGATATATTGTATAACAAGATTCTCAGTTCTGTTCTCCATTATGTAGGCTTAAACGAGGATGCTCGTAATTTTATAAATTCTTTTTAACTAATCGAACTCAACAATTCATTTATAACAAGCATTATTCGGAGTCTTTGCTCGTGAATGCTGGAGTGCGGCAAGGCAGTAATTTGGGTCACCTATTATATACCATATATACTTCTAACTTCCAAAAACCTCTTGAGAACTCTGACTTTTATTTCTACATCGGCGAGACCCAACTATAATTATTCTTTTAGAGATCATCAAGCGGCGGAAGCACAAATCTTAATAAATTCTGAGTTAAATCTATTTCATACGTTGCTTCCTGCACTTACTTAAAATTAATTCTACTAAATCATCCACTATCTTTCTCAAAAACCAGAATAAAGTAGAATTTATTAAAGATAATATTGAAATTAAAATCAACAATATGATTTTTCCTTTTCTGACTCCTGTGAAGTTTGGGCCAACATTTTAAAGAACATGTTACAGCTAAGTTACGTATTTCTTATGGTATTCTAAAGCTTATTTAAGGTCAAAGCTATTGCTTGGCCAGAGATGTCCGGAAACTGCTTTATGATTCACTTGTTCTTTCCCCATTTATTTTAATTTAAAAATTGCATATAGCACTCTTATCCAAGCGTACTATGTATTTTTATTATCCTGATTGTTCAGTTAGTATCAAGCAACTATCCCAATTAATAAATTGAATCAGCATTTTTGAGAACTACTGTAAAATGAGGTAGCTTAACTCTCTCTAATTTTGAATAGTATTTACGACTTAAAAGCAAGGCTAGAGACCCTCGCCTTAAGTCTAATAAATCACACAGAAAAGTTAAAAGAATTCAAACTCTTGCTGACTAGTAACTATCTTTAGCCGTTTTCAAGCGAAACTAAATAAATTCCCATCTGGTTTACCAATCCCTTGGTACTTTATTACTAGCTTTTAGTTATTAACATTAAAATGTATTATCAATGAATTGTGATTAATGGTTTAGGGATTTTAATTCGGAATTTATGACTTATTATTAATAATATTGGACAGCCGAAATGTAACCAAAATGAAATCTACTAAATCTTACCTAAAACTGAAACTAAATTTATCTTCTTAATATTAGTTCAAGTTTTAGAGATATGTGATGTCGTGTCTACCTATATATTAATAATGTAACTGCAAGAATGCACATAGTATATTTGTATTGTTATAACACAAAGGAGTGCGACGTTGCCAAACATACATTTTTCCCAAGCTAAGGAAATTTAGCACAACTTGGTAACATCGCATGGGGGATCTCCAGGGATGACCCCCATATACGAATTTCCAACTTCTCATGGCTTAAAATAAGGGAGATAGCCTTTTAAAACCATGTAACTTGACTTTTATGTTTGCTTTGTACTGAACAACCCCTGTATACAAATAAATAATAAACGCCACTATTGCGAATACTATGGAACTTAATCGAGAATTCTCGAATATTCTCTAAAAATGTAGAAGCCCTGTTTGTGTATATAAGCAGCTACAAAGCGGAGAGGTTAGTCAGTCGAAGTTAGTGAGTCGTTACGAATTGTTGAGATTGTAAGATCTCTCGAAAGTGTGGAAACAATTCAGATCACTTCTGTTATATTTGTGGTGAGGTGACTTTTGCATCTCAGAAGCGGTCTATTACCTCATTGATAAAAAAGGCATATCAGCTTTATTTCAGTTGCAATATTTGGGATCAAGATAAACAGTGGGCGCCACATATCTAATGCGCTTCAAGACTGAGAAACTGGTTAAATAGTAAAAAACGATCTATGCGGTTTGCTGTCACAATGATCTGGAAAGAGCCTTCAAATTATGTTAATGATTGCTATTTTTGCATCATACCTAATGTTGGGCAAGGCACAGGTATCTCCAAGAAGAAAAAATCGATTATCAACTGTCCAAATATACCACCTGCCATGAAACCTGTTTCTCTTTGTGATAAAGTTCCTATTTCAGAACCTTCAGGAACATTTACTTACGAATCAGATAATAATGATACAACGATTTCTCAAGAAGAAGATATGCCATCAACATCAAGAGATTCTGATTTATTCAATAACTCAATCAGAATTAAACGATTTTGGGAGAAACTTAAAACTTCCAAAAAGTAAAGCAGAGTTACTAGGATCAAGATGACAGCAGTGGAACTTATTTAAAGACGATATTTCAGAAGTGTTTTACGTAAACACTATAAAAGCTTAGCACCATTTTTTAACATGGAAAAAATTTGGTTTTTTGCAATAATGTTAGCGGTTTATGGCGGCTTTAAATATAAACTAAAAGCCAGACGAATAGAGATTTTCTATAGACAGTGCAACATTGAGTTTAAAAGCGGTACTATTACATATAGGAAATATTTTTGGGGTCTATTCCTGTTGGGTAGGCAGTTCACAGGAAAGAATCATACAACAATATGAGGTACTTATTGACTAGTATCAAATACGATGAAATGGACGTTAAAGTGCTAGAGTTTACATGGAGAGATTTCCTAATCACCAAATACCAGACCATCAAATATTGACCAATATTGAGCTTCATCTCGGAGAAACCGGCAAGTATGACAAAAAAACTCGAACAGTCAAAAAAAAGAATACATTTTGGAAAGAATTGAAGAAGAACCAAGGCTTAGTACACACTGCTTAGAACGTGAATTATATATCCTTAAAACTATTATACTGTTTTTATATATCACATCCAAAAGGTTCAGGACCAAAAGAATTCGAGACCCAAATTGTGGTAGAAAAATTTTATTTACTGACGCCGCGTGCTTTACAAGATTTGGAGTCACGAACCTGCACAACAAACATGTTTTTGCGGATAAAAATCCATATGCCATTAAAGTTGCACAACGTGAGCATATCTCTAAAATAAATGTTCTGGCAGGTATTATTGATCGTTACCCTATTGGTCCTGTTATGTTTCCAGACAGTATTTATCTAAATTTTTTGTAAAACACATTGCTAGACCTTCTGGAAAATTTACCTATTTTACTTCTGCCAGAACTATGTTATAGGCATGATGCTGCTCTATCCCATTTTTCCGATGCGGTTCGGTAATATGTACAGGATGAGTCAACGATTGGATGAAGTAGGTTTGTGCCTTTTCGGTGAAATTAACAAAGAAACTATATTTATTGTTTGATACACTTTATTTTTACGCAGATTTTAAAAATATTTAGGACTCTACAGGATGAGCCAAAAAACTAGGACAGCATAAAGTTGTATTTTTTTAAATAGAATACCCTATATACGAATCGTATTTTCGATTTAGCTTATAATTTTAAATCTTTTTTATTAAGGGTTTACTATAACAAAACTTTATAGTTTCTGAGATAATTAAGTTTAAAGAAAAAAAGTCACATTTTCAAGCATCAATTCAATCCTAAATAACGTTTTCAATTTTGTGACAAATATATTCAAATTTGGAATTTAGCAAGGCCAAGGACAAGTTAACATAATTTTTGCCTAATATTTGCAATAAAAGCTACAGGGTGTTGAACACATCGGCTCAAATTTGAACAAGTTTCAATGAATAAATATTTTTTTTTAAATGGTACACCCTGTATATTTTCATGTTATTTAATAGAGTAATAAAAACCCTAAAAGTTTTGTTCAATATATCCTATACCTATTTATAATAGTTTTTGAGATATTTCAGTTTTTCTTATTTTCCATACTTTTTTGTCATAGTAGCCATGTAAAATAATAAAAAGAAACTACAGAAACAAACAGAATGTGGTTAAATATGATGAAATACATTATTCCTTATATTACAACGGCAATAGTTTAATTAAACATAATGTGAAAAAATTAACACAACAATAACGACAAGGCAAATACATATTTACTTTTATACTAAATTGAAACAAAAAAATTACCTATTAAATACTGAGATTAATTATTTCTTTTTAATAAGTGTTCGAATAAACGACCCTCTTGTGCAATGCACAAATTTAGTCTTTTTTGCAGATTTTCTCGGACCCTGGACAAAATTAGTGGCGTTATTGTTTTACAGGTATCCCTAATCCTGTTTCGCATATCTTCCACTGTTGTTGGTGGATTAACATACACCTTATTTTTAATATAACCCCATAGGAAGAAATCTAATGGGGTGATGTCGCAAGACCTTGGTGGCCACTCAATGAAACCCCCACGTCCAATCCATTTTTGCGTATATCGTTGGTCCAAAAACGCACGAACTTCACATACTGTCGAGCTCATCCCTATCGAGACCTTGAAGCAGTTGGGGTAGTTCTTCTTGTAGAAAGTTCAGGTAACTATGGCCATTTAGTGGTTCACACCAAACATTTAATGACCAGTGGTTTTGATGTTGCACCTCTCTAATCCAAAATGAGTTTTCTGTGGCATAATAATGCATGTTGCGTCTATTTACGGCACCGTTACTTCTAAAAGTAGCTTCATCACTAAACATTACCTTGCATAATAAATTTGGATTTAATTGAATCTCCGCATTTATAGTACGACAAAAGTTTACACGACTTTCAAAATCCTGTCCATGCAATTATTGGTGTAATTCCATGTGATATGGATGATACCTATATTTCTTGGTAGTACGATTAGCGGTGGATTGTGATGTTTCACATAATGCTGCTAACTGACGGCTACCAATATAAGGATTTTCCTGAACATTTAACAATACTTGTAGTTCTTTTTCTTCATTAGTTACTGGTTTGTTGACCACTTTACGTTTTGGATAATCAACAGTACCAGAAGAATCAAATCTTTGCATTAAGTTTTGAAAAGTATGGGTATTAGGCTGGCGTCAATCAGGATACTTCATTTTGTAAATTCTTTGAGCAAGAAGGCAATTTTTTTGAGCCTCTCCTATTGTATAAATCATATCTATTAACTCATTCTTTGGAAAATTCATTTTACAATATAAGATGAATGCAAAAAAAACCAAACTACACTACATAAAAACCAAAAGAAGCGATTGCGGTTTTAAATTTGACACACAGAAAAATGTTCTTTTACATTGTTTTTGCCATGGCTACTATGATAATGAAGACTATTTCTGTAAAAAAGTATGGAAAATAATAAAAACTGAAATATCTCAAAAACTATTATAAATAGGTATAGGATATATTGAACAAAAATTTTAGGGTTTTTATTACTCTATTAAATAACATGAAAATATACAGGGTGTACCATTTAAAAAAAAAGATATTTATTCATTTAAACTTGTTCAAATTTGAGCCGATGTGTTCAACCCTGTAGCTTTTATTGCAAATATTAGGTAAAAATTATGTTAACTTGTCCTTGGCCTTGCTAAATTCCAAATTTGAATATATTTGTCACAAAATTGAAAACGTTATTTAGGATTGGATTGATGCTTGAAAATGTGACTTTTTTTCTTTAGACTTATTTATCTCAGAAACTATAAAGTTTTGTTATAGTAAACCCTTAATAAAAAAGATTTAAAATTATAAGCTAAATCGAAAATACGATTCGTATATAGGGTGTTCTATTTAAAAAAAATACAACTTTATGCTGTCCTAGTTTTTTGGCTCACCCTGTAGAGTCCTAAATATTTTTAAAATCTGCGTAAAAATAAACTGTATCAAACAATAAATATAGTTTCTTTGTTAATTTCACCGAAAAGGCACAAACCTACTTCATCCAATCGTTGACTCACCCTGTACATGACCAATATCCCAACGGTTCTCCAGAGTTAAATACGTATGACTTCTTTTTGTGGGACGCTCTTAAAATAAAAGTATAAAAGAGTCCGATGAACACCTGCAAAATTCTTGATGCGAATTTTAAACGCTAATAAACATTTTTATAATCTTGAGATAGAGTCCAACTTCATTTGTTAAAAAGTGTTAATAAGTCTACTCGGCAAAATGGCAGCTATTTTGCACATTTGCTTAATTAATGTTTCTTTTTAGTTAGTTTTTTTCAATGATTTTAAAATACATACATCTTCCAGCATTTATTTTAAAAATTGTTTTATTATTACAGCAAATTGGTGTATGTGTATAATTGAAAATATTTTTATTTTGACAAAACCGCTCATCCAGTAAAAATTTTTCAAGAGGTAAAAAAGCTTGCAAATACATGCGGTTATTCGATAGAAATAACTAGATTGTTAAAACGTTAATGACATAAAAAATGAGAAGCTATGTTTACAAGTGACGTCACTTTTATAACACTTACATTGCTTTATAGGCAGTCGCTATACCACTAGAAAACGTTATATTATAGCGTTTGACTATACACTTAAAATCATTAAATTCACAACCACATTTTCTAGAAATCTGGAAAAAAATTAATATTTTTTGTATGACGTCTTCTACCGCATAAACGAAGCAGTATCGGATATAACTAAGGTGGCTTAAATCGGCATATTTTGACATCAAGATTTTGTTATTAAATGTTGAACACGTATTTTCCGAACACTCTGTATACAAGGAACCATGGCAAATAAGGCATTGACAAGTTTAGCTCTAAGGTAGGTACTCTTGAGGAAAAAATGGAAGCCACACATTTCGGCAAAACTTATCATTTTCGCATTTTCCACCTCAAAATATCTATATCCTAAAAAAATAATTTGGGTGTGGTATTTTGAAATGGCATAATTGCCGTAATTCCATGTAAAATATTTAACCTAGTCATTTGGTCAAAAAAAAAGGGGGTTACCTGGAAGGTTTTCTGGGAGTTTTTGAAATTGGTAATTTTATAGATTTCGATGTGCTCTTTCCGAATTTCGACTTTGTCACCTCGCATTTCCGCCGCTCGCGCCGCCATATTGGAAAAATGTCGCCTAATAACAGTTATTTTAGAATATCTCCTTTCCGACGCATTTTACGACAAAAATATTTATATACAAAATTAAACTGGAGAAAATTTCCTATAATTTATGTATTAACAATTTTTTTGTAAAATCAATAAATTTGGCGTACGAGCGCCGCAAACTATTATTCATCTACACCACCACGTTTTTTTCGTATATTTCTCCAAAATATTTTACTATTGTCACAGGTATTAAAAAAACAGGCATAAGCGTAATGCGTCGCCTTTGTGTCGGGTCCCTCTCTCGACCTTAAACGAAACATCTGTCGGTAGAACTCACGAGAAATATTTAGTTAAGTCTGAGTCATCAGTATACGTCTATCGTCTTACAGTATTGTGTGTGTCTATAGAGCCATGGCTTCTGATAAAGTAAACTGTTTTATTTGTAATAATCCATTACTAGAAAGTGGAACATTTGAAGTGAAGGAAAAGAATTGGAGACTTTTCGTAAGTCAAGTGTTAAAAGAAAAGACAATAAAGTTGAACTTTTGGCGGGACTAAAATCGATAGTGGTTCATGATGTATGTCGAAAACGATACAATAATGAAAAGTTAATCGCTGCATCATTGCGTAGAGGAAGCGATGTCACCACACCTCAACCACTACTGCGATCCTCGCACCCAACATTCTCATTCAAAGACCATTGTTTTTATGCGTTGATAAGATAACAACAGAGTTTTTAGCAAAACAAAAACAGACGCGGTTGTGCAAGCGTAATATTGTGTATAGTGTACGGAAATTATCAATGAAAAATAGTATTTCAGAACTTGCTAAAGCTCGTAATGATGATTGAGGTCGAGCAATTGTTGAGCGTCTTGAGCATGTGAACGATTTGGTCGCAGGCGATGCACAGTACTACAATTCCTGCATGAAAAAATTGTATCAAGCACCACCAGCTAAAGATTTAAAAAAGGTCCGTATGCAAATGAGATCGATACTGCGATGCAGTTCATTTATTCTTATCTTGAGCAGAATTTCGATGAGTGTCAGTTTTCTCTAGACGAATTGATAGCCAAAATTGAAGGTGATTACCGTCCACACATAAAAATAGTGAAAGCACAACTCTTCAAAAAATACGGTGATGATAATTAATTACCATCACTGTCAATAAAGCTCCGGTGGTTTGTTTCCGAAATACAGGGTTTAAGCTATTAACGGAAGCCTGGTACAATCAAAAAAGTAATGACAATGCAGAAGAACGTCGGCGTATTGTAAAAACAGCAGCAGAAATTGTTATAGAGGATATTCGCTCTACGGTCTATGAAACAAAACATTATCCTCCATCAGATAATTTTTTTCAAGACTCTGAGTCAGATATATCTGAAAATTTACGCGTTTTCCTAGATGGAGTAATTTTAAGAAACAAACGAGCGTCTTTTGAAAAATGGAAGAAAAAAAGCATTGCTGTCGCACATTTTATAATTGCAGCAACAAAGCCGAAATTATTTATATCATGATTACAGATCGTACTAGGTGCATTTTTATTTCATAAGATATATGAACGATGAATAGATGTATTATCATCTCTTGGATTTTGCTCTTCATACACCGAAGCAATGTTGTTCGAAGTTTTAGCTATTATGCACGCACTGTTGAATATCGATGATAACGCATTTTCTCAATTTGTTTTTGACAACGCTGATTTCAATACACAGACATTAGATGGTAATAACACTTTCCATGCCATGGGCGGTATCCATTGTGTAACACCTACAACTGCTATCGCTCCTGATCAAATTATTCCACGATTAAAGCAAATGCCGTCTGCAACAGTCGTTGGTAATTTAGGTACCATTGCATTAAAAACATTTGTGAACAAAAACCGATACGGGCTTAAAAACAATAAAGATTCAAAACCTCGGTAGCATTCGTGCAACTTAGGAAGTAGTTATGCCATCCGTTTCAGATTTATTGTGGCTATATCCATCGCATATAATGCGGATGAAATTTCGGTCTGCGACATCTCGATCGATGCCCAAGACCAACTCGCACCGCTTGGCCCATCAGGAACAGCAAAGCGAAGGAGATTGCGCTAAATTTCGAAAGTGTGCATCAGATGTGGATTAGGCCTACAGGGGACACCACGAAAAAAAACGCGCCGCTTACTCTACCTCAAGGTGGTGTGGAAATGAGTTTTTTTCCAAAACGCATATTGAAATGTACTTTACGGCACTCGTACGCCAAAAACTATTGATTTTACAAAAAAATTGTAAATACATAAATTGTACGAAATTTTCTAGTTTAATTTTGTATATAAATATTTTTGTCGTAAAATGCGTCGGAAAGGAGATATTGTAAAAAAACTTATTAGGCGCCATTTTTTCAATATGGCGGCGCAAGCGGCGGAGATACGAGGTGGCAAAGTCGAAATTTGAAAAGAGCACATCAAAATCTATAAAATTATCAATTTTCAAAACTCCCGGAAAACTTTCCAGGTAAAACTACCAAACGACTCGAGTAATTGCCAAAATAAATTTTAAGGGATATGAAAAAATTGCGTCCGCTTTCTTTGTCAATTTAAAATGCAACCTATGGAAAAGGCTGCCTATACAACTCTGAACTGTTTTCAGGCTAAAATTAAGGTAGACCTTTTAGAAGTCACCAAAAACTTCGGCTGGCGTGAAGCCCCTAATCAACTGGTTATTTAAGTTCTACTTTATTCATAATGAACATTTCTATATTCTATATTTATATACTTAAGTGACAATATTTCAGTTTTCTGAAAACTTAAATATCAATCATACAATGTTTTAAAATATGAAATCGACATATTTTTTTTATAATAATATGTCAGATTGAAACCAATATTGTAGTCATAATCTATAGAATCCAGCATTATATTTTATTTATTGTATCTAAGATCTTTTATCCAATTGTAAAAAGATATAAAATTTTCAACTAGACATGAACAAATTAGATTTTAATTTCGCTATTTTACACAGTTCCTCCTTAAAAGCACGCACACTATTACTTTATTGTTATATCCTTAATGGCAACTACCTCTCCAAAATTACTTTAATAACAAAGATCCTTTGTAAATGAATGATTAAAATGAAGGAAACAGACAATGAAGCAAGAAACAATTTGTAATGCGGGACAGGGAAGAGCTCAGGCTCTAGAATTAAAATATGAGTTTTTAATGTTGGTCTTGGAATGTTTTAGGGTAAGGTATAAAAAATAATTAGTCCTATAAAAAGGTATGTTTTAAAAATTTTGTATTAAGTTATATACCTAAGAGAAAAAAAGATAATAGTTATTTTTAGTATTTTGGATGTAAAAAGGGAGTATTACTTTTAATACAATTTTTTACCCTAAATTCAAATCCGGCTAATCATAACCTACAGAAGTCAAATACACCATATATGGCTATTTTCAATATTACAAAACTCATTTTACATTGATGACTAATAATTATTCTTCCAGTTTAAAATCCATTTTGGATAATTTATTTAAGACTTGTCTTTTCACAAATATAACACTTCGAATATAAGCCATATAATTTTAATATTGGAAATCAGAGACTACCAGGCTTAAGAACTTTGTAACGAAGTTACTGAATTTCAGGGCATCAGTACGTTTAGCGGAATGTATCTGTTATTACACATCGGAAAAATGCAGTTCTTGTGGAAAAAAATTACATGAAGCTTTCTTATTGTCATTCAGAAATTTGTTTTACCACGCCATGCCGGGAAATAAGATTTTAGGAGCGTCCGTATACGATAACACCATGCCATATATCGCAGTAATGTATGCGTGATTCCTCTATGCCGTTACTCGCCGGCATAGTAAGAGTACGGAAGCTGACCATTAATTTGCTGAAAACTGTACGTTCTCCATCCGGATGCAGAGTCCAAACAGACTACCCGGGGTCACCTGCCGGACCGCGCCTTCCTGGAATAGCAATGTAGGTTAAGCAAGTATATATGGTGTTATCATCCTCCACTACTTTCCTTACATCTAACCGACACTGTAGATGACCCTTACAAGTATGGATAATGTCGACGCCTTTCCTAATTTCCTACCGCTATTGGTCGACTTTATCGGGAACCCTGATAATTACGGACAATGTCGTTCCATCTTACCGACGCTGTCGAGGACCCTTACAAATATGGGCAGCGTCAGTTTCTTTCTTTCCATTCTACCGTCACTTATGCACACACGCATGATATGCCGTCGGTTTTGTTTTGTTAATTGGCCAAGAACGTGTTTAACCGCCAAGTGCCCACCGTTGTCCATCATTAAGGGCGCATTGCAAATGTCGCCGTTCATCACTACCAGGGTTATCGTCCCGAAGTTACGATCAAGGCGTAGAGAACCACCGCGTGCAAAAGACTTTTCCTACCACCGATCGATGTCGGTATATATAACGTACCGTCGCTGGTTGAACTTTTAGTATGAGACACCATGAACAGCGTCGCGGGTTTTAAGCACGAGATATTGTGAAAAGCATCGTGATGATACCGGCGGATTACCCTCTACCGCACCGACACCGCTCAATTAGTATGAGGTGTTGTACATAACACACCCTTGACCTCAATCGTCTATTGGTTTATATTGTTGTCAATCTTAGGATGTAAGTTAGTTTCATATTATATTATTAAAAAGTATGAAATACAGGATATAGGATGTTTTAAACCCGTTTGTTTCATAACCTAGTTCCCATTTTTTGCAGTTCAAGTGACAAATGGTAGCGGACAACCAGTAACTAATACGTACTTGGCGTTTTTCCAATGTAACAATCTATCCGGTGCAAAGTGGGCCCTCGATCACGTTAATCCTGAGGGTGGAGCGCGAGACCGACAACCTGGTGGATGTCTTGACCACCAGATAGTCAAACCGTTGAACAGATCAGAGGATAAGGATATCTCGACCGTGAGTGGATACCTCCAGGGAGTATTTAGGATGGAATATTCTTAAGCTAAGCGCTTGAACGATGATTGTCTGCATGATAGATACTGATGGTCCGCTGTCATAACAAAAGCATCCATAGATCCGTAGATTACCACGATAAATTAAAAAAACGCGTTACAACCTCTTTTCTAAACTTCACATATCTAGCATTAGTTTTACAAAATTGTTTTCTTTCACATCATAGATGTCACTATTAGACATTTTGTGGTCGGAGATTACAAATCCAGCATCATTTTACAAAATTAAAATAGGCGGTTTCGAAATGTTCAAAATACAGCACTTGTAAAGTTCAAATTGCATTCCGATATCCTCAGAGAACTCCTTTACAATTTTAAGCATTTGTTCCAGCTGGTTTCTGGTAGCAGCCATCAGTTTAACATCATCCATGTATAGAAGATGATTTACTTTTACTACCTCTTCGTTGTTATTTCTAATACTATAGCGGTATCTAGTGGAGTTCAAACGGCGTGATATTGGGTTCATTGCGGGGCAGAACCACAGTGAATCGTCCTGAAATATTCCCCTTCGTATCGGAATGGTGTTAATTTCGATGGTGTCGCTGGATGGCACTTGCAATTGGATCCTAGTTCTCTAGGTTGACATGATGCGTCCTAAAAATGAAACAAAATTATTATCGATCCTATACATTCTCAATATAGTTTTGAGCCACCCATATGGCACTGAGTCGAAGGCCTTCTTATAATCCACGTAGTTAGCAAAGAGGTTTCTTCGGTTGGTCCAGGCTTGGTTACGTATGACAGAGTCAACAATCAATTGTTCCTTGCATCCCATTGCTTTTCTCGTGCATCCTTTCTGTTGAGTTGCAATGATGCTATTTTGCTAACAATGTGCATAGATGCGTTGGGTCAAGCAGGAGGTGATCACCTTATACAGTGTGGGTAGACAGGTGATTGGCCTATACTTGGCTGGATCATGTGTGTTGTGTTAGTCCTTTGGTAGGAGGTATGTAATAACTTCGGTCAAGAACAACGGCATTTTTGCTTGGTTAAGAAAAACACCAATAATAAGATTAGCCAGCTGACGATGCATACACCAAAACTTTTTGAGCCAATTGTTCTGGATCCCGTCAAGACCTGGAGCTTTCCAGTTATGGGATTCCTTAATTATTCTTGAAATTTCCTAGGTGATAAATGGCTCAAACTGCATCTGGCTGTAGTCTTGGCAGATCTGGTGTTCTTCATTGATTCAGCCAGCTGCGATGTTACAGTTGGTTGGTGTGGAAAGTTAAGACCTCTTCTACCTGCTCTCTGTTGGGATATCTATTATCTGCTATATTAGGTAGAGAGTTTAGCTTACGGTAGAAGGTCTTTTCTCATCTTTGGAAGAGCGCATTGTCGCGTTTTTGGCTATTGCTGGTCTTGTATCTCTTTAGCCGTCCTGCAATAACAGAGAGCTTCTGTTTCAGCGATTCAAGGCATTGCTGAGCAGTAACATTCGCTGGATCTTATTGCGAATGATATCGGACACGATTCATGATTTCTTCAACTCGCCTTTGCAGTCTACTTGTTCTTATGCCCCTGATGTACTGCGTCAGCTGTGATATATATATATATATATATATATATATATATATATATATATATATATATATATATATATATATATATATATATATTCGAAGATTTTCAATTTTCTTATTTAGACGGCTCTCCCATGGTGGTGTGTTGGGTTCTGTTTTTGCTAATTATCAGGCTTATTATTAAACTTATTAGGTGATTGTCATCACGTTTCAAGGCTAGGGACTTTTTTTAAAATGGGGTCAGAAGTAGACAGTAGCATGGGGAATTTACTAGTTCTGTAAATTGCATTGAATAGATCTACCAGATCTAACTTCGAGTGTTCATTTAGCAATATTAGTGTCCCGTCGTGGATTTCATCCGACCCAGGTACATTATTAAGGTTAGCGATATTTACAGAGTGTTCGGTACTTGGGCTATGTATGGTGTTTTGATTATCTTCTCACATAGTTTGTTCTCAGTTAGGGCTAATGTTAGTGACCTAGTTTATCTTTTTGTATAGCTTAAAGTTGTTGTATTTTATTTTGTTTGTCTGAATTTATTTCTTATGATTTTATTCAGTTTTCTGTATTTAAATTCGTTTTTGTTCTTATACCTTCTTTTGTCTTCCATTAACGCTAAAATTTCATGTGTCCATCTATTTTAAGTACCATTAATTACAAATGATTAAAATGGATCCCATCATCCTTTCCTACTTCTCTACAAATATTTTGTGTTTTTTGAAAATTTGGTGTGTTTGTCACTCCTCTTCTCTAGCTTAAAAATTGAGAATTGAATCACAATTGATGCGTGCTGAATAAATAAATAATATTGCGCAGCCAACCACGCTATTATCTCGTTTATTTATGTTCCGAACAATATATAAATAAATAAATATAAAGACATTACTAATCAAATTTAAATGCAAAAATTTCTTTCAAATCAACTTGTGAATCTAATTAAAATAATCTAGACACCTTTACACTGAAACATTTCCATTGACTCTGACTTAAGAGCTTTAATAAAAAGATATATCAGCTGGAGCTTTTACGCACTGTAAAGGCGAAAGGTTTAATGTAATTTAAATTTCTTAACAGCGAGGGGCTCTTTAATTAACTTATACTGAAACTATGTCTTTAATTAGGTCAAAGAGTTAATTATCTAATGAAATTCCAAAGGTCAAAATATTTAAATAATGGTAGTGTACAAGATAACATAAAGGAAATATGTCCAGTATTATTACGTAAATGTTTCACTAGTATCTGGTCGGCAAGAAAATAATTTCAGTGTGGTAGTGTAAAATGCAACTCACTTTCTTATACAAAGAAGAAACTTTAATTAATTATATATTTTTCTTTTTGTTCAACGACCTTTCGCCTTCTTTCTTACAACTTCATGATTCCATGTTCTTAGAAATGTCAGTCTTTACCAGAAAAAAAAAACTGAACCAACTTCAATTTAAGATTATCATTATTTCTGACAGTTTTATCCTTCAAAGAGCTTTGCAAACTTCTAAATAAATAACAATCAGGTGGTGCCAAGTCAGAGTTGTATAGGAGATGCGGCATCACTTTGCAATTAAGCTCTAATAATCTCTCCCAAGTTATTAAAGATGATTGGGGATTTCCATTGTCATGAAGGAATACAATTGCTTTGCGATTTATCAATTCTGGCCATTTTTCTTTTACTGCTTTAACCATTTTCATAGCTGTTGACACTGAACAATTGAATTGATCATCCAATCTCTTGGAAGTAGTTTAAAATACACAACCCTCTGTAGTTCCACTCAATTAACAGCACGACTTTTTTGGATGCAATTTAGCTATAGAATGATGCTACTATAGATAAAAAAAAAGGTTTGGTTTCATTGCATGTGAGATGCATATGTTTGTGTTTCATAAATTTAACCTATCTGTAATCTCTTGAGCAGCTATATAAGGATTCCCTTCAATTAAGGTTTTGATTTAGTAGTCAATTTCTGTAGGTCGGTCAGAACCCTTAGTCATCTTTGACTAAAAAATCTCCAGAACGGAATTTTTTAAACCAATTCTGATACATGCGTTCTGAATGCAATCAACTCACTCATACTTATCCAATTTTCTCGATTTTGCGAATCTCTCATTCACGTAAATCATGCAGTTCTCTTAAGATCCTCTGTCCAACCCTCGAGACCTTTTTGCCAAATATGATCTCCATTTTAAGACAGTCTTCTTCCATCAGAACATCCTACGGCCCATCCAGCAAAACTCCATTTTAGTTCAGAAACTGTCATTTCAACATCTATCACTTTTATAATCGCACTTATGTAAACATTTTGTTTTCTGTCTCAGGACGAGATACCGAGCATTTGTCGTTGTGTTATCCGTGGTTGATTCATAGAATGCTTGGTGAAAGTTGAGGTTTCAACATAGTATGTTAAAATACCAAAAAATCTAGTTTTTAGATACATAGGAATTTTTTTGTTCTTGACTATTTTACTTAATATACCAAATGCCACCCAGGCTTTTCTTTTCCTTATGTTAATTTCGGAACTTTAGTTTTCTCGTCCCAGCGTTATCTTGTGGCCAAGGTATAAGTAATCACCTTCATTTTCTAATATAGTGGTTCGTATTATTATATAATTGTTTTCTTTACATACTTCCTTGGTCTTTTGACTAGTCATATTCAGATCTCTTATTAGCGCTTTTCTATCTAGATCTAATATCATTTCTTGAAACTTTATGGGATTTTGGTCTATTAAAATTCATTTGTTGAGAAACATCCTACTAAGCGATTGTAAATAGCCTTAGAGGTAGAGTGTCGCCTTGTCTTACACGCCAGTATATGGAGATAGACCCTCTGTCTTCATAAACTTGAATAGTTGAAGTTGCATTGTAATGTATATATTTCAGCAACTGGGCATATCTGTGATCTACGCTGACATTATTTAATGCTACTATATCAAAAGCCTTTTGAAAATCTACAAATGCCTAAGATAAATCGAAGCTGTCTTCGATTGCTTTCTCTCAGAGTATTTTCTATGTCAACGATTCATACGTCTCATAGTCCTTTCTAAACCCAACTGGTTCAATAGCTTGATATTCCTCGATTTTTTATTCAACCTAATTGTTATAATTTTGATTAAAAGTTTGTAAACCTGTGAGAGTAAACTGAAAAACCTATAATTTTCTAGGGTTGACTTTCAACTAACATCGTGTCCTTGGTGTTTTCTTATTTTTCATTTTTCTTAGCGCGTAATACACTTCCATTAATTTCTGGTATTTCTTCTTATCGGATATTGATAATTTTTTGTTGTTCTTATATAAAGATTCTCGTAAGAGCGTTCTACAGTTTCTGTCATTGCAAGGACTTCTCTTAATTCTTGTCCTATTTTTTTTTCTACAGCTACAATCTGCTATTTTCTATTTCATCTAAAGCTGTTTAAGCCCATATTTTGTTCAATCAGTTTTTCCACTTCACTTTCATATTTTTACATTGCCATGTATATTCTTATTAAATTTTCTGATTTCTTTGGCTTTGAACGTTTACCTCTTTTATTCGATTTTACCATTGTTTAGGTTTATCTGATTTCTAAGATCCTTTCCCAGCTACTTTCAATGCTGTTTTTGTTAATGCTGTTGGGGTTATTCGGCCATTGATTTGCTTTACTGTGTAGGTTCTGTCTGAGTTCTTTCCTGTATTGGTTAGTTTTGATTTTTAACATTTCAATATTAATACTGTTACTGTTAGTTTTCTGAAAATTTCGCTTAAGTCGTTCTTTAATTTTCATTCTGGCTTTTAAAAATTCGTGATCATTGTTCACATTAAATGAGTTCAGCGCAGTTACCGCAAAAATCGACAGTTTTCGGGCTATCGAATTTTCAAGTTACTTGCACCTTAGATAATCCGAGGCTGGTTTGAAAAGTCCGTGCAAAGTCAGCGAGATGGCACTACGAGTGCGTATCGAGATTATTTTCAGTTAGTAACATCTCTTGAAAGAGCACACACCAACTTTCAGCCGGCTCGATCTAATTCTTTGTGTTTGACATTCGGTTGAATCGAGGAAGTCGAGTCATTCTGCAAAAATTAACGAAGAAGAATTTCGTGTGTTGATTAAACATTACTTTATGAAAGGCAAAACACCTCAGGAGACTAAACAGAAGCTTGATAAACATTATGGTGACTGTGCAGCGATTAGAACAGTTTATAAGTGGTTTCAAAATTTTCGGAGTAGCCATATGAGCACAATAGACGCTGAACATTCCGGACGACTTGTTGAGGTTACTACTCCAGAAATCATTGACAAAATCCATGACATGGTGATGGATGACAGAAAACGGAAGATGCGTGAGATTGCTAGTTCTGTGGGCATCTCGAGTGAATGAGTACATAATATTTTACACCAACATTTGGACATGAAAAAGTTATCAGTAAGATGGGTTCCGCGATTACTCACGATTGACCAAAAACGAAATCGTGTGAAGTGTGCAAGAACGGTTTGCAGCGAAATCCTCAAGACTTTAAGCGCCATTTCATTACTGTGGATGAAACTTGGATATATCACTATACTCCTGAGACTAAAGAATCTCTAATTCTAAACGATGGGTTGCCAAGGGGGAATCTGCACCAAAAAAGGCGAAGACTATCTGGAAAGGGACAAAACTATTACAGGTGAATATTATTCATCGTTATTTGACCCTTTGATAACCGAGATGCAAGAAGAACGTCCACGATTGGGCCACAAAAAAGTCCTTTTCTATCACAATAATGCACTAGCTCACGCCTCAGTAGTTGTGGCCGCAAAATTAATGGAAGTAGGGTTTGAACTCGTTTCACATCTCCCTTATCCTTCAGACTTGATTACCTCGGACTATTATTTGTTCCCCAATATGACGAAATGGTTGGCGTGAAAAATATTTCATTCAAACGAGGAGCTGATTGCAAAAACGAATGGCTATTTTACAGACTTGGACAAATCGTATTATTCGGAAGAGATTAACAAACTAGAGTAGCATTGGACCAAGTGTATAAGCCTAAAGGAAGACTATGTTGAAAAATAAAAAAGGTGTATGCAAAAAAATTAAGTAGTTTTAATTTTTGCACAGATTTTTCAAACGACTCTATAGTATATAAAAAGTTATTTATCAGAAAAATATTTTACGTTAAGATCACCATCTGCTGAAATTTCAGAGATTTTATATCTTAAGATTAAGCATAATATTCGACTTACTGATGTAGACAGACAAATACAGGCAACTTGAACTCAAAGCCTCTTCAATAATCTCCCTCCATTTCCCTGTTTATTATGGTGCGACTTCACTAGCAACAATCTCTTTTAAGGTGCGTATAAATATAGCTAGCAGCGCCCGTGACGAGCCTACTTCGAACTTACAGCGAGCCTCCTTTAAACTATGCCGTTTTCGATTGAAGTCGAGCACACCATCCAAATTTCTAAAGAACATTTAAGTTAATAAAGTGAGTGAAACCCGCCCTGTCATGTCAAATGACAAAGAACAAACGGCAGCTCTGTTAGTTTTGTGTAACTCTTGCTTTATGTATATCATTTATAGTCTTTATACTTTTGAAGAATTTTCGGTTGGAATAAAATTGAATATTTCATGGAAATAAAGCTTCACAACTTTAGTATCATGCATTTATTTTTTCACTTCCTCAATAAACTGTATGGATAGGAGGAACATTACAATAGTCGATTGTACTATATATTAAGTGTGACAAGATCAAATAATTTATTTTTTATTGGTTTTATATTCTTGTCAGGCTTTGTTATTTTCTGATTATAGTGCTAACTTTATAAATTCCGAATTATGACTAGAATTAAAGTATTTTTTTATAAAGAATGAAAGCTTTTACTGCTTTGGTCAAGTTTAAAATCATGGTTCTTGGGTTTAGACCGTATCAAATTGGAATTATTATCCGACGTTTCGCCCATGATTGCACAAGGAATCCTCAGGGATCTTTACTTCACAAGACTAGAATACTGAATGACCATCGAGGAGTAACAGAGCGGTATTTATACCCGAATGGTGCTCAGTGAACCCTGATTCAGCGTTATAATCGATTTCCACTTGTGAAGTAGATTATAACTTGTATCTCTATTAATATTATTTGGATATTTACGAATTTCGACGGATTCTCTAATTTTATGTTTAAAGAAATCAGACCACTAATGCTAGTACCTTAGTTTCTTTTATATTAAAGTTGTGACCTGTGCAGTGTTGGTGTTCAGCTACTACAGATTGGTCAATTTGTGTATTTTTAGTACATCTTTCATGTTCCTTAAGCCTAGTGAATTTAGACCCTCCTGTTTCACCCACATACACTTTATCACAAGAACAAGTTATCTTATAAACGCCTTCTGTTTGTAATGGTATTGCGTCCTTTGGTGATTTGAAATATTATCCAATTTTCTTACATGTATTGAAAATTGTCCGAATGTTTGATTTTCGGAGCAATTTGGCAATCTTGTCGATGACTCCCTGTATGTAAGGCAATACAATACTGTGCATGGGTGCTACATTTATGACATTTTGTTGAGCAATAGGTTTGTATGTTTATTAATAGAACGTCTAATATCTTCAGTTTTTCTGTTTCTGATTTCAGTGATTGTTCGTCACATATTGAAAGATCTCTACATACCAAAGATTTAATAACGGATTGTTTTTGAGAAGGATGATGGTATGACTTTGCATTGAGATATCAATATGTATGTGTTCGTTTTCTGTACACAGAAGGTCTTAATTTGCTATTATCTTTCCTTACACTAGTATATCGAGAAAGGAAAGGGCATCCCTTGATTCAGTTTCCATAGTGAATTTTATGCTAGGGTGTGGCAAAACTGCGAACGTATCATCGACTTATCTGCACCAAAATTTAGGTTTTAGAGGAGCAGAAGACAAACCTTGCATGAAGATGTTCGCTACCACAGGTGACAGCGGAGATCCCATGACCGCTCCCGAAGTCTGCTTGTAGAAAGTTTCTTGAAAAGTAAAATAAGTGGAAATTAGACACGCTTTAATTAATTTTAGTAGGCTATAACCAATGTAGTTATTTCGTAATATGTCCGATATTATGGAAACTGAATCATTCATATTAACATTTGTATACAGAGATTCTACATCAAAACTAACCAAAATATCCCTAGGCTCTAACTGGATAGCTTTTAATCTCTGGACAAAGTATCCACAGTTTTTAACAAAGGATTCAGTTTTTCTGTAAAAGGATGTAAAAGTTTGGCCACACATTTCTGACAGCCTCATTATGCCAGATGAGCTAATTTTATTTTTCACAATTAATTCGCCTCAAACAACAAATAACGATCATCTTTTTAATAAGTATCAGAATAAAGTCAGCAAAAAGATTTCATCAATTTGGAATTTTAAGGAAGTTACTGAGACTGAAATCTACAAACATATAATGGGCATAAAATCTAAGGCTCAGGGTGCTGACTATATAAACAGTTTTGTTTTAAAATTATGCTCTCCCTTCTTATTGCCCTACGTAACACATATGATAAATTTCTGTATTCGTCATACTGAACTTCCACAGTTGTGGAAAAAACATTGGTAACACCGATTCCCAAAACTCCTTCTCTGCAGGAATTTAAGGATCTACGACCTATTAGTATGATACTTTGTGTGTCTAAAATCTTGGAAAAGGTCATAAACGCTCAGTTGACTGAGCATGTCCTATAATTTGTTGCCTGAAACTCAATCAGGGTTCCGACAACACCATGGATGTTCAACAGCATTAGCAAGGGTTACTGACGACATTTTTGGAGCTCTTGATAAAGAGTCGGATACCGTGTTTTCGACAATAGACAATTTAGATGTTATTTTTGACAGTTTTTTAAGATTTAGCGCCCATGTATCTAATTGTATAGAGAGGTCTTTTGTGAAATGAAAAAATACTGTATCATAATCGCCATTTTTCATCACCACATGTGAAGACCCTATTGTATGACTCTTTGGTGCTCTCCGTGTCTAACCATGGAGACACTATTTATGACAAATGTCTTACTGCTGTAGATGAACATAGAAATTCTTGCTTGAGACTTATCCATGGAGTGAGAAAATGCCAACATATTTCCCATAAACTGACAGAGTCCGGCTGGTTAGGCATGGAGGAGCGAAGAGATTTACATCTTCTAAATATTATAATATTATCTCCCTGAAATGCCCCACATATTTATATAAACGTATTATATTTAGAACTCATGTTCATAATATTATTATTAGATTTAGAGGTACAATGACGCCACCATATCATCAAAATGCAATATTTGAACGTAGCTTTTCATGTAACATTGCCAAATTTTACAATTCTTTGCCCAATAAATTAAAAGGGCTTTAACAATCCGCCTTTAAAATAAATTATATTAAATTTATAATGACTAAACGCTGATCATCTCATCTGTATTTATTCTTTCTGTTTTTGTATAACAACTTTTATTTTAGTTTCCTTATCATTTTCGCCTAACGTGAGCATATAATTAGTATAAGGTAACAAAAATTTTAATAACTCATGGATTGAGTATAATCAGGGAGGCACATCTGGATGCCTCATCTGAACTTCGCCTTTTTCTAAATATTGTTAATTATTTTTTTTTTAAATTAGTCAAATGTTATATGTAGTTGAATATTTAGAAATAAAGACATTTATTATTATGATTTACAAGCCAAACGGCTTCGCACTCCCTCCAGGGATTATTCACTCATACCAGGCATACAAAGACACCAAAAGTATCAAGCTCTGTGGGAACCCTTTCCTTGTTATCATGTCCTAGGTGACGTCGTCTGCTGTATTTCCTACGAACTTTCGGACGGTTCTCGCGGTTGCAAGGAGAACTGCTTTCAGCATAGGTTTATACAGCTGCTCACTAAGGCCCAATCCCTTGATGTTCTGCAGGAGGTTCTTTGGTATCACTCCAGTTGTTGACAGTATTATGGGAATCGTTTGGACGCTGTTCATTGCCAATTGTCTTCGGATTTGGACCTCAAGATCTCTGTATTAGGCGATTTTATTATTATGATTTACAAGCCAAACGGCTTCGCACTCCCTCCAAGGATTATTCATTCATACCAGGCATACAAAGACACCAAAAGTATGAAGCTCTGTGGGAACCCTTTCCATGTTTTCGGGTCATAGGTGACGTGGTCTGCTGTATTTCCCACGAACTTTCGGACGGTTCGCGCGGTTGCTAGGAGAATTGCTTTCTGCATCGGCTTATACAGATGCTCACTAAGGCCCAGTCCCTTGATGTTCTGCAGGAGGTTCTTTGGTATCACTCCAGTTGTTGACAGTATTATGGGAATCGTTTGGACGCTGTTCATTGCCCATTGTCTCCGGATTTGGACCTCCAGATCTCTGTATTTGGCGATCTTCTCGTCGTATTTTGGCTTTAGGTTGTTATTGTTAGGTACAGCAATGTCGATTAGTGTAGTTCGCCTAGAAATTTTATCTATCAGTATAATGTCTGGTCTATTATGAGCTACTGTTTGATCCGTCAGAACCGTTCGGTCCCAATATAACTTGAACTGGTTGTTTTCAAGAATAGGCTCCGGATTGTACTTGTAATAAGGCACCTTTCCCACCTGTAATATGTTTAACTTTTCTGCTAACTCTTGATGGAGTATCTTAGCGGCTAAGTCGTGTCTTTCCTTATAATCGGTTGCGGCAAACGCTTGGCATCCTCCAGTTATGTGCTGAAATGTCTCCGATGTTCGACAGCCATATCTGCATTGGTCATTTTCTATTGAGGGGTCTCTAATGATGAACTTCCGATAGTTCTTCGTCGGAATAACCTGGTCTTGGATAGCTAACAAGAAGCCCTCCGTTTCCGGAAACATCTGTCCTGAAATCAACCAGTAGTTCGACGCTGAGTTATCGACATTGTCCTGATTGACCTCATTTGGATGCCGTCCATGAAGTGGCTTCCGTAGCCAGGTTTGTAACTTCTCTTGGTCTGTTTGGTGGTGAGAAGTAATATTTTGTTCCCTCAACTGTAGCGGTGTTGAATCGTCTGCCTCGCATATTGCTCGATGTAGTGTGGAAGAGTCCAACCTGTGGAAATATGAACGTAAGTTTATTATTTGTTGGTCGAGCTGCTTACCAATATCCACCAATCCTCTCCCTCCTTGGTGTCTTGGAAACATTGTACGTTCAATAGCACTCCGTGGGCGATGTTTTTGTGCTTTTGTTAGGAGTGTCCTTATTTTTCTTTGCAGGTTTTGGATGTCCGTCCTGCTCCACTTTACAATTCCATAAGAGTGGCTCAGCGCAGAGCAAGCATACGTGTTGAGCGAATTAAACAAATTTCTACTATTTAAATTAGTTCTTAATACCTGCCTTACCCTTCTGACAAATTCGGCTGTCAATTCGGCCTTCATAGTGCCATGATCAATTCTTTTAGCCTGTTTCATACCTAGATATTTGTATGTTTGGTCTGCTTCCATTGCAGCTATAGTTTCACCGTTCTGCATTTCAAAAACCCCCGGTTGTATCTTCCCTTTAACGATGTTCAAAATACGGCACTTGTCAAGTCCAAATTGCATTCCGATATCCCCGGAGAACTCCTCTAGAATTTTAAGCATTTGTTCCAGCTGGCTTCTGGTAGCAGCCATCAGTTTAAGATCATCCATGTATAGAAGATGATTCACTCTGACTATCTCTTCGTTGTTGTTTCTAACACTAAAGCCGTGTCTGGTGGAGTTCAAACGGCATGATAGTGGGTTCATTGCAAGGCAGAACCACAATGGGCTAAGTGAATCGCCTTGAAATATTCCTCTTCGTATCGGAATGGTGTTAGTTTCGATGGTGTCGCTGGATGGCACTTGCAATTGGATCCTAGTTCTCCAGGTTGACATGATGCGTTCTAAAAAGAAAACAAAATTATTGTCGACCCTATTATTATTATTACTATTATTATTATATTTACCTATTTTATAAGTTGATGAGTCTATTGCGCTGACGATTGGACGCAGAGGTACATTTAATTTATTTATTTTAGTTCTTTCTCTTTTTTAAAATATTAATTTTGTGTTAAAAATTTCATTTCCTTAAATAAAATAAAAAAAAATTAACTACTTAACTGTTATCGTTGTTTCAATTATCAGATCACCTCACTCAAATTAAGTTCCTTTTTATTAGGTATTCTTTAATCTTTAAAATGGCATGTCATTTTTCCCAATTATTTTCAAAAATTATATGTGAAATATAATATTTGAATTTCAAATAAAATGACCTCTCAGTAGCAAAACATTTTTATAACAAAAAGATAGAAGTCATTAGACGTGATCCATGTGCGAAATATGAACTTGATAATCTAAAAATAACCGCAAAATGTTAATCAATTATCTAGAAGCGGACCATAAATTGAATGTTTTTTGCTGACAGAATGGTGGCGGAAAAATTAAAAGAAACTTTTAGATCATGTCTTCACGTATTCTTAGCCTCAAATAATTAAAAGCTTGCAATTTCCAAACTTTCCTGTACATGAGATAGCAGAAGTTCTAATATACAAAATGTACAGTTTCTACTTATGTTAATTAGAGTTAATATTGTTAGTGCTAGATAACATTATGGTCAATGAATTTTTCAAATAAGTCGTAAATTGAGTGTGCTATAATATTTAACTAAAGAATTTTTAAAAGGTCAGTGCACATGAAAAGTTGACTCGTTAAATTAGACACGTTTATCCAAAATCCATGCAAGCTATATAAATTTAAAGGTTTTCTAAACTTCAATTGAAAGATAACATCCACGTGTATGTACGAAAGTTATTTTTATTTAAAATAATTCATACTAAAAATATAAGCCAACGAAGAGACGCAAAAACTTGTTAAATTTGTAGGCTCAGTAAAAATATTTTCTTCATTTTTGACAATCTCAGTAACTTTTCCACTCCCACATATTCCTGAAGTATTCAGCTTTTAAAAGATTTTTCAATCTGGCTAATAAATACGGCGAGGATATGAATGAAGTTATAACAACTGGTTTGTTTGTAGAGAAATTACAAACCAATCAGCATCAACCTAAATTTGCAAAAACAGGTGACAGTTCAAGCTATTTTTGTATAATCTGATTAGCGCTGACTAGTTTCTGATTGTTCTATGAACGAAGCTAATGTGTTTGCTCCGTAAAGTCAATCGAATCGTTCGCCGTCTATATAATATTAGATGAAGCCACTATATTTATCAATACCAGGGAGATAATAAAATCTACCAATATTTTGGATGTGAGATATTTTTTTTATGTTACATGAGTTTTTCAATTTGGCTGATAATTTTAAACTATCCGCTGAAGTTAAAACTTTTAGTTAAGAGCAACCAGAACATGTACACGGAATTTTCTATTAATTTAAAGAAAATGCCAACTAAACCGAGAGGTTTAAGGCACTTTTGTGGTCCTGCATTCAAAAGGATAGTTGGTCAGAAAGGAAAACTCTTTTTTGTTAGTCTAGCTTTGAAGAAATTTTATTTCCTTCCTCAGGACTTCTACAAACGAGGAAATAACCTTCCCTAATTCTATTACTATGAATAAAAATAAAGAAAAAGACCTACCAAAGTGAATATGTATAAAATGCCAGGTCTTGTTCAACAGATACAGTCATTACAAGTTAACAATAAGATCACATAATGTAAAAAGATTATTTTAAAAGGCAAAACTAATTTGATTAATTCAGAAAATAATTTTTAAAAACACGGGGACGTCGTTGAAACGCCATTTCAATTTGAGAATAACTGATTTTTGACAGTTGGAAGCCCGTTTCAATAGGTACAGTTTACACCACCCAAGAACAAGTAATCGTTCTGGAAACGGAAGTAACTGTTCTTGAAAAATATTATGTTATTAAGCGAAAAGATAACGAAAAATGAAAATTATGACTAGGAACTGTAATAACAAACAAAGAAAAATACTATTTTAATGTCAAGAACGGCAACCTACACACCCCGTTGGACAGTGTGATAGTAACATTCAGAACAGTGGTTAAAAAAATCTGACTGAGAAAATTGAACAGTAGAGGACCGATTTCCATTGCTTTCCAATTGTAATAAGTAACTATAAATTACGCTAAGGTTTTCTATGCCTCCTCTCTTGTTCATAGAAAGTGGTTCGTTGTTTATGTGAACCATTTCTAGGAAGACTCTTTTAGGGAAATTACTTTCTTTTGCTAGGATTTTCGGTCTCTCAAAGTTCATTAATAACCCTTATTTGGTAGATGTTTCGCAAGAGCACAGGAAACCGTTCCTCTGTTACAATCGCTTTTATGAGAACTTATTTTACCTGAAAGATTTCTAGAGGTTTGGCCTATATAAACTTAGTCACAATTTAGGCATGGGTTCTTATACATAATGTTCCAGTTTTTTTTAGTAAGATAGGTGTTTTAGTTCTAGAATAAATTAACGCAATTGTTTTAGTTTCTTTAGTTGCAATTTTAAGGGAGATTGTATTTTGGAAAACCTTTCTCAGTCTGGGAGTTAAATTTGTGGGGAACCGACATGCAGATAGAATGCTCAACCTCGTTGTTGTCTGGTTATGATAATTGAGTAGGTTGTGTATGTTTCAAAGAGGGTTCGCATACTTTTTCAAAAATGTTCTCTGGTAAGTCGTATTGTGTGCTGTATAAAATTTTATTGATCATAGAAGATGGATGTGAATTTTGTAAGAAAATTGTTTTAAGTAGTTGCAAGCTATCATTTTTGAAGTCTGGATGGGTAAGTTTAATTGTCCTCCTTTTTATTCCTAGTACGAGGTTGGTTTTCATCTTCGAAGGGTGGTAAGGTTGAAAGTTCATAAATCTGTTCGAGCCCATAGGCTTTCTGTACCAACTGGTTTTTAGAAGGTTGGTGTCTGTGCGTCTTACTAACATGTCAAGGAATGGTATGCTGTGTGATGAGTCTTCCTCCTCGACCGAGATTTGGAGATGGAAATTGTATGAGTTTATCCAAGGTTCCATCCATTTTATGTGCAGGAAGGACCAAAAGGAGATCATCAACGTACCTCTTTAAAAAAGGAATATAAAAAGGAAGGTATTTTAAGCAGTCTTCTATAAGATCATCTAAGACATAATTGACTAATATTGGTCATAATTCACTCCCCATACGAGTTCCAAAGATCTGCTTGTAGTATGAGTTTTCAAACACAAAATAGTTAGAACAAAAAATAAAAGTGAGAACCTTTTCGAAAGTGTCTCAATCCATTGTACAAAAATTAGGTATGTTATTCCAATAGTCTTTAAGATTTGCTAAGACTAGTTCAAGTGGTAAATTGGTAAAAAGAGAGACAAAATCAAAACTCACAATGACATAGTTATCTGGTAATTGGCGATTGTTAAAGAACTCACTGAAGGAAGAGGAATCCTTGACATAAAAAGTATTATCGGTGTTGTATGCTAGTGTAAGTAGGTTAGTAATGTAAGTTGCCAAGGGGCCATTAGGGTAGTTTAATGAAGACACGATAGGTCTCATTGATAAGATGAGCCTATGAATTTTAGGTACGGAGTAAAATCTAGGTGCAATATAATTGTATCTGTACATTTTTTTGGCCTGCTCGTCATCAATATATATATATATATATATATATATATATATATATATATATATATATATATATATATATATATATATATATAGGGAAAAATCACCCAAAAGATGGAAATAGTCACTCGAATTCTTCACAAGCTCTAATCTGTTGGCTTTACTGTAATCTGTAAGAGATTCACGTCGACAGGAAATAAATTGTAGGTACATGAGATGTAAATGGCGGTCAACGAAAATCGATCTTATTTCAGCAGATCATTTCCAAAGTTTAAGAGCTTTGTATTGTACCTATCTACCTACATAATACTTATATTAGACAAAAAAATTACCTATTTATATATTAATTAAGTATATTTCAATACTTTATTGTATAGGAAAGTAGCCATTGGCTTTGGAATCACAGTATTTGTACCTTATAAAAATCTGCGCATCTGATATCAACACATTGCGCTCATAAGTGCAATAGAAAACATGTCTCGACTTCAACCAGAGTTGCAAGGAAAGCGACGCAGATTTGCAAATCTGGATTTGTTTATTTTGTCTCTTATCAAAACGAGTGTTTGAGGAAAACATCGTTTATTCAAATATTGAATTTTGAGAAGAACATATTTTCAAAAATAGACCTAATATGCAATGAGAATCAAACTTGTCTTCTTTAGGATTTTTTAAATACGATTTTTTTAATAACATTATTCTATTTAATTTTACCGATCGTGACTTGTGGGAAATGTCATTCTATATTCTAATCTATTGCTTACACCCGTATTAACTTTTTAATTTGTTTTTATTATTTCGTCACTTTTGTCGTTTTAGTAGTCGACATCAGGCACGGATTCAAGGATGGAATGATTCGCCCTTCTCTCCACAAGAGCTTCGAATTCGGAAGAATGTTCCAGTCTGCTGCATTAGGTCCGTAAATGTCACTGACACGCCCGTCTCTCTGTCGACAACTCGCTTTCGCTCGTCATACTATATTTTTGTGATATCATCCCCCCCCCCCCCAAAGGGAAGGGCTTGATCCACCCGTGGTCAATATTATTTACTTTCTGCCTTTTCTTCTTTCTGTCTGAATCTCTATATACAAATCAATGGCACATGATTCTTCTGCACCTAACTATGGTTGTAATGAATTAATTTCGAATTGTTGTCCTATCATATTTAACTTAACTTAACTTTGACCTTGAGGAAAATTTTCAAGTCAATTTAAAGGTCAAGGTGATATTTTTAAGTAGAAACCCTCATTTTCTATTACAGAAATAAAACGCGGCGAAAATTTGCTGTCAAACAGTATGTTTATTTTGAATGAACCAATAATTAGGAAACTAAGAGTGCTGGAGAAAAACTTTTTCTACAAAAGTTTTTGGAAATAAAGCTGTGTGTGTTAAGGTGACCTTAAATTTGACACTGACCTTGACTTTGAAGGATATCTTAAGGTCATGATAATTTTTTAATGGGACAGCGGAAAATTTTACGGTCGGATATAAGCTTGAAATGACTTCTAAGGTGAAGGTCAAGGTCATTTTAAAGTCAAATGTCAGAAAATTTTGAAATGGTAGGAGATTGGGGATTGTTCAAAGCTTAGGGGAAAATTAGAACATTTGGGAGTTTGAATGAGCGTTTTCACTTTTAAAAATGACCTTCAGTGACCCTGCGAGATCTTCAAAGTTTGTAGGAGTTGATGAATGATGTGCCCAAAGAAAAAATCTAATTTGTTGTGATTTTTATGTTGTAATATCGATCTAGACGATTAGAATAAAAGGACTTATTGATTTGATTTTGTGTCGTGTGTATTAAAAAGATATGAGTAGTAACTGCAATATATTTTTTTTATCTTAAAACTTTCCACTTTACAGTAAGTCCTATTAAATTGCGCAGATCTGTGTCAAGTCTTGATCTATTGATAAAATACACAACGAGGTGATTGCACCGTGTCAGACATGTTATGAAAAATGTCAGTAGTGTCTGCTCTTATGCTAACAATTTTTATACTTATTCCCTACTAACTACATTGTAAGTTCGATCCCTAAACTAAGGCTTCAGTTATCAAAACACGTTTAAGTTGATGAATTTGTGTAAATTCAATCTTAAGAAAACAGGAAGGTCCGTGGAAACCCGAAAAAATTGGCTCGTGTTCCGGGACAAAAACGTTTGGGAACCTCTGGTGTAATCTTTTATTATTTTATATAATTTGAAAATTATAGAAGATAATTAATTCTGAAATTAAATTTATGTAATCAATACCGGACATAAACTGTATTTTGTAGTTTTCACTTCATCATTTCCGTTTCTACTTCTATTAATTCGTAGATATCTCAAATGCATATGAATTCGTAATATTAAAATAATTTTTCTCCTGCAAATTTGTCACCATTCTACGTATGAAATATTTCCTAATGCTTTGGCAAGCATTTTATGTTTGTCATATTTTCTATAATAATTCATATAGCCGATCGCGTCCAGCAAAAATGAAAAGAACGAAAAGTGTATTCGTAAATTTTGTAAATTTATTGTTTTTATGAAAACACAAAAAATATTGAGCTTGTTTATAAGAGTGACATTTTAACAAAGAAAATCATATATTTTATTTAAAAAGAATAAGTCAACGTCACACAGGTAAAAAATAACTTTTTACTTCGATGTGACAAGTCCCTGTTTTTAGAAGGAAACAATTTTCTTTCAATTCTTGCTAAGTTCTGGAAAATAATGGCTCATAATAATTAACGTTCTAAAATTTTCAATTTTAAATATTGACATGGAAAGATTAGATACATATTGTATAAAGTGCCTTTAGGGACTGACCTGAGTAAACAAGTGCTGATACGCGCGGTTTAGAAATATCACAAGAACGCTCTTACAATATTTTTTAAATAACATGTTTTTCCTATCATGTATACCATCTTGAATTAATATGTTAACAAGTTGTTTTAGGATAACCAATTTATAATACCTTATCGACCACTGACTTGGTCCTCAGGTACTTTAAAAGGGTAAAACGAAAACCCTCGTAAAGGTATAAATGCAAATCTACGCCTTTGATGTTAAAATTTAATCTCGTTTAACCGGTCATCTTGTCCCGGTAGGTATATGAATTTATATTGGAAATTCGTGGGTAGAAAATCTGTGGAATAAGTAGAAATTAATTTAAAACGCTTATGGAAATAAGTATATAAGAAAAGGTTTATTATATTTAAGACAATGGAGTCACAGGAATATATCTTATTTAATCTCCTTCCGCAAACTATGGACTAAGGTAAAAGTACCCAAAATTCGAAAAAAAAAATAAAGCTTACTTACGAATAAGCTAATGTATCAAAAATATTTAGTAATAGGAAAAACTGATCAAGAGAATGTTAGATAGGCATTTCATTAGAGTTTCCTAGCAGTTTTCAACGTTGTCAGTTTATCCTGCAATGTCGTTGAACGTCTATCTCGGAATTAATTACAAATATCGGCAAAATTTTATCACAAAAGTTACCTTTTTCTTGCGTAAAGTATATTGAGACAACGAAGATTATAATTCCAACTTTTTTTTAGTTCATAAACTAGTAAATGTAACTTACTATTACCAATTTCCGTTGACAGTATTTACATAGACCTGTTAAGTCAAATTTTTTCCGATTTTAAAAATCTAACCTTGAAAAACTAAAGTAAAATTTCAAATTTTTATTTAAAACAAATCCAAACAGAAATTTATTCAAAAAAAAATTAAAATTAAATATAAACCGATATTAAGATCATGGTAAACTAATAAATCAAATACAAAATATTGGAACAGCTGATCAAAAAAAAATAGATAAATATATAAATAAGCTGATGCTGGTAGCCGTTACTATGTGGTAGTTAATCATCTTCGGGAAATGTTTAAAAAGGAACTACTATGTTTTATACCACTAAATTTATTAGGAAAACAATGACTGCAGTTTCAACTGAATTACAAAGATAGACTAAGTATTCAATACAGAAAGATGAGAAAATTTAACAATAAATAAAAACTACCTGAGAAATTACATTATTACAAAGGGGAGGTACTAAATTTTGGTAACTAATTATTATTTGGCCACAACTAATAACGGGGAAAACCCAAGTTCTGTCTGGTCATTAAGAAAATTTACATTTTTATTTTTACTATGTTTATATATTTCTTAAGATTCAAGAATATTTAACTTTTGGCCCTTTGTTGAATAATGTAATATATCAGTGTTGCTTAAATCAGGAAAACTGTGGCTGTGTTCTAAGCAATGGTTGGCAAAGCTCGAGTCTGTTTTTTGTAGTCTATATGTCGTGTCTACGTGTCGGTGGTGTTCTAAAAAGCGAGTTTTAAAGCTTCTACCGCTTTGTCCAATATAGAAGCTATCACACTCTGAACATTTTAACTTATAAACTCCTGATTTATCACTTTATTAATTTTATATTTAGCATTGTAAAGGATAGTGGACAGATTGTGTTGAGATTTAAAGGCTACTTTTATGTTATGTTTGGAAAGAGTATTAGCTATGCTTTCTGATAGGGTACCACAGTATGACAAAGATATATAAGATGAAGTATCTTTATCATTTTTTATTTTGGCATATATTGATTTAAAATCTAGTTGTTTTTGTTTTTTAGTTATTAATTTCTTTATGGTTTGTTGGGAGAAATTGTTTAATATTGCAATCCTTTCAATGATATTTAGTTCCTCTTAAAGATCTTCTTCAGAGAGACGTTCTTGAGCACCGGTATGAATTCATGGTAAATTGGTTATGATTCTGACAGGGTATGATTGAGATACCACACACCAGCCATCGCACGACGTTGCAGGTGCCCACATTTTATTTTAGCGATGAAAAATTAGTATTTTTATTGAAGTTCTTTTATTAATTGTTATTTTATTTCTACAAATAGAGTATCGAGGTGCTTCCCACATTATACGTTAATAATTAGAAGTTATATAACAATGATTACTTTTTACGTTGATTAGTTGATATTGTCATGGTGATTGATCTTTTCGCGAAAGGGGGTGGGTACAGTTGTGATATTTTTTCTAAGTACGATTGTGGCACAAGCAAGATTTGTTTTTTTTTTCGCTTTTAGATACCCATAAAACGCTTACGAAAGACTCCAACAGAACAAGGCGATATAGGGATGTATGTAGATTCTTATATAGGAATGAAACTTCTTTGCGTAGAGCTGCGGAACTGCATGAAGAGAATAGCATATCGTTATTGCGATATATACAAAAACGGGATGGAAACAAGGAAAATGAAGATAATGTTAGCAAGGGGCTGTCCACAACAAAGTATTTACAAATGATCCAAAGTGTGAACTTTAGAAATCTCTGATACGTTGTGTTGACATATACTGCGGACTTTCTCCGAAATACGATCTGAGACAATTTATTAAGAAAATTGACCTAATTAGCATAGGGCAAGTAGGACCTCTTACTTCAGCTGAACGAGACATATTAGCTACTCTTACCTTTGCAGAAAATGCCCTAGGTAATGCTATTCCTTCTTTATTTATACTTCCATGGGTTTGTTATGAAGATCATTTGATTAGAGACTGGTCAGAAGGATCGACTGAGACTGCAAACCCTTCAGGATGAATGCAAGATGCAACGTTCCTAGTATTTCTCGAACTTTTAAGATATACTCCAATGCGTTTCCAGTACATAGAGTCTTGCTAGTACTAGACAACCATTCCTCACATATTGATATAAATACATTGAAGTCACCCCGGAAAAATACTGAGAATCTACAATATACCAGCGATTATAAAAATTTGTACTTCTTTGGCTCTGACACAATCAGGCTGGATTTTGTAATATAGGAATGTATCTCTTTAATCATAATCTATTCCAAGAAATTAACTCTGCATCCTCTTTTGTGACAACCAAACCCCGACGATGGAGAGAACAATCCTGCGGCTAACAATGAAACACTTCCATTTTTTTCCTTATTATTGGACGAACTCCTTAATTTCAATCCCTTGTCCAGTTCAACCTACATCAACAACATTAGAGCAAGCTGGAAACGCTCAATAAATATCTTTAATAATGCCAATAAAAAGCAGAATATCAGTTTTTGCTTTAAACGACGAAGATATGAATGATGAATCAATTGTTCCAAATAGTGTATATAGCCAACGAAATTCATAATCAATATGTCACGTTATAGATGAAAATTTCACATAATAAATCTAACTGTAGAGCAAGACTTCTTGACTTTCTGTGCAACTTTTGAACCAAGTATTCTTCTCAGTCAAGAGCAGTCATCCTATTGAACAAAGAGTTAAAAAAAGGGGAAGGCAAAAGAAAACCAGAGAAAAGAAAGACACTGCCGCCATCATCAGATGAAGAAAAGTTTTCCTGTCTAGTTGGTGTAGGACAATATTCTGAAAGTAAACATGGTGAAAAATGGATACAATGCCAAGAAAAATGGCGACTCTGGTCCCATTTAGAATTCACAAATGGTAGTCACCATTATATTTGCCATAATTGTAACGATTCCGATTAGAAATTTAACTAAGTGGCTATGTATCTTATAAAACCGTTTTAGAGCGAAGGAATAGACTTCTATTGTATTTTTGTTGCTATATGTTGTTAAATGTTTATTTTTTCTAAATGATTTTTTTTTTCACTTTTGTGATTTTGTTATAATTATAAGATTAATCTCATGTTAAACTAAAGACTTCTTTGACTGATTGTCATGTGAAGATTGGTTATTAATTTAAGTTACTTCAGTGTCGTATTAGTTATAAACGATTAATGGGATACTTATGTTAAGTAAATCTTTATTTCCTCCTGAAGAAGGTATCCGTTGCTGTGAATTAACTATTCTGCCTAGGGATAAAATTTTAGTATTTTTACGGAAAATAATGTATGATATAATACAGAGATTCCCAACTTTTTTCTTATGTTAAACCGCTTTTAAAAACCGAAATAAATTGACGAACCTACTGCAAAATTAGGTTTTTAAACTTTATTTTCCATACTGAATGACAATTCCCTAAAATATAATCGTAAAACATTTACAGACAAAAATTATTAAAACTAAAGTGATGATGATGAAGTTTAACCTACGAAGAGCATTAATGCAAAATTAATACAATAATACAGAACTTGAAAAATACCTTCAATGGGATATTTGTGCCTATTTGCTGGAACAAAGAAATTCAAAATTTAGTTCGATGTCTAAAAGTTTGAGTGTTAGATCAAGTTTTGTGTTTAATCTGTTTCTATACTTATTTTTCAGGTACGTTTATATTGAAAATTTTTTTTCACGTAAATATACTGTACAAAAGGGCAATAAAATATGAATAGCTTTTTTCGCCAAAACATGATCCTAATTTCTCATACTGAGCCAAAAATCAGTTAAAGAGTGATCTTTAAAAAGACTTTTTAGAGAGATATCAGAAAATAAATCAAAGAACAGTACTATTTACATTACGATTAGTAGAACAAAAAGAAAAACGCCAAAGAAAGAAAGTGAAAGAGGCTAATACCTGGTATGAGACTAACTTATCCGTGATATTTTAAGCTTATTTTTATTTATATACATTATTTTAATTTGATTTTTAATATATACACCATTTTAATTACTTTTGTCTTGATTGTTACGATTTAACCTAGAAAATATGTTTGTGAATGAATATCATTTAGAAACTACGGATTGACATACTTGTGTGTAACGCCTTATAGAAGAAAAGAGAGAGAGAGATTTTTTATACTGGCGTTATGTGCTGAAGTAATGAGTGAGCTCTTTGGGCACAGGATGCTGAGAAGGTATAGATGGGAAGATTTTTTATTCAGTAGGTGGCTCCCTAGAGGGGCCAAATCTGATACCCCCAGCCGCTAGAACATCAGATTAGGAAGTCTATAGAATATTTTTTACCTATCGACCAAAAAAGTAGATAAAATTATTCCTCGTTGAAAAGGATTACGAATCCAGTTGTTCGATTCATACATAATTGACTAAAATGTGGTCGGACTTGCATTGCCTTTATTTTTATTTATTTTTATTGTTATGACGTTTCGATTAGGTTGTATCTCTAATCGTTATCAAGTATAAACTGAATGTTTTGTTTTAAGACTACGAGCTTATAAAGAGACTGTGTCCATTGAAGCGCAACGTTTCGCTTCACTGTACTAATCGAAATGTTGTAAAAATAAAAATAAATAAAAATAAAGACAATGCAAGTCCGACCACATTTTAGTCAATCTTCAACATTGCCTACAACCTTCAAACAAACGTTGGAAACCCGGTACGGACCCGGTATCAGCGACAAAACTAAAGCCTACCAGAAAATTAGGATCAAACTTGCCAAGGAGGAAGCCCACTCTTCATTTTTACTACAAGCACGAGACAGCAACGTCATTCCTATTAGTTTCAGATTGAAATCACCAATACCAGGTAACAGAGCACGCCGTATTCTGGAAAACGGTAGTAAAGCACTACTAAGAACACAAATAAATTATCACCAATAGCGAAAAGCCATTCTTCTAGATGAAGCTACACAACGCTATGAAGAAATCAAAGCTGATACTTTGTCAGATGATTATGAGCCAATTTTCAATAAAATAGATAATATATGCAACAAATTGAAAGAAAATATGATGAGGAAACACCGAAATAAACTAGAGAAATTAAAATCACATCAACAACCGACTCCTGCGGCACTGGAGCAGGTACGATGGAGGTTTTGGCAACAGTTTTATTACTTACTCTTGAATAAAGTATAGAAATGTGTATGCTTGAGATCCTCCTCCCCTTCCCAAGAGCTTTGAGTTCCAGAAAATAGAACCGATTCTGCCTTTTATACTAGGAATTTATATGCTGCTGGCATTCTCCCCGTTGACAATTTATTTTTCTTGCAATGGCCCCCCCTCCCAAGAGCTTTTTTTTTCTTATACTAGGAATGTGTATTCTGCTCGCATCCTTCCCCCCATTGGTAACTTGCTTTTTCTTGTGATCACCCGTCACCTCTCCAAAAGCTTCAAATTCAGAAAAATAGACCCGACTCTGCCTTTTACACTAGAAATGGGAATGTTGCTGGTGTCTTCCCCCTTCCTCGCCCAAAGAGAGAGGCTGGATCCGCCCTTGGGCGAGACTATAGCTCACTACCACTGCCATCCTGCGCTTATTCCAAATTAAGGACTGAAGTAGAATAAACAATTGATTGCTCGTCCAGCTTTTCGTCAGACTTGACAAAACTACCCATGTTTAACCACTTATCCATCATACATTTACGGAGCAATAATTGTGCACTTTCACGTTCGAAGTACGCACGTGCGATTTGTAAAGCTGGGATATTTGTTGTAATGTATTTATACAAGAAGAAATCAATAGAATCAGAATAATTGGTTTATACTACTAATATTTCTGAACACACTATAACTGCAAACTAATTTATCTTTTTAAAATCACTCGAGGTTCTTACTTCCAACTAACTGGCATTCTAGTAAAATTATGAGCAATTACATGACAATGGTCATAACTGTACCAAGTTTACCCTACCAGAGATGTACTTGCGAGTAATGGACCCTTCTATGAATACAAGCGCTTCCTTTGGGGTCACCTCTTCAGGCTGAAAATCGTTTGAGGACAAACGAGAAAAAAATCATCACTTTTTCTCACACGAGATGAAAAACTTAATTTTTTTTTGTGTGGCCGCAAAATTCCTTTGTAAAAGAAGAAAAAATGTTGTAAAGCTGTGACATAAAAGAGGGACAAATTTCTACTGAGCTAATTTAATATCTGTGATTAGTTCAAAAATAGTTTTTTATTGCGTTTGTGTAATTGGATTCTTGGTTAAACCTTGATTATTATGATATAAAGGAACAATCTGATTTGTAATTTTCAAAAACTTCTTTCTACCTAGGTCACAGACATGGTTAATATCAATTTACCAAATACTGAAAATTGACCCAAAAATGCAGTTATAGGTTATTAATTAGTCAACTAGTAATTTTTTTCTATGCATTAAAAATAATTATTACATTAAGTTTATTTTCAGCTTATAGATTTTATTTATTTTAAAACAGAAATTGTTTTACCTTAATAACAAACTAGATATTCACATTTTTTACACTAAAAATTGCATTTAAGTTACCTAAATATGGTTATTGGTCTTTAATATCTAAAAGCATATTTTTGCAATTATTTATATAGCGACGAACGATTCGACTAAGGTTTAATGAATAAATAACAGGT
Source organism: Diaprepes abbreviatus (assembly GCA_034092305.1). Taxonomy (NCBI): domain Eukaryota; kingdom Metazoa; phylum Arthropoda; class Insecta; order Coleoptera; family Curculionidae; genus Diaprepes; species Diaprepes abbreviatus. The sequence goes on from JASJET010000028.1 coordinate 15,065,536, forward strand.
ATGGGCGAATGCGCTGGAAAACTAGAAGTTTTCTATATATTAGCATTTTAATCAAAATCTAAGAATCGATACTTCGATTTCTGTTTACCATTTTTAAATTTTATATGACACTTTCAGGATGTAATTCGGGATTTTCCTGAAAGCTCCTAGAAAAATATTTTTAAGACTAGTTTATTACATGGGGATATAAAGTTAAAAAACACTTAAAAGATGTGTTGGTTGGCGAACACTAGAAATCTAACAGAAAGATATGTTGAAGAGATTTTTAGTATATTGAAAAGGGTACTTCTAAGTGGATACCTCAAAATAGCTTTACAGTGGATACCCAGCCTTCTAAATTGAAAAAATATTGATTTTGGAATTACTGTTGATTGGAGTAAGATGTATTGATTCCGTTGCAAACGATACCTACAAAAAAGTCATGTTAAAATATTTCCCCGATAGGTTTATTGCAAACAAATTAAACAACAAACTTTATCTGTTTATTTTGTGCCGATGCCTTTTCCTCCTTATTTCAATGAAATTCCTTCTCATTTCCACTTTAAACGTCTTTTGAACATTCATATAACATTAATATTAGGGCTACCCATTTTAAACCCTAATTAATACTAAATAGAATAAAAGAAATTATTAGAAACAGAAATAAACCGGTTTTAAAAATTGACACCAAAAAGTGAAAAATAATTAAGGAAATTATTTCATATTGAAATTAATTTTATATTGCAAGTTTACTCATTATCCTTGAATTTTTTTGATGTCGGCGCTAAATTTAAAATAGATACAAACTACACAAAAACAGTTTTAACTAAGGATAAAGAAGTAAAACACAAAGCAAAGGATATGTAGGCAATAAAATAATTTTATAAAAACGAAGACTGCTAAAAATAGCAGTTTACCTAGAATTAGTTTAAAAATAATTCCTTGAACTTACACGACACCGAATTCAAAAAATTGAAAAGTATTTTTATTCTTAAGGGCAATTTTTTAAAGTCGATATAATTCATTGTCTAATTTATCACCAATTAGTATATAAAAACAACAATGTGTTATATCAGTATTGATATGCAGAACTGCAGACATGTTGAATTGCCAAAAAAATCATGAGGAAAATGCAAATTATACAAGGCCACATCAGAACGTGCAATACGAGGTATCACTCTGAAAGACAAAAATCGAATTTAAAATTAAAATGGTAAAAAACATATAGGAGTGATGCAGTAGTCTAGGTGGTCAGGGAAGGTAAAAAAATGGGCGAACTCAGGCATCCGGCAAGATCCTTGTAATGTAGCATGATGATGCTAGGAAGATTACAGGGTAACAGTGGATAAGCATGGTAACGAACAGCAAGGAAATACTGAAGGCATATAGCCGATCATGGAAGAATCATGCTGGATAAAAAGACCAAATATATAATCTTCTAATTCAATAATATACCCTAATTTTTAAACCGGTCTAAGCTGGCAATAAAGAGTTTTAATTAACAACTACAACAAAAAAATCAGTTAGGTTTTGAACCTTTAAAAAGCAGAAAAAAAAATCTTTTTCTTTTATTAATAAATCGATAAAAATTTAAAATTTCGTTTATTTTCGGAGAGAACTTTTTCTTACCAGATTTTCTATCTGCAATTTTCGTATATAAACTTTTGTTTGTTGACATATAATACAAAATTTATCAGTATCATAAGCAAAACAACACTGCCTAGAAGGTTTAACTTTCAGGGCATCTAGATTAAGTTTAAAACTTAAACCTTTTTAATAAAGGGTGTCCCAAAATTTACACAAGATTTGAACCATAAAGTACATGGGATATAATTATATATGAAACGGCACATCGGACAAATGGCTTTCTCGGCTTTGCTGACATATACGCACTCTTTTTTCGAAATTCTCCATGACCATTTTGCATACGTATGGCTAAATACCAATTCTGATCACGGAAACGAGAGAGTACACGACCTGGAAATGTACCATTCAGTAAATGAATTGTTTTATAGGCTGTATGGCATGTGGTACTGTCTTGTTAAAATCACGTGTCATCCGCTTCAATATTATCCAATTTTGGCAAAAAACACGCGATTATCAAGTTATGATATCAAGCACCAGTAGGAGTCACTGCTTGACCTGCCTCATTTTCGAAGAATTGTGGTCCAATGATGCCTCCAGCCGAAAATCCGCACCAAACAGTAACATGTTGTGGATAAATTTATTATTCAATAATCACATGTGGGTTCCCTGAACTCCAAATGGGACAATTTTGACGATTAATGAAGCTATTAAAGTGAAAATGAGCTCCATCGTTTAGACTGATTTTGCTCCAAAAATCAACTTCCACTTATTGATGTTCAATAATCCATGACCATTTTGCATAAATGTGGCTGAATTTCATTGATGCAGAATTTAATCTCCACCTTCAATGACCGGGAGGTTGTGGGCTCGTTAGCATAGATCATTACCTTCAAACAATCCTATAGAAAGAAATATAGTGGTGTTAAATCACATGATCTAGGAGACCAATTCTGATCACCGAAACGAAAGAGTATACGATCAGGAAATATATCATGAAGTAATTGAATTCTTTCATGAATGGCATGTGGTACCGTCTTGTTAAAATCGCGTGTCGTCCACTTCAATTTCATCCAATTTAGGCAAAAAGCAAATTGTGATATCAAGCACCAGTAGCAGTCACTGCTTGACCTGCCTCATTTTCGAAGAAGTATAGTCCAATGATGCCTTCAGCCCAATATCTGCACCAAACAGTGACACTTTATGGAGTAGTTTGTTTTTCGATAATCACAGGTGGGTTTCCTGAACCTTAAATGTGACAATTTTGATGATTAACGAAGCCATCAAAGTAAAAATGAGCTTTATCTCTTAGAATGTTTTTGCTCTAAAAATCTGCTTCCACATATTGATGTTCAATAATCCATTCAATGAACTCTCTTCCCTGTGCATGGTTATTAGTCTCCAATTCTTGTGTCAATTGATCTTTGTGAGCATGGAGATGCAGATCTTTAGAGAGTATAGGCTGTAGAGAGCTTCGTGACATTTTCAATTCTTTTCTACGATGCCGAATTAATGTGACTAGACTTTCACCAACACTCTCACACACTACTTCAATGTTAACATTTGAACGGCTTATTGTTGGATTGTTAGTATGTTTAGCATCACCAATTAATGCAATCTCCCTGAATTTTTCAAATACTCTCTTCAGAGTTGACGAAGTTAAATCAATATTTCGACCATATTTGCGAACTGTGGCCACCATACGTTTATTATTTTCAACAATGACAAAGCGTTGTTCTCTAATGTAGTGCTCCTTTTTTAATAGCCCTAAACTTACAGCTGTTAAACTGTTTTTTTTCTTGGTTGCTAACACTTTACCATTGCATGAATTTTGAGACACCCTCTATATTTGGTTGAACAATTTTTACCAATATTTCGTTCATTTTTTCGCTTAAGTTATTTTTTAGTTAATAAAAAACTAATTTTCAATTTCGTCTTTTCTTTATAAGCTTTGAGAAGAAGAATTATCTAAAAGTTTCTGCTTCGATGGTTTTAATTTAGTGCACGACATAATAATAACAAACATTTTTGTTACTTTAAATTATCATTCACATTCTTATTGAAATAAATTTATTTTCTGCGGTTTAGAAACTAACACAGAAATTTTTATTTATACTGTTCTTGTTGTTTAATCACTAAATGCGCATATTTCTTTACTTTAAAGAATGAGATCTTAAGTCAGGTGCTCGACATAAGCCTTAATGTCATCAAAAAAAGACACGGTTATTGGAATTAACGTTACGTATTTTAAACTTATGAAACCAAAATGTAAATTCACCCTATTTAACATATTTAAATTTAAATAAGCAAAAAGTTTTCAATTAAAGAATGCAAAATTATGAAAACGATTGAAATTATGAATATTACTTTATTTCAAAGGAATATGCCAAACAATAATTTTTTCCACTTGTAGCTAAAATTTTTAATATAAAATAAAAAGTTATTGCCTTAAAATATTTTTTTTTCAATATGCAAGGAAATTTTATCGGCTGTCTTGTATGTGCATAGAGTTGGGGTATGAACAATGCGACCTGGTAGATCTATTGTGCCTCCCTACTACTGCCCAGTCTTAAGAGTTGCCTTATCGGTTAGAGCAGGTTCTCCAGTCCTATTTCCCTTAGGAACCTTAGGATGTTGGACGACTTCAAGGTGGGTAGCTCCCTTTCTTCGATTTGGTGTGCTCCCAAGAACCGCATCCTAGGCTTTTCTAGAGTGCTTCATTCTAAAACGATATGAGTATAGGTTTCGTCTTCCTTCTCACAGAATCTGCACTCTTCTCTTTCTACCAGTCCGAGTTTCTTGAGATGTTCCTTCAGGTGGCAATGCCCCGTCTGGACCCCTGTCAGAACTCTGAGTTGAGGTTTACTTAAGCTTATGCATTCGTTGAATCTTTTTTAGTCGTAATTTCCCAGAAGTATCTTCGCTTATCTTAATCCTTGCAGCTCCGTCCAATAATTGAAGCTCCTGCTCTCTTCGATCTTTAGTTCTTCCAGCATTATGCTGCTACTGGTTCTGCAGGAAGACCCTGGTCCCAGAAATGGTGTCTCAGCACCATACCTCGCGAGCCTATCTATTATTTCATTCCCCTCTATCCCGTTATGTCCTGGTAGCCACATGAGAGTGACTTTATTATTTTTACTCAAATCATTTAAGCTGTCTTGACCAACAGTAGAAGATGTTTAGAAAAAAGTTAGGAAAAAATCAACCTCGATGGGGTTAAATTTTTTTTTCACTAATCCATGTCAGTTCCTAGCATAAATAACGATAAAATGACTATATTTATATTGACGTGTTCGGCTTAACTAAAGTCATATGGCTTTAAAAATCTATTAAATATAATTATATTTATTACCCTAAAAACCCATAGCTTTTTGGCTGTATCAAGCCAATTCTTGGAAAAGGCAAGCTTAAAATTTGATGTTAAAGTGATTTTTGACCAACTTCAAAAAAAAATTATCAATTCGGCCGCTATAAATATATTTTTTAAAAATATACGCCAATTACATCTGAACGGCTCTAGAGATTTGAACGAGATTTTCTGCGTTATGTGCAAACAATTTTATCTAAAATTGTATTGGTAGTTTTCGGATAGCAGACATATATCTAATTTTTAATTGAACAAGGAGAATTCAATACAGCGATCAACAAATTTTCTATTTCCCGCTTCCACCTGAAATTGATTCTGGAGGATTTTTTTGAGTAAAGATTACAAATTTAGAATCGAAAATATTTTTAATATATATTATTAAATTCAACAAAAATGTATATGGTTAATATAGCAATTTAGTACCATTTACAATAAAGATTTCTCTTATACAAGTTTTGTCGGTTTTTTCCTGTGTATTATCCCAAATTTGCCTTGTATCATTCATCTTCTGTAGGTGACCCCACCAACTCAACTATCTCCTTTCTATAAAGTTTATTATAACTTGAATTTTTGGATTATCTATTATTTGCGTATTGTCTATTCTATCCCTAATTGTGACATGTTTAACTCATCTAAGATATTTTATTTCGACTGCCCCTTTTTTACCTTTTTGACTCGTCGTCAGTACCCAAAGTTCATACTCAAATATTATAATTGGTCTATAAATTACTTAATTAAATAATAAATCTTTTCTGGAGATTTATTTCTTACTAATGAATTTTTTTTCATTGTTTACATGTATTTTCAATTCTGCTACTTTTTATGCTTTCTTGCATCTTTAATTTCTATTCCTGAATATTAAAATATTTCGACTTGATTCATTTTTATCTTGTTCGTATATTTATTCTTTCTTGTTTATCTCCTATTTTCATTACTTTATTCTTATCCCTCTTATCTATTCTTTGGAAAATTTATATCCTATATGTATTTTTTTTCATGTAAACTTGTGAATAATATCTGGCCTACCTCCATCCCTGGCTGAACCCTTCTATTGTTAAAAATGTTTTCGATGTTTTGCTCTAACTAATTATGTGCCTGCAAATATTTCTATAAAATAATGATTCTTATTATCTTATTATTAATTATTCTTATGTTCCGAATTTTTTATAGTTTTATTACTGAAGTTTTACCTAGTACTTTTTCAAGATAGATGAATCCCATATATTTGCTTTTCCCAAATTCTCCCATAATTTGTATTGAGATATTTTTACACAAGTACATCACGACTTCAAAACTAGTTTTTAAATCCAAAATAGCGTGTAGGTATAGTAAACTAAATTTTTGTTGGGTCCAATTTCTTTCCGAGTTAACATTTGAAGAATTATCAGAAAAAAAAAGGTTGTATTGTGGTTTACTATAATTTTAGCTAAAACGTCCAATTTTTATTGGCCTTAATAACATTGTAAGTTACCCTACATATATTGATTAGTACTTGGTTCAAATAATTTTGGAATATCAAGAGGAGTTCAATTATAATAGAACCAAAAATAACAAAAAAAAAATATATCTTTTTGGCTGTAATTTAAATTTTCTATGTCGGGTCAAAATTATTACTAGATATTTAAATAATTACTAACACTATATATAAAGTAGCTACAGTAAAAAGCGACTAAAAATGAGGTCTGTTTTAAAATCATTTTCTCTCTCAGAATAGAGCCTAAGCTCCCCTAAAACTTCTGTCTGTCTTTCTCTTACAGCGTTAATTTCTATGATAGTTCTATCACTCACTAAATATCATCCTCCAAACATCCCTGTGATCTTCTTCTATTTTTCATTTCCATCCAAAGCCTAAAATTGATCTGTTGTATCTGATTTTTGTTATGTGGCCCACTTAGTCCCAATTTAGCAATGTTACTCCTTATATTATGTCTGTTACTTTTGTTCATTATCTGATTCATACATATATGTATATGTATATGTATATAGGACTGAAGATCAAGCTGAAAAGACAAAAAAATATGTATGCGAGACCCCAAAATAGTTATAAATGTTACACACATAGAAAATGTGAACGACCTAGATCAAAACTTGGAAAAGCAAATAAGGAAATAGAATTTGAGCGAACGATATGCTTCGGATAGGCAACATTAGGATAGCTAACATACATACCTACGAAAAGGAATATATCTCAACACCTGAGAACTAAAGTATATAACCAATGTGTGCTCTCAGTCATTACGTATGGAGCCCAAACATGGAAATTTACAAATCATAGGAAGATCGATGATATTCTATTCGCTGAGAAACAGCAAAAAGAAAGAATGGATCAGATAATGAACAAAAGTAACAGACATAATATAACGAGTAACATTGCTAAATTGGGACTAAGTGGGCCACATAACAAAAATCAGATACAACAGATCAATTTTAGGCTTTGGATGGAAATGAAAAATAGAAGAAGATCACAGGGATGTTTGGAGGATGATATTTAGTGAGTGATAGAACTATCATAGAAATTAACGCTATAAGAGAAAGACAGACAGAAGTTTTAGGGGAGCTTAGGCTCTATTCTGAGAGAGAAAATGATTTTAAAACAGACCTCATTTTTAGTCGCTTTTTACTGTAGCTACTTTATATATAGTGTTAGTAATTATTTAAATATCTAGTAATAATTTTGACCCGACATAGAAAATTTAAATTACAGCCAAAAATATATATATTTTTTTTGTTATTTTTGGTTCTATTATAATTGAACTCCTCTTGATATTCCAAAATTATTTGAACCAAGTACTAATCAATATATGTAGGGTAACTTACAATGTTTTGAAGGCCAATAAAAATTGGACGTTTTAGCTAAAATTATAGTAAACCACAATACAACCTTTTTTTTTCTGATAATTCTTCAAATGTTAACTCGGAAAGAAATTGGACCCAACAAAAATTTAGTTTACTATACCTACACGCTATTTTGGATTTAAAAACTAGTTTTGAAGTCGTGATGTACTTGTGTAAAAATATCTCAATACAAATTATGGGAGAATTTGGGAAAAGCAAATATATGGGATTCATCTATCCTGAAAAAGTACTAGGTAAAACTTCAGAAATAAAACTATAAAAAATTCGAAACATAAGAATAATTATTAATAAGATAATAAGAATCATTATTTTATAGAAATATTTGCAGGCACATAATTAGTTAGAGCAAAACATCGAAAACATTTTTAACAATAGAAGGGTTCAGCCAGGGATGGAGGTAGGCCAGATATTATTCACAAGTTTACAAGAAAAAAAATACATATAGGATATAAACTTTCCAAAGAATAGATAAGAGGGATAAGAACAAAGTAATGAAAATAGGAGATAAACAAGAAAGAATAAATATACGAACAAGATAAAAATGAATCAACTCGAAATATTTTAATATTCAGGAATAGAAATTAAAGATGCAAGAAAGCATAAAAAGTAGCAGAGTTGAAAATACATGTAAACAATATATATATATTTATATATATATATATATATATATATATATATATATATATATATATATATATATATATATATATATATATATGACAAAGCAGATTAATAAGCGGATAGTTATCCAATGGAGATGCATTCCCTTTCTTTAATAAAATAATTATCAGAGCATTATTCCAGTTTCCCTAAATTTTTTCTTGTTCTAAACATTTGTAGGACAGAGTTTTCACTGTTGGAATAATTGCTTCCCAAGCCTCAATATCATTTTCGATATAATTTGATAGTCGCCTGGAGCCGTTTTTTACACACAGACGCGACGAGAGGCGTTCCTGCCCAAACCAAATTTGTTGACCTCGCTTGCCTCGAGACCCGCTATATTACATTAGGAGAAACTGTTAAAACTAAAAAAATACCATCACAAATTATTTCGTCTGAGAGAGGCGTTCTCACCAGTAACAAAATTCTATGCAACTTTTTATTAGATTGAATCTAACCTTACTGTGTAGGTTTCACAGAATTGTTTTCTATTTACATTTTCACAAAGAAAGAATCTTTTTGGATTATAATTGTGTCACTTACGGAGACTATTTGACAATGAATCTGTAGTTTAACATGGGTTTCGATTCGCGGTCACGTGGTCTTCCCAAGCGATCACCCATTCAAATACTAACCACGTCCGGTGCAGGTTCACTTCAGTGATCAGACGTAAAAAGGCCTGACTACAAAAATGACCCCGCGCCAAAAATCTTTAACTTTGTGTGAAAATATTTGTTTAAATGACAAAAATATAAGATATGAAGCTACCTAATTAAATTGTATTCCAAATTTTTCTAAAGAATTTTTAATGTATTTACTAGCTGTTTCTAAAAATTTGTTCCCTATATAGTTTTGTCAAGTTATTTGGAAAATATAAATAAGAAGAAAATCAAAAATACCTATTTTGTTTATTCAATAATTAAATATTTTTTTCTCTTTGAAGTAATAAAGGCATAACTTTTCCATCTTGCCTGTGGAGAACTAGGTCTTATAGTATTTCTATTTAATTTTATTCATTGCTATCAGTATCATTGCTGCATCCTTTTTAATTTAATACATTTTTCCAGTGTAATATAATGCTCTGCGAGGCAAACAAGATCACAAAATATGTAGGCAAATATAGGTTTATAATTTTTCAGCTTTAGGATATTTGTTGCAATATATAAAAACGAACAACGGCTTTTATTTTAATGTTAGCTTTTTCTGAATACATATTTCTTTAGACAAATATAGGATTTGATTTTTTTTATGTAATTTGCATCACCTATTATCACTATATTTTAATATTTTGTGAAATTTATCTCTTACAAAGCAAGAAATGGTAAGTTAATTTTTAGCTAAATTTATAAACCCAAAAAAAATATAATTTTATTTAGATGAAACTAACAATATTTCAAATTCTTAACGATTTTGAAGATACTTTTACATAATGAGATAATCTTCATCAAATAATGTATATTTCTGACGCCAGATTTAACCAGGCATTATGTCATTTAGAATTTTACGATTTATATAAAAACCTACTTTAAATATTTTTAAAATTGCAAAACTTCAAATTTTACAAATTCTTTCTTTTGCAATATTCAAAAAGAAATTCCAAAATACGGAACTAATAAAACACTTAATTAAATAAAGCTTCTTATAGTGATTTAACAAAACTGCCTAATGTAAGTGAAAGTGAACATGATTATTCCGAACAGGACCGAATTAAGTTGTTACGGGCGTTTACGAAGGACTCATTTTCTAAACAAGATAAAACAAAAATCATGAAACTGTATATCACTTTTAAATTTCTTTAGGTATTTGCTTATCTCTGACAAAAGTCGCAAAAGGTAGTTTTTGGTAAACTTTTAAAACCTAAATTATTAGTATGATTTAATTTTAACACTACTCACGGCGTGTAAAATAGCCAATAACAAATTAATCAAGTTGAGAATCGTTTTTCTTTTATTACCACATTAATTAAAATCGAAAATTTTGCAATAATTTCTTTTTCTGATTCCAAGGCTTAACCTCTAGGTCTGTATTGTCATATATAAAAATATAATATACACTATATCAATTTTATGCTAAAAAGAAAACTGGTTAATTAGGAGATCTAATTTCCATGTCAACTACGTTTTGTATCAACCGAAATCTTTTCAGTATCTCTAAAGTTAACATTTATAGCCAATATATGTTCAAGGGTTGTAGTAGGGGAGCCCAAGAGGCTAAATAAGTAGTTACTCGAGCGTTGTCGGGACCTATTGGATTGTGAAGATTAGATGTTAAATAGAAAAAAAGTTTATATGATATATGCCCCAATACTGGTGGGGGAAGCGAGTATAAATTTTCAAAAATATAAAAAAAAATCAGTCACGAAGACATACTCAAGCGCGTCAGACATTAACAATGTATACGCGCAACCTGTTTCTGGTAACGGAGGCATGTTAATCTGACTGCTTGCTAGATGGGGGTGGCCACACGAAGGGGTGGAAAAAATTAGAAAAAAAAAGTTATTCGAGCCCATCAGATATTCAGGGAGAATGTTAAGTGAACCCTTAAAGATGTCATATTAGAAAGACTGACGATTTTGACGCAACTAGAACTCATAGCCGATTTTTGAAAGTGTAAAAAAAACCTGACCTTGAAATACTCGAGCGTATCAGATTTATATAAAGTCGGTTCAACATGATGTTGTTATCGTATAGACCTATAATCTGACAATTGTGTGGAGGAATTTTTTAAATCTGACAATCTAATTTTTTTTTATTACTGAACGGAATAATTTCAATGAACAGCAAATAATATATAATGTCATAGAAAAATATATACATGTACAATTTTATCATGTATTTATGAGAAGAATGTTGAATGAAATAAAAATTTCAAAAAGACGTTTTATCTTCATCATCATCAGTAGAATCGTCTTCAGATTGTTTCCCCTATACGTGGTTTTGCTAAATTAAATAAAATACCTTATATGTTTTACGTTTTAAATTATCTATATTTCATTTTATGCTTTATATACTAACACAGTACGTTCAAACCCAATAGTTTTGGTACAATTAGTACCAAAAAAATAAAAATTTTATACGCATGCAGAAGCTGTAGCATCAAAAATTTCTTAGAATTAACTCCTATATCCCGATTATAATATTTATATCAACTTGTGGCTAATCTCAGGTTGAAGTAGAAATTTAAAATTCTAGTTTAAGGCAACGTTAGAATACATGCCAATTCACTTCAAGAATAAGACAGGAAGCATCTTATTTTCTAATACTTTTTTATTCGACCTTGAAAATAAAGAAAAATTCAAACTGAGCTATATATAGACTTGTCTTCAAATTTAAAGGTATTTTGTAGGTTATATTTTAAGAAAAATTTTAAGATTATTCATAAAAAAAATGTTATAGAACCACGTACAGACTTATGAAAAATACTTCTCAGTGAAATTTGCTGTAAATGTAGGATTATGTAGATCTTGATATCCTGATTAAAAGTTCTCATGGATCTGAAATCATCCTATTACTAGTTTTTGAGATATAGACACACCAAAGGGGATCTTGACTCTGGGTATCACTCACTTGAAGTTGAACGGAAACAGTGTTCTTGTGATATAACAGATAATTATGCTGAGCATGTTGTGGTAACCTTGACGTTGATCTTAAGAGTGATCCTTATGGTAATTTTAAGGTCAAGTTTCTTTTTAAATGGTATCCATATATATATATATATATATATATATATATATATATATATAGCTTATATCAAAAATCCGGAAAATTCATCATCCAAAGGAATAACGAAGTTGGCTAGTCAAATGTCATATGTGTCCCAGTGATTCTGTAACAGACCAACGTATAAATCTATAATTATGCTTAATGGAAAACACTAAGTTCAAAAGTAGAAAACTAAATGTGGCGCCCCATAGGAAGTAATTTTAAGACCATATTTAAGTTATATTTGACTTTCAAGTAACCTTCGACTACATTTAACTGCTTAAGTTACTTACACCGTTAGATGTGGAACTCGCCTGACTTTCTATTTCTACCATAAAAATTATAGATTTACACTTTTAAAAATCAAATGGACCTCAAAATGCCCCAAAGGGTATCTCTCAAGGTCAACATTCCATATCTAACAGTACAATTTCTTAAGGAGGCAAATATTGTCTAGTGGTAATTTGAAAGGCAAAGGAACATAAAACATTAACTTGACCTTAAAATGGCTTTGACATTTTTTGCCAAAGTTGACCTTAAGGGCACTACAACTTTTATATATACAATTGTTTTCCATAACCGATTCGATCTTCCAAGGGCCTTTTCATAAAAGCAAAAAATATATGGATACATTAAAAAAAATTGATTTTGAAATTATCACACTGTCAAGGTTAACGCCAGGGTCATTACAAAATGCCCCAAAGAATTATTTACAACCTATATATTTAAATTCTTCCTTCAGGATGAGTTATTCATGTTCAAGTGAGTGACCCCTAAAGTCCACATCCCACTCTTTGATCTTCTATATCTCCAAATCTTAGTGTAAATTTCATCAATCTGATGAGAACTTTTGATCAAAAATCAAAAACTACATTATTCTACAGTTTGAGCCTATTTCACTGAGAACGGTTTTCCAAGAGATTTGTGCGAGTTCCGCATCAAAATATATAACTCTATTTATTTCAACGTAAGTTATAACCTTTCTATCACAAATTGAAAAAATTTTTCTTGTAAATGATAAATCTAAAAATTTTAAACGCAATTTCAGACAAACATTTTAGAAGCGAAGTAATAGATATCTGTTGGACTTCCATGGTCTTTATTTTTGTTGAATATCACGACGTTTCGACCAGTAGTTATCTCTAGCCGTTTTCAAGTGAAACTAAAACGGCTAGAGATAACTATTGGCCGAAAGGTCGTGATATTCAACAAAAATAAAGACAATGGAAATCCAACAGATATCTACTACTTCACAAGAAACATCATTGTCTATGACCTTCAAACAAAAACATTTTAGAACTTTTAAAATGGTTATAATTTTAATTGGAAGTTGTTAAATTATGAGATTTTATTTTATTTTATGGAAAAATTGTATGATAGATCAAAATGCTTATATACTTAAATATAAAAAAAATTCCCAAAAGAAATGATATTATAAATATTGTATAAAGAAATATAAATATCTTTAGAGATATAAAACTTCAGCGCACTTCGCTGATTTGGAAAGATCTAAAGCATTTAATTTGTCTTAAAAACATCAAGACAATTTTCAAAAATTATTGAATAGAAAAATGAGGTACAGGATATTCCTGAGTACACATCTTGTAAAAATGTGGAAATCATTCTTCTATTTGATGTTTAAAATATATTTGGTGGAATTATTTATACATTTTTCTTAGTTAATACGGCGCCTGTAGAATGCAATTTTATAAATTTCACCTTTCTAATTATTTGTGTGTGGGTGATTAACTATAGACCGGTGTTTATTATGTGTAATTTTTCTAAAATCTCTGAATTCCTACTTTCTTCTTGACTAAAAATTTAATCAGATTTCTTAAAGGAACGTCGACATTAGCTAATTTAATTGTTATAACTCAAGATATATTAGAGGTTATTCAATAAAACATTTCATCTTTTTTTATCAATCTATGACTATCGATTTTTGAAATTTCGGACTCTATAATATTATTATCACAGCGATTTGTAATAGCACGGTTGCTTCTAAACTTACCAAGGATGTCTTACTATATGTGGACGATAAAAGAGAATAAGTTTCTTACAAGACTACTTACATCTTTAGCCATGCATTAAGCAGATTGAAAAATTCAACATTACTATAAATCATCCCTATTTGTTAAATACAATCACTCACTCACTGTATTTGGGGTCATTGTTTTATTGTTATGTCCATGAGTCATAATCGGGTCCAAGTCAGCGCTTAGCAGACTTTATTAAACATTTTTCATAGGCTTTCAGTAAAATCATAATCATAAAAATCTTTAGAACCATGTTCGCTGAATAATTCTGTGTTGCGCGGAAGACCAAACTTTCTTAACAGAACTTCAGATCTCAAATGAAGATTCGTCATAAAATCTCTATCGATGTTCTCTTGCGTCCAGGTTTCAAATAGTAAAGCTTTTTGGCCTCGTTATTCAATACTAAATGGCATTTTCATCAAGCCGATAACAATTAATTAATCTTTATAATAACTAATAATTATAAACTGATAATAGAATAATTATAATGAAAAAGAAACAATAAATAAAAAACAATCTGCTGTCTTATTTATTTAACGAAGAAATAATTTTTAAACTGTTTCTTCGAAACTATAAAAACTTGATTATGAAGTAAAATATTTTCTAAGAAAAGAAACATATTCACATTTTAATATAAAGATTTGGTAAACAACATGAAATTAATCAATCTTATATAATAAGTAAGATAATTTAGATTCAGTTATAAAAATCTTCTAACGACTTCTCTGGTAAGTTTTGCCAAAAGACCTGTGATTCGTAGTTATGAGAGGACAGATATATTTTAAAACGTCATTTTTTTACCAATTCCATGTTGGAATGGGATTAGGAGTATTTTTTAAACAATTATTTAGTATTTTATGTTCATCGTATTCACCATTGTATTTTAAGTTAGTAGTTCTGCCTTGCTTAGGTAAATGACAGTAAACTGTAAAAATAAATACAGTCAAAATTGAACTGTAAGTTTTTGATATTTCCAATTCGAATTGATAATATTATTTTTTCGTAATATACAGGGTGTTCTCAAAGTTGAGTCATTTATTTTAATAGCTTGTGGAATTCGTAAATAGAAATCGACTTACTCAAAATTGTTTATATAAAAGTTGGCAAATAAAGAAATTATTAACAATTATTTAAAAAATTTAAAAGCTGTAATACAAACTTTACTGCATGATATTTTCAACCACTGCATTGTAAAAATTTTGTTTACTACACTGAACAGATTACATCTTGTTCTACAAAAAGTGCTCAAAATTGTCACCACTTTTTCGGTTAACTCAAAGTCTTGCTCGACGTATCTATGACTGACTGCACGCATCAAAAATAAAATCACGGTCTCCACGAATAACATCACAAGCAATTGCAATGGGCTGTTGTAGTTCTTCCACAGTATTCGC
This sequence comes from Diaprepes abbreviatus, assembly GCA_034092305.1. Lineage (NCBI taxonomy): Eukaryota > Metazoa > Arthropoda > Insecta > Coleoptera > Curculionidae > Diaprepes > Diaprepes abbreviatus. The sequence goes on from JASJET010000028.1 coordinate 15,081,113, forward strand.
TTCCTTACCGTGATAAACTATTTTTAATAGCCCCAGGGAAAAAAATCATAGGGATTTAGATCCGGGGAAAGCGCAAGCCATTTTGCCCTATCCATCTATTAGGAAACACATCATTTAAATGTTTGTGATCTGCTCTTCTGAAATGTGACGGAGCTCCATCAAGAAGAAGCCACATATTCTGTCTCACATTTAAAGGAACATCTTCTAATAATTGTGGCAGATTGTTTTGAAGAAAGTCTAAATAATTTTCACCTGCCAGTCGATTTGGAAAAAAGTCAGGCCCTATAAGCATGCAATTTACTACGCCAACCAAAAAATTTACTGAAAATCTGTAGAAAATGACTTCTTTTCACAACATGCCGATTTTCTACTGCTCAAACATAGTTGTTGTGGAAATTAGTTACTTCATTTCTTGTAAACGTGGCCTTATCAGTAGCCAAAATAAATTTGATAAAATTATCATCTATGTTGTACTGATGTAAGAGCCAGTGACAAAATTCAACTCTTCTTGGAAAATCATCTAGTTGCATGACTTGTACCCATTCATAATGGGTAGGATAAAGTTGTTCCTGTCGAAACGTTTTCCACACTTTACTACGAGCAACTTCTACATAATCTGCTGTAGACTTAACGCTCATTTTTGGGTCGTTTTCGACAATTTCTAATAATCCTTACTCGATCTCCACCATTTCAAGTAGAGGGGGTCTTCCAGAGTGACCTCCTCGTTGCTCCTATAAATACCTGGCGTCGCAAAGTCTTATAACTAAATTTACAAACATCCCCGGAGTCGGATGGATTCGTAAAGGAAATGTTAGCACTCCCCATAAGTTAATATTATAGCCATTAGTTCATGGTTTTCATAAACTTGTGTAGAAAAACAATACTTATATTTTTCAGTATATTTTTCAGTGGATAAAAGTAGTACATTTTGAAAACTATTGCTTTTTTACTTTGAAAAATAGATTTACTGCTTTCATATTCAGGATAAGTAACCAATTTGAAATATTCGAAAAAATTTGAAAATTAATATCTTATTAAAATAATATTCTTAATAATTAATTGATGTAGAAAAACATCGGAAAAATCTATGAGAATCAAAATTAATAAAAGGCTGTAAAGGAAGTTGACTGCCTTTTACCTAATCACAGCAGAATTCCTCTATTAACTTCAATTTGTTTATTTCTATATTAGCTAAATAAAGTTTATCAGTCTTATCGTGATTGGTGTTTCTATTTTTTACAGACGGAAAGCCAACAAAGTATTAAAAGTCATGAATATCCACGACTTTTATATTAACCTTTTTTCTTGCTTCTTCTACAAAAAAACGCAAAACCAGGAAAATCTTAATTTTTTTTTTATCGAGCATTCAACTTGATGAAATAAGTCCGCTGACAAAAATGTATGTTCAGAATCAAAATAATTAATTTCAATTGCTTGGATATAAGGAAAAAAGGAAGAAAAGCTTCATTTTTATTTTGGGCATCTCTTCTTTACTATGCTCTCGTATTTCTTGGCATCATATTACAGCCAATAATTCAATATTAACTTGATTTCTACCAACAGGAAATTTTGTGTTGTAAGCTTGTTTGGGAATATAACTTATTTAAAAGATTCAAAACGAGGTAGTATTATTACTTTAGTGTGCAGATATATAAAGTGCTTTGCTGTCTTACGTCATTTAAGTTCTTTCTTGGTAATATTTTCTAGTTTGTTTATATTTACTCTCATATATCATTCATTCTTTACACTTATCACAATTGTCATTAACATTTTGATTTGAATAATCTGATTGATTCGTGATCAAGTTTCGTAAAATGTATATTTCAGTATGTTTCGTATGATACATTAATTCTTCTTTGGAAAATTTATATATCAAAGAAATGGTTCAATCAGTAGTTAGATATCTTACGTTTCGTACATGCTCACGTTGAAAATGCGAAACACTTGGATTTAATCTTTTGATTTTTTTATCTTATCAATTTTATTAGGAGAAAAATTTTTTACCACGTTCATTTTGAGAAGATTTAACTGGATGGTATCATTTAAAGGCACGTCAGCATGAAGAACGTCAGAACATTCATTAATTTTTTTGTAAAAAACATAGTTATTGGAAAAAATGTTTTACACAGCACTTCATCTTTTCCTTCATCCAAAAATTTTTAAATAAATTATACGTTTCTGGGAGAATTTTCTGATTTTTTATCCACTTGTTCTCTTGTTCAAGTATTTTCTATAAACAATCATCTATAGATCACAACAGTACAGTTTCAAAACTACTGCTTTCTTACTTTGAAAAATACTGCTTTGTATTCAGGAAGTTTAACCGATTTGAAATATTTGACATACTGAAAAAATGAACATTATATTGAAATAACATTCTTAATAATTATTTTTTAATTGTTATGTAGAAAATTATCGAAAAAATCTATCTGTTTCAAAATTAATAAAAGGCACTAAATTAAATTTTCTATCCTTTATCTAAGCTCGACAATATGTTACAGTTTTGTTATTTCATGAACAAAACTATAAATAATTTTACCAAAATACCAACAATCAAGCCAATACTCACCATAAATTATATTCTTATTTTCATCAAGTAGCCTCTTTAATACATATAAAATAAAAACTAAAAGTTTTTGTCACTGTCACACCAAAAACCGGTTTTGTAAAAAAATCAAGTGTGCCTAGAAATGTATCAAACACTCCACTTTTGCCACTTTCATCAAGGGTGTAGTTAGTTAATCTTTTGTTTTTTTCTTGGCGCTCTTGAGTGTCAGTAGAGAGAGTCTGGGCGAAGCCTTGGTTGCGAAAACTGGCAGAAACCCAGAAAGCAGAGATTTTTTGCTGATTTTCTCAGAGTACAATACTACTTTTATTCCTGTTTGCAGCTAAAATCATAGTTTAGTGCGTTAAGGCATCATTTGCCAGATATTGAGGATAAACAAAGTTTTATTGTATTCGTTTTTCGATAAGTACAGTTTAGTGAAAGTGATCTCACCTAAGAAGTTAAAACACGATCATTGTGACTTTAAATACTTGGTGCACCCTTAAAGACAATCAGGTACATGCCACAAACAGTTCTTATTATACCGGGACTTTGCCATCCTGTTTAAAATTAGATTTGCCTACCAGAGCCAACATATTACACACCACTGCTCCATAAAGGCCATCGGCTATCCAGCTTGTCGAAAGTGTTTGGATTTAATCACAAAACAGCCTTTCAGGTATTAGAACTTCGTAATAAACAGTGAAATTACCGGTTTTAATGCATACTTTCCTTTTTCCCCTGTGATTGGGAAGTAATCAGACTTTATGCGAGCAATTACAGGACATTTTATTTTTAAATTTCATTTAAAATACCTTGTAAACCGAAGGTATACGTATACACTAGGTAATTTAAAACATCACTTCACATATTAATAGTCCAGCACTTTTAATTAGGCTTAAGTAAACATAATTTTAGACTAAATCGGCGTTCTAGATAATTCGTTAGTGCAAAATTCAACCGTACTCAAAAAGTAAGGTTAATCAGTTTAGCCAAAACTGAAAATTAAAGCTGGACCTACATCTAAACCGACTTGGCGTATGGCGCAGATGACGTCATACTTGTAGTAGGGTTGTACATTGTTTCTTTGTTTTTTTTTTGTTATGATCCATTTAGCAAATAGTCACATATTTCTTTAGTTTAAACCTGTAATTCAAAATCCCTTTTTTTTATTGTTAAATATAGATTTTAATTGTTTTTGGAATCGGTGTTTTATTTTTGGATCCAGTTGTTTCCTGTTTTCGATAAGATCATCGCTTCTTCTTACTGACGGGCCTAAAACAGGTGGCGCTTTAAATTTAAATAACCCCCCCTAATCTCCGGCATGCTAGCCTAGGCACTGCCCTAAAAGAAGGAGCGATCAACTCTAAAAAAAATAACCACCTGTACAGAAGCATTAAATATTTAATTTTCATTCATTCTTTTTCATTTTAATTCTTTTTTCTCTCCCGTGACGTGGCAAATATGATATTTAAATGCGCAACACGGTTTTATGAAAATAATTATATACTCCATATGTGCGGTATAAATAGGAGTATACGTCTGTTGTAACATATGATAATCTGGAAAGGGTTTTAAGAAAATTCTTAAAATATCATAATATTAGAAGAACTCATTTACTAAAATGCTACATATTCTCTATACTGCTGTATGGTGTGGAATCTTGGACATTGACGGAGGCTGCATGTAAACGACTAGAGGCTTTTGAAATGTGGTGGTGTTACCGACTTATGATGAGAATATCTTGGACACATCACGTAACCAACGAAACTGTTCTGCAGCGCATGCAAAAGGAGAGAGAAATCATGTGGATTTTAAAGAAAGGAAGTTAGCATACTTTGGACATAAAATGCGTAACCAAAAATAGGAACTGCTACAATTGGTTATGCAAAGCAAGATGGATGGTAAGAGAGGCCCCGGAAGAAGACGAATTTCATGGCTACATAATTTGCGACAATGAAAGCCGCTGTCAATAAAGTAATATGGGCCAGAATGATGGTCAACGTCGACTGAGGATAGGGCACAAGAAGAAGAAGAAGAATTTAAAGGTCAACAGGAGGAATAAAATCTTCGCAAGATAGCTGGCGCAAGAGGGTTAAAGTTAAAGGGGATTAAGTTGAAAAATAAAATTATTCAAAAAATTGACTTTTGTTTCATTGTTAGAGAAGAAACTTTTCTAATGCATTTTCTTGCAAACAGCAAGATTCTTTGGTCATGATAAATGGATTCAACTAGTTTGACCAATATTTTACACTAAAATATGATGGAGCCTCGTCCCCATATTCGTTCATCAATATTTTCAGGATAACTATATTTCTGATAAGACGACTCCTTAATTTCAGAAAACCCATTTTTTGTTACAAAACATTTCATAAAATATAAAATTATTGACCGAATTGAAATCAAATATGATACTTAAGTAAATAAGTTTTTACTATGAAAAGTTACTAGGCAACGCATCGTGAGTTGTTTCTATCACGGCTAAATGGATATTTTTTCTACTATCTCTCATAATAAAAAAAGTTAAAAAAGATGAAGGAAGAGAAGGAATAACAAGTATCGCATCTCTTAACCCGGTCCTGCCAACAGAGTTAAAAGGAAATTATAATTACTATACTTTAAAATCTGTATGTGCCCAGTCAGTAAGAAAGAAGAAACAAACTAGTAATTAAGTAATTACTTCTTCTATAATTGCGCATTTTACTCAAGCATCATTAGTGAACAGGATTTTAGTAATCAATCAATAAATTTGAAGTCAATAATAATTGATTTCCTGGACAGTTTTCATTTTATAATTTTTTTCATTTAAATTACAGTACACGGTACATCAATATGAAAATGATAGAACTGTTTACTCCATGTGTCGGTCAAACCATTTAACTCCCATACACATAAAATAAATACTGAAGATGCCCCATAAAAGCAATGAGTAGAATATGATCTCAACAAAGAGAAACAGCAACAATAAAATCGTATAAGTTCATCTCCTCGTGCCCGAAGGCCTCTAAACTCATACGTTAAGTGCTTTAGTTTTATTGGTTGTTTTGAACAATCCCTTTCAAGACTGTACGCGGGCAACCAGGGTGTGTAGCCATTTTAATTTTGGTTTGATTTTTAAGTGTTTTGTAATTTATTTTATCAAGTGAATATTCTCTAAGAACTTTAAATTTTTGAAAAATTACTCAGCGCAAATATTTCTTATGTGACGAAGAAAGGAGCCAAAGAGTACCTTTTAAAAGGTTTTGTGATTTTTTAAAATGCCGTTGAGTTTGTGCAAATATCTTACCTTTGCTTCGAGATATTCAATTCTGAAAATTTCACATTGCATGAATTTTCGAGATCAATAAGCTTTAAGCGACAATTTTGATAAAACATGAATATTTCAATCAAAGCATCACTTAATCCAAATTTATCATCAGTTTTGCAAAATAAATTGTTTAAGCAACTTGTTTTAATGAATCTTAAACAATTAATTTTGCAATTTATAAAACTGTCGAATAATCATTAGAAAATAATTAAGAATGTATATCAAGAATTCATAAAACCATATTCTATAAATTCAAAATCTACAAATACCTATCGTTAAAGAGTTTACATTTAAATTGCAAAATTTGTTATTTATTACTTTATTTATAACAAAATACATCGTAATAACGGAAACGATTCCTTTGAACGTATTTATTTTTGTAAAATGTAATGGAGGCATTTATTTAAAATAAAGAAATTTGCAATAATCTGTTTAAAAAAATTGTTTAAATATATTTATTGATTCATGACGTATCATAATTGTCGCTTAAAACCTTATCAGTTACGAAAGGTGAAGGTTTTCAATACTTGAAAAATTCATGCAGATTGAAATCTTCAAAACTGAACATCTTGAAAAAAAAAAAAGATATTTGAGCAAGCTCAGAGGCATTTGAAAGAGTAATTCTTCTATTTCCAATACCTAGTCCAACACTCCACTACAATAACTGTACTTGCTTATATCGCAATATACAATGTATTTCTTGATCTCTAATTCCGTCAATAAAATACTGTACCTGCTGGGTAAACCAGATGAACAAGAAGTCGGACATCTGTTTCATGTTCTTGCAAACTTCCTCCATTTCTCTGATGTCTATGACTGATATAACTGAAGCTGATGTTAATCTTGTACTTCTCCTGTGTCATGTCGCACAATTGATTCAATACTTTTTACGTCTTGCAAACATCTCCAATATCTTGTCGCATGTCGCCTATATCCTTCTTACACTTTTGAGTTTGTCCCAATATAGAATGATCGACTTTTTGCTGTCCTTGTAAAATGACCTCCTGTATTTATTTATAAAGGCGACGTTCTTTTTCTTCTTGTTTTTATTTTAGACGAGATGATTCTTCTTCTTTTTGGCGATATTCTTGTTCTTTTTGATAATGTTTTTTCTTTATCTTGTTTTTATTTTGGACAATATTATTCTTTTTTCAGGCGACGGTCTTCATCTTCTTGTTTTTCTTCTAAACGATGTTGTTTTCTTTTTGTCGACGTTCTTCTTCTTCTTATTTTTCTTTTAGACGAAGTTGTTCTTCTTTCTAACGACGTACTTCTTCTTCTTGTTTGTCTTTAAGGCGATATTTTTCGATAGGTTCCATAATATCCGCCAATGATTTGTTTATTTGCTCAATTTTGGCTATTTACTCTCTAGTACTTACCATAGAATGTAATAGAATTTTATTGAAAATTCGATTCTAAGCTTCTTTCTTCATGATAAATTCGATGGTGAAGTCAATTTTTTGCTATCTTTTGTAGTTTTCAAATAGAATGTTCTACAACTTTGTGAAAATCTAAGCTTGATTATTGATAGCAGATGCGATGGCGAGGTCTGTTTTTCGCTACCTTTCGGAGTTTTAGAATAAAACGTTATAGAACTTTATTGAAAATTAATCTTATTTTCTTACTTGATGACTAATCCAAGAGTGAAATCCGTTTTTCTTTTTCTCTTTTGGTTTATCTTTTGGAAATTCGGTGAGAATACTCACTTCTGACACCAATTGTTACGATTTAATCTCGTTATTTTCCTCGCTGGGTTCGAATAAAACACAACCCCTTTCATTATTAAGAAACAACCCTTTAAAAATTATTTAACATTTTCACATTTTAATACAAACTAAACTAACTACTCATATCCTATCCCTATTAATATATCTATAGAATCTACTAGAATATATAAGAATACCAGAAACATAACAAATTCTAAGGACTCCTCGATAAAATATTTCTTTCATTATATTATAATAACGATGATTCATTGATACAATATTTCCACAAGGGTGCATCAAAATAATATTTCCACAAAGCCGCATCAAAAAAATATCCTAGTATATCTTTACTATATTTATCTTTTAATTCATGATTACTAAAGAATGATAGTATCCAGAATTACCTAAACTTACAAAAATATTGGTTTAACAACAGTAGCTATCGATGTTAAATGAAAAATATTGGATCATAATGAAAATCAATTTTTTTATAATAGTTTAAATCGTAATTTATATCGTGTAAATTTTTGAGAATTCAATTTTTAAAAATGTAAAAATTTGTACAGACTCTTATGGAAATAAGGATCTTGGCACTTTCCTTTCAATTATAAATAACAAAATTTAAGATTAACCTGCTTTAAAATGGAGTTGAAACGCTTGGCAACGTAACAGAAGTGCGCACTTTAGATATTTGCAAATATGAAAATTTTGACCCATTGATATTTTGAAATAGTACAAATTAATTAATTATATATATATATATATATATATATATATATATATATATATATATATATATATATATATATATATATATATATATATATACTTTTCAGAGTGGCAAATTTACCAGCATCTTATGAGTGATATTTTACAATTTTGTAAATTTATTTATTATGAAATAATGAGGTTACCATATCACATACTAGTTGCTATCTACCGATTTTAATGAATTGAATGATGTCTCATATTTAATTATTTTTTTTTGTATTTCAGTGATAGATGCCTTGCAAACTGTTGGTTTTAAGTTCTATTATTTTTTTGGTATTTTAATTTAGTTTGTCAAATATTGGCTATTACACTTTATTTAACTCACGTTCGTGTTTAGAGAATGACGAAAACACTTTAAATATTTTCTGAACTCTTAATTTTTTTATTTTAATATTCGTATTAATATTAATTAACCTGTATAATATAATTGTTTTAATTATTACTGCTTATTGTTTGATAATTAGATTAACATTTTGTAATTACTCTGAAGGACGTTTCAATACTTTATTAATATTAGGATATTTATATTATCATATTAACCTATTTTTACAAAACTTAATAATAACGGTCAAAAAAAATTCGAAATATAAATCATAAAGTACGACATGAAATTTAGAATTAAAAAAACTTGACCCTAAAATATCAGAACTTTATGAAAAAAAAAATGGGGGTGATAATGATTCTTCTAAGATGAAACGTCTAACAAAAAGTCAATAAACAGTTTTAAGTTCATTAAAAGTTGCTTGAAAAATGTTTTATCAGCTTCGTTTTAACTTTAATATTAATGTTAAAAAATTAATTGAAAATTGGTTTCTTTACAATAACTCGAACATTTCTGACAGTAATATCGTTGATTCTTATATTACGAAACTTTTTTTCCTTTTAACCAAATTCGTACCTCTTATTGTTCAGAGATTATACTGGTCCTCCTTGTCTATGGCAGAGAAAATTAAGGATAAAAACTAAAGATAAGGCCTTGAAATTTATTAGACGGATAATTTCCTCCCGAAAATAAGCAAAATTTTATATTTTTTAATAAAATGATTTTATCCTTATTTGGGTATTTTCAAAATTTAAAATATGACTGAGATATTGTTCTTCAGTTTTAGACATGGTTAGTGAAATATGGGATTGACTCTTTATTTTAAAAATTATATTTATTTAATTTTTCAGTCGTATCCAGTTTACACAAGACTACCAAATAAAAAAAGTCTAGCAATACATAAACCTAATTACTCACTATATACTTTTCTTAAATACACTATAACTATATTAAATTGCTATCGATTTAAGGATGCATCATAATATTACATAAAAAAATAATATATTCATAATTTTTATAAAGAATTTATAAAAATAATATTAATAAACATATATATATATATATATATATATATATATATATATATATATATATATACATATATATATATATATATATATATATATATATATATATATATATATATATATATATATATATATATATGTATTTATAGCCAGTAAAAAGCAATTAAAATAAATAAAATTTTGGGTTTGTTTTAAATACGAAAAAATTATTGCTTATTAACTATATTTACCTTCTGTTGAGCTAATATTTTTAAAGTCACTTTAAACCATTAAAATAATTTTGATAGTTCGAATTATAAAATCAACCGTAAAAATTATTCGTCTGGAAAAAATAATATAAAAAGTATTGTTATAGAATACGCCTATTTTAGTTTATTTCAATAAATTTTATTAAGCTAATAAACCATAAAATTGCTCGAGACATGTAAATATCTTATTCAGATGTATAAACAACAATCTACTTGATTCCTATTATTTTTATTTTCCGATAACTATGCACGTTTTTTGTCACAAGTTCATTTCATTCAATAATTCTTATTAGTGACTTAATACATACTAATAATAAAATGGAGAGCAGTAATTAATTTGATGTTCACAAAGGATAAAACTAATGTAAGCTATATAGTTCACTGATCCATAACAGCTGGACTGTTTTAGGCTTTAGAAGGCAAAAAATGGCACGAAACTGTGCCTTTGTGCCCATCTCGCCCCATCATAATTTTTAAAAGCTTTTTTTTAAATCTCTACGATTTCCTATTATCGATAGTACTGGTTCGATGCCATTTTTCAATTTTGTGGGTTTTTTTCACTTATCGTCTCTTTATCAAGAATTAAATGATTTCTTCAACCAACGATTAAGTTTACTATGGAAAAGAAGGTAACTGCTCAGTTGGCCTTCCTGGATATAACGTCAGGTCAAATAAAATTATTAAAACTTCAATATGCAGGAAGCCAGCACACATAAGACAATATTTTAACCATGCTTCTAACCATTCTGTTGTAACTATATGCAACCCTTAAATTCATGTAATCTATTTGTACCAATAGAGATTCACCTGAAAAAGAAAATATTAAGTCAGATGGAGCTTCGGAAGATTTCGTCCGTATAATTTTAAAATAAAATAGGAAATCCTCGGCAATGCGTTGATAAATATATTACTCTTATGTTAAAAAGTTCGGAGATCTCTAATGGAAAACTCCGGATCCGAAAAATGACGACAGCGCTGTTTCGTCCTAGTCTGGGACTCTCAGGCCATTGCGATCGGTACAAACCATCCTCACATGGCGGTGTACAACATTGTTGTTTTGTGTTACTCGTGTATTATTGAGTGATCCATCGAGATGTCGCCACTATGTCTTATTTACTGTTTCTCAATCGTGCAATGGCCTGATGAGTCTCATTCTAGAACGAAACAACGCATTTGTCAATTTTTAGACCCGGAGTTTTTCCATTCTCTTGGAGATGTCGGCACTTTTTAAGATAGGAGTAATATTTATCAAATATATATACATATATATATATATATATATATATATATATATATATATATACATATATATATATACATATATATATATATATATATATATATATATATATATATATATATATATATATATATATGGTGTTTTCGTAAAGTAGCGAATAAATTCTGTATAAAATAAATCGGTTTGACGCTCGGACCATTCGAATTTTATTTTTAGTTTAGATTTTCTTTGGGTGTTACCGAAATATGTAGAATAATTCAGGAAATATCTAAGATGTCATCGATAATTTTTTTCAATAGCAAACCCCATTTTTTATTTCAGGATCAGAGCGGGGAGATTTTTTTACAAACGACAAGGTAACTATGTTGGTTTCATAAGGAAATTATTTAGAAAAATTACTGTAAAACTTTAAAATATAATAAAGGTTTTGGTACCGTTTAAATTAATGTTCTAACTGGACATCGTTGATAATTTGACAATAGCCAAGTCGATGAATAAATTCTGTTCGAACATTGTCGATGACAGCTGAGGTTATGTTTCGTACTCCTTGACGTATTCGAACTTTCAGGACTAGATTGTCGGACTGGGTCAAGTATACTTTAGTTTTTAAGTATCTCCACAAGAAATAATCAAGGAAGATCAAATCTGATGATCTGGCTGGACAGTCAGTTGTGTCTCTTTTGCCTATTCAGAAAAACCTCATCCAAATAACCACGGAGAGGAAAAAGAGATCACGTTGAAACATATCGGGTTCTTGTGGGTCTAGGTACTAGTGCAGAAATGAAAGTATTTTGAAGAAACTCCACATATCTCTCTCCAGTAAGGGTACTGTTAAAGAAATATGGACCTAGGACCGTCAACTATGCCGCATCATACTTGCTCTATTTAATGGTTTTGGGTGATTACTGCTGTAAACCAATGAAGATTCTTAGGTACCCATAAAACAGAAATATAATTAAATAAACATTCGAATACACTTGTTTCAGCTACTAAGAACGATAAATACTTATTTTTTGAAAATAAGAAACTTTGTAAACATATTTAATATCGTTAATGTTATTACAGGTGGGTAGGTGGAAAATATTATAAATTAATGAAATTTTTCTGGGAAATTTCCTTATGTAGTCAATGTAGGATTTACAATTGAAAAACATATTGATGACGTCTTAGCTCCTTCTTGAGTTACCCTGTATATTTCAGTACTACGCAAAAAACTCTAAAATGAAAATAAAATTCTATGGGTCCCAGCGTTTTTCATAAAATATACCTATTTAGATCATCTTGATAAAAAGTTTTACTTACCATCGGATTTAAAAATCAGTAACTACAGTTTGTTCAAAATATTCAACAATATAGAGTTAATCTTAAATAAAAATACTCTTATTTCTAATTTTTTTACAAATTTTATTTAATCAAGTTGTGCCAAAATGGAAACTGAGCCTAAATTTGGGTTTAAAAAAAATTGAAAATAAACTTTCACCAAGAAATAAACAGCCAGATTTACTAAGAAGGTTTAAGCCTTAAACTTGATCTAGTTGCCATGAAAAATTTTCCAATCGGAGAGTTTTGTTTTGCTTAAGATATTGTCATAATTTGCATTACATATGTCAACAAATAAACGCTTATATAGGTACATTGAGGATAAAAAGTTAGCGATTAAGTCTCGAAACACGTAAGAGAAATAGTTGTATCCCGAAAATAAATAAAATTCTCCATTTTTGCCGTTCCAGTTATAAAAAAAATAATTTTCTATGCTTCCATTTTTAAGGTTTACAACTTGCTTAACTTGTTAGTTTAAACATTCTGTTGTCAATTTAGAACGGTTGTAAAGTTAGACCATGTTAATAAATTCGGGGATAATTTTTAAGCTAAAGTATTTTTATAAACATTCCTATTTTTAATTGAACAGGAGAATAAATTCGACAATGGTTATTGCGATGTCAATGTCAACGTAACAGTCATAATTTCTGTTTTACTAAAAAGTAATTACTAAATAACAAATTAACTATGTGAACCTTAGAACAACGGATTTACCTAGCAAAATCTTATGGAGGTGGATATGTATCTTCTCGATATGCTATTAAAATAATTCAAATAAATGTATAAAAATATTTACGTAATTCGAAAAGCCGTGCATAAGTTAATTCTAAATATTAATGCTACAAGGGATGCAAAAAATCAAGAAGGTAAAAAAGCAGTACAACCATGATGGCGCTGCTATCTTGGTAGTTCTTGACTCAATGCAACTAAATCCATAATTATTCTTAAAGAAAAGAGCAGAGACTTGAGACATAATTAGCAAGTCTCATATTCTTAATATTTTAGTAAGCAACAAATTTTGGGCATTCATTCCATTGTTTATTACCCAACTGCAACATAGAAATCATGCTCGCCGTTTGAAGTTTTGTTTGATAATGGGTGAAAATATTTTTGTTAATAGATTCTTTTATAGGATTTTTTTTCTTTCTACGAGTCAACTTTTACGATCAATGGGGTAGTCTCTCCACAAAATTGTATGTATTGCGCACAGGAAAATCCTAATTTAGGCTTGCCACTCAGCCAAAAATTAAAAAAAAAATGTTTTGTGCGGTTATTTTACAAAAAAAACAAAACAACAATTTTTGTAATTATTAACAATATTTTTGTTTATAACAAATCCTGACCATTTTTCGTAGTCAGGATATCAAAATTGATATAAAAAACTTTAATGAAGCCATGTTCCTTCATCGGTTACGAAAACCCACTGGGCTCCCAGATTTCTAATATATTTACCATACTAGTATGAATTCTTTATCACTGCATGGCTTTCCAATTCTTTTATTTTTATGGAAAACGACTCTAGAAAAAGAAACTATTTGGCAGACTGGCTTGAAATTTCATATGTAGTCATAAGAAGGACGGAACATTCCAGCAACAGCACATATTTTCTTATATCAACATCATCTATATGGCAGTCTAGAAACGTTTTAAGTCACCTTTTAGGAACATATAAAAGAATATTACAGCGATTTTTTTTTTAAGTTGTGGAGCAGAGTTGCAATTTTATTTTAATAGTCTCAATATCGTAAACAAAAGACTTGCAGATTTCTATAAATATAACTTTTATTTTTCATTTTCATGAGAGAAATAAGCTTCCGAAGTCCAAGTCATATACTAATCAATACCCTGTATATAAAAGTAGACATATGTGAACGCAGAATTTTTTTTTTCATATTATATTAATAATATTGTATGTAGTATGGTTAAATTTATTCGTTCCGTATTTCAAATATAATTTTTACAAAGTAAATAAATTATTCTTATTTATTTGATAAAGGATGTAGGTTTTTTTTCGTAATGAAGTTTCTACGTGGTTATTGTCCGTATCGAATGCGTGCTTAGGATTTAAAGTTGGTCAGTTTATTGAACTTGCTTCTGGTCGATAAAAATCTCTTTTGTTTTTTTTTTCTATTTGGGATTTCTAATGTCACTAATAGGGGAAAAAATTCCATACACCTAAGAAAAACTTTTTTTTATTCTTTTATATTTGCATTAACTGTGCTCAAAATTTAGGAAAATTACAAGTATCGTCTTTATAATAAAGAAGATTTAGAGATGTTAGATGCAGTGACTTTTAAAGTAAAATATAACATTTTTATAAAAAAATTGAACCGACTTCTGTAAGTACACTAAAAAAGGAAAAATAACTAGAAATTTTTATATGAAATTGAAATTTTTGAAGTCGATGCCAAACTAATACCTGACAAAATTTGATTCGCATAAACAGATTAAAAATACTTTATTTGTAATTGCTTTCTTACCATAATTTGTATATATTAGTAGTTATTTATTTCATTTAGAAATAATTTGGCGCCGACTTCAAAAATTTCAATTTCAATTAAAAATTTATAGTTATTTTTCCCTTTTTAGCGCACTTTTAGAAGTCGGTCAAATTTTTTTATAAAAATTTTATTTTTCGATTTTTAGTTTTGAATTCTTTATGATATTCATAAATTATTTGAACTACGTGCTAATCGTGATTAATTAATATACCTCGCAATGACTCCAAGATGGCAAAAAAGTACCCAATTTATCCAGAATTGTAAATCACCCTGAAATGAACCACTAAAAATTCTTTGATTCTTACAATTCTCCAAATACCAATGAAATTGTGTCAAACAAATATTCATTCTGTCATAGTAAATCCACTATCCTAAATTTCAAATTAATTTCAGATTGGTAATATAGGCCCCAAAGCCTTCCAATATCGATATATAAAGAATTTGAGACGTAAATTTCTTAGCTCGATATATTTTATATTGCATATTGAGTTTGTACATGCCCCAAGAACCCGCAATATCAATTTTAGATAAAACCGGAAAATGTAAAATTTTTAGTCTTTCATATTGTTTCTTATCAACCTAATAGTTGTAAAAAATTAACTTCGTATTCGTAATACACCACCCCCAACGCCCTAATACCAAATCTGAAAAAATGTGAATAAGGTAAAAGTTTCAACCCACCATATTGCATCCTCCATATTGAATTTCAAAAAAATAATTTTAACGTCTTAATCTAATCTAAATCTAAACCCTTCAAAGCCTTCTAGTACCAATTTTAGATGAAATCCAGAAAATTAAATTTTCTAAACGATCATATTGCATCTGACGTATTAGATTTTCTGAAAATAATTTTATATTCGCTATTTACATCCTCAAAAACGATTCAGTTCCACATTTGAACAAAATCGAAAAATGTAAAATTTTTATAACACCATATTGAATCCGCCAGATTGAGTTTTTCAAAAAAATATTTTAATTTCTTTATTAGCACTAACAAAAATCCCTCCATACTAACTTTAGACAAAATCGGGAGATGTAAAATCTTTAATCCGCAATCTTAGATCCGCAATATTTAATTTTTTTTTTAAATAATATCAGATAAGTAATGTGCTATCCCAAAAACTCCCTCATAACAATTTTGAAAAAATGGGTCAAAATTAATTTTTTATCCACTATATTGGATACGCCATATTGAATTTTAAAAAAATAATTCTAGATTCGTCATTTGCGGCCCCGAAAACTCCCCCGTACCAATTTTGGTGAAAATCGGCCAAAATTGATTTTTGTCCGCCATATTAGATTCGCCATATTGAATTGTTTATTAATAATTTCAGACTCATTATGTGAGACCCTGAAAACTCCCCCATACCAATTTTGGAGACAATTGGACAAAATTGATTTTTTCGTCCGCCATATTGGATCCGCCATATTGAATCTTTTAAAAATAATTTTAGATCCGTCATGTACGACCTCGAAAACTCCCCCGCACCAATTTTGGAGAAAATCGGACAATATCGATTATTTTCCCGCGATATTGGATTCGCCAATTTTTTAAAAATGTTTTGAATTCGTAATGTGCGATCTCTAAAATTCCTCCATACCAATTTTGGAGAAAATCGAACAAAATTTAATTTTTTTGTCCGCCATATTGGATCCGCCATATTGAATTTTTTTAAAATAATTTCAGATTCGTTGGGTACAACCCCGAAAATTCCTCTATATCAATTTTGGAAAAAATCGAACAAAATTGATTTTTTTGGCCGCCATATTGTAAGCGCGATCTTGGATATTACTGCATCAATTTCGTCCAAAAAAATATGGGACCACCGCAGCAACTTCTTGAATATAACGTAAAGAATTTGATTCAAATCGGTGCGACCGTTCCGGAGTAATCGGTGTACATACATAAAAAAAAAACATACGCGACGAATTGAGAACCTCCTTCTTTTAGAGTCGATTAAAAAAGCGCCCCCTTTTTTAAAGCGATATTTAAGAGGTTGAAAATTAATTTTTTCTTTTCCCCTGACAAGATATGAAAGTTTAGGCCTTCACTAAGAGATTGACCTTTGTGGACGTCAAAATGTTCACTCCAAAAAAAAGTTATAATAATCAACATTATGCGTCTTGGGATTAACAGTTAGCAGTTTCTTTATGATATTCATAAATTATTTGAACTACGTGCTAATCGTGATTAATTAATATACCTCGCAATGACTCCAAGATGGCAAAAAAGTACCCAATTTATCCAGAATTGTAAATCACCCTGAAATGAACCACTAAAAATTCTTTGATTCTTACAATTCTCCAAATACCAATGAAATTGTGTCAAACAAATATTCATTCTGTCATAGTAAATCCACTATCCTAAATTTCAAATTAATTTCAGATTGGTAATATAGGCCCCAAAGCCTTCCAATATCGATATATAAAGAATTTGAGACGTAAATTTCTTAGCTCGATATATTTTATATTGCATATTGAGTTTGTACATGCCCCAAGAATCCGCAATATCAATTTTAGATAAAACCGGAAAATGTAAAATTTTTAGTCTTTCATATTGTTTCTTATCAACCTAATAGTTGTAAAAAATTAACTTCGTATTCGTAATACACCACCCCCAACGCCCTAATACCAAATCTGAAAAAATGTGAATAAGGTAAAAGTTTCAACCCACCATATTGCATCCTCCATATTGAATTTCAAAAAAATAATTTTAACGTCTTAATCTAATCTAAATCTAAACCCTTCAAAGCCTTCTAGTACCAATTTTAGATGAAATCCAGAAAATTAAATTTTCTAAACGATCATATTGCATCTGACGTATTAGATTTTCTGAAAATAATTTTATATTCGCTATTTACATCCTCAAAAACGATTCAGTTCCACATTTGAACAAAATCGAAAAATGTAAAATTTTTATAACACCATATTGAATCCGCCAGATTGAGTTTTTCAAAAAAATATTTTAATTTCTTTATTAGCACTAACAAAAATCCCTCCATACTAACTTTAGACAAAATCGGGAGATGTAAAATCTTTAATCCGCAATCTTAGATCCGCAATATTTAATTTTTTTTTTAAATAATATCAGATAAGTAATGTGCTATCCCAAAAACTCCCTCATAACAATTTTGAAAAAATGGGTCAAAATTAATTTTTTATCCACTATATTGGATACGCCATATTGAATTTTAAAAAAATAATTCTAGATTCGTCATTTGCGGCCCCGAAAACTCCCCCGTACCAATTTTGGTGAAAATCGGCCAAAATTGATTTTTGTCCGCCATATTAGATTCGCCATATTGAATTGTTTATTAATAATTTCAGACTCATTATGTGAGACCCTGAAAACTCCCCCATACCAATTTTGGAGACAATTGGACAAAATTGATTTTTTCGTCCGCCATATTGGATCCGCCATATTGAATCTTTTAAAAATAATTTTAGATCCGTCATGTGCGACCTCGAAAACTCCCCCGCACCAATTTTGGAGAAAATCGGACAATATCGATTATTTTCCCGCGATATTGGATTCGCCAATTTTTTAAAAATGTTTTGAATTCGTAATGTGCGATCTCTAAAATTCCTCCATACCAATTTTGGAGAAAATCGAACAAAATTTAATTTTTTTGTCCGCCATATTGGATCCGCCATATTGAATTTTTTTAAAATAATTTCAGATTCGTTGGGTACAACCCCGAAAATTCCTCCATATCAATTTTGGAAAAAATCGAACAAAATTGATTTTTTTGGCCGCCATATTGTAAGCGCGATCTTGGATATTACTGCATCAATTTCGTCCAAAAAAATATGGGACCACCGCAGCAACTTCTTGAATATAACGTAAAGAATTTGATTCAAATCGGTGCGACCGTTCCGGAGTAATCGGTGTACATACATAAAAAAAAAACATACGCGACGAATTGAGAACCTCCTTCTTTTAGAGTCGATTAAAAAAGCGCCCCCTTTTTTAAAGCGATATTTAAGAGGTTGAAAATTAATTTTTTCTTTTCCCCTGACAAGATATGAAAGTTTAGGCCTTCACTAAGAGATTGACCTTTGTGGACGTCAAAATGTTCACTCCAAAAAAAAGTTATAATAATCAACATTATGCGTCTTGGGATTAACAGTTAGCAGTTTCTCGGCAACAAATTACCAAATTTGCTTTTATAAAATATAAATTTGTTCAGAAAGACGAGGGCTTTCTTTTAAAAGCAAAAAAATTTCAAAAAAACCGTTAATTTTGCAATAAATAATTGTGAATTATGAACGAACAGCTCAAATTGTAGGTTTTTAAAATCTCTACAACCTTTATTTGAAGCTTTTTTCCAAAATGTGTTCCTTGGCTTATACATTCAAAGAACCTGTTTTAGCCAAATTAGAAAATATAATAGGTCAACTTTAAATAATGAATTTATCTATTAAAATAAATTTTAGTGGTCATACGAAGGAAAATACTTAAACTGCTATAAAATTAGCAACGAGTTTGCTTGTAATCAATTATAAGAAATTACTCATAACATTCTATTAGACATCAAAAGAAGTATCCTACTACCGTTTATATTCTATTGTTTAATACTTTTTTTAGCTTTTGTCTAAGAAAAAAGAAAACCGAAAATCATTTAGTGACCCTCACCTTGAAAAGTTGTGTAAGCATCCTACTGGTTGATTTATTGGAACTAATTAGAATTTTAAATACAAATCAGCAAGGCATCTTGCAGGAAAAAAAAAGATTCCTAAGTCTTGATAATATACGACAGCCTTGAAAGATAATAAAGAGAGAATATTTATATAATATATAACCTATATATAACATTTTTAAATGTTAATGAATTTAAAAAATAAGAATGGCCATAGGCTAACTAAAAGTTGTTATTTTTTTTTAATAAATACGGGAATCGTTGTTAAGGAGTATTATTAGAATCTTTAGAGAATATATTTTTTAGGGAAGTCAACTTATTATTTTAACAAATATAGAACAAACTTATATTTTAAATTATTATCTTCTTCTTCTGCTTTTATTCAGAATAAAATTTTGAAAAATCTGATAACTTCTTCTGAGCTATTGGCGCATATATTCTTTTTATTGCACCGCATCCCTACAAAAGTTGGCTATGTAAAGGGCAAGCATAGCTTTTGACGTCGCTGCTTGAAATATGTAGATAAATGAGCATCTAAATCATTGACTTAAATCCTTCGATTAAGAATTTTCCCATTTTCCAACAGATCTGATTTCTTGAATTTTACTCTCAATAGGGTTATAAACTACTATTGAACCATTGTCATATTATTTTTATTATATTTAGCGCACACTACAACACTACCTTGATTCCTCGAAGTCTTTTTGGTTGTTTAAAACTGAAGGGCATAAGCAGGAGCCTCGAAAACTTACTTCAGTCGGGCCATTCTTAGAGTTTGGCTTATTTCTGGATCGCGTAAACCTTCCATAATACTATTTACTGCTTGCTTTGTTCCTTCCGGATATGTTTGTTAGGCAAATTTTTTAACCTCGTTATATCCGCCTCATATTCTTGAAGACTTGTTGTACTTTTGTCTTCTTTCTTGGATTTGGGCCTTATAAACTTCTTGTAGGTGGGCTTCTCCACAGTGTACCTCTAAAAAAGTAAGAATAAATTTGTTATCATTCTGTTTTTCTACGGAAATTTTATTTAGATCCTCCAGAGCTTCACCTCGTAGTGCTAGAAGAAGAGCACGTGCCTTCTCCGGTGGACTTCAATTATTTATTTTTCATCATATCCTCTTGCAATTCTTATTTCATCACTTCTTGGCTTGTCTTTAATTCTTGTTTCATATCGTCTTGATTTTTCGTCATATCTTCTTTCGACTCCTGTTTTATCTCTTCTTGGCTTATATTTAATTCTTGTTTCATTTCGTCTTGATTTTTTGTCTTTCTTCCTTCAATTCTTGTTTCATCTCTTCTTGGCTTGTCTTTAATTCTTGTTTCATATCGTCTTTCTTTTCGTCATATCTTCTTTCAATTCTTGTTTCATCCCTTCTTGTCTTTTCTTCATATCTTGTATCATCATCTGTATCTGACTTAAACTAGTTTGAACTTGCTCTTCTACTGCTTTCTATTTTCTAGTTTCTGCTGGCATATAATTTCAATTGATATTTATCTTTTTTTCTTTAACCTCTTCTGGATTTGATCCTACTTCTGACACCAATTTGTTCCGGACAGCCTGTTTTTAAACACACTGTATTGTTGTATAACCTTTCATTTTCAAAATTATGACAACGTGTCAAAAAATTCAAGTTACCCCAACGACTTCTCAAAATAAACTGTCCACGAAAATCAATCTGGCCTCTTTTGGTCGATACCAGAAGATTCTCGAATCTTCTAGAAGGATTTTCATACCACATAATGTAATAAAAACCAGAAAAAAGGATAATCTGTCAGTTTCTAGATCATCTATCATAGGTGTTCTATGTTAAAAATAAGGAAATATAATTTTCTAAAAAGTTCCAGGACTTCTTCCATAGACGTCTCGTGAGGAAATTTACAAAAGGCAAAATTAATTAAATAAATTATGAACTCGTAGAAAATAAAACTGAAACCCAACAAACTAGAAACACAAACTAATATTATAAAGTGTATACTGCTATAAAGTCAGTAACAATATATTCATATATATATATATATATATATATATATATATATATATATATATATATATATATACATATATATATATATATATATATATATATATATATATATATATATATATATATATATATATATATATTTATATATATATATATATATACATATATATATATATATATATATATATATATATATATATATATATATATATATATATATATATATATATATATATATATATATACGTCATCATCAATATCATTATTCTCAGTTTCATTTATCGTTTCCAACTACGATGAAGCTTCCCTCAATCAATGTTTCTCTAGCTCCTTTTTGTATTTAGTGATGTAATTTATTCGGTGTTCTTGTAATTTATGCTCATTTGTGCCCATGTTTTTGAGTTCTTGGTGTTTCTGGAATACCACATTGTTGCCTTGGTGGTCTATCTATTGCTTGTTCTTCTTGCTGTATGTCCTGGCCACTGCCATTTTAGGGATTTCATTCTTTGGAGTACATCAGTTACCTTGATTTTCTGTCCTATCTAAACTATTCTTTACGATCACTTTTAGTTATTTCTACCATGCATCTTTCCATGGCTATTTGAGTAACTTGGAGGTTTGTGTTTATTTGATGTTTGATTTATTTTCAAACTCGTATGTCATGACGGCAATAGACATTGATCAAATTTTGTTTTCTTGAGATATAGCGTCATTCTAGATTTGAAGATTATAGAGTTTCGTCCAAATGCTAACCACGCTAGTTGAATTCTTCTGTTGATTTTCGATTGTGTATAACTTGCACCAGGTATTCATTTATTATTTCCAGAGTAGTTCCATTTATCCTTATTTCAATATGAATAATCAAATCCTTGCACAACTCTTTTGTCTTTGCTTGATTCGTTTTTAGACCTACTTCATTACTGGCTGTTATTAATTTGTTCCTACAATCCTTTAGAACTTTTAAAAATCAGAATTATGTTATCAGCGAATCCTAAATGGCTCAGATCTTCTTGATCTATATATTATCCTTTGTTATTACAGTCTAATTTCCAGAAGATATTCTCTAGGGTGGCTGCGAAGAGCATAGAAGATATTGTGTCTCTTTGTCAGACTCCCTTTTGGTTAGGAAATTCTGGAGTGATTTTATATATGCTGTGACTTCTTAATATATGTTAGCTAACATTTTTACATATGGTTTGTCTACTCCTTGATTAACTAGAGCTTCCATAACTGCTCTGGGATATACTGAGTCGAAAGCCTTCTCCAAGTCTATGAATACTAGCAATAGTGATAGATCATATTTTTTTGTAGAACTCATTATTTCTCTTAGTATTGGAATATGATTCAATGTACTGAAACTACTTCAACAGCCCGCTTGCTCTGAAGGTTGTGCATAATCAAGTGTGCTCTGTATCTTTTGTTAACTATTTTCATGAATATATTGTATATTGCTAGTAGAAAACTAATTGGTCTATAATCTCCTTGCTACCTCTTTTGGGAATGAGCATTCTATTGGCACTATTCCATCGTTTCGAATATGTCTTGCTTTTAGGCATATTTTTGCCCGAATTCTCAAAGTTGTTTTCCCAACGTGCTTCAATTCTCTTTTGATCTTTTTGCAGCTGTTGCGATTTCCAATTGCATTTTCTACAAGCGTTTCTTTATAAGTTTTTATATCTTCTGCAACCTTTTTCCTTATTGTGTGCATAGTTCGGTTTACTATATTCTGAATATATTGGAGTTAACTTTCATTTGACTGCATGGAGTATTTTGATCCAATATCTTTTGTCAATGTTTCAAGCTTGCTTAGATTTAACTAACTTAATTTTCGTTTTTCCGTAATGATTTATGAGTTTATGAAGAATAAAATATTATTACCTATACTTGAAAAGCCTACATAATAACCTTATTTGTATATTAAACCTAACTTAACTTTTTTTTGAAATTATATTCTTTTGTTTGCAGATTATAGACAATGTTGTAGAGTCAACGATAAATAAAAGATAAATATTTGTCAAATTTCTACTATAATTAACTAAAAAAACTTGACGCGTTTGCTAACACTGTAGGTCCTTTCGAAGTTCCATTGTAAAATCTGAAGAAGCTACAGTATTAACGAAACGAGTCATGTTTTTTTAGTTAAATATAGTTGAAATTTGGCCCATATTTGTCTCTTATCCATCGTTGAATATGGATTTCCATCAAGCAAAAGCCAGCATCCTACTTAATGTTGAAGATCGGCTAAAATGTAGTTGTTGGACTAGCATTGTCTCTATTTTTGTTTGTTTATACGACGTTTCGATTAGTTTGTATCTCTAGCCGTTACCAAATATAAACTGAATGTTTTGTCTTAGGGTTCCGAACTATATCTATTGAAGCGGGAGTTTCGCCTCTCACCGCAATAATTTGACGATACAAAGTAGTGTTTGCTCAACATTGGGTTTACTCAAATTTCCATATTCTTTTTAATGTAAGCTGCTTCAATAATTTTTCATGTTGTGAAACATAAATATTGTCAAATAGTGTATTTTATCCCAGGCATGTTCTACAAGACCCGATCTCGATGTTTCCCCTTTCTAACCAACATCTAAAAGAATAAGGTTCTACATTCCACAGTTATGTATATTTTTTATGTACGTACGTCGATTACCAAGAAACGGCTGCAACGGTTTGATTGAATATGAACCATTATGTTTAGAAAGTTGCTACAGTTGTACCATAATATATTTCGTTCAGTAAAATCCAAGATAGCGGACAAAAAACATAATTTTGTGCATTTTTCTCCAAAATTGACATGAGTAGTTTTCAGGGCCATACAGCACGAATCTAAGATTATTTTAAAAAAATTTACTATAGCGGATCCAATATGTCGAACTAAAAATTTGATATCTCTCGATTTTCACCAAACTTGGTATAGGGGATTTTTGAGGGTATAAATTATAAATTTAAAATTACAATATCTCAAATATATATGTATATATATATATATATATATATATATATATATATATATATATATATATATATATATATATATATATATCCCTGTCCAATATTACACCTAAATACTTAATTGTATCTACTTGCTGTCATTATTCAATTGTATGTCCATACTTTTTTTTTTCTCGACCTATATGTATGATCTTCGTCCTTTTTATACTATATAAATAACAAATTTAAAATTGTTTTAAATACATTCTTTATGCAATATAAGGGTCTAAAAATTTTATTTCCAGATTATGTTCAAAATTGGTACTCGGGGCTTTTCCAGGATATAGATTAAAATTAAATCAAGAGCTCAAAATTATTTTCTTTCTGAAATTTAATATGGCGGATCGAATATGGTGGGTTAAAAATTTTACGTTTATCATATTTTTTTTTCAAAATTTGTAGTAGGGGGTTTCGGGAATCGTAAGTAACGAATCTGGCGTTTGTTTACAATTTAATGTGGCAGATATAATAAGGCCGACCTAAAATTTTTGCATTTTTTCAGTTTTGTAATGATATTGTGGAGTTCTTGGGCTTATATTACAGATCTAACATTAATTTCTTCAAAATCAATATGCAGGATAAAATATTTCGGATTAAAAAATTTAAATGTTTGAAGTTCTTTCAATATCATTATTGGGGGTTTTGAGGGTTTAGGTTACGAATCTAGAATTATTTTTTTTTAAATTCATGATATCGGATTTACTATGGAGGAATAGATATTTGTTTGGTACAATTTTCTGAATCAAAGAAATTTTTGTTGCTCAATTTAGTGTAGTCTAAAACTTTCTATAAAATGGGTAATTTTTTGCGACCTTAGAAACTCTCTCAAAATAAAATCGAAAAATAAAATTTTGATATAAGAATGGAACCGACTTTCAAAAAAGTACTTAAAAGCGAAAACTAGCAATATCTTTTTTTATATAGAACTGTAATTTTTGAGGTTGGTGCGAAATTGTCATCAAATCAAGCTTTTAACATGAAATCACTTTTAACACGAGGTCCGGTGAAAACGTAATTACAAATAAAGTATTTTTCAATCATTTTAAGCGAATTACATTTTTTCATCTTTCAGGTATTAATTTGGCACTGACTTCAAATCTTTCAATTTTATATAAAGATTTATATTATTATTTTTTACTTTTTAGCGCTCTTTTAGAAGTAGACTAATTTTTTCTTATTGTAGATGAGTTTTACGTTCCTGAATTTTAACTTCTAATAGACGCTTGATTTCTTCAATGTACATTTCACCATTCTAAGATGGAACTTTGTAGATACATTTTTTTTATCGATAATTTTTGGTTTTATTTTTGTTAAACCAGCTCTGAAGGTATTTTCCGACTTGAAGGCTGTTTTTACGTTATACCTACTAGCATTTCATAGTATTTTCTTTTAGATTTACTTAATATACGGAATTGTGAAGAAGGAATGTTTCTGCTGTCTAGTTGACTTTATCCCTACGAAAGTTATAACATTATCTATTAATTTTACGGGATTCTGTTGTAATCGGATTTAATATTTGTCACCTATTTTTCAAGTGAAACTGCATTCTTGCATATAGATATTGTGCGATTATAAAGGTTGAGTATAATTCTACGGTTTGTTACAACACAACCGTGGTGAAGATATTGTCTACTGCTGCTTGTCTACTGTCTTTTAATTGGATGTGATGTAAAAAATACTGGAGAAAGATTTAATGAATAACTACATTTTTGTTTGATTGATATTAAACTTGAATTCTTTACCATTCTCACTAAGGCTTTCAAAGCAAAAAAAATCGGAGAATAAAAACCTTTCTTGTGTCCTTAAAAAGTTAATATAAAATTTCTGTTGGATACCAGGGATTCCAGAATCTCTATACTTCAAATGCAAATACAATGCTTTATTCAATAATTTGTATAACCTACCTTTATACTGAAATTACTAACACAAAAATATATAGTTTCATTTAAACATCAATAGAATATTGTTAATTCAACGTAGCTCTGCATCAGTAATGGTGAAAAGCACAGTTCTAAGCTATTATTTACACTATATTATCAAAGAACATTTACTATTAACGTTTAAACTTGATTACACTATATTATTAAACAACATATACTATTAAAGGTTAAACTTGATTCATCATTATTATGCATTATCAGCAAGAATTACAGAAAATTTTCCTGCAGAGTTCAAGAGCCAATACAGCCCATTCCTAACACTTCTGTAAATAATTGTTTTAAGTTAAAATTCGAGAATGAAACCTGATAACCAGTTAGATATTTTGAAATTAAACATAGGTCACAATAATAAATATATGAGATACCAATAAATACTCAATAAAATGAAATAATAGTTTACATTATGCTATTTAAATTGAAAGCTCCATTCATATCAATTTGATTTTTTTTCAAGAACTGTAAAATTACTATGATTATATAAACATCAGGATCTAAATAATGATAATTTTCTTCAGTGTGCTTCAATAGTTAATGTTTTTTCTGCTCTTCCTAGTTCTAAATAAAGGTTAGGCAATTAAACCATACAGTCAATGTCAAGTAGTCTTACAACAACAACATAATACAAGTGGAAACCAACATCTAAACATACTGAAGGGGTTTGAAACTAATGTTTACATCATGCTGTCAGAAATATTTACTGTCAAAGCATAAGGCTCGATTCACATCAAGTTGAGTTGCCTGTCATCCCCACTAAGGACTCCAAAGCTACCATTATCATATAGACGGTCTGTAGAGAATGAAAAGCTTCTCCTGTGCGCTTCAAAAGCCAATACTCCTCCGGCAGCAGTTGAAGTGACGTCGGCCGATAGTGGTCTTTATGTAGGCCGAGTATAAAAGCTGAAAGCGAGGTTACACAGGTCCTGTCATTTTGTGTTCGGCGAGAGGTGTTAGTTGTGCTTCTTAGTTCTCGTAGTGATGGCGCGCATACACTTCGCGCTGTTCCTTCTTGGTTCGATATGTGCTTTTACCGGTAAGTTCTGCCTTAATAATTCCTCTAAAAATATAAACAATCATCTTGCCAAATATTTAATTTTTAGATATTTTACAATTGCGGACTTATTTGCAGCAAGAAAGCAAATTCCGCATTTTAAAACCAATATATTATTAAGATAAAATATCTTATAAAATACCTACTTTCTAAAATTTTTAGTTACACAAAGTAAACGTGTTTTACAGTTTCTTAATACAATTAAGCTGTACGGGTTAAATTTACTTAATCCAAGTTTGTCCTTTCGCTTTTGCCTGGTTTCTTGAATGTTCTTAAATA
The DNA here is from genome assembly GCA_034092305.1 of Diaprepes abbreviatus. Classification (NCBI taxonomy): domain Eukaryota; kingdom Metazoa; phylum Arthropoda; class Insecta; order Coleoptera; family Curculionidae; genus Diaprepes; species Diaprepes abbreviatus. The sequence continues at coordinate 15,108,986 of JASJET010000028.1, forward strand.
TTGCATTGACGTTGCGTAAGGACTATTAAGAATTGAAAAATATAACGATATTTTAATGAATATTTCCCTGGTAAACAAAATATTAATTAAAGAATTTAAAAATATGTAAAAAATATTAAAGAACTACAGAACGCAAAATAATATATAATGTTTCAGGATATGATTGATGGATTTCACTAGAGTAGAAAAGAAAAAGTTTCTATAGTTATAGTTACATCACTTTTAGATATAAAAAGGTTAAATGTGGCTTAAATGTTGAACTAATGGACAGGAATTTCTTACTAACCAGCATAATCAGCAAAGATCAGATACATAACAAATTGATTAATAATTACCCGTAATTTGTCATCATTATTCTGGATTCTAGAAAGTTCACATTCCTGATAATTGCGAGGACTACCACCTCCAGAATTCTTAGCAATTCTTCAGATGTAATATATTAAAAATTGGTCTGTTGTTAAGGAATACTGAACTGTATTATAAAATCAATACATTTTACTGTTATTAATGTTAAAATTGAAGTTCTGACAAGATTTTAATGTTTACTTATTTATTTTTAGCTAATCGTTAGCTATTTATAATATAAAAACTTGTAAATGTTTCTTACATTTTTATGTGATACAAATATCAAGGTATGTCAACTGATACAATATTGGTACTGCAATAGAACTCAATCTGTGATACTGAAGCACTTATCAAAATAAACTGTTCAAATGGTATTAATCTTCATTATAGGTTAATAATTTCGTTTTCCAATGATACATTTTTTAGAGTTAATTTTTTACAATTATTTGAAAGAAATTTATGTAATTATATAAATGACGATTATTTTAACATACTACACTTTTGACATTTAAAATGTAGGTCAGTTAATTTGCATATTGCAGTCATATATCTAAAAATACGTAATAGGTTGTAAATCTTATAAAATGGCTTATTTCAGATGGTTCTTTTTTGTGTTTCATTATTCAAAATAACTGCATATGGAGGATATGCAGTTAAAATTTTATATAAATATAATAATGAACATTTAAAACATTCAACTCAAGAAATTCTTTGAAATATTGATTAAATTTATCTTCGTTTTAATGGTATTACTTACTTAGTTCGTCGAGAAAACCATTGAATTAAAATTTTTCACTACCTTTTCGAAACGCTGTTCTCAATATACTCAGTTTGGGAAGAAAATTATTTTTATTTTTCTTACTATAGTTCTTTTTTACAATGGAATATTTTTTTTAATGATAAATAATCCATTTCACAGAAATCGCTGAATTTTAATTTTAAATGCGACTCCTAAAAAATGAAATATAAAACCGGAGTACTTTTGCATTAATCTGTATTTTTCGAAATAATTCTTATCACACATGAATTCACTTCACAAATTCTAAAATATTTCGATCGTGACTTTCGAAAAAAAGTTAATTATTATTTGGATAATATAAATATTCGTAGTTTACTATAAGAGTTACAAATTTACCAAAAAAAAAATGATTACGAAAAGAATAAATTATCGTTTTAAGTTTTGTATTCGCAAAGTCATGTCTTAAATTAGTTATTCTCCGAGGCTCCGATTCTTGAATTTGGAAAAATATTCCTCGGTGATTTTTATGACAACATAGATATGCTATAGAAATGTTTTATCTTTTGCTGAGTTGTCAGTATATATTCCATAAATAAAAAGAACATTTCGATCGAGAAGGAATTTCATTCACACATTAGTTTTACACGAACTTTGAAACTTCCTGCATTTTTTTTATATATGGAAAATAATCTAATTTAATTTTGCTTATAATTAAAAAAAAAAGAAATGTCAGCTAACAAGGACCTTGCAATTAATTAGATTTCATTACGGAATTTTCAGAGCTCAATACTACGCCATTATCGGCATGTCAAAAACAAGACTTCTCTTTGTCATCAGTATCGAAAAGTAACAGACAACTACCTATAAGGTGTCCTTGTACCATTTCTTATTGCAATAGAAATACTCACATATAAATTCTATTAAAAACTTTTTAAAAGAAGGTGTTATTTACAGCTAGTACCAAAAATTACATAAACTAAAAATCGAGTTTTACTTTCCTCTTCATCGTTGTATTTTGTCTCATTTAACATGTGTTTATTAAACATAACATTTTTAAAGCTTTCTCTCTCTATTACATGACAGAATAAAAGATTTAATTAATTACCATTACATACATTATTTATTAGTTGATTCGATAATGAAAAGAACATCAAGCATCATTGATAAAGTTCCTTCCACCTTAAAAGTAAAAGTAACTTTTAACTAGAAAAGCTATTTAAAACTTGTTTAACACTTATAGTCATAAGAAATGTTGCATATTATTATTTAATTTTCGTTTTCTTGGCTAATTTTAGCATTAAATTCGACTTAATTGGCCAGTGACGGTTCGTTATTAGAAATAATAATGCAACAAAAGTTAAAATTGAAAATTTTACAAAATATTTCACCCTTACTTAAATTTTCAGCAAATTTGTTAGTACATAGTGAACTTTAGCAATCTGCGATGAAAATATTAATTATAAAATATCTAATGGTACTTTCTTATATGAATAAAATTATTCTGTTAAATCAAAAATATATTTTCACAGTACGAATGAAGTGTCGTTGAATATTAATTTCTTAACAGACTTTTCTATAAGAAAAATATAATTCTTATAAAAGAAAAATCAAAAATTTTATGCAAAGTTTGTTGTTTTAGAAAAAGACCAGTCTAAAAAAAAGTTATTTTAATACAAAACAAGCTCTTTGATTATATTAGATACGTGTTCTTTTACATCATACTCCATTTAAATTCAAAATACGTGATTCTATTACACAACTATCTATTCTTAATTTAAATATTAACTTCCTTGTTTTAGGTGTTACTCTTTTTAAAATTCCCATGTTCTCGAATTTATGAAATTAGTCTAGCATCTTCTGAAACCTTCTAAAATCAGTGGATATTTAAAAGAATATGGAGCGTTTGCAATGATAAACAATAATTACTGATAGCTTAGCTCGAAGCAGCGTTGCAATATACATATTAGAATAATTTTGGTGTGCATATAATTCATAGTTTTCTGGAACTCTTCATGAAAGTTATTGTTTAATACACATGTTAGAACTATATTTTCAACTATTTTGTTGAATTTTCTTATGACTAGTTCAAACAATTTGGTAGAAACATCTCTATATGGGTCTAAAAGAAAAACGAAATCTCCTTGGTAAATCATGATAATACACCCCTTCAAAAGTCGACAGAGTGGTCGAAAAGATCTGTCTAATGTGACTAAAAACAATTAGAATAAATTTGAATAATGTAATTTTACTACGTAGTGACATTTCATTAAAATATTTTCTTAACATTTATCCATTAATTATGAATCTGTTGTTTAAATTAAACAAATTAATTTATTATTATATGCAATAATGTAAATTGATATTCAAATTTATTCATATAAGAAAAGTACTCAAATTTATTTTTTATTTAAAATATGAACGTTACTATATATATTAAACTTTTACGTATAATATAAGCTAAGGCTGCAGTTAAGATAAATAACATTTTATTAATAAATATAAGAGTGAGTATTTTAGTCACTCATATAATTTTAATGAAATATATTTTAAGCTGTAATTAAAACAAACAAGTTCTTGTAAAATTCCTTTGTAACTTTACAACTTTTATATCATTAATTATTACAAGGGCATACATTTTGAATTCTTTAAAACGAAGTTATTTCATTAAGGTTTGTCTGTATAAATTATGTTAAAGTAGATAATTCTTAAATAAAAAAAATTAAAATAGTATATTATGATCATCCAAGTAACACGGTAACCGGTGTTACACCTGTAATAGATTGAAGATATTTGTTTTAAAACTTTTTCAAATTTTGAATAAGCAATAATAGGATATTCAAATAATAAAAAAAATATTTAAACAGTATCTTCCTATAATAATTGACTTCTGTGTGAAATTTCTAACAAAAAAATTCAGAAATGGGATACATTTTTTAAAAGAGAATTTAATTTACATAAAATAACTCTTCGAATTCCAAAACCAAATTTTACAAAGCAGAAAAATATTTGGATTTTTATTTAAACACCTTGTACATATTCTATATATGTAAAGTTTTACACAAAAGTGCATATCTTATATACTTTTATATCCTAAAAACATAGGTGGTCGCTAATGCAACATTAAAAAAGGACAAAAGTGAAATAAAACTAATTATCATTCTGCGGTAAGAAAGAGATAAACAATTTCTCAAGCAATTCAATTCACAGTACTTAACAAACATGCAAGTTTGCAATTAATTAAAACATTTACAATCAAACAAAGGATTTTTTTTTATTAACACACGTTAAAACTTATATTTATGCGCTTTTATAGAATATTTAATTAAAGTTATTGACAAAAATCTCTATGTAACAAGCGTTCTTGACATTTTTTCGTAATTAATTTCTCATTCAGCTATGAGAATTGAAAGTGAATACTAAATTCTTTAAAATAATGAAGTAATAATTAACAAAAATATTCATAGAGTACGTTTCAATTTTGATTAGATGCATTTAATGGTAGAAATTAAACCTGTAGGTTATTAACATGTGATATCGTGAAAGTTGATTACCTTGCGAGTTTTCTCTAAGCTGATATTTTAGTAATTAAATAAAATGGTGTATGTGTAAGAAAATTTTCAGTTTATCATAACTCTGATAATTAAAAATTAAAAGCTTATCGATTGGGTAATGGGTACTTAAATACTAATTTGGTTAGAATAAATAATATTTAAAAATACGCACGTTTATAATAGAAATTAACATAGAAAACAAAACCAAGGCGGAACCTAAATAGTATTTAGAAGAAAAGCCCTTTATTTTATTATTTGTAAGTAAAAATAAAACAATACAGGACAGAATAAGTGTGACGTCATAAATCGTGATAACCGACAAAAAAAGGTTTGTTATTGTTTCAATAATCAAATTAATAAAAACTTTGTAAATGAAGCTAAACTTCACAAACAAATTAAAATAGATCGATTGTGCAGTAAGTAGAGAATTTTTTAAGCCGAGAAGGGAGATATTTATTATCGACATATTCTTTATGAATCAATACTTTAATATTAAAGTATAATTTTCTACGTTGGTAAAATATCAACAATTATATTTATTGCAAAAATGCAATTACCAATGCAAAACGCTACTTCACACCTTAAATTCTTGAATGGTTAATGGGATTAACACACATAGACTAGCCCAAGAAAAAGCAATGAGAACCTTGTTTTCTTCAAGTACTAATTGGTTCTTAATATTTGTCCATCATTACCAGGACCTTATTCCATTCTATTATTGAAAGTAGTGTCATAGATATGTTAATTTTATGGCATTTTATACATCAGGAAATTTATAGTTCTTGTCCTTCGCTTATTAAAAGATCTTCAGTAAAATATTATTAATTAGACGTATTTTAGTGGCAAATTTCTAATTAATTAAACCAAGGGTGGCTTCCAGTGCTCTACCTGACCTTTTTACAATAAAAATTGAATAAAGACTATACCTTTTATGTTTTCATAAATTGCTCTAATCTTTAAACAATTCTTTCAATAATGCTCCAACAATTCTGTGAATTTCTGGAAAAAAGGTTGTCATACCTTTCCCAATCACTGATTTACTCCAAAAATGAGTTTTTCAACGTATGAATACTTTTTGCCATGGTTATTTTATTTTGAACAGATGAAGGAGGAGGAGGCCAAGTCGAAGTAATTTAAGTCCTGCTTTCGAAGTCGCAGCCATGGTAATACAAGATGGATGCGCTATCCTAGTCAATTATGCTCTAGATTCTTCCCGCGATTTATTATGAGTAAGGCATAAAAAGGTCATTTCATTATGGACATTTTCTTTAAATAATTAACAAAAATGACCCCTCGAACGTTCCAAAAAGGAAATCTATTTCTTTTGCAGCGGACGCCTGCACTTTGAATCCTTGAAAAGATTGAGGATCATGATGTTTTCATTTCATACAATCGTTTTCGTGTCAATATTGTAATGATGAGCCCATGTTTCATTGATTATTACAAATCTATTGAGGAGATCTTGTTACTTATCCTTAAACCTAGCTAAAAAGGGCTTTCAAGTCACTAAACGTATTCGTCTTGAAGTATCATTAAAGTCTTATCCTAGCTATCCTTCATGCAGACTACAAGGGCATTTCTCTAACTAAATCTCTCACTGTTACTTGTTTACTTTGTAGAACAAGGCGTACGTATATCCTATCTTTTTAGCTAAGTTGCTCAAAGTATTCTTCCAGATCTTGTGGGAAAAGTATTATGTCATATTCATACCAACACACTGCACCCATCAATTTATATACCTACCGTATCGAGCAATGCACTTGTTAAAGCTTGAAATTTTATATAGATGATTTACAAAAATTCAGATAAATCAGATAAAATTTTCAAAGTTTTGTGGTGTTAAATTAAAGTCATCTTTTTATACAGAGAATAAACCGCAATCAATTATATATTTTCTATTTTGTTCAATAACCTTCGCAATCTTTCTTGATCCTTATCAGCGAAAAACTAGACCAAGTATGATTTAGGTCATCATTTTACCATTGAGAGAGTTTTACAAACTTCGAATTAATGGTAATCAGATGATGACAGGTCAGTGCTATATGGAGGATGTGACATCACTTCCCAACCGAGCTCCAATAATTTCTCACGAGTTACTAAAGATGAGTGAGACTTTGCTTTATCATGATGGAATACAATTCCTTTCAATTTGCCAGTTCAGACCGTTTTTCTTTTACTGCTTCATTCAGATTCATTAGTTGTTGACAATAAACATCTGAATTAATCGTTCAGTTTATTGGAAGCAGCTCAAAATACACAATACCTTTGTGGATCCACCAAAATAAACAGCATGATATTTTTTAGATGGATTATGATCTTTTTCAAATTATATTACTGTAGATAAATCATTTTTCATCATATGGGAAAAAAAAGGTCGGTTTCATTGCGTGTGAGATGCATAGAGCAAATATTGATTCGTTGTGTTATGTAAATTTCCTTAAATTCATCCATAATCCACATATCGAGCTTTTTAGTGAGTCCAAGATATTTAAGGTGACTTTCAATTATTGTGCGCGATACATCTAACTCCTTGGTAATCTTTAGAATAGTTATATAATGATTCTTTTCAATTATGGCTTTGATTTGATCATCGTCAATTTCCGTAGGTCAACCAAAACGTTAACCATCTTTAAGTGCAAAATCTCTAGAACTGATTTTTTAAAATCAGTATTCTGACACATACTTTCTGTTATGCAATCAACATCGTAATCTTTAAATAACTCTTTGGAAGTCTCAGCATCTTTTCTTCCTTTATGGAAATAAAAAAGTAAAATATGTTGCAAATCGTTGTTTCTGCACTCCATTTTAATTTGATCCTAAAGTGTCAGAACAAAAAAAGAAACATAACACTGACTTCAAAAACAATTACAACGCCCTCTGTATGTGACAACCAAAAATGTTTTTTTGCTGATCCAATATATTTCGTCAGATTAAATATCTTTGTCATAATTTGTATCTAAAATTTGAAATAATAGGCATCGTATGAAAAATTCGAAATTAAATTTATTGAAAATTAAAGAAACTGTCAGACCTTGTCTGTAATTCTCCTAACTACAGTCCTGCCATTTTATAATATATTCTAAGATGAGGAATTAAAATTTAATGAATGTTGAAACAATAATGAAAGAATCACCATTGCGATTAAAATACTCATCAATATTTCTATAATGCATCAAATGCAAAACCGTTACAATGAGGACTTTCTCTTTGCAAATCTTACCGAGAAGTGTAAACAATTAATATGATTAGTTATTTGCAATAAACTTGTACACAAAGATTGTTTGTTGCAAAATTCTACGAATCATTAAAAAAGAGAATTTATTATTTAATAGCAATGATTTTAATATCAATAGTTCTAAAGGTGTTAATTTTTTATTGTTTCATAATTAAGCAATGTTAAATATCGATCTATTTAAACAAAATAAATAAGAGGAAAAGGAAGTCCATTTTACAACAAATAGAGTTGCTGCGCTATATTCTCACTCAATATTATACATTAACCATGAGGATTATATGATATCTATTATTCTTTACAACATAGTTTTTAAAATATATTTTTCATACCAGCATATTTTATTTATTTAGCAAATGGACTAGAACAACTGATATTTTTAGCATTATTAGTTTATGATTCAAAGTTTTATGAAGATAGTAAGAAATGTAAATAAAAAGGCATTATACGTTTAACATTGCATACGGCATTCCAAATTTATTCATTTAATACTAAACTTCGTCATTATAAGAAAAAGCTATTGAAAAAGGTGTTACGAAAGGCTCCCTTTGAGACAAAGTCATTTTGAGATTATAACGCTTCCACTATACTCACCGAACCTAGCTCCTAGTAATTTTTATTTATTTTGAGTATTTTAGAGAGTTGTTCGCGATTACAATTTTAACTCGACGATACAATTAAACTCAAAATTGTTCAGCTTAAAAATTTTTCATTTCTCAATATAATTCCAAAAACCCTTCAGTTTTACATTTGTGTATAACATAGTTTAGCATTTTGTTTATATTTTTATGCTGACAAATATTTCAAGATTTTGCTGACAAATTTTATTTTATTAAAATAACTAAAATTTTAAAGTAAATAATTTTTCTACCCGACTTTATTAGAAATAACAAATAAAGTAGTTTTTTCTGTTATTTTTTTTCCGCGTTTAAAAGTGAAAGTTATTTGTTTCATCTGCATATATATCATAAATAATGATTTGCAATTTTTTGATCATTCGCTTTATTATAGGAACATTAGTTACGTCTTGTCATGAATATAATTAATTATCTCTAAAGTTCATCATGATTGTTCGAGAATATTAATAATAAACGAATAAAAATAAATATTAGAAAAACGTGTTTTTACCCGGTTGTTGAGATGTAACAACTGCCTTTTGATGTAATGTTCTTATTTGATGCAACCTAAGTCATTGGATTATGATTTATATTTATAATTAATTCCATAAAAAATGTTGACAAAATATAACTACCTAAAAGGTTAAAGCAAAAATGTCTAACGTTTTTGGAAACACTAATTTTCGATCAAGACGTGATCACCTCAATATAGGCTACTGTCATGCTACTAATCAATATATATGTCCGCATAATTCAGTGATAAATTTTTCCATATTCTACCTATTTCTACACTTAGTTGCTTCAGATTTAGTTGAACCTTCATTAAACCACGTATATTTCAATAGTATTTTCAACAGGAGAAGAAGAAGGCCACTCCATGATAATGCCTTCTTCTCTTTTTCAGTCCTATGGTGTTCAGGCCACGAGTCACAGTCAGTATAAATAGCGTTCAATAGACTTTATTAAATACTTTTCAGAATTTGTTCTTATTGCGTTCAGATTTTCAGAAAAAATACACAATGATTCAAATCCATGGTTCTCTGAATAATATGGGAATATATTTTCACCCATTTCTGAACAAAAGATACAGACAAATATTTTGCAGCTGCAGTCTAAGACAGTTTTAGGCCTTTTCGCGTTTTACACTGAAAATGAGCTTCGAATCTGTTACGATATTTCATAATGATCATGAATATATCTGATGGATTCCACGAATGTCAAGCGACTAACCATCAAAACAGAGAAATCTGAAGCCTAGACTGTTTGAATCTTGTAACTTAACAGTCTAAGACAAGTGTAATATTCAAATACTAATTCTATAAAACTCTTTTTTTTTTCTTTATTAGACATTTGGCAAGATGGTTATTATCAAATTTATTACTTTCTGCTTTATAAGTATCGTTTATGTTCTAAATAATTCTTGTGTTTCTTTAGCGGCCCAACAAAGTGAAGAAACACCAAAGAAAGAAGATAGCTTTGAAGCCGAACTTTGCAAAGACAAAGATGCTGGTGAATGGTTTAGGTTAGTAGCTGGAGAAGGCGATAATTGCCGTGACGTCATTCAATGTACATCTTCTGTAAGTATATTTTAGTAAATACTCAAACCAATTAATGTGAATATTGCTTTTTGTACATACAACTTTTAAGCTAGGTTGAAAATAACCGCTACATTCGCTTCATCAACAACTTTTCTTAAAAAAGATGGATAATTTTTAATTCTTTATTGAAATTATATTATTATATAAAATAAATTAATAATTACTTTATTAAATACACCTAAAATGGAAATTTATTGATGTCATAAATTATTATGAAAGGTTAGTTTGATGCTGATTTTTTAGAAAATTGTTCGTCAAAAAACTAAATGAAGGACTTTAATCTTAAATCTAAAATTTTCCAGAATAAGAGCGAAACAGTAACAATGAACAAAAATAGTAGAACAATTAGCATGAAAATTCATAAATTTTAAATAAATAAATTATCATTGAGGTTTAAAAATAATGAATAAATAAACTTTCATTCAGATTTACCACATTCAAATGGTGTATTTACGTGAATTTTATTTGTTAACTTCAAGAATATCTATCGTTCGCATGCTACAAGGCATAATTTTATTGAACCGTTCTTTGAATAAAAAATTATAACGTCTCCCCTCTCCAAAATTTTTGGTGTCTGGTCCTCTAGTCTTATTTTTTTTCTTAAATAATTTTTTTAACCCCAGATTTTCCTACAATTTCAAATCTTAATATTAAATACGTAGCAGTTCGGTCCCAAGTATCCCAAAAATTAATTATTTTGAATTGAAGCAAGTAAGTGTCTCTCAAAGCTTTGTGTAAGCTATAACTGTTAGTTGCAAAAACATGTACTATATCATTTTATTATGTGTAACAACCAATAATTGAAAAAATATTATAATATATATCTAGACCAAACTATCAGACCTAAATACACCTTTTATACCTTACGAAACTTGATACTTATTACTAGTTTAACATGTAATTAATTTACCTTTTTCGTATGCAATATTCACATGAACAACAAGAAATAAAAATGTCCTATTTAACAAAACTCAGAATTGCCGAAACAAAAAGCAAGAAAAACAGCTATTAAGAAAAAAAAGATAAATATAATGGCAAAAAAACAAGCAACAAAAATATTTAACACAAAGTATCAGCTATTCTCCAAATTAGGAACTTGTGTTACTACCAGTTGTATTTTTAGTATATAGTATAATTCAGTAATACAGTTTTTCAATATTTGTGGATTTTTACATATGAATGCAAACATTTTGAACGCCTCAATTGTATCCTCTTACAATATGATTAATAACATATTCATTATTTTGAATAGAACATCTGATAAGCGAATATACGTTAATCTGTAGGAAATTTTACAAGATAAAAGTTAACTTGCACTTTCTATCTTCCTCATTTTTTGTTCCATAACGTCTGTTAGTTTGGTGATAAAAGGAAATAATCTTTCTATTTTTGTGTTTTTGATCCAATTATTGTTGCACGTGTCAATTATTTCTCTGACTTTATTGTCAGCTTAGACCAGTTTTAAAGTTAGCCGAGATTAGTAAATTGGGGGAAAAATATAAACCTGTTTTAAGATTCCTCTACTAAAATTACGAGGTAAATTTCCTATATTTGTTTCAGCACAAAAGTTCAAAATATTTTTTTGTAGTAATTGGATTAAAAATCTTAGGAAAAATTCCAAATAAATAAAACAGGTGAATCTGAGAAATTTTTGCGTTTTCGCGTATAAAAGTAGGAATGAAGAACCCCATTGGTAAACTTAATATTTGATTGAAAAAGGTTAATTAGGCTTAACAATTTGCTGTATAAAGTAATCTGTATATAACAAAAGGTTTATATAGAAAATTGTCTTCTATAGATGTTAATTGAGATATTTTTTTAAGTATAACTCATTCAATCTCCTGTTTGGCATGCTTTTAATGATCTTATACTTTATTGAGTGTTTTAAGAAACGATTTATATTAATACAAAGAAAATTTTATTATTAAAAAAAAAATAAAAGTAATATATAAGCAATTTGTTAGATAAGAAATAAAAACCAATATTGGCACCCCAGAAAACTAATAAAAAATATAAACATAAACCGCATATTATTTAAACGTTTTGCTCTGATAATCGTATTATTATATTTAAATATAATACTCGATGTAGGTATTGAGTAACTGATATTGTGTGGCCCGTGGAAATAAATACGATTTGCGTAAGTCTGAATTAAAAACATATCTTAACCCCCTTACCTAGGAAATAATTAGAAAGAAATCAAGATGAATGTGCGATAAATCTGATAATATCAATAATATTGAAAATTATTCTGTGTATAAAAATTTATAAAAAAATTACATCATTAAAAAATTTTCGAATAAAAAAAATAGTAAAATATATGCGTAAAACATGTCAAATTTTCAAAAACTGTGGTGCAATAACATAATTCTCAAAGAGGATTATAGGAAAATATTTTCAGGAAAAGACTGTAAATTAACTTGTTTTATATATATATATATATATATATATATATATATATATATATATATATATATATATATATATATATATATATATATATATATATATATATATATTTAAGACCGTTTAGTGCCAAAAAATTAACGTTGATTGATTCAATTTCAATTCTTCATAGTGCTTATAAATTCTTTCCGGTGATTTAAAAATGACATTTTAAACTAATATTTAAGCATATTCAGTCCACTGGAATTTTTAAAAATAAAGCAAAATGTGATTATCCTCCTTTGCTAAACTGGACATTATGCTCGTTCAGAGAAATGAGTTAATGAAGACATTAAAAACTCCTGCTAAAACAAATTCTCTTTTGCTATTTTTAGGAGTTTATTTTTTTTTGTTTATTTATATCTTTACTTGTTTTTCCCGAAACTTTGGAAGTATATGATTTTTTACGATCTAACCAAGTGCCAAAAAATTGATGTTTATTGATTCAGTTCTTCATAGTGCTTATAGATTCTTTCCAGTGATTTAAAAATGACACTTTATACTAATATTTAAACATATTTAATCAACTATTTTGGAATTTTTAAAAATAGAGCCAAATGTGATTATCGTTTCTTCGGCTAAAGTGGACATTATGCTCTTTCAGAAAAATGAGTTAACGAACACATTAAAAATTCCTGCTAAAACAATATCTCCATTAGGGTGACAAAATTTACTATTTTTAGGAATTTATTTTTCTGTTTATTAATATCTTCACGTGTTTTTCCCAAAACTTGGGAAGCTTATTGTTTTTTACAATCTTACCCAAAATATTAGAAAAAATATCTATCTAACCATGATTATACTTAGTAACCTGTATTTATTTATGTGCCAAATTTGATTCAAGCATTTATAAGTTTGTATTTAATGAAGTGTTTTGCAACAAAATATGAAGCACAGTTATCCTAAAGATATTCATTAGCGAATGGCGATGAAGTCAAAACTATTACTCTTGTTGAATACGTATCGCAGTTACCTACTGTAATAAATTAGAAAATCATGCAAGGCTATTGACCAAAAAAGTCTTTGTTCGTGTCACAAGAATATCTTTCTGCTTTGTTTCATTGCTAGAGAGAACACTTATAGTGCCCTCGTATTTTTTATTGATCTAATCCAGAGGATTTCGATACCTAAGTTTTCATCTCCATCTCAATACAGACCCATACAAAAGTATTAAAATATGTAATTCTATATCTAAATCTAATGAGTAAGAGTAAGAATAGATGCTTTTAAAGAAGAATGTTATTTAAAAGTAACAATTTTAATCACGTAATTATATTTCGTAAAAAGGAAAGACAAAAACTATTTGACAAGGCAAGCGCGTTTAGAAAATAATGAAATACTGTTATTAATTGAAAGTATGACTTGTTTGCCTTAAATTTAAATATTTCAGGTTTATTAAGTTCATTAAACGTTGGCCGAAATCGCTGAACCATGGCCACAAAAAGTAATTTTAAAGAAGCCAATCAATTGAGAACGAACAGATTAAAAGACCGAATAGGTCTCTTTGATATACTAGAGATCAAAAGCTTCTTATTCTTGACATAAATTACCTTAGATTTTGTTAAAAAACAGATATAGTAATATAAGTGTTAATTATCCGTCAAGTCATTATTGAATAAAAGATTTATAATATAGCCATGTTTTAAAATAATACAAAAAAATATCAACTTTATTCAACAATAAGTGAACGACAAACCAGCTTCTCTTTACTAACAATCAATTTTATCTTCTTGTCATTAAATATCAGAAAATAACCTCCTTATTGCTGAAATACATGCTCACTTTAAGAAAGTAAGAAATAGGACATACCACAAGAAATAAGATTTAGGACAACCAAAAAATCCTGATATAAAAAATTAAATTTTGAAGCAAATGGAACCATAAGGATGAAATATAATAAATAATCAGGAAAGCCAAGAAAATACAATTGTTGATGAGCTATGACAAGATTTCCAGACTTCTATAAAACAAATTGCCAACTCAGTAATACTAGAAACAAAGTTTGTAAAAGAAAATGCTGGAGAACAGACGATATTTGTAACCTAATGGAAGTAAGACGCAGCAATGAATCTGAAAAGAAATATGAAAGGCGTAAATAACCTGGTAATCACAAGAATGCTCTGTCATTAAAGGTTTAGACAAATAACACAAAGACGGGGTCAGATTTAGCAAAAATAAAAGATCAGAAAAACTAACTGATTAAAATGGAACTCCAATAACTGAAGTAGAATATAAATTAACCCTGTGGAAGAACTATATATATCAAACATCATGGAATCAAGTGTGCATCGTCCGTGCCTTTGATTGAAATGAATGACATAGAAAGAACATTATAAGTCGGTACAAACAGGAAAGAAGTGGGTATCAGTGACACGCTTTTCAGGATCCACGTATTAATACAAAGATGCAGAGATGTAAATTCTAACATCCATATGTGCTTTGTTGATTTCAAAAAGGCATTAGATAAAGTCCAACAATGTAAAATGATACAGATTTTAAAGTTAATCAGAATCGATGAAGTAGATGTAAAGATCGTAGGAAATCTATATTAGACACAGAAAGTAACAATAAAAATTAAATAATGGATTTCGGAAGAGATAGAAATAACAAGATGAGTAAGGCAAGGCTACATATTGCCACCACTCTCATCTTTAACATATATTCGGTAGTGATCTTTGCAGAAACTCTAATTAATATCAATGGGTTAATTATATATAACCTCCGTTATGCGAATGATCAAGTCATCATGACATATAATGCTGAAGGCATCCAAAATCTATGGAAAAGCCTAGCAAACTCGTATAAACAATACAGTTTAGCACTAAATGTTAATAAGAGCTAATATCTGATCGTATCAAAACAACTGCAGGAAAAAACGAGAATTGAGATAAACAACAACTGGAACAGGTGAAAAAGAATTATGATCAAAGTGAGTTCAAAGGGTTCACTCGTTAAAATGTTAAATCTTGGACCTATACAGAAAGCTCACTTAAGAAAATAGAGGCCTTCAAAAGGTGCGGATGATGAATATAAGTTGCATAAATCGAGTAAGCAACGAAGAAATTTTAAGAAGATTAAATAAATAAAAGGAAATAATAAAAATAAGGAAGCCATCGTATTTTCAATATATTTTAAGAAATCGGGAAAAATGCGGCATTCTTCATTAATAATGCAGGAAAAAATAGACTCACACGTAGTGTTGGAAGACAAAACTTTGGTTAAAAAACCTACGTCAGTGAATTAACATGACTGTTTAAGTCAGCTGTATTGCCGTAGCCAACTTGACAACCAATGTTCATAATCAGATATGACACCTTAAAAAGAGAAGATAAAGTCATTAAATATCTAGTACTTTAAATCTATCATTAACAGGAAAATACATTTTCTAAAGAAGAATTAACACATTTTTACCTTCAGCGGAAATAGATCTAGTGGTGCTGGCGTTTATAGCCTTTCCAGATCAATCAAATGGCATATTATACTAAACTTTTCGCTACTAACGTCTTAGGTAAAATCAACTGGTCCATTTCATTTTATTTTTATCAAATTTGTTGCAAGCAATTAGAAAAAATTTTAAAATAGTCATATTATTTGAGTCTTCATAAAACAATCTCGATAGTTCAGGTTAGTTCAGGTTGATTTAATTAATTTCTTAGAAATTTTTATAGGCATATTCAAATAAAATGTCATTGAAATAAATACCGAGGCTGCATTGACAGGTATGTCTTTTCGCTGGGTTTTACATCCTATTTATCTTTGTGTTCTTAGACCATTTCAGGATATTTCATATCGACGTCAGAGGAGAAAATCTAAGCAGGTAAATCCTGGACATACGGTTTTTTTCTGCGAAACGAGGAATAACACGACCTGAGATCTTTGCTTGCAACTACGTCATTGTTTTGCATGCGGTGTGACAAGTGACATCATCCTGTTGAAACTACATCACATTTATCTCTATTCCATCTAATTAATAGCAAAACAGTCAAGGAGAACTTTCATAATTTTTTAAATGTTATAGTTCGATGATTATCGAGAGGAGGGATTCTCCTGCCCATATAGCGCATACAAACTGTTATCTTTTAAGGATACGCCGAAAGTTCTTGCAAGCCGTTAAGTAAGCCTCATCGCGCCAATTAATTTTATTATGGATCTAAGTGGTAAAGTAATATGGTCAATTATGCTTGAATCAGCTGGATCCTGCAAGCATAGAAGTGCAAATGTTTTATCACAATTCGTTAGACAATGCTGTGGTGGAGGTTTAATTCCTGAGAGCGATACCGCGATGTTTTTAGCCGATCTTTTAGGTCAATGGCAGATAAGATTTCTTTCATCTTTTAATGTAAATTCTGCCAAAATTTCTTGATTACATTTTCATCAGCGACACAAAATGATTACGTAACTTAATAATGGTAGAAGAATACTAAAACATTTTCCCCATTTTTCAAAATAATTTTACAATTAAGGACGTTCTTCTAAACTATGACGAGCAAATTAGTAAACAAAAAAAGTTTAAAAAGTAATACATTTTTTTGTTAATAGTAATTTAATATTTTGAGTTTCTCGGAATTAGCTAAAAGTAAATGTAATGTTGAATTAAATATCTAACTAACATGAATCAAGAGTCACAGCCTACTTTTTAAATCGGTTGAGTCATCGAATAGTTCTATAATAAATGTTACGTGACATTTAACACACAATATAAAAAAAATGGCAGAGAAATGACATTAGTGTTCCAAATTTTTGAGATCCACTATATAATACGATTATCAGCTGCAATTCAGAATGAATAAATTTTAACTAAAAAGATGTCCCACTCACAAACCTGCGTTACTACACTAGGTTGTCAAATGAATTCTCTAGGAGTGTTTTCTATAAATGCCCAACAACATTTTATTATGAGTTTGATTTCTTAACTGAATTTTAATAAGAGTATAAGTCAGGTTTTTTCCAGTTCTTACAGTTAAATGATCTATAATTCCTATTTTGTCAGGACTCACTGTCTCTTGTGAACAGAATGCCTTGCTAGATGATTGTCCCATTACATTTTTGTTAAATTATCGGATATCGAGGGAACTTCTTTAAAATCTTTTCTGGGGCTATCAAGGGCTGCAATGTGGATGCCAAAAACTCTAAATCAATCGTCAAAGTGTTTTGTTTTGGCTGCACCAAAACAATTACATACAAATTTCAATATAGTAAAATTGGTTATCATAAATTGCAAATTGTTATTAAATTGTCAATTTTTTCTTTTACATTCGATACATTTTAAAAATGGAGTATTTTGAAGCATTATACTAGTAAACAAATTTTGCATTGATACGAGAGAAACCATATAAAAAATTTACAATTTTCTAGTAAGCGTAAAAATCAGTTTGATTGTTATTGTCAATACATTGTTTAATTTATCCTTCTCAAAACTGAATTTTTTTATAGAAAGAAAAGTATTAAAAAAACTCAAAGGATCTTTTTAACTTTTTTTATTTTCTTGCAGGGACTTCAAGCTATTCGTTGCCCAGCCGGTCTTTACTTCGATATCGATAAACAGACATGTGATTGGAAAGACTCTGTTAAAAATTGCAAAACCAAGAACAAAGAACGTAAAATCAAACCTCTTCTTAACACTGAAGAACCCTTATGCCCAGATGGTTCTTTAGCTTGCGGAGATGGAAACTGTATTGAAAGAGGACTTTTCTGTAACGGAGAGAAAGATTGCGCTGATGGTTCTGATGAAAACTCCTGCGGTAAGAAAAAATATATTTAAAACTATTAATAAGATTCTTATGATTTTTCATGAATATATATTTATATATAGTCTAGTATATTTATGAGTTTCTTATAAACATGGACTCTGATCGTGTCACAGACAGGATCCGGTTTCTTTACAGCAACGGAAAATGTGGAGATACTTGATCTTCGATGCCTAAGCCTTGTCGGGACCGTGACTGCAAGTTATTTGACGCCGACCTTCCCTGCGAATCTAAAAAGCCTGAACTTGTCTTACGGCTTCAGATGGTAATATTGCATTTCCGAAATGTTTCTACCTCATCTTCCTCTAGATAATATCTGTACATTGGGTTATCTATGATGCCTGTTTTATGAAGGAGACAGTTTCACCACGATTCACAGTTCTTTCCTCTGCAATAAAATAAACTTCCGATGGTCATCTTACCAGGATTCAAAAAATTCGCTTTCCAGTCACAGTTTTAATTTTCTTTTACCTACTGTAATTGAAACATGTAAAATTGTATGGTTCAGTCACAGACTCCATCTTTACCGGACGATCTAATTGTTCCCTCGAGGAAGAGTTACTTGCTCTTCTTGAAGAGGTTTCTCGTGAAGTTAGACAAGAATTATGATTTATGTATCAATGTACACCGTCACTTAGAGGCATTGTATCCAAATCCTTGGATAGGTCGAGGAGGCATTCAACACTAACCTGCCCGATCTCCAGATCTAAATCCTTTGAATTTTTGCATCTGGGGTTTCCTTAAATCTTGGGTTTATGTATCTCCTTTTGATGATGTTGAAGATGTTGAAGATTTGAGAAATCGCATTATTGCGTCTTGCGAAAGATAGGGATACTCCAGAATTGTTTCAACGAATACGTTCTTCAATGAGACGAAAATCGGATTCTTGTAGTATAGCTGAGGATGGTCAATTTAAACAGTTGTTGTTTTTTCTGTTATAAATATTTTGTTACTGTTGTTCAAATTCTTTTATTATTATGTTATGTTTTTTCTTAGTCCCTGTTTCTTTAAACAAATATGAAAGAAAATTGATTAAAGCAAATACATTACGATTTTTTAGATCCGGAAAAAAGTTCCACTCTGTATATTATTTCAAATAATAATATAATAACTGTGAATAGTGTTTTCTGTTCCAAATTTTACTTAATTATCTTTAAAAACAAATGATATAAGTTTAAGAAACTAAGCATTATCAGACATAAGTTTATTGAACATTTTATGCTTAAAGTGAGCTCAAAAATAACTTTTTAAAATTTTCCACATTTATTTGGAAACACCCTGTATAAAGTAGCTAAGTTTTTACATTAATAATCCTAAGTTTATATATCTACAAAGTGTTATAACTTACTAAATGGAAAGGAACTAAGCACTATACTTTGACAAAAGTTACAATTTATCGTTCCAAAAGATCATTAAGTTTTTTTCAGCTAGAAAAACATTTAAAAAATTAACAAGTTGTTAATTTAACTACCGAGAGCTAATTTACACTGAAATATATGATACTGATGAGTATGATGATCTATTACAGACAGTGGCATAAATAACGACCCCTCAGGCCTCGCGGTATGGGGGGCGCAGCCATACCAGGGGCGCCCTCAAGCTGCTGAATAGAAATCAATAAATACGAAGGATCAAAATGGGTGCAAAATAATAGGGAGCATTCAAAAATCTGCGGGAAGGGGGTGCACATACTCGCAGTTACGCCACTGATTACAGATCATGTTTCGTTTCTTGATCCCGTGTATTGTCACGGAACTTAAAATATTGTATTATTTATCAATACGAATTTTTCTTCAATGAAATTACCAAAAAATGTGACTTTAAAAGTTGTTCATAAAAAAATCCTGTAGTCATCTAAATTTATACTTGACAGAACAATATTTATTTTGTTTGTTCCAAGGACCTTGCTAGGTCATCGTGAAGGCGAAAGTGGACAAGAATTAAGAATAACTTTCGTTGTCCTTGCCGCAATGTTAAACAGGCGCGGCGCCTAAACCGGCCCACTTTCAGCATAAGAATGTGGCTTGTTGCTGCCATTTTATTAAGAATTTCATTTTAACACCCTCCGATGAATATACAGTCGAAAAAAAATTGTTGAAATAAATTTGGATAAGGTTATGTTAACATTGTTATTTTGTCTATTAAAAAGTATTCTTATGTTTACCAGAAACATAGTGTGTCCCAGTAATAAAATTTTCTTAATTAATTAAACATTTTTAACGTTAAGAAGAATTAAAAACAAAATTTAACAATTCGGCTGAAACCATCTGTCTTAATATTACCAAAAACGAAGTTTACAACGAAATCTTTCCAACATTTTTTCTGTCCCTCACACGAAGTTACGATTTTAAATCAGATAAATGGCTGAAAGCATATTTTTGTTTAAGAAAATTGTTATAGAAATTATAATTTACTTAAGAGTATTAAAAATAGATAAATTAATTAGAAAGTTTCTCTTTAATTCTGCTGGTCTTTTTATAAAACCTTGTTGTAACAAAATTATCAAGGTAAATTATGCGCTATAGCAACAAAATGTGGAAAAAATTAATTATTGTCCTTAATTTATGTTTTCTTCCTTTCAATAAATAAAAAAGTATGCTTTTTAACAAGCTATGCCCAATCAATATGGCAACATTGGGTGCTGGAAGGTGTGTGTATATGTGTGTGGTTTTTTGTAAAAAATTTTCTGGTCAACGCTCCGATACAGTTTGGCGAGGTTTATTGTCGTTTATTTTAATTTGAGAAACCTACCATCAAAATTTAGGTTTTTTTTTTGATTTTCCGGTATTTCCCTACTTTCAAACATTATTGAAAATGTTTTAAATCCTAGTAGCTTATATTACTTATTATTCTATTTAGTTGATTTATTACTGCTATGCATTTTATTACTTTCAAATTAAGCAATGTTTTGTTTTGAAAGGTAAAAGAATGGTATAAATATGTTTTTTAAATATTTCACTTCGAGAAAAATAATTATAAGGAACTTCTAAAATATAAGAATAAATAATTTGAGACTGTTTAATATTCTTAAGTAACTATTTTTTTAACAAAAATATTTCTCTTTAACGGATATATAATAATTCAAAGAAATCTTCATAATTTTAAGATGCATCAAAAATAATGAAGATGACATTAGAAGGTATTTGGGTTCGCCATAGAATGTCATAAGCACAAGGTGTAAATCGGTATTCTCAGCATCCGCGAATCATGTAACAGTTATAACTTTTGCGCTCACTTTCCCTTGCGCAATGACAACCAAGAATGCTGGGCGATTATTTCTGTTTACAATGCCAGAATAGTCAGTTTGTATCTTCAATCTGATTTACATTTAAAATATTTCTAATTATTCTAATGTAATATTTTTCTGCAGTAGCTTAAGCTATCCGTACACGTTAATATGTGTTGTGCAAAAATATTTTATAAAATATGAAATTAGTTAGATATAACACTGTCAATGAACTATGATTGAAATAAAAAAATGTAATATTTAGATGTGCAAAGTAAGCCAACCAAGTTCTTGTCAAAATTATTATTTAAATTCAGTAACTAATTAGTCACTGATTTGAGTACTTACTTAATCATTTCCTCGCTCTATCATTTAGTCATCAAGATATTCAGAGTAGTTCCTATGTGCTCAAGAAATTGAAATTTGGCATAAAATTCGGTATAAGCTACTTTTAAGATCTTTTAAACACCCAAAACAGAAATGTAAAAATATGAATCAAGTCTATTACCATCAGTCTTCTTTTGTTTTGAAAATGTTTCTATTTTCACTAAAAACTTAAAATTGAAACCTAAGGAGGGATATTTTATACAAATTTATTTCAGAATTTTATTCTATATATTGGTTTGGAGGTCGATTTAAGTTGAAATATTTCATTTAAATTAACGTTTCCTGATAGTTTAACCATATTTTTTTTCATATTTGACGCAACAGAGACACGTGGAGCAACTTTTATCAAAAATAAATTTTTCCAATTTTCCCATATGCTCTGTTCTTCTTCCATCAGAAAAACTATTTAAATTAAAAAATATATATATATTTTCAAATTCCAATTTACACTTTATATGTAATTATTAATGCAACAAAATGCAGTTCGGCTTCCTTTAAATGCTTTTAAATCAATATTTTCTTAAAATAACTCAGTAAACAAGATTTTAATTCTAAAATGTTAATGAAGATGAACATAATAAAAACATATAGTTTGAAAATGTTTCTATAACCATAAAATTATTATAAGGTACGTAATTAGAGAAAAAGTTGATCTTAGAGCAATAAATCACATCTGAATTTTATTTTAATTTATTAAAATTTGTCTTAAAAAAATCTCGTCTTTTCATGGTCGTCTGGTTTGATTAGCAAATTAATAATTTTTACTAATTCCGTTATAGAATCTATTAGGCACATTCTTAAATAATTAATTGAATACTAATTATAATTTTTTTGTGTAGATAATGACAACGATCCCAATCGCGCTCCACCATGTGATCCCGCCGTATGTCATCTCCCCGATTGTTTCTGTTCTGAAGATGGTACAGCCATACCTGGAGATCTCCCAGCCAAAGACGTTCCCCAGATGATTACCGTTACTTTCGATGACGCTATCAACAACAACAATATTGAATTATACAAGGAAATTTTCAATGGCAAACGCAAGAACCCTAATGGCTGTGATATGAAATCTACCTTCTTTATTTCTCACAAATACACCAACTATTCAGCCGTACAGGAAATGCACCGTAAAGGTCACGAAATCGCTGTCCATTCTATCACGTAAGTTGATTATTTATTCTCTACCGGTTCTTAAAATCCTTGACTGAATTTAAACAAAGTTAGATTACCGACAATATATTTTACGCCATTTATAATTATTTTAAGTCGTAATGAAGAAAATTGACATTTTAGTATTAATCCTTTTCACAACTAATTTTTTTTCCAATAAACAATATCAGATTTAAAAAAAAATGTTTAAGTTCACAATAACACTAAATCATTGTTTTTTTTTTCAGGCATAACGATGATGAACGTTTTTGGTCTAATGCATCAGTTAATGACTGGGTTAAGGAAATGGGTGGACAGAGAATCATCACTGAAAAGTTCGCTAATATTACTGACAACAGTGTAGTTGGTGTTCGTGCTCCCTATTTGAGAGTTGGAGGTAACAACCAATTTACCATGATGGAAGAAGAAGCATTCTTGTACGATTCCACAATTACTGCCCCATTAAATAACCCTCCTTTATGGCCTTACACTATGTACTTCCGTATGCCACACAGATGTCACGGTAATGTCCAAAACTGCCCCACTAGATCTCACGCTGTATGGGAAATGGTTTTAAATGAACTAGATCGAAGAGAAGATCCGAATAATGACGAAGACCTTGCGGGATGTGGCATGGTTGATTCCTGCTCTAATATTTTAACTGGTGATCAGTTCTACAATTTCTTAAACCACAATTTCGACCGTCATTATGAAGAAAACAGGGCTCCTCTGGGACTTTACTTCCATGCTGCCTGGCTTAAGAATAACCCAGAATTTTTGGATGCATTCTTGTATTGGGTAGACGAAATCTTATCTAATCACAACGATGTATATTTTGTAACTATGACTCAAGTCATTCAATGGATTCAGAATCCCAGAACCATCTCGGAAGCTAAGAACTTTGAACCCTGGAGGGAGAAGTGTGTAGTCGAAGGAAATCCCGCTTGCTGGGTACCTCACACTTGTAAACTAACATCAAAAGAAGTCCCCGGAGAAACCATCAATCTTCAAACTTGCGTCAGATGTCCAAATAATTACCCATGGGTAAATGATCCTACCGGAGACGGTCTCTTCTAAGTCAAATTAAAGTAAATTTAGGGACTTTTAAATAGTGTCACCCTGCCGAAGCCGGCCACGATCGGGTTCAAAGTGATCTTTACGTTACATTTTGTATTTATTATTTCAATGACTGTATGCGTGATCTATTTTTGTTATTTTATTTTGTAATAAAACGTATCTGAATATGATTAGACTGGTAATTCTTTCGATATATCCTAGAATGCTAGTAAAATCTACATTGTTGTGACTTTCACATTGATATTATGTAACATACACTTTTATTAATGTATTTATAAATAAAATTTTAGGATATCTATTGTAAGACTTTGTAAATTTTATACAAATGTGAAAAAATCCTGAATTTGAAATAAACGTTTTTAAGTACATGCGGTTATTATTTCAAAAACCTAATCAGTCCGTATGATGGAAAATAAAAAAATTATCAGCTTGTCCATGAACAAGAGAAAGGACTGGTTCTACGAAATTCCCACTAAATAACAAATAAAAAAGAAAATAACCATGGTTAATATATTTCGTTATAGTAGACCTAGCGCCATTAATATACTACTATTTTTAGTCAAACCAGGATATCAACTTTAATAGGTTCTTCTTATTCTTTAACAATAATGCATTACTAATTGGTTATGCAAATTAGATGGTTTTTATTTAACAGTATCTTTCCGTCAAGGCAATCGAGTATCGTAAGCATGGCATGTTTTAATATGGCGATTTCTTTTTTGGATTTTATTGACGATAAATATTTTATATTTGAACATTGAAAATATGTATTTAGTATTCTGATTTAATTTATAAATAAGGACAAATTTACATGAAAAATAGTTATACTAGCGTAACTTCATCACATAGATAAGAGGTAATTATTTTTGATGTTTAAAGATTCGGAGCTTGGTGCACGTGTTACTATTTAAAGTTACGCAACGAAGTTACGTTGCAATGTTTTGCTACCTGTCTAGACGTAGTTTAGAAGGTTTATTTGGGTAAATTTGAAGTTTCTTAATACTAAGTAAATATTAAATGATGAATGAGTAACAGACCTTCAATGCAACATTTAAAATTATGTACAAGCAAGATACTTTGGAAATTATATGATAGGGTTAGTATAAAAGCGTAAGCTAGGTTTGCATGTATAATAAAATTAAAAGTTTTTAAAAACCCTAGATATTCAAAATAATAAATAAATAGTACATAACAAATTTTCAATGCAATAGTGAAGATTATTTGAAGTGACGTGTTTTTGAAATTATATGACGAGTTACATTTTGCTTCATTTACATATATAACAAAACATTACAACGTAACTTGACAGAGTAAATTTTTTCTTAGTAAGTATTACTTAAAGATGGTAAGTTGTTAAAGTTCCGGGTGGGGATAAAATTATTATAAACAAATCATCATTTAAATTTTTTAAAATGCAATTTTTGCAAAACCAGCAAGGTCGTATTCTTTTAGTAACTTTAAGCAAAAAAGGATATTAATAACGTTTACGTATGACGCTTAGTTTCCGAGAGAATTGATGTTAAACTATTTAACAATGGGATTTTTGCGATTTTTGAATGCTAATAACTTTTGTCTAAATGGACTTTTTTCAATTTTCTTGACAGCGATCGAGAGTTCGAATCAGCATCTAGAAGCTACTATTAAATGTCATTCGAAAAACTTACATCATAATTGTTTATTTCAGCTATAAACAAATAGTTATCGGTCGCTTACATGCATGCGCCGTCGCGTGTGGCGCGCAGAGGGGAACCTACTCACAGGCATCTCGCGCGACTAAGCGCGGGTACTTAATACAACATGACCGAAATAAACCTGTAACATAAGTTCTTCGCATTGCATAAAATTTTTCTATTGTTAAGATGAAACCTTTTCGTATGGCGTTTGTTTGTAACTTGTAGATGCTAATTGGAACTTTCGATCGGTGTTAAGAAAATTGAAAAAAGTTCATTTAGTGAAGTTATTATTATTCAAAAATCACATTTTTTAATTGTTTAACATCTCGGAAACCAAAAGTCGTACGTTAAAGTTATTAAGGACCTCTTTTGGTTAAAATCACTCAAAAAATACGACTCAATAGTTGATTTTGCCAAAACTGCAATTTTAAAAATTTAACCAATTATTTGTTTATAACAATCTTATCCCCAAACGAAAGTAATTCCACCCTAAAAATTATTGTTTAGGGACATAAAATACATAAAAAAAAAACTTGGGTGGGTCCACATAAATTAAAGAGGCCACTGCGGACCCCTTGACACCTACATTGATTTTCCAATATTCGTTTAACACTATTCCGTTACGGCTTCTATTATTTGGATACACATCAGCAAATGTCTGACATGTTATTTTATAAAACTTGGTTACATTCCCCATAGATAATAAACAAATTTAAATAATCTTCGTGCGTATATGCCCAGGCATGATTTTTATTAATAATTGTCAAATGGTAAGAAGTAATGACATCATGGCCAACTAATAACAAAACTTAATAGCCGTATAGCCTTTCTACATTACAAAAATATCAAATTGCTAATATTTCAAAAACTACAAATTTTTCGAGTAGACAATCTCATTCAAAGTCCTTGTTATTTTTAATGCTGAATAAGATAACATTATAAAGATAGGGGGTTAATGATTAAACAAAGTGACTTTAATCGATTTTTCAAGTTAACATCTCATATCAGTTTTTGATCACCCTGTATTTATATATCATCAAAATTTCAACACAATACAGTAAGGGAGATCACTTTCTAGAGGAAAATCAACCCCTATTAAATATTAAATGCTTTTATATATAAGAAATTCATAGTGATAGTCCTGCAAATGCCATTTTTCACATAAAATTTAAAATATATCAAAAACACTTAGACTCGGTTATAGGACATTATACATGTATCTAAAAATGAAATAACATATAGGGTGTCCCATTTAAAATAAGCAAGAAGCCATCAAATATGGTATAATTGGAAGTACCACTATCTTGAAAATATTTTTGCCAAATTGCCTCCATCGACTTTGATAAACTGCCAAATTTTAAAAGTTTTCCAAAATCCGTTTTTCGAGAAATTGACAGCGGCATTGCGTCGTACGACATACTAAATAATTATACAAAAAGTATTAATCTTAACGGTTTACGACTGTAATAACCATATGGTATACGCGGTGGTACGAAATAAATTTCCTTAATGCGTGTAAAGCAACATAATACTTCTCATACGTATAGGTGCCTAAACATAATTCGTTTTAATAATATAGGGAGCTAAATAATTATTAAAAAAATATTTTCGAAAACAATTTGGTACCTAATATTTAGAAACTTTCTTTCTTCCCATCTGATATTTGTTAATAAAAGTACATGAATTTAGTAAAATTTAATAGCGTATAATTTGAAGGAGTTTATAATTCCTAAGATAAGTAGATAAAAACACTCTCTTATATAAAAGCCTATACATTGGATCTTCTTTTTATATCAAGTCGGACCTGGTCCTTAGGCTCTTGTTGAATAAGGTATTCTGTTTTTTTTTTAATACTTTTTTTTAAATATTTTAGAAGCATTGAACATAAATATTTAAAAAAATTTATATAATTTTTTAGTTACAAATTATTATTAATTATAAACTATCTTATAGAATATAGTTATTTGGTTTTGAGTGAGATGTGGAATATTGAAAATGTAATGATTTTAAATGAGGTAAAGAAAGAAGACGCATATATGCGACCTTTCTCCTGAAACGTAACAACGCGGCTCTCGAAAACAAAATCTCATTGCCTTAAATTCGTGTTTTCGATACTGAAATTCATCTAAGGGACTTTTTTTAATTTTCGATAATTTTTCCTTGGTGTAGTCAAATTGCTGAAAATTTGATGTTTTGACTTTGAAAAATTCAAAACGTGGTATATCTCGAAAAGGAGATTTTTATTATATTTTTAGAGTATAAACTTCTAAATCAAAACAGAGGATTTTTTACATTAATACAGGTAGTTTCCGGAATAGTTTTTATATATTTTCGAGAAGAAAAGCGATAAACATTGGAGGGCGCGTGGATTCTGCGCACGTAGCTGCTGTGTATTTCGTTCTATAATAATATAATTTAATGTTATAATTACAAATTTTTAAAACGGTTTTGTTTTCACACTCATTATTTCCTTTTACGTCTAACAACTTCTTTCCCGAGTATCTTTTTTAGAAGTTTTCTTTGTTTTTTTTTTCACTTTCCTTCTATTTTTACTGTGAGCACAATGATGATTTTTTTAACTATACCTAATATTCATCAATTGAGATAATAGCGTGGTACCGCAAGGTACCTGGTATTGCCTTGTCCAGTCTAGGTGTAGTGTCTTCTTCTGCAAGAATTCGCTCATTGGCGGAGAGTTTCGTACCTATACAGTCATAAACACCTTTGCTATATGCAGTTTATATTGCTAATTTTAATCAAATTTTTCTAATTTACATAAAATATTAAATAGTCTCATAAGATGATTATAAAGTTATACAAGATCACGAATATTTTAGATATATATATATATATATATATATATATATATATATATATATATATATATATATATATATATATATATATATATATATATATATATTTCTTCGACAGGGTGCTCGTATGTGGCTTCGGAAAATGATAAAAGATGTTCTTTGTTTTATAATTATTTAACTCTCGATACTACCTAATTTTGTAAATAATAAAATAACGATTCTAGTACATAAATTGCATTTAGTGTATTGACTAGAGAGTATTTAACAACATACATACAAAGCTTGTAGTATGATATCAAAAACAATGTAGTTAACAGGAAATAACAGAAACTTACAATATTTTAATGTCTATATGTAAATTATACATCCATCAAGAATACCTACAATTTCTCGAAAGTAACTAGTTTTATGATGTGAGTCGTTAACAAGATTACATAAAAGTTACATAATATTAAGGTTTAGCCTCTATTTTGCACAAAAAAGAAAATTAACTTTAGATTTGAGTTGGACTTATTTTTTTATTTTTCTTACCTACCCTCTTCAAAATATGAATAATTAGTTGTAAAATTTTTGATAAAGCTAAATAATATATTAATTAATACCATAAGTAAATGATAAAATAAAGATAGTGAGTAAAATTCCGAAAGGAAGTTTCGTAATTAAAAAAGTAATTCAATAGTACATTTTATTAACTGCTCAATGTATACGCAGCAAAATCGATATGACGTCATTATTAATGCGCAAGCTACATTTCTTAAATCATTGAGTTCGCACAGTTGCTTTCATTAATGCAATAAGGTAAGTTCAAGTAAGTTATAATAATTCCTGTAATTTTTCCTCAATTATTTTTCTCATATTACCGAATTTTCGATATTAACTGTAAAATGTCTAGCTTAAAATTTTGTCGTTGCTTGAGCTTATTCAATGCAATCCTTCAGCTTCATTCAGAATAACATGGTAGTTACCATGCTACCATACTAATTAACAATATTTTCATGAGAAGCTCGAAAAGTTATTACGAGTAAATATGTGTAAACATGTAAGATAGAAAAATATTAAACACAACACGGAGGCATTTTATTTGGAGAGTTATTAACAACAAATAATTAATTAATAAATAATTAAATTATTCTTTATAGTGTACCATTTTTTTAATGAATGGACTTGTAAATATTAATATTTATTTAAAAAGTAAAAATTTTCCTTGTCTGGTTTTAATGTATTTATTAATATATTATTTGTGTGTGCTTTTTTTTATTGCCCATGGCTACTACGAATAGCCAGAGTTAGGAATGAGTATAGGTTATGTTGATTAAAAATTAAAGAGTTTATTATTCTAGAAAGTGAAATAAAAAAATACAGAGCATACCATTTGTAAATAGTGACACATTTTCATTTAATTTTTTTTTATTTTGGACCAATGTGTTAAACATTCTGTTGCTTTTATTGCAAATATTGAGTAGAAGTAGTCTTTAGTTGGCTATTCGTTTTTCTTAATAATAAATTTCGGTACATTTCTCGCAAAATTTAGAATGGCATTTATGATTAGAATGTATGTTTGAAAGTGTGACTTTTTCTTAAACAAAATTATCTCAAAAATTACAAACTTAAAGTATATAAACCCCTTAATAAAACAGTTTTAAAATTGTACTTTCAATCAACCCTGTAGGGTCTCAGATATTCCTTAAATATGCGTATAAACTAATCATATTATATGGCAAATATAATTTATTAATCAATTTTAACTAAAAGGAATAATCTTACTTCATCCAATCGTTGCCTCACCCTATATATATCTTTCTGCAAAATTATATTTGTCTTGGCGCATATACCCGTCCCGGTAAATTTATAGACACATTTCTGGAACTAAAACATAATTTTAAGTTATTTTCATTGCCCTGATTTCTTGCCAGTGGCTAAAATTTTTACTGGTATTTTGTTGTAATATACTGGTCAAATGTTTTTTTTTTAATTAAAAAAAAACAACCAACTTATTTGAATCCAAGGTTATGCAAGAAAGCAAGTTTAATGTTTATCATTAAACTATATATGATGGTTGAAAGCACTACTCTTCTTCTTCAAAACATACTCGGATATATCGATATCGTTTTCCGTCTCTGCAAAATCGTCAATTGAAATGTATTAGTTTGGCATAATAACCTGACAACGGCCAATAGCTTAATCTTGAAATGGACTTGGATTTCTTTTTAAAGAAGTTGATGCTTTCTCGTCTATATGCTACCCTGGTCTTAACGGCATATCCACGTCGCGATGAAGTTACTGACACATTTCTGGAACTAGAACATGCATAATTTTAAGTTATTTTCACTGCTCTGATTTCTTGCCAATGCCTAAAATTTTTACTGGCATTTTGTTCTATTATACTGGTCAGATGTTTTTTTTTATAATTAAAAAAAAAACAACCAACCTAATCGAATCCAATTTTCTTATCTAGTATTATTTAACTCTTTTTAATCATTTAAAATATTTCATAAGTTTCTCGCTACTTTTGAGATTATGTGACAGGGCAAGTTTTAAGTTTATCATTAAACTTATATAATGGTTGAAAGTACTACTTTTCCTCTTAAAAACTTATTTGGATTTATATCGATATATTTTTCTGCCTGTCTCTACTATAACGTCAATTCAAATTTATTAGTTTGGCATAATAACCTGGCAATGGCTAACAGCTCAATCTTGGAATGGACTTGGATTACTTTTTAACCGACTTCTAAAAGAAGGAGGTTCTCAATTCGTCGCGTATATAAATATATATATATATATATATATATATATATATATATATATATATATATATATATATATATATATATATATATATATATATATATATATATATATATTTTTATGTATGTACACCGATTATTCCGGAACGGCTTGACCGATTTGAATGAAATTTTTTACGTTATGTAAAGGAAGGTGCTGCGGTGGTCCCATATTTTTTTGGACGAAATTGGTGAAGTAAAATCCAAGATGGCGCTGACAATATGGCGGCCAAAAAAATTAATTTTGTCCGATTTTCTCCAAAATTGGTATGGAGGAATTTTCGGGATTGTACCCAACAAATCTGAAATTATTTTAAAAAAAATTCAATATGGCGGATCCAATATGACGGACAAAAAATCAATTTTGTTCCATTTTCACCAAAATTGGTATGGGGGAGTTTTCGGGGTAGCACATGACGAATCTAAAACTATTTTTAAAAAATTTAATATGGCGTATCCAATATGATGGATAAAAAATTAATTGTGTTCGATTTTTTTCAAAATTGATATGAGAGAGATTTTGGGATAGCACATTACGAATCTGATATTATTTAAAGAAAATTAAATATGGCGGATTAAAGATCCTACATCTCTGGAATTTGTCTGAAGTCAGTATGGAGGGATTTTTGTTAGTGTTAATTACGAAATTAAAATATTTTTTGAAAAACTCAATCTGGCGGATTCAATATGGTGTTTTAAAAATTTTACATATCTCGACTTTCTCAAAAACTGAGAGTGTAAATTATAAATTTAATGCTATTTTTTCAGGATTCAATATGGCGAATGCAATATAGCTGACAAAAAATTTTACATGTTTCGATTTTGTTCAAATGTAGAACTGAATCGTTTTTGAGGATACAAATAGCGAATATAAAATTATTTTAAGAAAATCTAATACGTCAGATGCAATATGACCGTTTAGAAATTTTTAATTTCTGGATTTCATCTAAAATTGGTACTAGGAGGCTTTGAAGGGTTTAGATTTAGATTAGATTAAGACGTTAAAATTGTTTTTTTGAAATTCATTATGGCGGATCCAATATAGTGGGATGAAAATTTTACGTTATTCACATTTTTTTAGATTTGGTACTAGGGCGTTGGGGGGTGGTGTATTACGAATATGAAGTTAATTTTTTACAACTATTAGATTGATTAGATACAATATGAAGGACTAAAAATTTTACATTGTCCGGTTTTATCTAAAATTGATATTGCAGGGTTCTTGGGGCGTCTACAAACTCAATATGCAATATAAAATATATCGGGCTAAGAAATTTACGTTTCAAATTCTTTAAATATTGATATTGGAAGGTATTGGGGCCTATATTACCAATCTAAAATTAATTTGAAATATAAGATATTGAATTTACTATGACAGACTAAATATTTGTTTGACACAATTTCATTGGTATTTGAAGAATTCTAAGAATCAAAGAATTTTTAGTGGTTCATTTTAGGGTGACTAACAATTCTGGATAAAATGGGTACTTTTTTACCACCTTGGAGTCATTGCAAGGTACATTAATCTCGATAAATATGTAGTTTAAATAATTTATGAATATCATAAAGAATTCAAAACTAAAAATTGAAAAATAAAATTTTTATAAAAGAATTGAACCGACTTCTAAAAGTGCGCTAAAAAGGGAAAAATAACTAGAAATTTTTATATGAAATTGAAATTTTTAAAGTCGGCGCCAAATTATTTCTAAATGAAATAAATAACTACTAATGTACAAATTATGGTAAGAAAGCAATTACAAAAAAGTATTTTTAACCTGTTTATGCGAATTACATTTTGTCAGGTATTAGTTTGGCGCCGACTTCAAAAATTTCCATTTCATATAAAAATTTCTAGTTATTTTTCCCTTTTTAGCGCACTTTTAGAAGTCGGTTCAATTTTTTTATAAAAATTTTATTAAAGAAGTTGATGCTTTCTCTATATATTACCCTGGCTCTTTCAAGAACTGTTCGTTTGATTGGTGGTACCTATCAGTTTTTTCATACACCCCATGAAAAATTTAATATGACAGCTCAAAATTAAGGTTATTAATCAGATTTCATCTTATAAATTGATGTAAATGACGTATTTATTTCTTAAATACGAACACTTGGAAAATTTTAATTGATTTGCCTTACTTCTATAACAACAGACATCAACAAAAAGGAAGCAAGGAACTAAGCCAATAACGAAACTAACCTCAAGTCCCTACAAAAATGGAATAGAAGCGAAAGAAAAGAAGGAAACCTATACTAAATTTAAAACAAGTCAAAATTGAAAGCGGTATATATAAAACTATATAAATAAATAAAAAATTCAGCAAGAACAAAAATCAAGTCAAAGAAACTTGGTTATGCCGACTATGTAATGAAGGTTATCCAGAGAACATAATCTAGTGTATTAATTGTAAGGGTTGGGCACATGACCTATATACCGGGATGCAAAGTAAGATAGAGAAATATTTTTTTATAATATCTGTGTTCAAACCAACTGATTTCCTAAATGCCAAATAATTATTTTTTAAAAATGTATATTTTGTTTTTCTGTGTAATTTACAAATAATTTTAACTTTGAAGACCCTGATGCCTTTATAGAGAAGAAAAATTTGACTTAATCTCCTAAGAAAATACCAGTATGTAGTTTTTAATTTGCTACTAAAAGTTCTTATTATGTTAATCTGTAAATTTACGGTGTCTTTTCTGACGCATTATTTTAAGTACAAGTTAGACAACCAGGCGCCGAAGTCGTACAGCAAGTACTTTTTCAAATAAGTTTAAATATCTATTTCGATAAGAGATTTTTACATGTTTATCAAAGCAATTTAATAGTTTAATAAATAAAGATTAAATGGGCACAAAAGTTTATATTTAATTTCAGTTACCCTTAAAAATGACAGTAATTTTCCCTTAGAAAGTATGTTATTCTGTAAATTTAGAGTGTCCATTCTTACGCCTTATTTTAAGTACAAATTAGGCAACCAGGCGCCTATGTTGTACCGAAACTACTTTTTCAAATAACGTTTAAATATATATTTCGATAAGAGATTTTTATATGTTTATCAAAGCAATTTAATAGTTTAATAAAAAAAGATTAAATGGGCACAAAAGTTTATATTTAATTTCAATTACCCTTAAAAATGACAGTAATTATCCCTTAGAGAGTATGTTATTCTGTAAATTTAGGGTATCCTTTCTGACGCCTTATTTTAAGTACAAATTAGGCAACCAGGCGCCTAAGTTGTACCGAAACTACTTTTTCAAATAACGTTTAAATATCTATTTCGATAAGAGATTTTTATATGTTTATGAAAGCGATTTAATAGTTTAATAAATAAAGATTCAATGGGCACAAAAGTTTATATTTAATTTAAATTACCCTTAAAATTACAGTAATTTTCCCTTTCACTTCAGCTACTTTACCTTATCTCTGTCTCTCTTTGTCAACTTCTGTCCATCCACTCCTGGATGTAGGTCTCTCTCAATTGTTTCCATCTTTCTTTATTCTTCGCCAATCTCATCCACTGTTTGCCCGCCACTGTCCTTATGTTGTCTACCCATCTTTTTTGAGGTCTTCCCGTGCTTCTTGTTGTCTTCCTCGGTCTCCATTCCAGGATTCTTCGTGTCCATCTGTTGTCCTTATATCGGGCTATGTGACCAGCCCATCGCCACATCATCTTTGCAATCTCCTTCACGATGTCTTTGACTTACGTTCTGCGTCGTATCTCGGTGTTTCTAATCCTATCTCTCAATGATATTCCAAGCATGTTTCTTTCCATCGCTCTTTGGACTGCTTCTAATTTTTTAGCGGACTTTTTGGTGAGGGACATGGTCTCTAATCCATACGTACACACCGGTAATATGCATGTGTCGTATACTTTTCTTTTTAGATTTATGGGAATTGAATTATTTTTCAGGATGTATGCAAGTTTACTGAAAGCATCCTGGTTTGATTTCCCTAATCTGATGTCATGACCCAAGTGTTCGACGTTTTCTATCCTCTGGTTCTGTATTGTTATGTTTGCCTGTTCGTGGCTCATTATTTTTGTTTTGTTGTAGTTTATTTTAAGGCCTACCGATGCGGATACCTCATTTAGCTGTTGTAGCTGTTTACCTAATAGTTTAGCAATAAAAGTTAAAATTGCCTTGTTACATAACCTCACAAATAGCGAACAACTATGATTTTTGCATAAAGATCAATTCTGACTTTGAATTCGTATTCGAAAACGTATAGTTTGGTTTATAGTTCTGAAATTTGTTTATTGTGCATTATGTGTCTATAATTTATTATAAAACTCTTTTTCTCTATCTTATGCGAATGGTAAAAATTATATATGGTTTCGGACCCGTTTAACACTGAAGAAAAACGATTTTTAAAATAAACAGGGAGTGTATTAAAATTGATTTCCAAAATAACATGAATTTCCAGTTTTAAAATTTTAGCCACACTGTATTAAAAAGAAAAATACCTGTCCGCAAAGTCGACTGTTACATTAAATAAATTTATAAATTAGTTCACATCGATAATGATTTAATTTATATCATCTTTAGGCCACCATGTATAAAAAGGATGGTACTTAATACCTGCTACGAAATAGTTAATTAACTGAACGTTACATTATTTAAATTTATTATTTAATATACAGTGATATTAACTGTATATTTATGCTATTCCCTCAATGTATGTATTGAAGCTTTTTGTTTTTCTATTGCCTTGACACTTACGATTGAAGAAGTTTAACTCGTTCTTATAACCTTTAAATGTCAGTATCAACTATTTCTTATAAATAATTATTTGCCATTTCTTATTAATATATTATGGCTGGAAATTTCGAAGCTAATATCTTTTCGATTTTTTATGTAAGATGAGTGTGCGGAATCGATTCACTTCATATTATTTTTTAGCCGCAGCTACTTTTTATGTGTCTGCATTCAAAATATAGCGTAATATTGAGTTATTTTGGTTACATCGGATAAAATAACCAGTAGCGTAGCAAGAGGATATGCAATATAAGCGAAGTATTTTTTTACGTTAAATAATTTTTTATTTGATGTCAATATTTTGGAGGTCTCGTTTCAGTTTATATGACGAAAAATGCCTTTTCAGCTAAAACGTTTTCTATAAAAGTATTAGGAGCAATCCAGAAATGATTTTACATTTGATTATCAATACCACTTTTACGGTCATATGGACGAATTTTTTAATCCAAAAACACTACTTGGAAATGAAATATTGAAAGATTTTACATTAGAAAACACTTTCAAAGTTTTCATGCTACAATCTGTTCTTAGAGAAAGCTCTATACAAAATTTTTACTAGCTTTTATATATATATATATATATATATATATATATATATATATATATATATATATATATATATATATATATATATATATATATATATATATATATTGTTGGAATATAGGAGAAAGTCTGATCTATTACTTATCGACTTATCCCTGTATACTCCTACATTACAAGCACGTTCGGTTTTCTTTCTTTGTCTCTCATATGGGTTGTCTCTATCGGTCTCTCTTTCCGGGTTATTTTGTCGTCATCGGGTTATTTTTGGCAGGGAAAACCTAGAAAAGACCTGCCGTGTCTCAATCGGGTTAATGTTATACTACGAATTTCTTTAAAAATGTGGGTGTTTCGTCCCGGTACAAACTATAGGACTCGTCAGTGGGATTCTAGTTGGTACCTTCCCAGACACCCGTCGTCGTACTTATTAATGTTCGGTTCTGATATTTGAAGTTAAATCTGGCCGGAGGATGGCGGTAAGATGTTGAATAATACGACAATATATATATATATATATATATATATATATATATATATATATATATATATATATATATATATATATATATATATATATATATATATGTTATGTCGGATATTCTCACGGGTGTGATGTGTAATCGAAGGTTTTCAGGCATCCAGTGTATGTGCTGAGTGCCTTTCAGGACTGTAAGGCAACTGACCTTCCGGTGAAATCTCATTCACCATTTTCAAAGCTCACTGTATGGGGAGCGAACTGATGCCTGCGACTTGGGTGCTGTCGGTCCCGTGTGCGCGTCAGACGCGTTCGTTTTCCGAATGGTTCCGGTTCATCAGGTTGCGCATGGAATTTCGTACACTCCCATGGTCTGTGGTGAAAATGATTTCAATGTTGTGTCTCCTGAGGATTTTTGCGATCTTATCTGTGATGCCTCTTACATAAGGAACAAAAGCTTTGGAGCTATTCTCTTGGTTTTCGCGATTTTTTGGGGCCAAGTGTTTGTTTTTTAGAGCCTTGTCTAAATGTTCTTTTTTATAACCGTTTTTTGTTAGAGGGTCTTGCAGTATGTTCCTCTCTTTGTGGTAATTTTCTTGATCTGTGAGGGAATGCGATCGAAACGCAAGTGATTTCACTACTGCAAATAATTGGATGTGAATTGGCGTTGAGGTATATGTTGGTGTGAGTGGGCGTTCTGTCGACAGTGTGCGAAAGCAAGCCATCCTCTTTTCTTTTCAGTAGGATATCTAGAAACGGTAGTTTTCTTTCCTGTTCTGTCTCCATAGTAAATTTGATTTTGGGATGTATACTGTTTATGTGATCCAGGAAATTTATGAGATTTTCTTCTCCATGTTGCCAGATACCCAATGTGTCATCCACGTAACGCAGCCACAGTCGTGGTTTGTGTGAAGAGGTCTCCAAAGGTTTTGATTCAAAGTCTTCCATAAATAAGTTAGCGAGTGCAGGAGATAGCGGCGATCCCATCGGGGCTCCTTCGACTTGTTTATATCGTCGGCCTTCATAAGTAAAATAGGTGTTATCAAGACAGTGTCTAGCTAATTCGATGATATATTTTGACAGATTGTATTTGTTTTCTATTAGAGAAAGAGCCTCTTTAACTGGTATTGTTATGTTATGTTGCGAGTTTTTAACGTAGGAGGCCGTTTTTTCGACGAAGGGTTGGAGAATGGTAGCTAAATGTTTTGCTAGAGCCTGAGTTGGAGAGACAACAGAGCTTACAATTGGTCTCAAGGGGGCTCTGGGCTTGTATATTTTGGATAAGCCATAAAGTTTAGGACATATGGATAATTTTTCTCTTTGTGTGATCTTCTTCTTTACTTCTTCGGTAAGTGGAGATGCTCCGATCGATGTTTTGGTGGTATTTCCTAGATAAGTGGTATGGTCTCTGTTTATTGGCTTGTAGGCAGGATCGTTTAACAGGGCAATCATCTTTTCATGATAGTCTGTTTTGTTTAGGACCACTGTCGAATTTCCTTTGTCAGCTGGAAGTATTACGATCGAGGTATCTTTGCGCAGGTCTTGTAAGGCTCGATGTTCTTCTGCAGATAGATTACTTTTCGGAAGTTTTGCTTGGCGCAAAACGGCTGAAATTTCTTGGCGGATAATTTCTGCTGTATTGTTGTTGAAGTTGGTTAGAGCTGTTTCAACTCCACATATTATGTTATTCGTTGACACTTTATTTTCAGAAGTCGTTGATGTAAGTTGAATTGTCTGACAGATTGGCCGAATTAGGAAATAAAATGTTATAAAACAAAACAGTGCGGTATAAAGATAGGTCCGGAACAAATTGGTGTCAGAAGTGGGAGAAAATCCAGGAGACGTTAAAGAAAAAAAAAGTTAATTGAAATTGCATGTCAGTAGAGACTAGAAAACAGAAAGCAAAAATGGAATAGCAACTTTAAACTAGTTTAGGTTATACTTATTATAATACAAGACATGCAAACAAGCTAAGAACAAGAATTGAATGAAGACATGACAAAAAATCAAGAACTAAAGACAAGCAAAGATGATATGAAACAAGAATTGATGACACTGAAAACAAGCCAAGAAAACATGAACCAAGAATTGAAAAAAGAAATAAGAAAAATCATGAAAGTATGAAACAAATATTAAAAATAACTTGGAAGACATGATACACGAACTTAAGACAAGTCAAGAAGATATGAAAAAAGAATTAAAAGAAGACATTAAAAGATCAAGAAGATATCATGCGCATAGAACAAGAAATGCAACAGAAGATTAGCAAAATTAGAGAAAACATACATGGCGAAATACAACAAGAGGTGACTAGAATCTAGAAACAGATGCAGCAATTACATTTGTAAATTGAGAAGGTAGCTAGTGCAGGTATAATAAAACTAAATGGTGTTCCTGCAACTAGTATAATTAAGCCACCAATCTTCGACGGAAAATTACCTTGGCTTACCTATGTCCGTCAATTCGAAGCCACCTCCACCGTCAATAAATTAAGTCCATCGTAGAAGGCACGTGCTCTTATTCTAGCAGTACGAGGGGAAGCTATGGAAGTTCTACTTAACATTTCCGAAAAAAACAGAATGATTACGAGTTTATTGTTACTTTTCTGGAGATG
The DNA here is from genome assembly GCA_034092305.1 of Diaprepes abbreviatus. Classification (NCBI taxonomy): domain Eukaryota; kingdom Metazoa; phylum Arthropoda; class Insecta; order Coleoptera; family Curculionidae; genus Diaprepes; species Diaprepes abbreviatus. The sequence goes on from JASJET010000028.1 coordinate 15,148,761, forward strand.
CGCTATGGGGAAGTCCACCTCCAAAAAGTTTACAAAACCCAACTCTAAGAAAGAAGACAAAAATACAAAGAAAGTCTTCAGGAATATGGGACGGATATAATGTGTCTAATAAATTTGACTTACTCAACATATCCAGATGAAATAAATCGAGAGTTAGTTCAAGTTAGTAAATAGCTTTATCGAAGGTTTACGCGACGCAGAAACAAGTCAAACTTTAAGAATGGTTTAAGAAAATTTCCGATGCTCTTGCTTATGCCCATCTATTTAAAACAGGCAGACAAACCTTAAAGAACCAAAAAATCCTAAGAAAAGTCAACGTTTCCCAGAGTGATCACAAGACCAACGAGGAAATTTTCATGAAGCTCATGAGGATATTTGAATTGTACTTTCTGTGGGCCAACAGACGCCGTACAGTGAGCTCTGAAAATGGTGAATTAGATTGTACCAAAACATCAGCTGCCCTACAGTCCTGAAAACATCACACCTGTGAGAACATCCGACATAACATATATAAACATATAAATATATATATATATATATATATATATATATATATATATATATATATATATATATATATATATATATATATATATATATATATATATATATGTGTGTGTGTGTGTGTGTGTTTATGCGGCTTTCACGGATTCCTCCGTGTGAGATGCAATTGCAGTGGATATATCCACATTATGCCGTTGTAGTGCTGAAATTACATTCAGCAAACGTACAACTATATGCAACTATGTATATAAATGAAGTAAAATGCGAACAGTAAATGCAAACTTCGTTCCATAATATCCTTTCCGTGTTGGAGGTTGCACAATTTGAAAAAATTGCTACACAACACAATTTATTCTATTCCATCACCATTGAAATGATGGCCTACCTGTACCACCATACCGAGAAGAAAGTCAAAACTTACCGTGAAATCCACGAAAGCCGCATAAACATATATACGACATCCGGCGGGAGGTCGGCGAAGTCGCGTTCAGTGTTGCATACTTCCTTTCGATCTGTCCTTTGCACAAACAGGTGCATGTCGGTACCCTGATGAGTCTAGTAGAAACGAAACATGTACTTTTGCCGTATCACTGTGGCGGGGAGGGTAAGTTTTGACTTTCTTCTCGGTATGGTGGTACAAGTAGGCCATCATTTCAATGGTGATGGAATAGGATAAATTGTGTTGTGTAGCAATTTATTCAAATTGTGCAACCTCCAACACGGAAAGGATATTATGGAACGAAGTTTGCATTTACTGTTCGCATTTTACTTTATATATATATAGATATATATATATATATATATATATATATATATATATATATATATATATATATATATATATATATATATATTTATATATATAATATTATATAAAGAAAGGGATATATATTTATTTGATAGACCATAGTGCTGGTTAAGTATTCCAAAAAAAAAGTTATACAAAGTTAAATTACATATTTGGAAAATTCCATTTTTAGAGATTAAAGGCTATTTAAAGAAAAGTCGGAAATGAAAATATATCCCAAAACCTATTGCGATTTGTATACTACATATTAGAGTTAAATATATTCCTTAACTCTTGTGTTATCAGGTCCCCGAAGGAATGTATCGAATTACCAGTAATCCTGTAGGTATATATATATATATATATATATATATATATATATATATATATATATATACCTACAGGTGTATGTAGGTTTCAGGATAGGGTAAAAGTCATTGAAATCGTTTAACATTTTTCACAAATTCATAATTGCATAATCTTTAATATATATATATATATATATATATATATATATATATATATATATATATATATATATATATATATTTATATATATATATATATATATATATATATATATATATATATATATATATATATATATTCCGAAAAATTATTTCCACCTATCTTATTGGAGCAGGCCCCACAGACTGAAGCACGACTTTTTTTAAATCCTGTCCTTTACTTCTTAGACTTTATTTGCACTTTAGTTAATTTAACTTGAGAAAGATATTTGAGTTTCTAATACTTTTGAACATCCTTTAGGTCCCGCTTAACAATTTCTAGGAACGAATCTTTTAATAGAATCAGTAACGTATGTTCACCAGAGCATGGATTAAATATCAAATCAAAATTTATTCCAAAAAGAAATTTTTTTAACTTAGTAGAAAATAGATGTTAAATGATAAAGAGTTGAGTACTTTATTAATAAACTCATGTAGTTTACTAGAAAGAAAGAGCGGTCCCTCACTAAAAAGATATTTACACTAAATTTCGAGGAATATTAATAACGTTGGTAGCAAACAACTTCAAACATTATTTTACTTACCATTGGCAATACTTGTACCAGGTATAAAAGAAATTATATCGAAATATAATGTGATTTCTTATTCTGTTTTAGGAAAACGAAAGTGCATTTCATTGTAAATTCACGATATTTAAAGTTCAATGTCGTGTCACGAATCCTTTTACAGATAACAATATCTAAAGATACTGTTCTATCATTAATTATTATATTGTCAAAGGCATGGTAGTTAATAATAATGTTATGTAAAACCGATAATCTTAAAATCTCCATGTTGTGGTTTTTAACGTTTGCTATTATACATAGTTGGGTAAATCGACAAAATTTGGAAAAGAAGCTCACAAAATTGTTATGACAAATGACTTCTGGGCAAATTACCATGTTAGCCTTGATCACAATGACAATTTAATTCTATAATTCAAAAATAGAAATTTTCGCATATTTTAGAGTTATTTTATATCCTGCATTTATAAAATATTATTCAAATATCGAACACTATTAAGTTTTATTGAAATACACCGTGTGTCTCTAGGAAAATTCAGTAAAATCTATAGGAATCTACAAAAAAAAATTATATAATCAGCAATTTGGAGAGTATATGTATCCAAATACTTATAGTTTTGAAACAGTTATTTTAATGCGAATATTGATTATATTTATCCCTGTATGTTGATAATTTTAAACTAACTATAAAAGCAAGAAAAAACGTTTTGTTATTTCCTAAGAAAACGCTACACAGCAAAAAGTCACACGCGATTTTAAAAGTTTTGAGAAGTAGTGTGCCATTTCACATTAAAACACAACTTTGACTATAGAGTAATATTCAAATCACTGACCCCTATTAATGGACCCGTCAGCTTATGGGTCCTTCAAACCAGAATCTCCGCCTACATTGTCACTGGGTGGATTGAGTAGCTCAAAGACTATGTTGCCGATCCTAAGAAAAATTCTTTCCTATACTCGACTAGTTATCTGCATAAAGTAAAAAAAATAAGTACTTATAGTGTGACAGAATCTGATCATAGACTCCTGCTAATGATGTATTTCGGTAGCGTCAGCCATTCTATCTATATTTACTGCCACACATTAATTTGTAGCTATTTTAATAACATATAATTAAATTTCACAGTAATAAAGACACTCTGGAAGACTGAACGTTCATCTTCTCTCGTGCAGCTTTAGTACCAAACAACTACGGTTATTTAAGCTTACCAAAACAATAACTCAGAACTTCAGGACTCAGGCAAGGCTTCTAATTAGCTGGACAGATGACATCTATTGTTTTGTAGGTCTCGCAACAGCGCGCCCGCAAGTTAATTAGCGTGAAGGTTTTTAATTAAATTAAATAAAACAATTTTCTCAAAACAGTTAGTCTGTTAACAAAAATGAATAGAAAAACTAAGTATTTACAATGAGAAACTTAAAACTAATAACAATTACGAAAAAACTAACATAATTGCTCTTCTTGGCCGTTCTTTTAACCAAAAACGTAAAACCCAATTTTGAAAAAACACGTATAAATAGCATAATAAAATATTAAACAGAGAAAGAAATAAACCGCGAAAAACAGCTATTTATATTTCTTAATCAAGTACTATTAAGATTGCGAAACGCTCGTCTAAAATGACACACGATATTCCCTTAATTTCCTAAATTAACTGAAAGACAAAACAAAGAAAACCTTCTTTCCCGAAGATTATATCCGTTACGTAATTTTTCCACGGCACTGGACGGTGATCCCGCTTCTAACGAATTATAACTGAACTTTAGTACTTCTTGAAGTGTCAGACTTGTACGCCCTGCATCCCGCGGGTACGCATTTCACCCCCATGTATCCCTGTAACTGTAAATTTCTGTAAATCTCATTCGCTACTAATTCGAAGGTTTGGGTCTTTTCGTACTGAGGGCGTTAGCTATACTATACCGGATGCTTGATTCCCGAATTGGCCTCTAAGCGTCTTAATCTTAATTTTTATATAAACACAATTAATAAAACTATTCTATTTCTTTCTATAACTAAACGAATAAGATAGTATAATCTCTGTGAAAAAACCTGAGTGCCTTTTTATTCCTATTGCTGGAATTTAAATCATTCTTTCTTGCAATCAGGAAAAACAGTCGCTACATTAATTCCTTTCACAGGTCAAACGTTATATTACAGTATAATGAGTTTATTTGATTTTTCTTTTGTTTTCTAATAATAGGAAAATCGTTCAATATTTTAATACATTTTAACGGTATTTGCATATACCAAATGTTAAAAAAAGCCTCCCTTATCTCAACGGATTTATTTATTTATCCAGGGTGGGATTACTTCAATAGATTTAGAGGCAAATCCTCGAGAAAGTCTTTTATGTCTTCATAAATTGAATGAGTTAATGTATTTTTAAGAAAATATTTAAACGACATAGATAATAAAAGTTAAGTTCGATAACTGATTTATTTTTTCTTTAGACTTTATTGGATAGTGATAAAAAAATATATACTAACCTATTCCCACGGGAAATCTATTCACAGAGTGATTATTTAATTATTCATTCTAACAGAATTAAGTTCACATTGAACAGTGTAAAATAATTAATATTTGTTCCATTACAACAACCAAACAGAAATCGGAGATTAACTGAACATTTTTAATGACGAAATCGGCTAAAATAAGGAATGAGAGCTGGAAAAATATAATTAAAATAAGCGATTGGAATATATTTTCTTGAACAACAAAAGCTTAGGAAATAGTAAATGGATCGGAAACGAATAAGATCGAAATACGTAATTTTCCAGAAACCGAAAAGTAAAGAAAAAGCAAATAGGAAAACAAGGACTATATACTTTTATACAGTGAAGTAGATCATAATAAGAGAAGTCACTCTGGTGGGACAATGTTGACTACAAGAAATATACGCAACATATCGAATAAAAAAAAACGTTAGTGATGGAATGCTACAAATAACATCAGACATCAGTAAAGAAAGGGAAGGGAGGCAATGTTTTTAAGGAGAACTACAGTTGACCTTATTACAATATATGCAGACAACAACATGAGCATAATCAAATCTTTTTTCAATCTTGATATGAAATATCGGTGCAAATTAGATTACTACTACCACAAACGGTACTGGATGTAAGAATGTTTAATGCAGATAATGCAACAGTGGTCGCAAACTATTGTTATGTAAACTGATATTGAATATAAAAGCTGCTTTAAAAGCTAAGTCTCATTGTATTCAATTATATTAGAACAAGCTAAAATATAAAATATCTCAAATCCAGTCAAAGGGGAAGACTATATTAATCAAGGATGGAATATTCAGAAAGAGAATATCCTAAGTACAGTCAAAGAGACCACAGAGAAACGATAAGTAGAAATAAATAGAATAAATAAAACACCTGGGTACAAACAAAGAGGAACGGGTCTTAAAATACCGTAAAAAAAACTAGACTCTATACTCAAAGGGCACAACTGGATCAACGCAAGGTAAAAACTGATAAAGGAGGACAATTGGCAAAGATTTCCAAAGATATAGAGCAAGATATGTGCAGAAGTCAAAGAAAAATATGAGGTATGCTTAGAAGAAAAAAACTAAAAGTAAAAGATACCATACACATATTGGCAAAATCACAATCGAAGAATGGAAAACATACTCTGAAAATTTCTATGGCATAAAGAAAGAAATAGATGAACAACTTCTCAAGAGCGAAGGATAACGTGATTTTAATATATCAAATGGAACGTTAAAGAACCTACTGAAATTGCTTAAAAATAGTAAATAACCTGACCCATATAGGTGGATGAAATTTGATGGAAGAATAATGTAACCGAAAATAACAACCCTCTTCAAAAATATTATGGAACAACACAAAGTAAAGAACGATTGGGAAAAAAGCAAAAGCAAACTACCGCAAAATCAATCTATTAAGTAACACATTTAAAGTCTTCACCAAACCTTTCTCAAAGAGATTTGCAAAATAATTAATTTGAGGGAAGAACAACAGGGCTTTCGGAAAAATATATCAACCGTTGATGTAATCTTTATTGTAAAATAAATAATGGAAAAATTCATAGAATTAAAAAAACTGGCTTACTTTTGATTTGTGAATATGACCAAAACATTTTATCGTGTCCGAGTCACAGATATTACCAATATAATGAGAAAAACAGGAGTTAACCGACAGTTAGTTCAGATGTTAACCAACAATGCAGAACGTACGCATAGTGAATACATAGGAATAAACAAAGGAATAAAACAATGTACTCCCTGGGTCCTTTCGTCTTTAATCTAGTTATAGATAAGATAGAAAAATAACACAGAATATTGAGCAGATCAATGCAAATAGAAGTATTAACATATGTGGCTGAAACAAGTACCAATACAATAAGAACCATGCAAATTATGCGTATAGTAGAAATGAAAGCCATAAGAGTTATCTAAGATCTATATCTACTATATGATAAAGTCAGGATCTTGGTGTACAAAATAGAATATAGAATGTAGTTATATGTATCAGACATAGAAGAAAATTCTGGAATAAATATGTAAATAGAATCGAAAATAACGATGGACAACATACCAGTGTGAAAAAGAACTCGAGGAAAACCATCAGGTTAGAACAGGCCATCGTCTGCTTATATAAGAAATTATACAGAAAATAACGAAAGAAAAAGAAGAAGAAGAAGCCAGAAACGACAATAAGTAAATTTTTACACATTGAGCGATAGTCCAATTGTTGCTTGCTTTGATAGTATAATTGGTAAATGACAGTTACCGATCTGATATCATTTTTGTTTTTTATGGTTTATGCCTTCCGAATTATATGCGAATCACGATCAAAATTACGATGATTTTTTTCCATCCACCGCTGGATGTAGGCCATCCTCAAGTTATTCCATTTTTCTATATGCATTGCCGCTGACGTAAGTAGTTCTCTAATAATGCCCTGCAGATCATCAACGAATCTAGTTCTGTTTCTTCCTTTTCCTCACTTGTATGTTATCGATCTTCATTTCAGTATTCACTTAATTCCTCTGACATTCTATCGAGGTGTCACTTGATCCACATTCGTTTTTGTAAGATCCATTTTCGCAGCCGTAAACTGGGATTGGTTGAAAACTTTGAATTTAAATTTTCCAGGACATCTTCATCTTTTAGTATGTAGTTGAGCTTTCTGAATTCTCCTGGTATTTTTTCACAGATGCTGTCTTCTTCTTCTTCTTCTTCTTCTTCTTCTTCTTCTAGGTAGAACCAAGTTCTGTTATCTACACAATGACTCATCGATCCTCGTTTGAGGTCGAAATCCAGCTGTCTCTCCATTTTTTGGGGGCCATCCAGGCGGCCGTTTGGTGTTTGGTTTTTCTCTAATCACGGTTTTTGCTAGTTTGTCATCGTCCATTCGTTCCACGTGATCTCTCCACTGCCTACGACGGTTTCGAACCCACTTCACAACATCCCCCACTCCGCTGTCCTCGCGTATTTTAGTGTTTCTTATTCTATCTTTTAAACTTGTTCCCGTGATCATTCTCAGCGTTTTTATTTCTGTGGTTCTCATAATTTTTTTTGTCTTTGTTGTTTCATTTCTTGTTTCTGCGCCGTAGGTCAGTATCGGCCTTACACAGACCTTGTAAATTCTTGCTTTGCTCTCAACCGTCATATGTATATTATTCCAGATTATGTCTCTTAGTTGGCCTGATATCATGGCCGCTTTGTTGGCTTGTGTGCGTACTCTTCCGTTACTGCCCTGCTACTTGTTATATGTGCTCCCAGGTATTTAAACTTCCCAACCTGTTCGATATGTTTGTCAACGACCATTAGTTTGCATCTTACCGCTTCTTTTGCTATTACCATTGCTTTGGTTTTCTCCACAGATATTTTCATATTATACTGTTTAGCTGTTCGACTGAGATGGAGAAGCATTCTTTGTAAGTTGTCCTGGCTATCTGCTGTCAAGGCAACATCGTCTGCAAAGCATATAATCTGAACGGCGTTGTGTCCCATTGGGTACCCAATATTTGTGCTTTTTACATCATCAATGATTTCGTCCATGATTACATTGAAAAGTATTACACTTAGGCTATCACCCTGTCTTATTCCTATGGATAGTGGGATTTCCTCTGTTAGAGTGTTATTTGTTTTAGTTACCATGGTGTTTTTGGAATTCAGTTCGTATATTGTGCATATGATTGCTTCGTCTACTTGTTTTCTTAGCAGTAGTTCTGTTATGTGTTCCAGTTTGACTCGGTCGAACGCTTGTGTAAAGTCCACAAAACAAATGAACAGCGGTTTATCGTATTCGATAGATTTTTCAACCAGCTGTCTGATAATAAATATACCGTCGATAGTAGAGCGGTTATTCCGGAAGCCCTGCTGTTCTTTGCACGCCCCTAACTTATCTACGATTCGTTGTGACAGTATTTTGGTTAATAATTTGGCTGAACTGTTTAGTAAACTGATTCCCCTGTAGTTTTTGTGTTGTTTCTTTGATCCCCTTTTGTGGATCAGAATTGTGATGCTTTTCCGCCATTCATTGGGTACTGACGTTGTATGGAGTATTTTTTGAAATAGAACAGTGAGCTCTGTGACCAGGCTGGGGCCTCCGTACTTTAGCATCTCATTCGTAGTTTGATCGGTACCAGGTGATTTTCTGTTTTTTAATTTCTTAATTTTCAGTTGAATCTCTGCTTCATTGATGTTAACATCTGTTAGTTCTGCGCTTTCTTGTTGGTTTTCGTCTACGTTGTTTTCTGTAGTTGTGGTGCCTGGAGTAAGTCCTTAAAATGGCTGACCCATTGTTGGCTGTCGATTGGACTTAGTTGAACGTATTCATTGATTGGTATATGCTGTCGTTTTGCGTTAAGATTTTGTTTCTAAAGTAAATGTAGTTATTTACTACTTCTAGTGTTTTCCCATTTAATAAAATATTTGAATGCTAAAATGTGTTTTTAATTACTTACACCAGCCAGGGATAAATGACAAAATATCTTCAAAATCCTCAACCGGTATATGTAACTAAAAGTGAGTCAGTTTTTGACTATTAAGACATACGAATAATTTGAATTTGTACTCTACTCGGAGTTTGACTGGCCACTAACAAAATTATGAAACTGGGAATATGTATAAAAATTTCGAATTTTTTTCTGCCGTTGACCACCTTGATGGAGCTAAATTCATTTCTAAAAATTCTTGCAATTATAAAAATTTTTAAAATGTGATAAATAACTTTAAAGTAGATTTGATTTCTTCAAGTCATAAAATGAAGTCGAAGAGTAGAATTTCTTTTGTTTACTTGCTTAACGCAGTATATCTGTATTTATATAATATTCATATTTCTAAAGTTACATAATTATTTGAATTTGTGGTTTGGGAATATCCCCTATTCATAATAAAAAGTAATTGACCAATAACTTTTGCATGACAGCGCGGAATTTTTTGAAATGAAATTATTTTGTTTGATGCGTCCAATGACGCACTAAAAGTTAGAAATTACTTACTTTATTTTAGATTATTTTGTCTTGCCACCGATCTCATGTGAATAAAATAAAATCATCGACACTTCACTATGTCGCTAGTAAATCTGGTCTACCACGTCCAATGTTTTTTAATGCTGGTATACCTCTTTTAAATTCCGATGGAAACGTAATTTAGAATAGATAAGGCGACCAAACGACGTGCGATCACTAGTGAATACCAGCTACAGTCTTCTTAAAAAAATTTTGACCTGCAAAATAAGGCAGAAATTATATACAGTGTATTATTTTAAAAATCAAGTATAAAATTAGGAGCCATAGTATATTTTGGGTTTTAAAATAGATCAAAAATCTAAATATACTCGTATTGTTATAGAGAAATTCGAGAAACATGATTTCTTTAAGCAGTAAAATAAATTAAAGTGTTCCGTTCGTTTTTAGTCTAGTATAAGTTTTATTAGAAGGTATTATTGAGAGGCTCACTTCTGGTGAGTACGAATGTTACAAGCCCAAGGCACCCGAGCTGGATTCTCATATTGCTTCAACTTGTCTTGGGCGAAATCCCTTCTTCCTACTTTATTCCTCTTGTCGGCCTCGCTTGGTCAACTCCGTGGAAAAGGGGGTTCTCCCTTCCATGTATCATAGCACCTATGGAGCTGCGGGGCGCCGGGTGGTGGTCCTTTTTCACGGAAACTGGCCTGATGTATACCGTATCTTGCCGGGCAGTGCTTGTGGAGTAAATGTCTGCAGGATGTGCGGCTTGTCTTAATTGGCCGGCCAAGTGGGTGGGAGTCACGAAACTCCCCCAAGCCAACGTGAAATACTATGGGTCGAGGGCTGCGTGGTAAAGAGGTTACTATATCTATAACATGCGAACTTCTGCCTGCGGGGCTTCGCAGGAGTCAGCCTTCGATTCCCTCGTTACTCGAAGGATCAACCATGGATAATGATTCTAAAAAACAAAAAACGGATCATGCCATCCAGAAAACCCACTCGCCTCCTCAAGTGAGACAACCACACATGGAAAGAAGGAGTGGCAAAAATAATAAAGAAATAAGGAAAAAAGAAGAGAACATAACTGCTCAGTTGCAGTGACAATCTTCCTATCTAAAAGCCAAAAAACGGTAGTAGAAAAGCTTCTATAGCTAATAGAAGCTCAAAACGATGAGGTAAAACATCAAATTTAAAGATTATTAAAATAAAAGACGAAAATTAAGGTTATCATCTTCCGACGAATTTACAACAGAAGTCGAAGAAACCAAAGAAGATGAGAATAGGAGGAATATCACCCTCATCGGAGTGCATATCACCCTCACGGGAGTAAACGACACTCTCCCCCAATAATCGAGAAATGGAAGACATCAACATCACTCAAGTTAATGTTCACCATGCTAAGGGTGCCTTAGCTGTAATCGCTCAGACGTACACTATAAACTAACTGAGAATTGCGCTGATCCAGGAATCCTAGGTCAACAGAAATCATGTAAAAGGATGCTAAGATAATATATATCATGTCAGTAATGACACACTCAGAACATGTCTTGTGGTAGGAAAACATTGGCTTTCAGAATTCTTAACCAGAGATCTCATTCCTATTCGAGCATGCCTCGAATGGAAGAAGAAGCTAGGAATTATCATAGCTACATACTACTTCACAGGAGACGGACCTATTCCACGGCCAGAAGTGCAAATATTGGTGAGTACTGCCAGGAAAAGAAACTGCCACTACAATTGAGGTATGATGCCAGCGCTCACAATAAAATCTGGAGTAGCAAGGACACCAACCAAAGAGGTGAGCAACTTTTAGAATACATCTTTAAATGTAATCTTATAATAAACAGTATAGTAAATACCCCTATATTTGTAACAAGAGTAAGGGAAGAATTGTTCGACATCACATTAAGCACATCAGGCTTTACAAACCTAGTAGGAAACTGGAGGATATACAATGAACCTTCTCTTTCAGATCATAGAATAATTATATTCGGTTTAGAAACCGATTCTCCTGAGTCAGTTCTTGGAAAGAATCTTAGGAAAACATATTGGGAAAGATACAGCACCAGTCTGAAAACAAACTTAGCACGTATTCAAACCAGAGAATGCGCTAAACACCATCTGGAGCTGGAAAGTGACATAAAAGAAGTAAATGAGGTAAAATTCGGAACCTATGAATCGACACTTGTCGCAACTAGACTATGTATACAAAGTCATGGCGAAGGCTAGAGTCGACACAGCAATGGTACTCAGAAAGCAAGAAAAAATGGCTTTACGGAGAGCAAGAACGAAAGAGCATTATTCTTACTCAACACTCACTTTTTAGAGAACAAGCCTAGCATCGCGAACGATGTAATATGTAAAATCGCGAATAGCCCACCAGAGAAGCAATAAGTAGCACTGAACACTAAAGAAACTCTAATATGTGTCTTTCTTGATATGGAAGGTGCTTTTAATAATACTCCACATGTGGCAGTTAAAAGAGCACTTGAAGACAAAAAAGTGGGCGAAACAACATCCAAATGGATAGCGCGACTTCTCTACACTAGAATAGCAGAGAAAAAGATAGGACAGGACACTATCGCCCTCTGTACCACCAGAGGATGCCCTTACGAAGTAGTAGCTTGTCCACTTATATTTAAATTAATTGTAGATCGAATCCTCGGTGATCTGACTGCAGATAAATTCGAGAATATCCTCTGTGGCTTAGTTTAAAGAGGGCTTGAACGCATTAAAGGATGGTGCCAGATAATGGATCTAAATATTAACCCCACCAAAACTACCTTATTAGCCCCTTCACAGGGAACAGAAACCTCAATTTGTAAACTATTGAAGGGGATGGGAACGTTATTGAGTGGAAGTCAGAGCTTAAATATCTGAAACTGACCCTAGACAATAAACTTCTCTGGAACAAGCACGAAAAAGAAATAATTAACAAAGCTACAGAAGCTTTGATGGTTGTAGAAACTTTTCGGGAAAAAGCTGGGGCACAAACCCAAAAATCTTGCTTTGGATGCACACTGGAATAATGAGACCAATCATCACTTCTCTGCTGATCTATAGTATCTACTATAGTAAAAACATTAAAACTAACTTTTAAAGTGATATAATTATTATTGTCAAAATTTTACATTTTTTTCTTATAAATTGGCCATTGGTCTACTGTTACAAATAAAGTAAATTATTGAAAATATCGAATTCTGACCTTACTTTTCAAAATGAAATAAACACATTATATATTTTTGAAAAGCCTAATTCATACTTAATCTATATCTTAGATATAGATATATAAGTTTCGTTAATATTCCATAAACTAAACTTTTTAGAAAAAAATTACTGCACCACTGAACTCTACGTAAAAAAAAACTCTATAAAAATCGATTTTTACCTTTTTGGTAAATTAACATATAACGGAAATACGAGATGTGCCTAAAAATGAAAATTTTTAAAATCACCCTTTAGATTAAAAACTAAGAGAGTCATGATAAATTTGACGTCAAAATGAGACACCCCGTACTATTGTGAAATAAAAAAATTCTCTCTAATATTTTTACAAATCTTTATAAAAAAAAATAACGAGATTTTGTGTGTTTATTAAAATTTAAATGAAATACAAATTCTAGGAAAAAAAAATAATTAAAATTTAATAATTTGGTAACGTAACAGTCTAAGTCAAACAAAAATTATAGTTGAAGGTTCAATTACATTCTAAATTCGATAAAAATGTAAGTCGTTGTTAAAAAAAAATTAACGCCACGCTTTTTTGAAACACCCTATAATAATTAAACTACTTTTGAAATGTACTATCAGACTCTAGAGAAGCTTTACTATCCCATTCAGCAATACAAAAATAAATATCAAAATTAGTACGACAAAGGTATTTTTATTTGTGCGTGAATTTAAAAGGCGTGGCAGACAAATACTGCTCATACTACAATGCCACATATATCGGAACTTAACCAGACAAGGGCAACAAGCCCAGAACCTTGACTAAAGCATTAAAAGAACATTACAATAATTTCTTTCAGTTAATTATTCTGCAGTTGCAAGAAATCAAACAGATCATAGTTTTAAGTAAGATTACTCATATTATCTGTGACACATGAATGTGACCTTATACCAATTTTTTTCTTATTTAAAATTTTAAATATTTCGCACCTTGTTTACAAGCTTTATTTACAACTACGTTAACCAGTTTTTTTGCTTTAAAAACCTTGTCTCTAGATATATCTGTTCATCGATAAAACTAATTAAGCTACCAAAATTTGTAAAATAGTGGAAAACGCTGTCTATTTTCATGAAGAATAATTCTAGATGGATAGCTATGCATATTAAGAAATGTGTCAGTGTACTTTATTTTTAAGTGTCCCAAAAAATAGGCTAAGGGAAACAAATAATAATTTGATTTTTTTCTGTAGTTGCGTTTTCCATCATTTCTCCTTAAAGTAGAATTTCTTCTTTCAGCTTGAACCTATGTAGCTATACATAGTTCCTTAATTCTCTTCATCTCTACCACAAGGGCGTTTTCTTCTTCCATAAGTCTTTTTCCATAGTTATAATATTTCATTCCATTTCCCTCATTGCTTATCAAGTTACTTGTATAGTTATAATATTTCATCTATTTTTTTTTTCATCCATCCTAAGAAAGCCAGTCTGTTTTGTTAAAATAATGACATTTTTTTTCAGGCAAGCGTAAAATTTTGTGTACGAATATGACCTAAATATATCATTCTAGAAGTAGAGCCAAATGGAACCACTTCAAAAAACCAAATGGTGGCTTATTTTTAGCAACACGAATAAGATCAATAATTTCAATTACATTGTGTCAGGTAAACCATCAAATTTTATATACGAGCAAATATGACTAAAATAATTCATTTTAGATGTGGTGCCATGTGGAGCCATTTTAAAAAATAAAAATGGCTGGCGTTCAAAATAAAAGGAGAAGCTAAATTATTGATCTTTTTTTGGATAATTTCGCTGTAGTACTTGGAGGATTTTTCAAGTTACTGATTAAGAATATGAAGAAAGAATTTCTAAATATTCACATTTAAGATGGCAGATCCAACATCTTGATATGTGATTTTGATTATATTAAAAATTTAGTAGTAGAGTATAATATTTAGGATCACAACTTTGGATTAAGAAATGTTTTAACTGAGACTTTATATTGGTTATTAGCAATTTCAAAAACTTTTTAATAAGACAATTTTTCAAATAATGTTTTTTATCAAAATCAAATAAATCACCATAAACTAAAATGGTAATTAGACTCACCTATATGCTGTAGGAATATAAGACCATCAAGGAAGATATTAAAAAATTTTAAGGGACTATTTATTCGAAACTAGAGTAAAACATCATGAATAATATTATTTCCTGCATCGAACACTAGAAGGTGCATATCAATAAATTTGCTTTTTAACCACCAGAAGACTATCATTATGTATTTACATAATTGCAAAAAAATTGTAAGGTTAAAATTGCGTAGTAAAGTAAGTATTCTTGAATTGACACCAATCATCACATATGGGGAAGTGATCTGAAGCAAAAGATCCTGTCTGGCTAATACGAGTTTAAAGTTCAAAGACTGGCCTGTGCTTTTGCTGCAAAAATTGCAAATAAATTTCACCATTAAGTCTTCCTTCCAAAACAAATGGACCTATAATGTTATTTCCGATAACGCCAATCCACATATTTATAATAAACACTTGTTGGTGTTTGTTTTGAATTATAGCGTGCGGGTTTTCATAAGCACAAAAATGTAAATTGTGTGAGTTTATTATGCCATCTCTTGTAAAACCCGCCTCATCGGTAAATAAAATAAGCCAAAAGTGGATAATATACTTGCAGTTGGGTGTATAAAATGCAATTATATAAGAGAAACTTAGCTCTTAACCAACTGAAAAAACCTTATACTATAAGGATAAACGAACTCTGTTCTAACATAGTTAGATACAAAGCACTATCTCAGATTGCAAGCATACCAGGAAAGGGTGGAAGCCTTTCCTATGGTAGTGCACCGCCATCTGTAGACCGGTTTCGAACTTGTTAATTCTCGTCAGTACAGAATAGGCCAGCGCACTTCAGCATCGGAAAAGTAAATCCTTTAAGCAACTTATATTAGACAAAATATGAAATCTAATACAAGCGGCGCCATCTCCCAGCATTCCGCGCAATCTAAATATATAATATCGTAGATATCTGTATATATAAACCAAAAGTGGATAATATACTTGCAGTTGGGTGTATAAAATACAATTATATAAGAGAAACTTAGCTCTCAACCAACTGAAAATACCTTATACTATAAGGATAAATGTACTCTGTTCTAACACAGTTAGAGACTAAGCATTATCTCATATTGCAAGAATACCAGGAATACAGATCTCTACAAGATTATATATTCAGATTGCGTGGAATGCAGGGAGATGGCGCCGCTTGTATTAGATTTCATAATTTGTCTAATATAATTTGCTTAAAAGATTTACCTTTCCAATACTGAATTGCGCCGGCCTATTCTGTACTGACGAGAACTAACAAGTTCGAAACCGGTCTACAGATGGCGGTGCACTACCATAGGAAAGGTTTCCACCTTTTCTTGGTATTCTTGAGATCTGAGATAGTGCTTTGTCTCTAACTGTGTTAGAACAGAGTACGTTTGCCCTTATAGTATAAGGTTTTTTCAGTTGGTTGAGAGCTAAGTTTCTCTTATATAATTGTATTTTATATACCCAACTGCAAGTATATTATCCACTTTTGGTTAATATATACAGATCTCTACGAGATTATATATTCAGATTGCATGGAATGCTGGGAGATGGCGCCGCTTGTATTAGATTTCATATTTTGTCTAATATAAGTTGCTTAAAGGATTTACTTTTCCGATGCTGACGTGCGCTGGCCTATTCTGTATGGACGAGAACTAACAAGTTCGAAACCGGTCTACAGATGGCGGTGCACTACCATAGGAAAGGCTTCCACCCTTTCCTGGTATTCTTGCAATCTGAGATAGTGCTAAATCTCTAACTGTGTTAAAACAGAGTACGTTTGTCCTTAAAGTTCTGAGTTTCTGAACATTTGTAAAGATATTCCTGATTATTATTCTTATAGTTGTAAATTACCTGTCATTTCCACATGCCATAGGCAATTATATACATTAAAACATCTTTGCCAAGCAGATAAGGGAAAAAATATATACAAACAGTTTATTTCCTCCAAATATAACACTGGTCCTCATTCCTTATTTATTTCGACCACCTTATGGTCTCGTCAGTGGAGCTATACTGAACCGAGAGCAACATGTGCAGGAAATAATTATCGATATAAAATATAAATTCCGAGACATGTCGGCGGTATATTAAGCCTGTTGACTTTTTGATGTCAGTCGAACGATGTCTATACATTCACCAGAGTAGTGCTAAACTTAAAAATTAAGATTTTTGTAAGAAATAAATAAATCTATTTTTCTGTCCTACTTAAATAATTGCCTTATTTGACGTGATGTAAGCATGGTCAACGCTTTGTAACATCTTATCAGATTTTTTCGAAGACAGGTTGAATATATTTCTGACTGAAATACAGTGGTGTGCTGCCTCAGTGCATCCATTATGTTGAGTCTGACTGTGGCTCCGTGTATTCCTGCTCCTGATCCATGATCAGTTTTGGACGCATCTGTAAACTAAACGAAGTTTCCTGCCCGCCTTAGTGATCGGTCTGATCCTACCTTTCAGTTAGTCAGAATAATGTAGGACCTTTCAAAGTCTTAGGCTCATTGTGTGTTCGGGGGCAAATCCAGTTCACCAGACCTTAAAAAACAAGAGAAGTAATATAAAAAATTTCAAATCTCATCATATAACCTCTACTTGTCAAAAATAGTTAATTATAATAAGATTTATTAATAATTATAAATAACTTAAAACTTTAATAATTTGTGGAATACACTAACATTATTAATTTAATATTATAATATTCGTCCAAAATGTACTACTTACGATACTGTATCGTTCAATCAAACTGAATTAATACTATGAATTAAGATTTGTTTTTCTAATTAATATCAATGTCATTTCTTCAGATGTTGTATAGGTGTAAGTAAGGTCTACCCATTGTATTTCAAAGTAAGTATTGAATTTATATTTGGCTTAATTAGGTAGAGGCGCGGTCAAATAATCATACCGTTGCATCGCATTCTGATGAAAAAGACTATTAGAAAAGCATTAAATATCTGCTTTGACTGTGATAGAATTCTATGATTTTTTCTACCGCAAAGGTATCCTTTACCTTGAAAAAGTAAGGAAAAAAGGTGCAGTGTTGACCCAGAACCACAATGATCTATTGGCCTAATAAATATTAGGTGTTTATATTAACTTTTATTTAATACAAGTGTTTCTAAATTTCAAACTTTTGGCAGATTCTGAAATATCAACGTCATTAAATTAATTATTTAACTGACATTAATAAAACTTTAATGGGAAGAAGATTCTACTATATGAATATTTTTGTACTAAAACATTTTTTCCTATAAATAAATGTCATGGAAAAAAATTATATAAATATGTATCTTTCAACATTATACGCCTAAAGTAATAATATTTTATTTATTTCTTCTAGATAACCGTTAGGCCGAAGGACTATAATACAAACAAAGAAAATGAACTCAAAGTTAATCTGTCTTAAGATATTAACTTTCAGAGTTAAAAATATACATCCTTCACATACAAACAGAGTAGAATAGATGACTTCAAATAAAAGAAAATTGAATCACTATTTTATTGACAAAAATGCTCCATAAGTTTTCTTTAAACTTATCGAATCCTACTTTGTCCTTTCTAGTACTTAACAGGTAGGACAAAAAAAGTTTATTGTTTAAACTTTTACAATTATGCTACGAGAGCATATAACAAAGTATTACTATTTTATCTGTTTGAAGAAAAACTAAATTTATTAGAATACACCGGGTGTCAACGAATCTATTAGACAAGTCATAATTTCTAGAGTATTATGTGTATCAAAATGAAAATTGGTACAGGTAAATGGTATGTGAAGGGGAGAGTTTTTGTATATTTCTACTTCCGGTTTCACCGGAAATGGCCCTGCTTCGAATTTTTAAATGGAACGTATATTTTAACATTTTTGGATTTCTGAGACAATTCTAGATCAGAATGTGACATTTTAAAAAGTTTTTACGTCAACTTCATTTTTTTAGAGCCACTTTTAAAATTGCATCTAGGTGACTATGATCGGATGCAAACTAATCTAAGGGCCTTAGGTGATGTCAAAAAAATACAATCGCAAAGTTTTAGTTACTAGTATGAAAGACAGAAATAAGACAAGTTGACAAAATTACGTTTTCATTTCTAACTATTAATTTTCAAATGGCGACCCCTTTTTGACAACTACTTTTCGAAAAAAGCATTCTTTGACGAATCTAACGGTACTAATTTATTTGCGATTGGATTAGACATAAGAACAGAAATTAAATATTATTAAGCAAAATACTGGATAATTTATTTACTTATGACAAGTGCGCCATGGACAGCCATGATGCATAATAATTTGCAACTGTTTTTGTCAAGTCTTCTTTGGAAAACAAAGCACTTACTTAAGTAGATAATGACAGTGACATACCCTCTAAGAACAGACGTAAAAGTTTCTTAATTTTCGTTAAGTTTAGTTTAAATTTTCGTTAAAATTATGTATACTCAAAGTGAAAAAGTGGATATGTTATTAATATTTGGAGAGTGTCATAGAAATTCAAAGAATGCTGCCGAGTTGTATGCTCATAGATATCCGAATCGGCAACATCCAGCCCATCAGTATTTTCCGTATGTCGAGACTCGTTTTAGGCAAATAGGAAATCAAGAGGCGGAACATAGGTTTATCATAAATGAAGAGACTGAGATTAACGTACTTGCTATGATTGAGGTTGATAAAACAGTTTCGTTAAGAAAAATTAGTCAAGAACTGCAGATAAGTTATGAATCAGCAAGAAAAATACTGAAAAAGCATGGATATCGAGCATTTAAATATCAGTTACATCAACATTTGTATACTGAGGATGGCGATAGACGGGTAGTGTTTTGTGATTGGCTGCTTCAAAATCATAAAGTTAACCCAAACCCAATTTTATCGATTTTATTCTATTTTCCAACGAATCCCGATTTACAAATAATGGCATGTTCAATAAGCAAAATACTCGGTACTGGGCACAACAAAATCAACATGAAATGAGAGAGGGCAATTTTCAAGAAATATTTGGCGTCAATGTCTGGGCTGGTATCGTTGGAAACAGAATAATTGGGCCAATATTGTTTCAAGATCAGTTAACAGGGGTTAGATACTTAGGTTTTCTTCAAAATGAAATCGAAAATCATCTCAATGATATACCTTTAGCAGTTTTACTACGAATTTACTTTCAACAAGATGGAGCACCGCCTCACAATACTAGAGAAGTTCTTAATTATTTAATAGAGCATTTTAGTAATCGAATTATTGCAACCAATGGTCCGGTACGGTGGCCAGCCCGCTCACCGGATCTTACTGTGGTCGATTTATTTGTCTGGGGATATGTTAAAGAAAGGGTTTACTATGGAGCAGCCCCAGCTACTCTTGAAATATTAGAAGAAAGAATTTTACGGGCATTTAGAAGTATAACGCCTCAAATGCTGCAAAACGTGTTGAGAGAAACAATTGAACGAGCTGAAATGTGTCGTGAAAAAGAAGGAATGCACTTTGAACATTGACTACACTAAACTTTTTAACAAATTCAGCTACTGTACTTTCAAATATTTTAAGTGCGTCGTCTAAGTTATTAGTTTATTTTGTTAGTTTTTTGTTAATTTTGTTAAATTTTTAATCCAATTTCTGTCTTTCATACTAGTAACTAAAACTTCGCGATTGTATTTTTTTGACATCACCTAAGGCCGTTAGATTAGTTTGCGTCCGATCATGGCCACCTAGATGCAATTTTAAAAGTGGCTCTAAAAAAATGAAGTAGACGTAAACAGTTTTTAAAATGTCACATTCCGATCTAGAATTGTCTCAGAAATCCAAGGATGTAAAAATATACAGGGTGTTCTATTTAAGAATTCAAAACCGAGGCCATTTCCGGTGAAACCGGAAGCGACCGGAAAGTGGAAAATATGCGAAAACTCTCCTCTTCACATAACATTTACCTGTACCAATTCTCATTTTGATACACATAATACTCTAGAAATTATGACTTGTCTAATAGATTCGTTGACACCCGGTATAGGTTTCTTCACCCTATACGGCACGGAATATTACTGCTAAAATATATGATTTGCAAAAAGTTTTACTTTTGGGATATATGGGGATCTAATATAGTTACTTTGTAAAATTATTTTCATATTATACAGGATATAATTTACTCTTTGTATATTATTGCATTTTTGGATTCTCGATCAAAGTAGGTGCCTATTTTAATAAGCTTTATGGTACTTAAACCTTAAGGGTTTTTAAATAATTTGAATTTTGACAAAATCTAACCTTTTCATGTTTCAAATACTTAAGAAGTATTTCAATTATGTACTCGAAATTTACAGTGAAGTGTAACAATAAATTATATTTGATATCTCAATTATAATAAACTTGCTATATTATACAGGGTGTCCAAAAATTGAAATTAATCAAATAAGAAATTTAAGCGGCTATAACTTGATTAATTTAAATAGAACGCTATACTTTTTAACTTACCAGAAAATGTACATTTCAAATACCTATCGAATAGGATAAGGGTATTCTACAGCTAAGTCTTTGCGTTTTCACAGAATACGCCAAATAATGGTTTACTGCACCATTTTGTGACAAAATCGATGTTCTAATGTATCTAGTTGTCTATGGCATTTAGAAATGACAGATAATTTACAACTATAAGAATAATAATCAGGAATATCTTTACAAATATTCAGAAACTCGGAATGCGATTTATAGTCGTCTAAAAGCAATAATGGTATTAACATATTGACGATAGCACAAAACAGACGCAAAATATTTGTTGTAGATGTTCGAAATGTCGACCATCCATTTCCAAATACTTACATATTCTTTTTTCGGTATCACTGCTAACTCTGGACAACATTTTCTGGATTACAGTTTGAAAAGCGTCTCTTATGTGTATTTTCGTATCTTGTGGTGTTGTCGGGGGCACATTATAGAAAATTCCTTTTATGTATCCACCTGTTTCGAAAGTTGACATTTAAAAGTTGCCGATAATGAGGCGGAGCTCCATCCATTAGAAGCCACATAGTTGTTCTAATATTTAAAAGGACATCTAATAACACTGGAAGTTGATGTAAAAGAAACATCAAATGATTTAAAGGTCCTTCAAAAAAGTAGGGTCGAATTAAGTATGAACCCAGTATTCCTCCCCACACATTAACTGACCACCTATTCCGGTCTCTCATAACTCTGTATTCATGCGGATTTAAATCGGAATAGTAATGGAAGCTGTGTTTATTCACGAAACCATTGTTATGAAAAGTAAATTCATCACTAAACAACACATTGTCAAAAGAGTGTTCATTTTCTACTACTTTATCTAACACCAACAAGCAGAATTCAGATCGGTTGTCAAAATCATTTCCGTGAAGCTCTTGACAAAGCTCGATTTTATAAAGATAAAATCTGTTTTTGTTAGGAATTCTTGAAACACTTGCTTGACTAATGTTAGTATTTTCGGATATATGATTCTGACTCATATTGGGATTTTCGATCAGTGAACCAAGCACAGTAAAAACATTTTCTTCATCCTCAGTGACAGGTTTTCTTATAACAGGTTTTTTATAACTGACACTTCCACTTTTCCGAAACTAGTTTAATAGTTTAGGCTGGTTTAGGAGGGTTTCTTTCAGGAAACCTTGGAGCATAGACTCGAGAAGCCATCAAATAGAACATCTATTCAAAAATCAAGAAGGGTTCATTTCCTGCTAAAGTAAAAAGTATAGCGTTCTATTTAAAATAATCAAGTTATAGCCACTTAAGGTTCTTATTAGATTAGTTTTAATTTTTGGACAGCCTGCATAATATAGCAAGTTTATTATAATTTGGATATAAAACATGATTTATTGTTTACCTTCACTGTAAATTTCGAATACATAACTGAAATATTTCTTAAATATTTGAAACATGAAAATTATGTTAGATTTTTGTCAAAATTCAGATTATTTAATAACCCTTAAGGTTTAGGTACTATAAACTTGATTAAAATAGAAACCTATATTGATCGGAGAATCCAAAAATGCAATAATATACAGGGGGCTTTATTTAAAAAAAAAACACAAATTTTTGATACTTTCAGAGCTTTTGGGACAGCCTGTATAAGATGATAATAATTTTAAAAAGTAACTATATGAGACCCTCATATATTCCAAAAGTAAAACTTTTTGAAAGTCACGTATTTTTTGCCACAATATTCCTTGCTGTATAGTGTGGATAACCCTGTATATTATCGATAATACTAGTGAAGTTGAAAGAAATTTGTATCGAAACTGATATTAATTGGATTGTGATTCTTCAATTTAGATTTGATCAGATTGGAGTGAAACACATACTTAAAAATCACTCCAGCACGTACCTATCCACATCCAGTCCTACCTGAAATGTTGGAGGAAATGAAAATCACAGAAAACTTTTAAATCGTTGTTGTTCTATTTATTAACACAAGAAACATATTTATATTTTTTCGTAAATACCAAGCTAAATTCCCTTGATCAAATGTTTTGGTCTCGTTTCTAGTCATCAAGACAGTTTTTAGACATTTTCAAATAAGATTCATCCTATTTGCCTAATTGAGTTATTATTATTTTTGGATTCTTTTTACTATTGTAAAAATATACAAGATTAAAGCATTGAAAAAAGTATTGTTTTTTAAAAAATGGAAAATCACTGAAAAAAATTTGTCATCGTTCTTTTTTATTGACTATTGTTTTTATTTTCAAAAATTTTATATTTATATTTAAACAAATAAAATTAAAATAAAAAATAGTAATATAATTTTTCTCTTATTAATATGAAATCTGGAAGAAATAAAAATTTTAATGTAATTAGGTCTTAATAGTTTTGATAATTCACACTTTTCTTAATACTCCTTTACATGTAAGGCAATACATTTTCCATAACCTAAAATGAAGTTTTGAAGCAAAAAATATAATTAAAAACTACAAATTTGTCCCGATTGGTTCCAATTACAATAAAACGGGAAAATACCGTACAATTTTGACCCAGAAACCTAGTGATATATTGACCTATACAAAACTCGTATCCTATATTCTCATCTAACTAGCTTTGATCTTTTTTAAATACCAAATTTTTGGATAATTTTTAGATAGATGGCTCATTATAATAATATATTCGTTGACATTTAATTTTTACTCAGTTTACGCATTTGTATATTGATTTGAGTTTAATGGGAAGATTCTACTATAATCGTATTTTTAGTTGTTCGTATGATATATATTTTAACAGTAAATGTGAAGGAGAAAATAAAACCAGAACTATAATTTTTCATAAATATTTATGTTATACAAAAGTTGCGTAATCACAAATTAGGAAATTTACAATTATAAACATTATTTCTAAAATGTTTTTATGAATTGCTTCTATCTGCTAACAAAGTAATGATAAAATTCAAATATATACCGAACAAAATTAATTAATACGATTCTACATAGTATATAGAATATTATAAATCCAATCTTTATATGAATAAAAACGGCCACAAACACGAATCTGCCCTGCGTGCTTAAAAAAAAAACAATGTGTGATGTCTTCTAAGAATATAAGTTTCTAATAATTCTATTTCTAGTGTTTAATTTATCGAGAAGCGCTGTATATGCTGTACTGGCAGGTCTTAAGCTCTAAAAAAGGAAATGGTTACACATATACAAACACCTTTGCATATACACAATTTACACACGTATACTCACACACACACCTACACATATTAACACAAGAACTATATCTAAGAAGGCATGCAATCAGTGCTGTGATATATGCCTTAACCAGACATCGCAAATAAAGAAATTGACGGATTTCGTATTTCAGTGTATATTTGAAATTGTTACAATCGGCCAAGCGCTTTCGGTCTCTCTATTGGACCATCCTCAGGGCTCAGACCCTAGAAACAAGAGAATATGGTTAGCAAATAAGTTCACTCAGTACTCACCAACCACACTCACTTGTCAAAGGGCACACCTCAACCCTGCCAGTTTGAGAAAAGTCGCGAGCGTAGCCTCCACACCGAACAAGATGTATACAATTAAAAAACCTCTAGAAACATTTAAAATTAAAATTCAAACTAGAACATTCAATACACTGTGCACATTGACATTAAAACAATAAAAATTTTTCAATAACAACCCAAAAGGGTGAGGTTATGCCACAAACAGTCATAGCATAATACAGCAATCAAACCCTCCAAAAATTAAAACTACATACAAGTATGTGAAAGCATGAGTGAACATATATAGGGAAAACTATTAGACCATTAGCGGTCCGAATTAGAGAACATATTAACAAACCTCAGGCCTCTGTGTTTGGTCACCATATTAGTTTTAACAAACACAGTTTCTCTCCAACTCATAATAGTAAAATCTTATACTACTCCAGGGGTAATAACTCTAAAACCTTGGATTACAGAGAGGATCTTGAAATATGCAGGGAGATAAAGAGAAACCCCGATCATTGCCTCAATGTAAGAATGAACAACGTAAATGACCGCAACCCCATTTTCAAACTTTTTCTTTAAATCATTAAACAATTTAAATGTATGGGAGCTGTGATTGCGTGGGGTGCAATCTTATAATAATTTTGATCATCTTTTTCAGTTTCAGACACTTCATTCTAAATATATTAATAGTTAACACATTTCAACAAATTTTAACTACGCCTATGTTCGTGTAATTTGTTGCTTTTTTACAAAAATGGAAATTATTTCACGCCACTGAACCCAAATGTTCGAAATAGATCACAGAATGGCCGATAACAGTAACGCTATAGATTAATAAACTTTTAATGCCCTTTCTTTCTGCCCTTTTTTTTCCCTTTTTTGCTCTTTTTGCTCATTGTCAATGAATTATTGATTTTAAATACAATTGACAAGAAATTCAAAAATGGAAGCTCATACAGAAAATCTCCACTCAGAACTTTCACATACTTGTATGTAGTTTTAATTTTTGGAGGGTTTGATTGCTGTATTATGCTATGACTGTGTGTGGCATAACCTCACCCTTTTGGGTTGTTATTGAAAAAGTTTTATTGTTTTAATGTTAATGTGCACAGTGTATTGAATGTTCTAGTTTTAATTTTAATTTTAAATGTTTCTAGAGGTTATTTAATTGTATACATCTTGTTCTGTGTGGAGGCTACGCTCGCGACTTTTCTCAAACTGGCAGGGTTGAGGTGTGCCCTTTGACAAGTGAGTGTGCTTGGTGAGTACTGAGTGAACTTATTTGCTAACCATGTTCTCTTGTTTCTAGGGTCTAAGCCCTGAGGATGGTCCAATAGAGAGACCGAAAGTGCTTGGCCGATTGTAATAATTTCAAATATACACTGAAATACAAAATCCGTCAATTTCTTGATTTCTTCGGTGTACAACCTGTTAATAACTTATCGCAAATAAAGCCTCTGAGAAATTACGAGGTATCTTAGAGTAGCAGCCTTACACCCGTGAAGGGAATGAAGCGGGTGTTGACTATTATTTCTCCTTATTCATTGGTTAAAATTTAAACCAAAATACGGAAATTCCTGCGGTACCCTCTGCCCTTTCGGAGACTGACTCTCGGGAAGCAATAGAGCTAGTCGTCCTACACTACCACCCTCCCTATTTGCTTCGCTAATATTCAGGTTTTAGTGTTTTCCGACTTGGTAATGGAAGCCTTTATACGTACTTTTCTTAGCAGCACTGCTCCAACCTTCGATAGGAATCGAAGTTTTGAAGACGTCAGCTGTGGATCAAATGTCTAGAGACTGGTTCATCAGGGAAGTGAAAGTTACACAAGGCAATTTCCTGGATTCTCAGCATAAAAAACCTACCCATCAGAGAGACTTTAAATTGTCCTTCAAGTGCTAACCTTAAATTTATGTACATTAAATTGAAGACCTAAAAGCGAAAAGAATACCTATGGTTCTCGGTACTGACAATGGTTCAGGAAAGGTTCTGGAAGCCCTTGATTGTACGTTCGAATGATGCTACAAAAGCAAAGTAATCATTTTGAAGCAATAAGGAAGGAATTAATAAAACAATACCACCGAAACTGCGGTGTTCTAGCTAAAGTCACCGAGGAGGAAGCTCAAAGCAGTTTCGCAAAACGAAGAACGATAGAGCAACCAAGTATTGTCCCTAAATCAAGAAGAACACACAATAACTTCTTCAGGTAAATCTGTGGCATCGCTTTTTCTTAACTTAGGTTCAAGCTCTAAGCTAGCACTAGGTAAATACATAGAAATTCAAAAACAAACAAATAAATTAATATAGAAATACAGTATTTAATGAATCGTAATTCCATATAACTCCAGTCACAAGTAAATAATAGAAAAATTAGAGATATCGTATCAATGCTTTTGTGAAGATCACCATCCAGTAAATCAGGAAAGAACTTCGGCATTCTTTTGAGGTCAAACGTCAAATGAAGCAAAAGTCTCACAACGTCTAGATATCGTGGTATAACTCTCAAATTCAGAACTACAAAAAAAATGTTCGGGAGCTTTTGAAAAAAACGTTAAAATATCAAACTGAATGAACCACGAGAGAAAATAATAGTAGTTTATAAGGAACTCGCAGAGGTAGTCCTCTTCATTTTCCTTTTACAAGAAAATATCTACAGATCCCGGCTCTAAGATTGGAGAAATGTCTCTTTCTGAAAGAGGCCAAACTACAACAAGAACAGAGACCTGTATTTTTTCTAATACTAAGATTAAATTTACTGAAGTTTAAAGGATATGATAGTGAGTTCGTTTCAAGGTAGAATCTTATGGACCTAATAAAAATTCTCCAACATATTGGGATTATATCTATCTCGTTTTGTAGCTAGAAAATATTTGTATTTGGATCCTAGGCTGGCATAAATTGTTTTAAAAAATGAACATAGATCCTGTAGAACCGCAGTATAAGTGCTCCCACTCATGTGGCATAATCCAGGGCTTTTATAATCCATGTACGCAATGAAAAGATTCTCTCACCTAGAATAGGCTTCGTTACAACTATAACAGGTGCCTATTTGCAACTCATTTCGCCTCTAAGATTTCTTTTTATAGAATTAAAATTATGCTGTTGCACTCACAGTATGTATGAATACATTCATCAGTGAGGAGGCAATCATAGAAAGGCAGGTGACAGACTTTTTGTGCATTAAGTTGACCTTTTGGCAAGATATACGTTTTTATGAAGTGGATGAAACAATGCATCACTAAACAGAAGAGTATACACTCCAGAAGTTTCAAGCCAGTAGTTCTGCAACAAGTCATTGCAGCAGACTTACCAATTCTAGAATCTCTAAACATTCTAAAATATTTCCTTGCCGGTAAACTACTTGAATTACAGCTAGAAGATTTGATGTTCTTGTTTGATCCAGTTAACATTAATGTGGCAGTGGTTGACGCCGTTAATCCGATTTTTCAAAATTCGTTTACTATTCGCATACCTATTATCTATCGTATTAGGTGAAGAGTTAAACTTCCGATACAAAATATTTTCTGATCGCTGGAAAGGGGCACTATCTTGTTTTCTGTTGTTATACGTGTTTAAGCTACCTGCAGTCATGGAGAGTATTTGCTTTCGAGGGCCGAGGCCTTATTGAACAGTATTATTCATTAAATCATGTTGCAAATTACCTGACGCAATATTTCTTTTACTGGTCTCTGCATTTTTCTTGTTCTTATACCTCTCATCTACTCTTCTACCTTATGTTTTTCATACAAATATTCATCTTTTTATTAGCTCTCTTCTTGTGAGCTTCTAGATTCTGTGTCTTGTAGTAATCTGAATCTCTATAGTTCTTACTACTATTTGAGTTGCAAGGAAGTGGATCAGCGCATATAAATGTTCTAGCATGTAAGCCTGTCAACCATAAACTGGTTAATTTATGTTTTCTATGACATCTAATACGATACTGAATTTCTTTAGATAATTGCTCTTTGCAATGGTGGTCTTTATAATTGGTTGGTACCATCATACTACAGCTTTCCCTTGCTCACTTCGGTGGATAGTTTCTAATAGAGTTCAGCTTTATCTTCTTGAGCATTACCATTCAGTTGTTCTCGGTCTTTGAGTTATAGCTGTAGCTCACGTTTACCAGTTTGTTCGTTGCTATTGTAAATGCTTTTGATCTGCCGCTCAATTTCACCTTTTCTCATATTAGCTCACATTTCTGAGATAAATTTATTGCGAAAAAACCGATCTTGATCTGCTATTCTCTATTGTGACACGTATCTATGGATAGTTCCAGCAAAATTCATTATGTAGCTGTTACCTATAGCTGATCATCTCTTGTCCTAGTTGAAATATTCTGTAAAAAATTAGCATTATTGACTTATTCATAGATACAGGTAATTTAATTTGCTGTCTTAGTGGTTTTGCTTCGCTGGCTAAAATTTCTGCGCAGCTTAAGGGGTTGCTGTTGTTACTGGGTTCCAGTTTTTTTACCACAAGGTTCCGCTTCCTCAGCACCTTGCCATTGACGTTTCACATGTTGTCAAATCCATCACCGATTTCAGATATTCTCTGGCGATTCTCAGAGAGCGGAATTTCTTCTACCATATTATTTTAATTGTGCTATACCATATTACAGGAAAAAATTTGCTAAAAGTAAAATAATAGGCATGATGACTGTAACGAAGAATCACTGAAATTATGACTTGAAGTAATTATATAGGATAGACAGATTAAAAAAAACACATTTATTTTTAGATTACAAGTGAGATTATATTTATTTTAGTAAAAATAAAAACACAAATTATGGAAATCGGCCATATTAGATCGAACACCAATCAGAAGCGCGTGACTTCACGCTTTCGTAAACATCACATCAGTCATAATTGTTTATCACCTTTATCGTTCGAATTTGTCTTTATTTGCATCGTTAATCAGATATTTTGTGGATAAAACTATCAAGTGTGTCAATTTCCTGCTATCAAAAGTACAACAACGTCATGGAACAAGGATTTGTCAAGGCCAATAGCTCAAATTTGCCAAGATGTTAACTGGTGCACTGTTTTTTCAGTCTGGACAGCTTTACTTCTGAATTTGTATAATATATATATATATATACATGTACTGATTTATCAGCTTATTTTGGAAAGGTGGTAGGTGCTTCTAGATCTTCAATTGTGTGTAAAGCTAAAAAATAAAAATAAATACTTATGAACAAACTGTAACTATTTACACATTATTATGTACTATAATTTTTGCAACAGACTATAATAATAAATAATAATAATAATAATAGGTACCACAAAGATTGTTTGAAATCATAACTACCTATAATGTTATGATTTAACGGGCTAACAGAAAATATATACACTTGAATTCACTAAAACAGGTTACCGGTATAAAAAGCAATGGGTACGTACCTGAACTTTCTGATGAAGTGCCTGTGAGTTCTAAATGTTCTGTAGGTGGTTTTGTTTGTGCTACATCTTTGTCACTTTCTTCAATTAGACACCTTTTTTGTTTTTTGAGAAAATAGGGACGCTCAGCGGTGTCAGAAGTTTGTTTACTTCTGCCTGTTGAGCATTCAAATTTTGTGGGTATACACCCTGACTTTATGCGCACTTGTAACACTGAACCCATTACATAGTACTGTATATAATTTTCCATATCATTTGGTAACTGGAAAAAGAAAAAAACTTTTAATTAGGAACTTTAAAAATAATACAGTAATAAAGAAATGAATCCTAACCACAAACGGGATCGACAGTGTTATTGACAAATATATACCTTACATATATTTTGTTTGCGAACTTCGCCACTTATTTATATAAAATAAATACTTACATCAAAATGATCTCGCAGAAATAAATCACTGAATTAACAGATACACGTATTTCTGATATTTTTCTTCATTGGCACGTTAATAAATAACTTAGTTGGAGTTTTTATCGATGTATTATTACATGGAGGAACTACACACCATCGATACACATTAGAATTCATGATTATCGCACAAAATAATGGAAAATATGAATCAAAACAAGCAATAAAATACAACTTGTCAAGTGTTTACGAAAGGGTGACGTCACAGACGGACGCCATTACTATTCTAGCGTTTTGGTGCGAAATTTAAATTGTATTTTAAAAAGGTAAATTTTTCCTTCAAAACATAATTTTTTTGCGGAAATAAGGTTTATTTTGTATAAAGTAGGTGCGTAAATCATCGTGGAGTATTTTTCCAAAATCAGTCATCATGCCTATTCTCATCACCAAACATCATCTCTCAAGAATGTAGTAAATATAAAATAAAACTTCTAAAAATAAGTCAAGATTGTGATTATAAAAAATTTAAGATCTTTTTGTTTGCATCCAATTACAAAGATAATTTCTACACTTATAGTCTTACTGCCCGCCAATATGTTTGACTTGCAAATGGACTACCACAATAATTAGATAAAACTTTTTAATGACTAAATTCGGAAATCGAAGTCGGTGAAAAATTAATTTGAAACAATGTCCTAACTTCGTTTATCTGAAAATGATCAATCTATATCAGCGGTTTCCAACCTATTCCTACTTGCGAACTCGATTCTAAAACCTGAAATAAATTGGCGAAAACCCTGTGTAGACATTAGGAAAAAATGAAACAGTAAAATTGTGTTCTTAAAATTTATTTTCCACATTTCATAACGAAGAACTAAAACATAATCGTAGATCATTTAGAGACAAAAAATTATTACAACTAAAGTGATAACTTAGCTTGAAAAAAGAAATTCAAAATTTGTTTCGATGTCTGAAAGTTGTAGTTTTAGATTAGATACTCCATTTAACTTATCTCTGTACGTATCTTTCAGGTAAGTACCTGTTGAAAATCCTTTCTCACATAGAGATATTGTGCAAAATAGCAATAAAGTTTTAATGGCTTGTTCCGCCAAAAATAGGATACTTGTTTCTTACACTGAGCCAAAAACCATTAAAGTTTTTATGGGATTATCAGAGAATAAGTCAATGAGCTTTTCTTCCTCCAGTAAAGTCAAAGAAGTGTCAGAAGTTATAGCTCTTTGAAAAAGATTACGTATCCAATTGTTCGATCCAGATATAATAGGTTTACTAGAAAAATAGTTCTTGAACGTTAATTTAATTTTTTTGAGAAATTTAGTACTATCCCTTATAATATTTTTGTTAAGTTAAAATTCATTTACCTGCAGACATTGAATCCAAAAGTCGAGCTTCTTTAGCATGGCTGCTATTCTATTATCCACATTAAAAATGGTTACACTTGGGTTTTGTGAAGACTAATTTGAATCATTTAATTTAGAAAAAATGTTGCAGAGTATGCAAGTTTTTGCAACCAAAAAATATCAGGTACACCAGAGGACGAATGAAATGAATAATCAAGAAAAAATACTTCACCTTCAGACCTCAGTTCAACCAAGCCGGTGAAAATTTTGCCACGAGAAAGTCATCTAATCTCTGTAGGAAGTAGTAAAGAAACGCGGAGGCTGTTAAAGTATTCACAAACCGCACGGAATAGACAAGAGTTTGTAGCATTCGATTTTATAAAATTTGCAATTTTTACAGCACAGCATTGCTTAAAGTACTGGAAATATATGCAGAAATGCGCTTACATGCTAAGTGCTTGTCTATGAATGAGTCTATTCAATATTCTAGTTAATCTTCTTTACCTGCATGACAAGACCAAAAATTGTTCCGGTCATTGATTTTGCCCCACTCAGTGCATACTGCTAAACAAAAGACCAATTTGTTTAATTTTTTTCAAAATAGTCATTGATCATATCAAAAATTGCTGCATCGGTGGTATAGGTTTTTAGTGATTTTACAAATAATATATCTTCTTGAATGGATTCTTAAAAATATATCTAACATAGACAAGCAACACTGCTGCATTTGCTACATAGGTTAACTCGTCAAGCTAAATACAAAAATAATTTACAAGTTCACGTGCGGATATCTTGTTTCAAGGTGTCTACGAACAAAAGATGGTTTTAAACTCCTGTTGGCTAGCAGTTCATTTCACTAAGCCGTTTAGGTTCTGACTCCTCCCCAATAAAATAAATACCCAATTGTAAATAGTCATCGCCTTATTTTGGTTTCTTTCCTTTTTTCTCGCTCTGTGTGCCTATTTTTTCTTGGCTTTCAGTTTGACGAGACGATAGTTTACTGCCACCCTGTGTTGGTTGAACATCAGGGACTAAAGTTGAAGAATCAGTTGATTATTCGTCCAGCTTTTCATCAGACTCGACAAAACTACCCGTTTTTAACCAACGATCCATCATACTTTCAAGGAGAAATAATTACTTACTTTCACGTTCTACGTGCGTAACAGCGATTTGTAGAGCTTGGATATTTGTTGGAATTTATTCACACAAGAAGAAATTATGCGCCCATAACGAGCTTCGTATAAATAACACCTTTTATAATCACAAACAACCGCACAAATGTACATTGAATTCAATTCGACAATCGATTACTTCATAACTAATAGGGAAATCCTTTCAAACCAAATTCTAGATGTAAGAACCCTAATACTGCGCACGTCGGAATAGAACATGGCTTAGTACTGTGCAAATATCGATTCAAAGCCAACTTCCAAAAGAAAAAGCCTCCGATATATATCGAAAAGTTTAACATAGAATCGTTCAAGGAAACATCAACAAAAATACTATACCACAATAGGCTGAAAGAGAAACTAGCCCTAGATCCAATAATAGAGGAAGATAGTCCTAGTGATGCTTGGAACAAAATCAAGATAAGTATAATTAATAGTGCAAAAGAAGCACTCGGTACTAGAACAACAAACATAAATGGGAGAAGAAACAACAAACCTTGGTTCACTTTAGAAGTAAAGGCATTGGCACAACAAAAGAAGAAAGCATACTTAAAATACAAAAATATAAGAACGCAAGAAGAATACTGAGCATACAAAGCCGTGAGAAATAGAATTAATAACGCGATGAAAGACCTAAAGGAAACATACTGGGAAAGGTTTTCAACCGAGATGGAAAAGAATTTATACGGAGGGCAAAGGAAAGTTTGGAATGTAATAAGAAATAGGAAAAAAGAAGTCAACGAAGAAGTGCTAATTTATTCTATAACAGCAGAAAACTGAAAAGAATACATGCAGAGCCTTTACAATTACCAGGAGTATAATAATGAGGACATCCAAATAGATTTAGATAAGGTAAAACCGATGATGGAAGACGAAAACATAAAAATAGAAGACGTATACGAAATGCGGATCAAACTGAAAAATAGAAAAGCTCCGGGAACCGACGATATTTCCAATGAAATGCTTAAATATGGGGGCCTTAAACTAGAAACAGCACTAACAATACTATTCGATAAAATTCTATCAACCTGCAGTATTCCAGAAAAGTGGAGGAACAGCCTGACTATTCCCATCTTCAAAAAAGGAAATAAGAATGACCCCAACAATTCTAGAACAATAACACTACTAAACAGTACAAGCAAATTATTAACATAAATCATGACTTCAAAACTAACGAGTAAAATTGCAATAAGTGAAGAACAACACGGGTTTAGACAGAACAGATCGACAGTTGATGCGATTTTCATTATTTGACAGACTATTGAAAAATCGATAGAATTCAATAAACTTCTTTTCATCTGTCTAGCGGATCTTAAAAAAGCGTTTGATAGAGTTCCACTTAAAGACGTCTTGTAAATACTTCAGGAAAATGGCGTCAACCACAACTATATGACGGTAATTAAAGAGCTAAATAAAAACAATAAGAGACGCATAAAGACACAACAAGGAGTAACAGAGGAAATACCTATCATGACGGGAATACGACAAGGCGACAGCATGAGTTCATTTCTCTTTAATTTAATTATGGACAAGATAATTCAAAATGTAAAATAAGTCAATGGAGGATACAAAATGGGACGAAAATCTTTGAAAATCTCATGTTTTGCCAACGACGCCTTACTGTTAGCAGAAAATGAAGACGATCTGCAACGACTACTATACCGATTCCAGACCACATCAAAAAATTTAAATATGGAAATATCTACAGAAAAGACCGAAACGATGGTAATTTCAAAAGATCCTTTCAGATGCAAATTGGTGGTGAAGAACCATCAGACAAAGCATGTCTTGCAGATACTTGGGCGTTGATGTATCCAGCAACAAAAATCTATATCAGGAAGTCAGAGCACAGGCTAACAAGGCCTCAAGGATATCAGGATGCCTGAGGGACATAATGTGGAAAAATAAATATATGTCCACAGAGAGCAAAGTACGCATCTACAGAACTATGATAAGACCAGTACTAACTTATGCATCGGAAACTCGAGCCGAAACATCTAAAACAAGTATGCTTCGAACGGTTGAAATCAAAACGTTAAGAACAATCAAGGGAGTAACCCTAAGAAATAAGGGAAGAGCTCAAGGTGCCCGATGTGGTACGGTACATAAGGTCAAGGAGCGGATATTGGAGGGACCATGTGGACAGAATGGGCGACGATCGATGGGCAAAATGGGCTAAGAACGAGATACCACACACTAGAAGACCCACTGGTCGACCTCCAAAACGATGGCACGAATGTTGGACATCATCATCACAGGAGGCTTAATATAGCAGAAAAACAAGACGTCGTCTTAAATAAAAGAGGAAGAAGAAGAAGAAGAAATCACTAAACTGGTTTACACTATTTATATTTATGTACACACTATGCATTAACTACTGATTCATTCATCGTATGGTTCACTTTGAATCTATTCTTTCTTATATGTGACTGCGGTGTTTTTTAAGTCGGCAGACGTTATTCTGGTTTTTCGTACGCAATCGTAAAAAGTTTTGTTTCACCGAAGTAGAAGTTGCTGGCTCGGCCAGCGGTATATCGTCTCGACGCATTACAGATTATTGCCTGTTGTGATATTTGACTTAAAATTCCGCCATTACAATATTTTTTTCGCGAACCTTTTTTATAAAGCTCGTAAACCCCTGGGGGTTCGGGAGCTACCGTTTTTGAAAAGCTGATGTACAGAACTATGAACTTTTGATGAAGCATCGTTTAATATTGTGATTTCAGTTAACTTTATAGAGAATTTTCAAGAAATCCTCGTACATCTGAAAAAATTCAGTTTTATCTGTATTTTTCAAAATATAGCTAGTCTTTAAAAGTTAATTTTTTTTTCTGTAAAAAAAGAATATTAATATTATCAGTAGTTAAATTAAGAGAAATTATGACATATGACCCCTATGAATTGAAGGGAGGTTTTACATCATAGACTGCTTAGTTAATTCCTAGACTTCGCTTGACATTAATTGTGCAGTTAATGATTTAATGATTAATAAAAATTTAAAATTACATTCTAATCTTTTAAATTGCATAAGCGGAAAGTTTATATAAGATAATTAAAATATCATATTGCAAACAAATCTTCTTCATTTTTCATGAACAAAAAACAGCAAATTTTGCTTTATTCATTATATTATATAATTCTTTTTTAAGGATATTTTATGCATTATTCCTAATCGGTGGTATCTATGTTTATTATGTTTAAGCATATTTAATGGCTAATAGCAGTCGATTGACATTTTTAGTGAAGAAAGTGACTACTAAATTATACCCAGGTAACATAAATAAATTCCATAGAGATAATACCAACCAATTTCTATATACACTTTTATTGAAAATTAACGCAATAAAAATATTTGCCATAGGCCAGTTGCTAATCATGAAAAACTTGAATTTTAAATATATCAACAAGCACATTTTTAAACAAATTTCTTAAAAATTTTTATGGCTGTATACAGAGTAACTATTTACATTGAACATGACATAAAATATCAGTCAAATGACCAGTGGCGTTACGTTTGCAAGTACGTATACTTTCGATGAAATTTCGGAATATATTTTTGAGTACAAGCCTCTGTGTAATATATAGAGATGGAAATAACGTCATATATCGTCTTAGAATGTGAAACTCTAAACTACTACAAACGCCTTCAATGATTGATTAATCCTGAAGGCATAACACAAAGAACAAACTAACAGTCAGGCTGGTGAACCTGATTAAGTTTCACATAGAACCAGGGGCGGATCCAACCCCTCTCTTTGGGGGGGAGGCCGTGATAACACCAAAGTACAGTATGGCAAGTGAAAACAAGTTTTCGACTGGGAGGGGGGGGGGGGGGTAGAGACGCCAGAAACATTCGCATTTTTAGTGTAAAAGCCAGGGTCGAGTCTCGGATTTATTTTCCTAAACTCAAAGCTCTTGGGGGGGGGGTACCGCAAGGAAAACAAGTTGTCAACGGAGGGGGGGGAGGGCCAGCAGCATACATATTTCTAATATAAAAGGCAGAATCGATTCTATTTTCCTGAACTCAAGACTATTAGGAAGGGGACGGCGATCGCAATCATACACATTCCTATACTCTATTCAAGAACTAAAGAGGGTAATAAAACTGTTATCGAAACCTTCATCGTACCTGCTCCAGCGTCGTAGGTAACTGAGGACTGCCGTAAATCTAATTATATTTAGTTATATTTAAATACTATAGGCTTTTATAAATTTACTGCAACAATAATATTTCTGATAGTTCAATTTAATTTCTGTCAGTGAGAAAAGTACACCTTACAGTGTGTTCTTAGTGATTTATCTTATTTGCGCTTGTTTTTATATATTATTTGAGATTAGTGAGATACCCAAAAGATATCGCTTCTACCTCTATATTTATTTCAAAATCGTTAAATCAGAGAATTTTTTCCTCAACGTAAAACTTATTACGATAAATGTTTATGATGACTTAAGATAGCAATATCTAGATAATAATGTTAAAAGCTCTGTTGAGATGTGTTCCAACATGACAGAAATTGGAAAATCTACTATGTCCCGAATACTGAAGGAGAAAAACGACTGGAATTGTTAGTACTCCCAAGCCATATTCGATCACAGGCAAACAAACAACCTCGTTGGAAAAAGAGATGAAAACTGCAATAAAAAGAGTTGTATGTACATTTTATTATGAGAAGCAGATCCCAGCCGTCAAAATTCTAACTAAAATCAGTGAAGTTCGCGATTTACCTGATAATAAAAGAACTGAACTCTGGAAATTGCTCAGAGAACTTAATTTTTGCTGGAAAAAACCAGACAGAAAATCTGTTCTTACAGTTTGTCCGGAAACTGTCCATTGGAGAAGGAAATATCTCTCTCAAGTAAAAGGTAGAGTTGCTAGAAATAATACAACTTACAAAATTAGTGATTTAACTAAACTTTTGAAAGATTTTTTTGAATAAAGTTACTGCAGAAAATTGGGAAAAATCCATATAATAAAACAAAATGTGGAAACTCGATCTCATGATCGATGAGATATAGGAACCAATTATAATTAATTTGAGCGAAGATAGCTTCACTGAATTTAGGAATTAGATACGTAATATTTACACGTGTAAATACAATTTATTATTTAAATTTTTGTTTTTGAGCGTTTTATTGTTTAATGTTGCTTAGATGTATTTTTATTTTTTTTATATATTTTTATTTTAGTGTGCCCCACTCTTTAATTTTATATATATTTAATTCCAATTAGCCGTAAGTTTTTTAATATTTTATTATTTTATTTGTGTCTTTTTCTTAAGCGTTTAGAATTAACATGTTTATGTTATTTTTTTGGGGCTATCGGATTTCCATATAATAAAGTAAATTAAATTAAGATATCAAAATAAGTAGGTCTAATTTTAACTGTAATATATAAAAACTAATTACATTTGAATCTCTTTTTAGTGTTTCTTGCAATTGTGGAGATGGTTTAAGAAATAAATAAACTGAAACGTCAATGTCCTAAAAATGGTTTAATTAATAATAAAATGACCGATAGCCCCAAAAATATTTGAATATTATATGGACGAATTTATTTTTTTATATATGTTTAACTTTTTGTATTTTTAAGAATGGGTATTTTGTAAGTATTTAAATTGTAACTTAGAATTTTTGAAAGAATGAGGCTATGTTTTAGTCTGAATGTGCCTAAAATGGTTTCTAGGATAAAATCAAAAATAATAAAAATTTGTGTGATTTGTATTAAATATGTCAAAATTATCTACATTTTGTAATGTATGTGAATTATTAAGAAATCATAAGAAATAAAATAATATTATAAAAACTTTTTATTTTAAGTTTATTACTGAAATAATATTCTATGCCGTAAATACTTATTAAAATCCTTTTTAACACTTCACACTTCCAAATATCTATTGTTATCCAACCCAAATAGTCCATTATTATAGACCGGTATTTTTTATTATAAAATTTCTAACCCATTCCTCTGAAAAATATATGTGTCTAACAGATTTTGCCAAAGACACCGGACTAAAGAACACAGGTAGTTTGCAAAGAAAAAAAGGGTTAAAAATGATTTATTACTCTCTCTAGTTCTTGAATAAACTATAGGATAAGAGGCAAAATCGGTTCTATTTTCCTGAACTCAAAGCTCTTTGGGGGGGGGGGGGCGATCGCCTCCACGGCTCTTCCTTGGTTTCGCGCCTGCATAGAACTGACATAACAGGCTACGCAATAGGTTACTAGGCTGCAGTGAAAGAGCTTTTCAATTCTAGGCTGCTCTAACATTTAATCAATCAATCAATCATGTAGACTGTAGCCCGAATCTCATACCACATCAAAATACTGTAATTAGTAACTTATTTTCAGTAAACCAGCGAATTATCAAAATATTTTACGGAGTTATATTACCCACTAATGTCGGAATTATCGCCAGAATGTTCAAAACTTTATTCTGTTTGGTAGTATACTTCTTGACTTGAACCTCTATCTGTCCATTTTTCCCATGATTCATGCCAATTCTACGATACAAAGTTTAGTTATACGTGTAGACCTAGCTTAATTAATATTGAGGTTAGGATAATAAAAACGAGAAAATCTAATAATACAAAGGTTAATCTGTAAATTTTAGATAAAAATGCTTGTTACGTGGTATCAAATTAACCTATTTTTTTTCAAGAGTTGCAGTAAAACAGGAATTAAAAGTTATATAAATACGACAATACCCCATGTAAATTTTAATACCACGAATAACAATATATTACCAAAATATGGGTTTATTAAAATACAATAATATTTTGATTATCATATTAATTGCCCATTTAGTCCTATTAAGTGTTATTTACATTAACTTATTTAAAATGTCACCAAAAATACCATAAGTAAAAGTTATAAGTGAAATCTACATAGTTTTCGTCTGAAGATTATCAGTAAATCGCGTGACCTTGCACGACCGTGATATTGTTTTCTCACTTTCTTTCTTGTATGGGCTGATCGGTTTGTTGAAATTATTTTTAGCTTATGCAAATAGCTAAGAAAAAATGTGATTTCTGAGTACTATCTATGTAAATTTAGGTACTTGTTTGTTTATACATTTGATTGATTAACCCATAAACGTCCGATTAAAACTTTTTTTAAACAATTCTTTGCCTTCGAAATTTTTTTCAACTTTGTCTAGTTACATAAATATGGTGAAATGCAACGTACTATAAAATTTGAGGCGATCTACTATCTAGAAGACGGCTTTCATCCATTCTTGGTCAGAAATTGGATGATGGGTATCAAGTTTCAGCTATTATGAGGCCAAATGCAGACTTTCAGAATATAACGGTTGATGTTCCGAACTTGTTAAAGAGTTTTACTACATAATTATACAGGATAGTATGACATTAAGAGGACGAAATATTGAAAAGTAGTCACTAGAACTTATATAGAAGGCATCTGAATCAACTAATAAAGGGTGTTTTTTATAGAGGTATAGAACTTTAAGTTTGCAACACTTTTTTAACTGGCAGCCATTTTGTCAGCTGTCAAGTGATTTATGTTTAGTTTGGTTTGACATTTCAACATGAATAGATTGACGCCTGAACAACGCTTCCAAATTGTGCAAATTTATTTTGAAAATCATGGTTCTGTTCAAAATACGTATCGCGCACTACGTCCATTTTACGGTCAACATAATCGTCCATCAGTGCAATTAATTCGATTAACTATGGAACGTTTTCGCACCACGTTTACTCTAAATGATAATACGTATCCATAGAGACGTCGTGAAGTGCCTACAGAAGAAGTCATTGCTGCTGTAGAGCGTAGCGTAGAGGAAGACCCGAATCAGTCTATCCGCCATCGTGCACAGGAATTGGATATGTGTCCATTCACTTTATGGAAGATTTTGCGGAAAGATCTTGGTTTGCGTGCTTACAAAATCCAACTCGTGCAAAAATTGAAGCCACGCGATCACCTAGCAAGGCGTAGATTCGGTGAATGGGCACAAAACAAGATTGCCGTTGATCCCGATTTTCATAAGCGAATTTTGTTTAGCGATGAAGCTCACTTTTGTTTGAATGGATACGTCAATAAACAAAATTGCTGTATTTGGAGTGATGATAATCCTCAAGTGTATGTTGAGACACCGTTACATCCAGAAAAACTGACTGTTTGGTGTGCTTTATGGGCTGGTGGAATCATTGGTCCGTACTTCTTTAAAAACGATGCTGGTCAGAACGTTACAATCAATGGTGACCGCTATAGAGCCAAGATTACTGACTTTTTCGTTCATCAATTGGACAACCATGATGTGCAGGAGCTGTGGTTTCAACAAGACGGCGCAACATGTCACACAACTCGTGCCACAATTGATTTATTGAAGGAAACGTTTGGTAACCGCATAGTTTTACGTTTCGGACCCGTGAATTGGCCTCCAAGACTATTTTCTGTGGAGATATGTGAAGTCGCTAGTTTACGCCGATAAGCCCGAAACGATTGATCACTTGGAGGATAACATTCGCCGCGTTATTGCCGATATACGGCCACAAATGTTGGAAAAAGTCATCGAAAATTGGACCTCCAGATTAGACTACGTCCGAGCCAGCCGTGGCGGTCATATGCCAGAAGTCATATTTAAATTATAATGCCAGAAGGTTATCTTTCGAATAAAGTAAATTTCATGTCAATTTAAAAAATTCATCTTTGTTTTATTCCATTTAAAAGTTCTATACCTCTATAAAAAACACCCTTTATAATATTATTTTCAGTTCCAGACTGGAATGGAAAAAATGTTCTTAATAAGTATTTTTTAGACATAAATTCCAGAATTAAACGAATTACGTTAACAGATAGATAACAAGAATCAAATCCTTGCATATCAACAATTTTGTGTTTCTATTTGAAAATTATCTGAAGCAAAATTAAGCTTCTGGCTATCATAAATTCCATGATTCTTAATATCAATCCTCCCTGCGCAACTACTAGATATACGGTAGAAAATAACTTAATTTACTGGGTGTACGGGAAAATGGGGTAAATCTTCCAGATATGAAA
The DNA here is from genome assembly GCA_034092305.1 of Diaprepes abbreviatus. Lineage (NCBI taxonomy): Eukaryota > Metazoa > Arthropoda > Insecta > Coleoptera > Curculionidae > Diaprepes > Diaprepes abbreviatus. The sequence continues at coordinate 15,191,069 of JASJET010000028.1, forward strand.
AAAAAATACCTGAAAGGAATACTACAAGTTCATATAAAGTTTTTCCGTATAGGCCTCTTCTTCGGAGATATGGGCTCCCAAAGAGAGCTGCATTGGAATCAAGTTTTTACACATAACTATTGAATCACCAGATATATTTCATTTTTTTTAAATATGATGTAATCAAGATAAAAGCCTCCAAATTCCTATTCAAGAAAATGTTGTGAATTACTCACAGCTGCAGAGACGGACTGGCTGTGACAATCATGACCTCAATTTTTTTTACGCCCTGTATTATAAGAAAATGGACAACGTTTTTTACATACCTTAAACTATCGACTCAAAATTAAATAATCTTCATTTATGTCACTAATCCTAACCGTTTTCGAAAAAACGTCGTTTTATTTACACTGTTAGTCCCCTAACTTCTGTCGGGTTGAATATGAAAAAGAGAAATTTTACCCTGTCATCATAGTTTCAATAAAAAAGTTAAACTAAATAATGTTTAACTTTTCAGCGGACTGCTTTAAATATTTTTTATGAACATAACCTATGTTTTTGTTCAGAATTTTCTTGTTTTATTTATTTTTTTTTATTTTGTGAGATTTGAGGTAATGGATATTGATGAGCTATATTAAATTGTATTGATTTATTAAAAGTGCTTGTTGCCGAAGATCATTACTGCTTGGTCCTCAAAAAAAAAATTCTTGTTCATTTTTTTATTAATTTTATTTAATTGCAATAATACAGTTGTTCGTTACATAAATTAAAGCTTATAAAATAGAGGCCGTTATATAATACCATTTCTATTCAACGACATCGAGACGCTAATCCACAGACATGCCCTTAGCTATGGTTACCAGAACAAATAATGAGATTTCTTGATAATATCCCTGACTTTTCAGTAAATATCCGGACATATTATCTGAATGTTGTATGTGGTATGTTAAGCGTGTGAGGTTTTCAAAATATTTGCAATCGAGGCACCAAATGCGAATATCGAGCGAGTGTTCTCATTATTGGGAGCGTAGTGGACTAAGGAGAGAAATATATTGTTATAAGATTTGCTTTTCGCTGCCACCAATGTTATAACTTTGCTGGTTCTGCTTTTGGTTTATCACTGGCTTCGATGAATTCAAACAGATCTAATTTTACTTTTAATATTTTATTAAAATGTTCACTAAATCATGAGGTTTTTCTTCTTACTTACTAATTTAATGTCACTATTGTAGTGATTTAATATTAGTTCCCCTCGTCTCTGTGTTCATGTCCTAGTTATAAATTCTGTATCTAAATTATTATTTTACAGTCATAGGTGTACTATCAAATATAACATAACTATTTATTTACACGATTACTGAAATGAAAAAGTGTGTATTTATGGGATGATGACAATATGAACAAAGCTAATAATCTCTGTAAAAAGTAAAGTTTTAGAGTTTCGGAGATTAAGGCATGCTTTTCTTTGAGCCTATTGGAATATAAATTTACTTAAGATAGAACTTCTTCTTAAGATAGTATTAAATACTAGATTATAATCATCTATTAATCCATAAGAGTAACTTAGAAAATATTCATATATAGTAATTTAATAATTAATAATTTGTAGTAATAGTTCGTTTGCAACAATATATTCTGTAAAGGTTCTACTCTAGACACAATTTAACTTAAAGAACATATCATGTGAAAAATATCATGAAATGGTTATAAAAGACCAGCAATTGCCAAAAGAAACATCAAAAAATAAAAAGTATTATACTAAATTTATTAATATACTAAATTAACAATTGACTTATTTTATTAACGTTTAATTAATTTATTTTTTCTTACTAGAATGATTAAGAACAATTTTTTATTACTTATATTTTCCTCTTTTAATTTCAAAAAATGCTGACCGCCTGCACGACGAATTGAGGACTGTACCCGCCATATGAACTCAGTATCGTTCCTTATTTGATCACAATGACATGTGATTCTGCATAGAAGTTCCTCCCGTCTATTGACCGGAGTGGAAGACACCAAGATTTTAAGGTGTTTCCACAGGTAAAAATCCAATGGCGTTAGGACAGGAGATCGAGGAGGCCAGAGGCAATACGACTGATCAAATCAAAAAAATTGCTAATGATTCCTGCCCTGACATTAATTGATTGGGACTGAAATTAATGATGAGAAACAATAGTTGCATGCTGATTTTCATCAGGCCATACATGTGAGTTTTATGATACCATCTTTGGTAAACTGCTGCTGTTTTCGACGTATTAGGCTGCGTTGATAATTTTAGAGTGCTCGTTAAAGGAATGTCATCTACAACATTTAAAATATTTTTTTCTAATTGCGGCGTACGTACTGTTCTTCTCCGACCAGCATCAGTACTTCTTTTCTCAGAATTTTCTAAAATTATGAAAAAATATAATAATATTACCTTATTAAATGGAATCGCTTACCATTCTCCCTTAGACGTTGGTCAGCTCGTTGAAATGTTTACTGATCTGGAAGAATACGATTAGGATATCTGTCGTGATATAACCTCCTGGTTTCAAAAGCATCGCAAGATGCAAGACCTTACATCAGATGTATACCTGCATATCCAATAAACGTGTATTCCATATTTCAAATTATTTCACAATTAATTTCACCACGAAACTCAAAAATCTACAAGCAAAGAATCAATGTGTCAGCGATGTGAAAGTTTGACAAGTTTTAAAATGCAGGATATTTATTTCTTCCGTACCTAACAACAATACTCTGTTTTTGGGGCCGATAAAATAAAACGCATATTTTTTGCGAACCTAGGTCGAACCGCAATTCACAGAATTAGAGGTTTTTAACTAAAGAGGTAAATTCTAATTTTGGATCGAATTTTTTTTATCATAACGTTGAAAGTTGAGTATTTGATAGGAACAAAAATGTATCTTTTATCGAAATACGCCAATAACATGGTGTAAATAAAATGACGTTTTGTTTAGTCAGTAATTGAAGGTATTTAAAAAACTGTTGTCCAACGTTCTTATCATACAGGGCGTAAAAAATGGAGTCATGAGTGTCACAGCTAATCCGTCCCTGCAGCTGTGAGTAATTTACAACATTTTCTCGGATAGTAATTTTAAGGGTCTTACTTGGTATATATCATATTAAAAAAAAATCGAAATATACCTGATGGTTCAATAATGATGTGTAAAAAACTTGATTCCATGGTAGCTCTTTGAGAGCCCATATCTCCCAAGAGGGGACATATAAGAAAAAAGTATTTCTTTCACGTGTTTCTTTCATATCCGGGAGATCTGCCACATTTTCCCGGACACCTTGTATATTTTTTCTGTTATGGGCACATCTTTGGTTCTGAGAATTCATCATAATTTATCTCGGATGCAAGCCAATCCCCTGTGGGACCTTTCACAATGAATCTTGTAGAACTATCTAGTAAGAAAGATTATGACAGTAGTTTTTTTCACGAGTAAAGAATACTTGTCTTTTTTTTCATATTAACATTCAGTGTTTACTTAATAAAGTTCAAAATCTTGAGATGTTTCTAACTAACATTTTACCTAACCTAATTCTAATTAGCGAGCATTGGTTACCTCTTAATCAATTCAGCCTCTGTTCAATAGAGTGGCAACAATTGCTCGCTCATTATTCTCGTGGTATAAATATGAGCATGGTGGTGTTGGTCTCTTATTTAAATCTAACTTTAGTTGCCAAGTTTGGAGATATATTATATCGATGATCGATGATTGGATTACTGTGATGTTAAAAATCAGGAATACTTTATGGGTTATTATACTGTACCAATCACAGTTTTTCGATTGTACTAACTATTTATCAAAGAAAAGTTAGTTGAAAATAAATTTAATTTTTACGCATTTGGGCTAGAATGTGCTACTTTTAAGCATTAGGAATCAGGGAGTAAGAGAGCGTATGATTGTCGGTGGGTACAATATGGGCTTTTCCGTCATAAGCACTTTTAAATAAGTCGATCGATAAAAATTTTAATCTAAAATGTTTTGTTCAGGTTTGTAAATTTCCTACCATTTGATATATTTAAATAATTAGTAATCCCCCAACGTAATCAGAGAAATTACCGACATTTTTATTGTTGTTTTGTTCTTTAAATTTAAAAATCATGTCACATTTATTCAATTCGTGAAATAAATTTAAATTGTTTTTTGACAAATTTCCAGACAATTGTATTAAATTCTCGCTGATGAGCTTCAAAAAAAACTTTTGTATTTTTCTTGTAAATAATTAAAGACTCGAATTTTAAAATAATGAAATATATAAAGGAGTTTAAAAAGAAATTTAGCCGTTGAGCCTAATATACATTCGAATTTAAAAATATTCGCCTTCATTGATAATGGTTTTTAGATGCTTTATGTTGGAAATGTGTAAAATATATTACTATTTTAATTAAAGACGCTTATCTCATAGATTCAGCAAAACGGCTTTTGTACTCCCTCCAGAACACTTATTCATCCCAGATATATTTGGATATCATAGGGATGGAGTTCTGTGTGTGTTCTTTCCATGTTTTCGGGTCCTAGTAGATGTTATGGCCTTCTGCATTTTTCTTAAACTTCCAAACATGTAGAACGGTCCCTAGTACAATGACTCTTTGCATAATGCTATACAGCTGTTCAACAAACTAACAAAAAATAAATAAATAAATAAACATATTTCCTTTTTCTCACTTCTAGGCACCTTGAATATAAATTTTATGTTTTTTTTTCGCCACCTTAAAATTAAAATGCATCCAACAATGTAATTACGTATAGTTGTGGCTACCTGGGTTCGTAGAATAAAACACAAAACCTTTCACTAATACTTCCAACACTTATATTAGCTACTTTTTAACACAGCTAAAACACTTATTACTTCTTCTTAATATATTCACTATTCAAATACAAGTATACAACTAACTATACTAAGCTTATAATATCCCTATTTATATATCTATGGAATCTCCTATACAAATCTAAAACATAAAAGTTGAGGTATATCCAGAAATATGACTTATCAATATAATATTCCTTTCGGCAGATTATAATAAAGATGACTTACCATATTCATATAATTGTATACGAGGGCGTATCAATAAGTTTCTTCTAGTCGTTCTTAATACTGCCTTCCTCTTAATTCTGATCGTTCCGATCAGCTTCGATATCTCCGTGGAATGGCTTCAATCTGTGTAGACGTAATACTTTCATTTTTGTCTTGGAACTTCGTTGAATTCTATAAACAACGTCTTTGGTTCTTTTCAGAACAGTATATAGTCCTTCCCATGATGGCATCAATTGAGTTGCCCTTCTTCTTCATTGGATTTCATAACCAAACTCTGTCATCTTGCTAGAAGCCTGTTGAGTTTACCTTGTCATATGAATTGACTACCGCCTTCGCTACCAGGTATCTACAGGGTTTGTTGGAGTGTTGAACTAATCCATCATGGCTTACAGAACGCTCATCTATTCTCCCTTAAATGATTTTCTCCATACTTCCCCTAATTCTGGTTGTTTGTTCGGCAATACCTCCTTTTGCTTCGCTATCACGGCTCTGGGAGAGAATAAATTCTTCGGTGCCAAGCTTTAGAATATTAAGCTTGTTGTTGGAGGAGAATTCGTGTGGATGAATCAGATCCATTCCCAGTATAAACTCATCTTCTATGCCGGCAACTAACACCAAATAATTTAATTTAGACTTCCAAGTGGAAGCTCAACTTGTATTTCTCCAATCACGTCAACTACTTCTCCAGTTACAGTTCTCAACATTACTTTTCTGGACAACGATAGAATTATATATTTATCAAAAAGCTTGACTTTATCAGAAATACTGCACCACTAGTATCAACAGTTGTGATAATAGGAGTAGCATAGACTTTTCCTTTAAGTTGAAGTTTATCTTTTCTCATCTGAGCTGTACTCCACTTTGAATCAACGCCAAAAGTGATTCTCCGAATACTCTTCTCTTTCTTCTATTTTGCTGCAGTGCTTGTATTCTTCCTTACATCGTCCTACTGACATGCTATCTACGTTGTTATGTAGTCTTCTTGATCTATACTTGATGTAAAAATTGTACTGTTGCATTTTTCCTGGCTCTCTTCTGTGCGGTCTCTGGATGGTAAACTAATCCTTAAATGCACCTGATAGTCCCATCTCATCCCACATGTGTAGCGCTTCATCTGGTCTCTTATAATTATTTCCAATTGGTTTCCATTGTTTGGTTCGACGAATCCTTGTTTTCTTTTATGTTAACGCTTCTTATTTTTGGCCTTGATGCATTATAAGTTGCTTTTATTTCCAAAGCCATATCCAGTACTTCACTACAATAACTAAATTTGCATATACGCAATATATACTGTATTTCCTGATCTCTGATTCAATTAATAAAATACTGGATCTTAGGTCTTATCGGACTTCTTCTGTTTCATATTCTTGCAAACTTTCTTCATTTCTCTGGTGTCTTGATTTGATCCTTAATTGATATAATAGGCACCAATACTGATCTCCAAATCTTCTTTCCAGCGCAGCAGTCTTTTTGTTTGGTTATAGGAATTGTTTGCAATAACTTTAGTGCTAGTCCCCGAAGTGCAATTACTAATGCAGTAGCTACCTTTTCGTAATTCCAGTTATTCGCACTAGCGGCAACTTCAAATTGTCGTTTGTACATTATTCAAGATGTTTGACCGTCGTAAGTGTGGGATTTTATGTTCCATTCGGTGGTTAATTCTTTATCAAAAAGGCCATGCTTCTTTATTTTGTTGACTTCTCTCTGAAGATCCTTCATTTTAGAATTTATAATATCCACTTTTAATTCTATTCAGCTACGATTTCTTTCACTTTTTGTGTAATAATTGATTCAATGCCACGGACTTTTTAACATACTTTTACTTCTATCTCGTCTATGATTTCTTGCATTTCTTGTCGCACTTCTTCTATGTCTTGTCGTACTTCTCCTATACCATGTCGCACTTTTCCTGTGCGTTGTCGCACTTCGCCTTCATCTTGTCGCACTTCTTCAATCTCTTTTTTAAACTTTTACGTTTGTCTCCGTACAATTTAAGTGAATTTTTTGCTGTTTTTGTACAATGATCTTTTGTATCCATTTGCAAAATTTATTTTCATCTTTAAGGCGACGTCCTTCTTATTATTTTTCTTCCAGGTGATGATTTTCTTCTAGTTGTTTCTTTTTTTGGCGACGTTCTTTTCTTGTTTTCTTTCTGGCACCGCGCTTTTCTTCCTGTTTTTCTATTTGGCGACATTGTTCTTCTTCTAATCGACGTTCTTCTTCTTTTTGGCGACGTGCTTCTTCTTCCTGTTTTTCTTTTAAACGACGTTGTTGTTCTTTTAGGAGGAGATCCTCTTCTTCTTGCTTTTCTTTCAGGCAACGTTGCTCTTCTTGTTTTTTCTTTTTGGTGGGGATCTTCTTCTTCTTGCCTCTCTTTTTTTGTCTTTAAGGTAACGTTGTTCCATACGTTCTATAAAATCAGCCAATGATTTATTTATTTGCTCTATTTCGGTTATTTGCACCATTTCAGCTATTTGCTGTCCAGTATTTACTATAAAAACTCCCAGAATATTCTTGAAAACTCGTCTCTAAACTTCTTTCTTAATACAGAATTCGATGGTAAAATCCGTTTTTCGTTATCTCTTCTAGTTTTCAAATAGAATGTTCTGGAACGTTGTCAAAAATTTGATGCCAGACTTCTTTATTGATAACAAATTCGATGATGAAATTCGTTTTTCGTTTTTAAATAGAATGTTTTAGAACTTTGTCAAAAGTTCATTTCTAGGCTTCTTTCTTAATGACAAATTCGATGGTGACGTCGATTTTCGCTATCCCTTTTGGTATTAAAATAAAACGTTCTAGAACTTTACCAAAAAATAATCTTATCTTCTAACTTGATAACAAATTCAAGGCTGTCAAATCTTTAGGGATTTTTTTCCGACTAGAGCCGGTCTTCCAGCTCTATTTCCCCCTGAACCATAGAATGTTCGACGGCTATAAAGTGGGTTTTCTAAAGCGTTGCATTCTAAAAGGATGTGGATAGAAGTTTTTTCTTCTTCTAGCAAAATATGCACTCTCCTCTCTCCGCCGATCCGAATTTCTTGAGGTGTCCCTTCAGGTAGCAGTACCCCGTCAGAACTTTATATTGGCTTTTGCTTAGGCTTATGTATCTTCTGGTCATAATTCTCAAGAAGTATCTTCGCATGTTCCATTCCTTAAGGATCCGTCCAATAATTGAATTTCCTGCTCTCTTCCTCTCTTTTCAGTTCTTCCAGCATTACACTGCTGGTATCTCAACCACTTTTCTCCCAAGCTGGTCTACTATTTCATTACCGTCTACCCCGGTATGTTCCGAGAGGGTGATCTTATTATTTCTACCTAATTCGCTTAGTTCTTATAGGTATTTTAAGACCATCTTAGAGCTGATTACTTGAGAACTCAGCGCAATGATGGATGCTTGACTATCTGACATGATCCTTCTGTCTGCGATAGTTTTTCTCTTTCTTGAATTGAATGTTTTTCCTGATCGTGTGTATTTTTGCCTAGAAGATACTTGGCGACTTACCCAAGCTTTCATGACGTCTGGTTCTGGGTCCATATACTCCTATTACAGTTTCCTTCGTTGTTTTAGAGCTATCTGTACATCATCTAATGGAATTTCTGTCCCATTCATATTTGAAACTCAACTTTGTATTGAAGTTTTGTCACCAACTTTTTTTTTCATTTCGTCTTGAGTATGTCTCAGATTTGCTTATTTCTGGAGAAGAGATTGAGCCTTCGTTTTATGTCCTCATCTCCCATCATCCTATATATTGTCTTCTTCGTCATACTTTTCACAAGTAAATGTAGAGGTGTAAGGTTTAGGATTACTTCCATGATGGCCATTGGACAGGTTTTCATTGCCCCAGTTATACACGCACAGACCAGTTCCTGAACTTGCGAGAGGTCAGCTCGCGTTTGGGCCAGACTGGTTCTTTTACTCCATATCACTGTTCCATTTATAATGATTGGTCTCACTATTGCCATGTACATCCACTACAGATTTTTGGATTTGTGCCCCAGCTTTTTCCCGCGAAACCATCAAGACTCTTGGGGCCTTGTTGATTACTTCTTTTTCGTATTTATTCCAGAGAAGCTCCTCTGACTTCCACTCAATAACGTTCCCATTCATTTTGGTGGTTTTCATCATCATCTGGCACTCGAATTTGCCCGTCATGATTATGACCTCGGCATCGGCATTACCGTCATAGGACACGCCGAGGTCAGTCAGATCACAGATAAGTCAATCTACAATTAAGTTCCTCATAAGTGGAGACGCTATTTTCCTCTGATGGCATTCCCTGGTGGTACCGAAGGCAAGAGTGTCCTGTCCTATCCCTGTCTCTGCTATTCTAGTGGAGATAAGTCGCCCCATCCATTTGGACGTCGTTTCGTCTACTGCCCTTTCACAAGTGCTCTTTTGACTGCCTCAGGTGGAGTGGTGTCAAAAACCCCTTCTATACGCGTATCAAGAAATGCTTATTATATTTTACAACTGCTATAATTTTGACTACAACTGTATTTATATTGTCGAGAGGAAGAGGTAATTTATTGCAACTTCTTAAATCATGACTGACTGACTGACTCCGTAGCACTACAACCCAGGGTGGGTCTTGGCTGCCTCGACTATCTGCCTCCACCTAGACCGGTCTTGTGCCAGCTTCCTCCATTCTCGCTGGTCAACTTCAAGGATAGCTAGATCCTTGTGGATGTTATCTCTCCATCTAAGCCTAGGTCTTACCAGTGGTCTTTTTCCTTGTGGTGCTTCCTCCCATACCCGTTTTATTAGTCGATCGTTGTGACTCCTTTGTATATGACCTGCCCATCGTAATCTTCTGGACTTTATTTCTTGAATAATGTCAGGGTTTTGATATATTTGCGCAAGCTCTATGTTGCTTCTCATTCTGTGACGGCCTGTTTCAAGGTCTCGGTATGGGCCATATATTATGTGCAGGATTTTTCTCTCAAACCTTCTTAGCAGCTCCGTATCGTGGACTGTCAGGGTCCATGTTTCACTGGCGTAGATTGCTACTGGTCGTATTATTGTTCGATAAATTTCGGTTTTTGCCTTTCTAGTGATAAATTTTGACTTAAGCAAGGTTTGTATCGCAAATGTACATTTATTTGTTTGTGAGATGCACTGTTTAACCTCTTCCTGCATATTATTGTTTGCCGTTATCACTGCGCCCAGGTACTTGAAAACTTGCATATGCTCAAAATTATAGTCATCCATGATGACGTACTGCCTAATTCTGTCTCGGGCGGGGTTGCGGGAGACGTGCATGTATTTGGTCTTTCCTTCGTTTATTCGGAGCCCTATTCTCTGAGATTCTTTTTCTATCTTTATTAAGTTTTCCTTCACACTGACTGTGCTTTCTCCTATCGCGCCCATATCAACCGCGTAGGCCAAAATAAGTTTAGGGCCATTTGGCCCAAAAACCTCCTCATCAACTGATACTGTTCTTACGGCTTTCTCCAGTTCAAGGTTAAACAGTACTGGCGAAAAGTCATCTCCCTGTTTTAATCCTCTGTTGATAGAAAATGGTTGGCTACACTCTCCTTCAATTTTGACACAGCTTTTTGCCCCCTCCAGGCACGCTCTACACAAGAAATTGGCGGATTTTGTATTTCGGTGTATATTTAAAATTATTACAATCGGCCAAGCGCTTTCGGTCTACTTTAGACCATCCTCAGGGCTCAGACCTTGTCAAAGGGCACACTTTAACCCTGCCAGTTTGAGAACAGTCTCCAGTCGCGAGCGTAGCCTCCACACAGAACAAGATGTATACAATTAAAAACTTTTAGAAACTTTTAAAATTAAAATTAAAACTAGAACATTCAATACACTGTGCACATTGACATTATTAAAACTTTAAAAAAAATTAAAATTGTTTTAATAATTTCAATGTGCACAGTGTATTGAATGTTCTAGTTTTAATTTTAATTTTAAAAGTTTCTAAAAGTTTTTAATTGTATACATCTTGTTCTGTGTGGAGGCTACGCTCGCGATTGGAGGCAGGATTAAGGTGTGCCCTTTGACAAGGTGTGAACCCTGAGGATGGTCTAAAGTAGACCGAAAGCGCTTGGCCGATTGTAATAATTTTAAATATACACTGAAATACAAAATCCGTCAATTTCTTGATTTCTTCGGTGTACAACCTGTTAATAAATTATACGCTCTACACAGTCTAATCAGCTTGTGCGGGATTCCAAATTCTTCCATAGCTTTCCACAACCTTATCCTAATAACACTGTCATATGCTTGCTCGAAATCTATGAACAAGGTATGTAAGTTTTTGTTAAATTCCCAACATTTCTTTAGCATCTGTCGCATAGTGAACAGCTGATCAACTGTTGATCTTCCGCTTCGAAAGCCACACTGGTAGTCTCCGATAATCTCCTCGGTATACGGAGAGAGACGTTGAAGGAGAATGCTGGAGAATAATTTATAGGCGTGGCTTAGTAAAGCAATACCTCGGTAATTTTTACATTGCATTTGGTCCCCTTTTTTGTGGAGTGGAATTATTACCCCTTCTTTCCATTCATCTAGAATGATTTCTTGATTCCAAATTTGTTTGTTTGTCTTAAATCATGGAGTTCCCATAATCAAGCTTTCGTTACTTCGTTAAATTACGAACTGTTTTTCAGATTTATTGTAATAGAAAAATTGGTTTTAAAATTCAATTTAAGAAAAATGCTTGATCAAAAGATTCTGAAATTTTTTGCATATGACTATATGAATAAAACACATGCACAAAATTTTTTGAAATTCAAATGCAGGAAAATCTTTTGGTTGATATAATTTGGTATAAACGTATATTAAAATCAACAGAAAAAGATATAAGTATAATAAAGCTTTCTTTTATTTTATTAAAACTCTACGTGATACGCCATTTATTATACTGTTAAACCCATCAAGTATGCGAAACATATAGATAAAATCGTGAAAAGAATTCAAAGGTGTATTTATTTTTTTGTGTTTTTTAAGTCGTTATAGGTTAGTATTTACGACAAAGAAGGTTCTCAGAACTGGGTATTTTAGATTAAAGATGTGATACCTCTGCAGAAAAAATAAGCTTCACGACTTAAATTACTTTTTATTTGTAAACAGTTGAACACTCAAGGATGGGATTTAAAGAATGCTGATTCGGTTTGTAGCAGGACTTTGATTTATTGCTGGTTGTTATTTTTAAGTTAGAACCACTTTTTACGAATTAAAAAGAGAACATCGGGGCAGCGTCATGTCAGAAATTACGTCTTCAAAAATTTAGTTATGTACTGAAATAGAATCGAAAAGAAAGATTTTATCTTAAACTATTACAGCAAATTAATCATAAATTTTAAAATAGCGTTCTTTGGTTATTCTCGCCACAAGAAATACTGACTGAAAATAATCATTAAAAAGCTATTTCCTAATAATATTGCTTTTTATAAATTACATATAATTACGAGCCCGTAACTTTTGTTCCTTATGGAAAATAGTTTTATTGTGCCTATCAGGAAATAATTTCAAAAATTTTTAAAATCGTTGGTATTTCCTTGTTAAAGGATATTTATTTTAATTTGAGTTCATAGTTAAATTCACTCTTCTGCATGAAAATCCGTCCCGCCAAACTATTTTGTTATTTCGATAATTTCTACCGATGTAAACATTACACTGATTTGTGAATTGTCACGTGTGTCACTTGGCAAAATCCGGAGAACATTAACAACATGTTTTGATTGATTACAAAGCAGATCTAAGGATGTACCTATGCGATATATAAGTTTGTTATAGCAAACCTTGGTGCGACTTTGCCAAATCTACGTTTCCTCTAAATTTATAGAAATTGTGCCAAATCTAGCAACACCGCATGGAAGGGCGTCAGGAGCTGACTTCCATCTACAAAGTATCAATTACCATAGGGCTTAAAGTAACGAGGAAACCCCTTAAACCCATATGATGTCAAGTTTCACCATACTCCGCTGTCGTCGAACGGTCAGCTACTTCTCGAAGAGCCCCTGTATACAGGAATTATGTTATTTGGTACTCTCAATACCCGATGTTTCTAAAAAATACCGGATGTTCGAAACGGATATATAAGCAGACGGCCGGTCCTCGAAGGATCAGTATTGGAGATACTCCGGAAATGTAAAGAACTAGCGAATAGAAACAGCGTTGAAGCAATGCTAGTAGTTTCACCGATGTCGTCACAATCCTGTGTGAAGAAAATGCACAATTTCTGTTATATATATATATATATATATATATATATATATATATATATATATATATATATATATATATATATATATTGTCAAGTGACTCTGACAGCCGGATTCACTAACATGCTTTAAATTTAAAACTGCCTTAAATTGACAACAGTGGGCTTAAACTGACAAAAGCAACAATAAGTCAAGCAAGTTTTAAATCCTAAAAATACAAAAATTAAAAATCATTTTGCTTTACTACTGGACTGACAAAAATGGAAAACCTTCTTTTCGGGATACCACTACAGATCTTATACATTTCAAGGCTTCCTCGCAAGGTTCTTATCCTAAATATCCCTATATAAGCATTTATTTGTTCACTTATGTAATATAAATTATGACAAAATCATAAGCAAAACAAAGCTGGCCAACTATAAGATTTATATTTTATGGCAACTAGATCGGGTTTAAATCTTAAATCTTCTTAGTGAATCTAGCTGTGAAAGTTTAACGAAAGACTTTGAGCCCACTTGTAAGAAAAGCCTACGAATTGGACATCAAGACAAAACTGGGGCTCCACTTGCTTAAGAACCTTAGAAGGATGGCTACTGGCACTTACAAGTCTATGAATCCTGGAGTGTCAATAATTTGGCTGGAACCTCAAAATCATGTTAATGATTGGTATTTTTGCTTAACAAAAATCCTGAGGTTTTCCAGTTTGTGTGTGTGTGAAACATAAAATTCAATATCGTAATATCCCGTTATCAGCCATGAGAACTGTACCTCATAAAGCTTCAAGCATATTTGTCCCTAAGCTTCCAGAAAAATATGAACTCGTCTCGGAATCGAAAGAACTAGATGATTTTAAACCAAGAGCCGGTCCAAGTTTTCAAGAGAACGACGATCATGAATATAGTAACAACAAACAGCTCCATTTTATAGCTCAGGAAGAGCTCAAGGATCTTATTCGTGACTTGGAACTTACTGAACCAAAGCCAGAACTGCTTGGATCTCGTTTACAGCAGTGGAAGTTCCTACAAAAAGGAGTAAAATTTAAACGTTTTGGAAAAAGCTTTCTGCTGCTGGCAGTATTTTCCCAATGGTAAATGACTCAGTTTGCTGTCATTATATTTCAGATTTATTTTACGAACTTGGCAACTGTTTGTTGACGCTTCTAAGGTAAGTTTAAAGCGACTTCGTAAAAGTGTTCAACATGGGCTTCGTGAAGTCTGATACACTCGCGGGCACGACGAATTAAGGACTGCTGTGCCCGTCACTGTAACTTAGCATTGTTCCTTATTTGATCACAATGAAACGTGATTCTCCGTACAAGTTCTTCCCTACTATCGACCGGAGTGGGGTACGCCAAGGTTTTGAGGTGTCTCTATAGGTAAAATCTAACGGAAGTAGATCGGGAGATAGAGGAGGGCAGGCAGTATGTCTTTCTCTACCTGTCCAACGATTTGGCTCGACGTTATTCAGGTGCTCCCGCACAGCAACGCTGAAATGAGGTGTTGTGCCATCGTGCATGTAGCACATGTGTCGGCAAGTTTTAAGTGGTAAGTACCCTACTAAATCGTGGAAAGCGTTCTGGGGCAACTCCAAATGTAGTTCCCCATTCAGTCGTGCCGGCAATAGGAATGGTCCAATCAAAAAATTGCCAGTAATTCCTACCCAGACATTAATTGATTGGAACTGATATTGATGATGCTAAAGAATAGTTGCATGAAGATTTTCATCAGCTCATTCATATGAGTTGTGTAAATTTATGGTACCATTTTTGGTTAAACCCTACTTCATCCGTTAAGAGAATAGTGCTAAAGTTTACATTATTTCGTTGCTGTTCCAATAACCAGTTGGCAAACTGCATTCTACGGGGAAAACCTTCAGGAATCAGTTCATGAACTTTTTTAAAATAATATGAAGAGCTTCATGTACTATTGTTTTCGACTTATTAAACTGCGCTGAGAATTTTCGAGTGGTCTTTGAAGAAGTGTCATCTACAGCATTTAATATATTTTCCTCTAATTGCTGCGTAAATACTGTACTTCCCCGACCAGCATCAGTACTTCTTTTCTCAAATTTCCTAAAGTTATGATAAAATTTAATATTACTTTATTAAATGGAATCGACCACCGTTCTCCCTTAGACGTTGAAATGTTTTCTGATCTGGAAGAGTACGATTAGGATATCTGTGGTGATATAACCTCCTGGCTTCCAAAACACTGCAAGATGCAAGACCATACATCAGATGCATATCTGCATACTCAATAAACGTGTATTCTATATTTTGAATTGTTTCACAAATAATTTCACTACGAAATCCAAAAATCAGTAAATTAATATCCAAGTAAAGGAACAATGTATCAGCGATATAAAAGTTGACAAGTTCTAAAATTCAGAATATTTATTTCTTTCGTATCTAGCGACGTTCGCAACAACAATACTTTATTTTTGGTGCCGATCAAATTAAACGGACATTTTTTGCGAGCCTAAGTCGAACTGAAAATAACAAATTCATACGTTTTTAACTAAAGAGATAAACTCCAATCTTGGATCGATTTTTTTTTATGATAAGCTGGAAAGTTGAATATCTGATAGGAACAAAGATGTATCTTTTATCGAAATACGCCAAATACATGATGTAATTAAAATGACGTTTTTTTCGAAAACGGTTGGAATTAGCGACACGAATGAAGAGTACTTAATTTTTAGTCAATAGTTGAAGGTATATAAAAAACGTTGTTCAAAAATCTTATCATACAGGGTGTAAAAAATGGGGTCATGAGTGTCACAGCTAGTCTGTCCCTGCAGTTGCGAGTAATTTACAACACTTTCTTGGATACTAATAATTAAAATTTGATTTCATTACAGCTCTTTGGGAGCCCATATCTTCGAAGAGGAGGCCTATACGAGAAAAGTTTACATGAACTTGTAGTATTTCTTTCACGTGTTTTTCTTTTTCATATTTGGGACATTTTCGACACTTTTCCGTACACCCTGTATACACGTAACTTTCTTAATTTCAATAATTTTTTAAATTTTGATATAAATATTTTGATGATATCAATTTTTACGTCTAGAGTAGATTTGATAACAATAATACAGACGTAGATTTTAAAATAAGGCAAAAAATCTAAAAAACTTTTCTAAAAAAATTCGCATTTTAAACACACATATTGATTTTAGTTATATAACATCGTAGTTCTACATAATAAACAAAAAACGGTTAGTAGAATGAATATTTTTGGCAATGCTTACATAAACACTATTATGGACTTTCGATTTGAGGTTTAGATATGCATCTGAATAAATTGTCCATAAATTTAACCATTATAGTTAATTCTATTCATTATTGTCTTCCCTCTTTAAGACTGTTAAAAAAAATAAATAATTAATCTTTGTGACTACTACATTTTCCTAAGGGAAAAGCTATTTTCTTTCTTGGTTGAAGCATATATATCCCAGCTCTGGTTCCTTCTATGCTTTTTGAACCGTCAGTGTACCAGATAAGTGTCCCAAAGGATGGCTCCGATTTAAGTTGTTTGCTTACCCTTCGATTCTCTATTGCGACCTTGAACGGTATATTGTAGTGGTATCCCGAGGTCTATGTTCATTTACAACTCAGGTCCCCTGATTTTATTACATAGAGTTTTATGTCCTATCATCATTTGTGCGGTTGGCGATGAGTGCTGTTTGTATGTGACTCATTCTTGCCTCTTTTTGTATTACTAAATATAGTGGAGGGAGGTCTAGAATGCACTCTACTACTGAGGTAGGAGTTGATTGCATAGCCTTCGGAATGTTCAAACGCGTGACTCTCTGTATGACACCTAGCTTGGTCATATCCCTTGCATTACCTTGGGCCATCATAACAAGGCTGCATATGTAATAGCTGGTTTCACCACACCGGTGTATAACCAATTTATCATCTTTGGTGAGAGACGTCATGTTTTGCTGCATAACCTTCTAACAATCATAAGGGTTGTTCCTGATTTTCTTGTTGTCTTTTTCACATGCTTTTTCCAGATCAGGCTAGAGTCTAAGATTACCCCTAGAAAGTAGTTTCGTATTTCCTTGTAGAATAATAGGACCGAGGTTCACTAGTTTCCTCCGTTTTGTGAAGGGGCATAGGATGGTCTTTTGGGAAATTATACTTCGTCCTTCCTGTCCTACCCATCTTTCTGCAACTGTGAGAGCCTGTTGCATTATTTCTCTCTCAGTTGTATTAAATTTGCCTTGGGTTAAGATTACCACGTCATCAGCAGATCTTAGTACTGAGTGACCCTCTTTGCTCAGAATTTGAAAGAGCCCATCCATTACCAAGTTCCAAAGCAGTGAAGAGAGAACTCCCTCTACTGACAGCTACCAGTTACCCGCGCCAT
This sequence comes from Diaprepes abbreviatus, assembly GCA_034092305.1. Taxonomy (NCBI): domain Eukaryota; kingdom Metazoa; phylum Arthropoda; class Insecta; order Coleoptera; family Curculionidae; genus Diaprepes; species Diaprepes abbreviatus. Next base: position 15,208,657 of record JASJET010000028.1, read on the forward strand.
CAGTGTTTCCTCAAGCAGTTCTGTATAAACAATTCTGTCTTTCAGCATGTTTTCAATCCAGCTTCTGATATTCCTTATTGCCGTGATGATTGCTTGAAATGATGTGTTAACAAACGCCCCTTCTATGTCTGGAAATGCTTTTAGAAGCACTTCCCGTTTGCACTTTGCTGATCAGTTCGTGAAAAGATGTCTATGTATATCTCCCGGTCTTCTAAGCATGCTGATTCTAATAAAATGGATTGTTTACCATTATATTGTCCCTCACATGCCTATTTAAGTATATGCTACTATATGATGCAGAGGGATGATGAAATGTAAATCTTTGCAAATAAAGCTCTGAGAAAGATTTTGAAGAGATACTGACATAACAAAATAATCAATGTAGAACTGTGGAGAAGAACAAAACAAGAAGAAATGGAAATGGATTAGCTATGGAAACAGGGAAAGGTCATAAAAGAATCGGACAATGATGGAGATAAGTCATAGAGAGGAATAGAAAAAACTGATGGGAGAGATTTTAGATAGATGAATAACGAAGAGGATGCGCAGATCTAGCTAATCAGTTACCTTATAATATCGGTTTAGGAACGCATAATTACGCAATACTTCTTCAAGAGTGATGGCAATAGTATTATTTATCCGTAATTCTTGCGCAAAAAAAACTCTAAAAGTAGACTCAAACGACATTACGCGTAAAGAAAATTCAAGCACCGATCATTTAAATTCCGATTTTTCAAACCCCACGTTAAGAAATAGAACAAAAAGATATGATGGAATTAATTTTCAAGAAGGATTTAATCGTTGTTTTCTTCTAACCTTATAGCTCATTGTGGAAAGAAACATTTGCGAAAGAGTATTAAAACCTGTAATTTTAATACTCTGGACAACACCGTCTTCAATCTTAATGTATATTTTGCCATTTCCGATCTCCTTTAACATCATTTTATGAACATCCGTAATTTGTCGGCAGCATATTCCACAATCTGGCTTGGTGAAAGATTCTAGAATATTTTAAACGAAACCTATATAGATTGTCCGGAAACATCAGAAAACTTAAGAGTCAACCTCTTAATTTATTTGCAATGTGTCCCAAACTTATGATGGATGTATTGTAAAACCCTTAAAGCGAGTAATATCAATAAACTGGAGGCCTTCGAGATGTGGCTGTATCGCAGAATTCTTAGAATCTCATGGACGGAGAGGAAGACAAATTAGGAAGTTCTGGGGCGTGTAGGAAGAGAGCCTGAACTATTCGAAGTAGTCAATAAAAGAAAAACAGCCTATCTGGGACATATCATGCGAAACGAAAAATATGGGTTCTTACAGTTGATGACTGAGGGCAAAATTGAGGGCAGAAGGGGAATGGGGAGGAAGAAAATGTCTTGGCTTCAGAACATAAGACAATGGACAGGATTACGTGATGTACAAACACTGATTCACACCGCCCGAGATAGGGAAGCAATGGATCATGTTATCGCAAACATCCGTTAATGGATATGCATCCGAAGAAGAAGAAGATTGTAAAACTGAAAAATAAAAAAGATCAAAAAATATATTAAATGGACAGTTTCAAAAAAATTTGTATAATTTAATGGCGCTTAGGAAAATGTTTTAGTTGCTTGAATTTATAAAATTTTTGTTTTAATTGGAATGGTATTTTTTATATAATCTTCAATGGCCTGATTATTTCTGGAAATATTTCATCTAAATTTGATGATGATGAAAATATTTTATGAAAAATATGCCTGATTAGAAAAATTTTAAGTAGACATCTCACTTTATCAACTTCAAAAAATCGATTTTTTTTAAATATATTTATCAAAAGTACGAATATTGAAAAATGTTCTTAAAAAATTTCATAAAGATCAAAGCAGTCCTTCAATATTTGTGAGTATTATTGAACGGATCTCGGAACGCTCCACTGAGAGTGCGCGTGCTTCGCCTTTTCCATGCATGTACAGTTTTAATCGTATTTGAAGCTTTCAAGGAGTCCAGAATTCAGCGTAAAGATGCTTGAGATGTTGGGGAATTTTGAAAAACATTCTACCGATTCTCTCCAAATTTTAATCACATATTTTAGATTTATATGGCTATGTCCCGTAATAAAACTAAATTAAAAGATTCATATTTTTCCCTGCTTGAAATATACCAAAGAAAAATCTCCGTTTTGTAACGCATACATAATTGCTGAGAGCGCGGACCAATCAGATGATAAAGGCCTCATATCGGCGTTACATTGAGCGTATAGAGAGAGATATTGAAAAGGACCCCAAATCATTTTGGAGGTATGTTCAACAGAAAAAAAATTGCTGCGCTATTCCCGATAAAGTGTCTTATCAGGGTAAAACTTTCAATCACCCTAATGATATTGTTAAGGCTTTCGCCGAGTATTTTAAGGAAGTTTATAATGGAATATCGTCTACTGAAGAGGTTAGTCTGGGGGATTTGGGCAATAATACAGTTGCAGTTCCGGTCTTTACGGAACAGGATATAATAAAAATTACGAAAGGGCTTAAACTTAAAATGTCTAGCGGGCCAGATTTTGTTCCAAGTTTTCTTATTAAAGACACTATAAATGTTTTAGCTGCTCCTCTATGTAAAATTTTTAATGCCTCTCTCAAGCAGCTGGTGTATCCCAAGAGATGGAAGGTAGCTAAAATATGTCCCGTATTTAAGAGCAAAAATAGAACCGAAGTGGAAAATTACAGGCCTATCTCTCTGATATGTGGTTTTTCTAAGATCTTTGAGATGCTGCTGTATAACTTTATCAACAAAGTCGAACATTTGTTGTCTACAAAACATCATGGATTTTTGAGGGGTAGGTCAACATCCATTAATCTGGCGTCTTTTCTGCAGTTTACAGAGGATGCTGTGGATGCGGGCGGCTAGGTCGATGTGGTGTTTACCGACTTCTCAAAGGCCTTTGACAAGATGAGCCATAGTTTGATTCTGGCAAAGCTTGCGAAGTTTGGTTTTACTGATCAATTTGTGCGGTTTTTTAAATCATATTTATTTAATAAGTCTCAGTATGTCCAATATAATGGCTTTCAATCAAAATGTTTTGCATCCTCTTCGGGGGTACCTCAGGGCTCAAATTTGGGGCCTCTCTTGTTTTTAATTTTTATAAACGATATCGCTGAATCAATTGATGTTGAATTCCTACTATTTGCTGATGATTTAAAAATGTACGTCCAAGTTCAGTCGAAGGAGGATTGTGATAGATTGCAAAATAGTGTTAGTGCAGTCCAGAGGTGATGTGTGTGTAATCAATTGTTATTGAATGTGAGAAAATGTTCAGTGATGTCTATAACTCGTAAAATATCTCCAATTCTATATAGTTATCAAATAAATAATGACTTACTTAAAAGAGTTGATGCAGCTGAGGATTTGGGTGTTGTATTGGATTCTAAACTTAACTTTAACCTTCATTATAGCAGAATAGTGTTTGAAGCTAATCAAATGATGGGTTTAATTATTAGAAACTGTAGGTCATTTAAGAATATTGAAAGCCTGAAATTATTGTTTATAGCACTAGTAAGAAGTAAACTTGAATACTGTTCACTTGTTTGGGTTCCAATTTATAATAAATATGTTTTGGCTATGGAGAATGTTCAGCGCAAGTTTGTGAAGTATTTGTGGTTGAAAACTGAGGGAGTGTATCCACCGGTCGGGATAGACAATCGACTATTGCTGGATAAATTTAGTTTGCAAAGTCTTGAAATGAGACGTAACTTACATTCAGTTTTATTTTTATACAAGCTAGTCAACGGCCAGATTGTTTTTCCTCAGCTTTTGGGCGAACTAAATTTTAATATGCCAGGATTGACGAGCAGGCATGGTGTATACTTTCATTTAAGGATACCTAGGACTAATGTGTATTGTATGTCGCTAATATATCGAATGTGTTCTGTGTTTAATAGGGTGTCGCAATCGTGTGATCTAAGTATGAATTATACCCAGTTTTTACGTTCCTGTTCAGTATTATTGTAGTTTTGGGACTGCTATTGTGATATTATTTCTGTTATTTTGTAACAAGTACGTTTTTTTTGTGTTATATTTTATTACGTGATATTATAATATTATTTTTGTTATTTTGTAATAGATGTTTTTTTGTTTGTTATATTTTATTACGGCCCTATTAATTATTGTTGTTGGGCTTTGATGTTTATAAACAAATAAATAAAAATAAATAAAATAATTTGTAAAGATCGTATACCGTATTACAAATTTATAAGTTTGAAAGAATTTCACTTATCTGTAGCTTGTAGTCTTATAAAAGCAGATGCATAAACTGCACAAAGAGGTCGAAGAAGTTCTGATCTATCCATAAATAAATTCAAAGTTCCCTCAGAAATTAAATACGATAAAGTTGCACATTTACCAGTTCATGGGCAGATGGTCCGATGCGCTCGCTGTAGTATCCGATCAAAACAACATCGTACTAGATGGCATTGCAATACCTGAGAGGTTGGACTTTCTTTAACTGATATATCTAATTGTTCTTACGCATTCCATAGAAAGTCATGTATGTACTTATGTTCCAAATGGTTTCTATTTTTTCTTTACAATAAAATTTACTTTTTGCATGATATATAAATTTCTTTACCCCTTTCAATAGTTGAATAATAAAAGAACTTAAAAAAGGATACTTTAGAAAACACGAATACTTCAGGGTTAATGACGTTAAAGTGAAATAGCAATTTTTCGTAGCACTCAAAAACAGTAAAAATTCTTTAATTTTTGACGAATGTTATATTAAAATATAAGCATATTGCAAGCCACGAAGATTTAATTGAAGATCTAAAACAGGTTTAGCCAAATCACTTTCTCCATCTTGCTTTCACATATTTATTCACATATCGAGAGTGTTACGACATTCAGCTAACGTATTGGTTGCATTTCATTATAAGAGAATCTTTGATAATTATCGTTTCTGAATAAATAAAGTACATTTTGGGTTTGTATTATTAAAGGCGTACTAAAGTTTCAATTTTAAACAAATAGTTATATCCTATGTTTTTAATTTCACTGGTATAATATACAGGACGGTCGCTAATGAAGAAGCCATATAGTCAGATTTTAGTCCCACAAATCATACGATTGACCTAAACACACTTTACTAAAGTATTGTTTGTTAATGATATAGACAGTAGTAAAATTTGATTTCCAATTTCATTTTCTTTCTCTTGTTTTTAACATTTTTCTAAATACTTACTATTGAAAAATCTGCGTTAGTTTTGCGAATTCAGATATAATATAAAACCATTATATGAGGGTAACTATTTATTATCTAAGTAGTGTCTTTGTCTACAATCAGCGAGCGGCAGTAAAAATTGGACAGAAAATATCCGGAGATGTGGAAATACAAAGGGGAGTCAGACAAGACTATTTATCGCTTATTCTGAAGAGGTCATATTGGAGAGTCTTGAATCTGAAACAGCAGGGCTAAAAGTAAACGGAGTTTTAATCAACAATATTAGGTATGCAGATGACACCGTAATAATAGCTGATAGTTTGAAAGACCTAGAAAAAATAATGAATAAAATATTAAGAGTTAATGGAGAATATGGACTCTCTCTTAACACGAAAAAGACCAATTTCATGATAATAAGTAAAAACAACACCAATAATAATGAAACACTAATGGTAGGAGGCCAGCACATAGAAAGAGTTAAGAATACACTTACTTGGGAACCCTAATAACAGAAAATAATGACTATACCGTCGAAATAAAAACCAGAATCGAGAAAGCACGTGCCAACTTTATTAGAATGAAAAAGGTTATCTGCAGCAAAGATCTAACATTAGCCCTGAAAATACGACTGACTAAATGTTACGTATACAGTGTTCTATATTATGGAATGAAAGCATGGACTGAATCGAGAAGCAATAAGAAGACTTAACTCTTTTGAAATGTGGACCTATAGAAGAATTCAAAGGATTTCGTGGGTGGATCGAGTTACGAACGCCGAAGTGTTGAGAAGAATGGGGAAAGAAAAGGAAGTCGAGATAACAGTAAAACAGAGAAAACTGCAATATTTCGGACACATTATGCGGGGAGAAAAGTACAGCATCTTACGGCTCATAATCCAAGGCAAAATAAGTGGCAGAAGAGGCGTAGGACGACGACGAATTTCATGGCTAAAAAACCTAAGGGAATGGTTTGGATGCAGTTCAAGACAACTATTTAGAGCAACTGCCTCAAAAATTAAAATAGCTATTATGATTGCCAACCTCCGCAATGGAGAAGGCACTTGAAGAAGAAGAGTGTCTTTGTAGGTAGTCACTACTGGATTTAAACCGGCCATCGGACAGATGTCCGCAAGCATCCGCCGTCGCTGAGATTGTACTCAGCCTCAGGCAGCGAAGGCTCAGTTAGACAACATATGGAAATTCAGATTCACACGTCGTAACGAGTTGACACCACTCGTCTAAAGAATCAAGAATGATAAAACGACGTTACGACCATGTCCTAACTTCTGATATATACAAAACTTCCTCGCCAAGATAAAGTTAATATGAAGCAAAAGTTACGTATATCTGCAAATCAGTTGCAGGTAGCAATCACAACCAGATGTACTTAAGTAATAGAACTGTTCTTTCTACCTAGTCCCGTAGTAGTATCCACGTACGATGAGCTGAATCGAAGGCGAAACTAGATTAAGATCGGATTACGTCCTTGATCTCAGTAGAGCTGGTAATCGCAATCGGTAACACCGAACCGCTATACGTAGCAAATCTGGTGGCCACAAAGCACCATTAAGTTGGCGAGGCCAAGTGTGAGGCATGTCGCATAACACACTACACTTTTCATGGCAGTAGGCTTAGAAACAGAATCATTCTAGGGATAAGGCGTGAGCCGATCTCACAAGGAACACCTGCACGCGAACTCTCTAACAATATAGAAATAAAAACAGAAAAGAAATAAAGAAGAAATAAAATTTCTTTCTATCAACGGAACCTACTCTCTAGGATATTTTCCTTAAAACTTCGGGCTAGTTCGAATAGAAATAAGTACAAACTACAATCTCTAAAAACTTTTATCTTTTCTAGGGATTTTATAATTAAAAGAAAAAAAATACTAAACATATTTACTTTGTAATTTTTTAGGTTAATTGACCAAAATTTGTATCGTGAAATCTTCCATATTATATTTTAAAGTATTAGTTAAATAAGTCTAGAGTTACTAGACTTTTTTTAATAAATTACCTATTAGAAAAAATGGATCCGATATTTATGTATTTTGGATAAAATATTGAAGAGTAGAAGGATATTTTGTGGGCTCAACAGATATTTAGCTGAACCCTGTCAGAAGTTTGTGCAGCTCAGTAAAACGGAATTAAAGACTTTTTCAATTGGATATATAATATGTATATATTTATTCATTTTTTCTTAATTCAGCCCTAATAATTTATTATTGTTCTGATTTTTAACGTTAAAAAATAAACAGAAATAAAAATAATTACTACTATTTTGATATTTTTTTCTTATATAACTTGTAAATCTATACTTCTAGCTAAATAAAATATAAAAACACATTTATGAACTTCATTTCATTCTTAGAAACAAATATATCTCATATTCAACATAACCACAAATTCAAACACCGTAAATCAGGAAAAAAATGAGACAAACTTATATAGCGTTTAAATTGCTTTTAGAGAGATAGAAGAACAGCAACAAGCCAAAGACTGTTTCTATTTCTATAGCACGATAGCTTATTCTTAGCCGTGTGTACTCAATCGTATCAGTTGAGGAAGCATCGTTGTACGGTAATAGCTGATAACATCGCGATACCTGACAAAACTTCAATGTTTAACATCGCAAAAGGTGATTACTGCCAACAACGTCCTTGCAACTTATGAGCAAGTTATATATATATATATATATATATATATATATATATATATATATATATATATATATATATATATATATCAGGAGTTAGTACATGGTCGCAACATCATTTCGTTATTTCTGACTCTTCAGACGAGCGCTGTTAACTCGTGACGACGGGTGAGTCTTATTTTTCACAGAAGGCATTTATGTTTCAGAAATTGGCAACACTGGTTGCTAGAGCCATTTTCTTAGGACGTTTTGACATACGGACATTATTGTTTACAGTCACTTCAAAATTTTATCTTCTCAGAAAACAGGATAAACTCCTGAATATTCTTATGCGATGTCAACGTGATTTATCTCAGCAAAATTGCATCGATGAATTTAATTATTTTTATGGCAATAAAGGACCTACAAAAAATCTTTATATCGTTGATTCAGTGGTCATCGTTTACTCATGGACGAGTCGCGTGAACGTAAACTAAAATCGGTTGTAGTCAAAAAAAACATCGATACAATGCGTGAACTGATAATACAAAATCGTCATCTGATATACCTTGAGGTCGAGGCATCTCTTGGTGTTAGTAATACGAACGTATATAATATATTGCATGAACATTTGACTGTGAAGAAACTATGGTCGCATTATATTCCACATAATTTGGTAGTCGCTCGACATAAAAAGGCTCGTGTCGATTGATGTACGAAAATTCTTAAAAATACGATCACTGTAATTCAAAAAACACTTATAAGATCATTCGAGCTGATTAGTCTTAGATTGATGTGTATGAGCCCAAAAGAAAATAGCAGTCTACCGTATTTTTCGGAAAAACGTTATCTGAGTAGATGGAAGCCAGACATGCTGCTTCTTTGAGGTATATTTCTTCTCTGTGCAAGAATCAGTTAAAAACTGGGAAACAAAAAGAGACTACTACGTCTTTTTAACATGACTATTTCCATTGAATTGATCTAAACTATCTTGCTCAATATCTGTCATTCGCATGTGAATGAATTACTTAGAGCTAGATTTAAGCGGAATTAATGGCTAGGCTAAGTTATCTGGCTGTTGGGATAAATACACACTTGTGAGACTTCGTTTGTGAAATGAAAAAGAGAACTTCCTAGCACAACATTTTTTGTTTATAAATATTCGAATAGGCAACAAATGCTACAAGTATACAACTTGTTTGAAGGAGAGAACTATTTGCCAGAAAAAAACAGGACATCGCAAAAAAGTAAATATGTGCCACATCAAACTAAGATAAGTTATAAATAATAAGGAAATATTTATAATGGGTATATTTTGAGAGTGGACAATTTCTTATCTTTTTTTCTATTTATTTTATAGCCATTCCTCGTGTCTGTAATAAATTTACATAACTATAGATTGAAATGTCATAGTTCGCGAAGGAAAATATAAAAAAAATTAATGAATTGTTAAAGTCAATATTGTATTAATCCTTTATTTACATAATGATTTATGTATTTGCTTCTATTTCAATTTAGATAATTGTTAATCTCACTAATGCTTTTCTAAACTTTATTTTATAACATCAATACCAAACTCAGTTCGCTTACTTAAGTTCTGGTATCTTAAAAGACCACCTTGTTTATTTACAAAAATGTCGTTGAAAATCGCCAATAGGAAAGTTTACTCAGGTGTACAGGGTGTTTCCAAATAAGTGTGACAAATTTTTAAGAGTTGTTCTTCAGCTGATTTTAAGCATATAAGATCATATAAACATATACCTGATAATGCTTAGTTTTTAAGATACAGGGTGTTAAAATTTATTATTATTTTTAGTTTTTTAAATTTATATCGTTTGTTTTTAAAGATAATTAAGTCAAATTAGAAAAACGTAACATTTTTTACAGTTCTCATAAAAAAATTATTATTATATGGAATAATATACAGAGTGGTACTTTTTTTCCGGGTCTATAAAATTTACCCTCTCGAACTTTTTTTCGGGCACCACTGATTCGATTTGATTATTGAGTAAGCTTTTTCATCTTATTGTGAAACTTGTTCGTCTCTAAAGTTTTCCTTTAAAAATCAACAGTTTTTCCACAAAAAAAAGAAAATACATAATTAAAAAATCATGATATTTTTGCTTTAATCAATTTTCGTTCATATTTGTTTTAACTAACAGGGACTAAAAAAATACAACATAATAATAACTTTGAAATTGAACAACAGTAACAAAACAATAACAGAAATTACAACAAATGTTGAAAATGACCACCCTCAGCCATAATACAAGAATTCGATCTTTGTCTCATTGAAGAGCGTATTCGTTGAATAATCCTGGAATATTTCTTATCCTTTCTCAAGGCGCAATAATGCGATTTCTCAAATCTTCAATATCTTCTACAGGAGATGCATAAACCAAAAATTTTAGGAAACCCCAGATACAAAAATCCGAAGGATTTAGATCCGGAGATTGGGCAGGTCAGTGTTGATTGCCTCCTCGATCTACGAAACCATTTGGATACACTGCCTCTAAGTGACGGCGTATATTGATATTGAAATGCACTGAAGGATAAGCCATAATTTTTGTCTAACTTGAATCGGACCTTCTTTAAAAAGGGCATGTAACTCTTCCTCTAGAAACTGACACTATCGATCGCCAATTAATCTTAATAGAAGGAGACATGGGCCAATTAGGTAATCACCTATGACACCAACACATACATTTAATGAAAACTGGCTTAAAAAATGCATGCAGATTTTCTTCAATCCAAATGTGATTATTGTGAAAATTTCTTATGGACTTCCTTTGAAACGTTTGCTTCATCAGTAGACAAAATACGAAATAACTTCCTAACTTCTCTGATTATATAAAATATCTACCGTAGTATGGTCTAATGAATCTTTGTGGCCTCTATAAATAAGTAAAATTTCATTAAGTTATACAGGATGTTTGGTACATCGATAGAAAGTTTGGAAGAGGTGATAAAGAATGTCATTTTGCATGGTTGTCGAGTTACAGCACATTTTATAATTTTTCGTTTTTCTGGCAATTGGTGATTGAAAATTTAATTTTTATGATACTGGTATAATTTTTGGGTTTAAAATATTTTTTTTTATTTTTTGCTTCATACACTATAATAAAAACAAGAGAATTAAATTTAAAATCACACACAGAAAACTGTGCACTCAAAAATTTTATTCATCTACGAAAATTCAAGATTCATTCTTAAATTTGAGTGATGTTTTTTTCTAAAGTGAGAAAAATAATGCATTCAATTTATTTAAAAAAAAAACTTTGTTGAATTACCTTTATAGTGGTTTATCGAAACCCGTATCAATAAATATTAAATCCATTAAATTTAGGGAAGATATATATATATATTAACGAAATTAACAATTTTCTCTATTTATTTTTATTTTCCTAAAATTATCAAAATCGCATTAAGCATTATTTGACATGGTATGTTCCAAATGTGAGCGATTATTTCTAATACATTTTCGGGCCCATTTCCCCACTTGGGTGGTGTTTACGCCTAATCTCATTTCTTCCCTAAGGGTGACACCTGCTTCATTAATTTTTTCAATCAGTTGATTACGGTCCACTATTTTAACTTTATTCATACGTCCCTAGATGTGAAAATCTATAGGCGTCAAGTCTGGGGACCTCGCAGGCTACAATATGGGACCGTTTCTTCTGATCCAACGATTAGGGAATGTTTCATTAAAAAAATCTCTTATGTCAAGTCGATAATGTGCTGGACATCCGTCGTTCTGAAAAATTATTCTGTCTCTTATGTTCAATTGTATTTCATCCACGATGTTCGGCATTTCATTTCGTAAAAACACTACAAAACGTAATTGTCTCCGTTTAAATGTGCGGGAAGGAAATATGGCCCAATGAAAGTTCTTCCGATTACGGCTACCCATACATTTACACTGAATTTGTGTTGGAAGGATATTTCTTTTTTCATATGCAGATCCTTATCAGCCCAATAATGCAGATTGTGGAAACTGGTGATTCCGTTTCGAGAAAAGTTCGATTCATTGGACCACAAAATACTTTTTAAGAAAAATCCATCTACCATATCAGCATTTAACAAATAACGGCAGAATATAATTCTCCATGATGGATGGCCTTCTTCAAGGCTTTGAACCGGGGTGCAATGGAATGGATGTTTTCCTTCAACTTTCAAAACGTTCCACTACTGGTTGTTTTATCTATTGGTGTTTTTATTTTGATTATGTTTTTTTTAGAAATAACAATTACCGGCCTGGTGAACAGAAACACAAAAATTCATCTTTTAAGCGTTTAGAACATCCAAGCAATACATTAGATATTTTATATTTTAATTAAATCAAGAAAAAGTGAATAGAGAAAATTATTAATTTCGTTAATATGAATATCTTCCCTGAATTTAATGTATGAAATATTTTATTGATACGAGTTTCGGTCAACCACTGTAAAGGTAATTCAATAACGTTATTTTTAAAATAAATTGAATGCATTATTTTTCTCACTTTAAAAAAAAACATCACTCAAATCTAAAAATGAAACTTGAATTTTCGTAGATGAATAAAATTGTTGAGTGCACAGTTTTCTGTGTGTGATTTTAAATTTAATCCTCTTGTTTTTATTATAGTGTATGAACCAAAGAATAAGAAAAAAAATATTTGAAACTAAAAAATTATACCAGTATAATAAAAATTAAATTTTTATTCACCAATTGCCAGAAAACCGAAAAATTATAAAATGTGCTGTAACTCGACAACCGTGCATTTTTGTACTAAGGCATATATGGCATAAATTATTCAAAATGATATTCTCTATCACCTCTTCCAAACTTTCTATCGATGTATCAAACACCCTGTATAACTCGGTTCAAAACTTAGAGCTGATCAGGTAAATCCCTTTTGGGGCTCTGTATTTCCGTTAAGGGGCAAGAATTTTTCTTCTACGATAAAGTAGGATAATTTTGATCTCCCCTGTATGCTCCCGAAAAGTTAGGAAATACTTACCGGCCACCCTGTATACTTATTTTTGAGTCCCCAAATTTTATTAAATTTTAAGATTTATTCTGGACTGAGTCAACGAAACGTAGGGTGTAATAATAATGCATTTTTATAACTTTGTGCAAAAATCTTTGAACTCTTGTGGAATTTCCAATAATTTTAATCCATTAAATCAATTGTTATAAAACCAACTTGTTCCGACATAACACCGGACTTTTTAAATCAAATTTCTTTTTATGTAATCAGTAAAAAAAGATTAATGTAAATGATGATTTTTGCAAACGTAGATCATCTTCATGGTTCTATTCCATGCTTTCACCGATGTTTATTCAAAAGAACTGCAGTCAATATTTTATGAACACTGGTTTTATTTACAAATTACATAAGCTTTCGAAGAACTACTGGTTTTACTTTGATTTAATTGCTGTTTAAGTACCTATCAACCTATAATAACTGTTCTGTGTTAACCTACTTTATTAATTGTTGTTGCTATATTAGAATGGCGCCTACAATTTTATTTTTCGGTTCTTTAATATAAACGAGTTAGAATTATAATATGATAATTTTTCGTTAGATTTTAAATATTAGAAAATCAGGTACTCATTCCTATTACAAAATTTTATGTCGAATTATAAATCATTGAGGAAAAAAATATAAATTATCCAAAATAATTTCAAAAAGATATAAAAAGCAAATATCAGATTTTTGTTTACAACTTTTAAATATTCTAGCTTTGTAAGACAAATTAAATTTTTTATAAAAAAATTAAAGTGACATCTAAAAAGCACTAAAAACTGAATAAAAATAATATAAATTTTTATAAGGAATTGAAATTTTCGAAGTTGGCGCCAAAGTAATACTTGATAAAATGTAATTCAGACAAAAAAATTGAGAAACACTTTACTCATACTTGCTTTCTTACTATAGCTTATCTATATCTTTTGTTACTAGTAATTTATTCCATTCAGTATTAATTTGGTGGTAACTTCAAATTTTCAATTACATACACAGGATATCCGGAAAAATTGGGGAAATCTACGGATATGAAAAAAAAAAACACGTGAAAGGAATTATACAAGTTCATATAAACAGCAGTGGGGGCGATCATCTCCCCCCCCCCCCAAGAGCTTTGAATTCAGGAAAATAGACACGATTTTGCTTCTTAAACTATAGTTGATTCAAGAACTAGAGAGAGTAATAAATCATTTTTACCTTTTTTTTTTGCAAACTACCTGTATTCTTTAGTCTGATGTATGTGGCAAAATCTGTTACACAAATATATTTTTCATAGGAATGGGTTAGAAATTTTATAATCAAAAATACCTGTCTGTAATAATGGACTATTTGGGTTGAATAACAATAGATATTTGGAAGTGTGAAGTGTTAAAAAGGATTTTAAGGCGTCGGAAGGAGGTTTACTTTATCACTAAGTATTTATAGCATAGAATATTATTTCAGTAATAAACTTAAAATAAAAAATTTGTATAGTATTATTTTATTTTTTATGATTCCTTAGTAATTCACACACATTACAAAATATAGACAATTTTGACATATTTAACACAAATCACAATTGTATTTTTATTATTTTCAATTTTGGCATAGAAATCGTTTTAAGCACATTCAGACAAAAACGTAACCCTATTCTCTCAAAAAATTTTAAGTTATAATTTAAATACTTACAAAATACCCATTGTTAAAAATACAAGAAAGAAACATATATTAAAAAATAAATTCGGCCATATAATATTACATTTTTTTGGGGCTAACAGTCATTTTATTATTAATTAAAAACATTTTTAAGATATTTGATGTTTCAGTTTATTTATTTCTTAAACCATCTGCAGAATTACAATTAAACACTAAAAAGGATTTCAAATGTAACTAATTTTTATATGTTACAGTTAAAATTAGACCTACTTATTTTGATTTCTATTGCACTGACCTCTTAATTTAATTTACTTTATTATATGGAAAACCGATAGCCCCAAAATAATAAAATAAACATGTTCATTCTACACGCTTAAGAAAAAGGCACAAATACAATAATAAAATAATAAAAAAATTACGGCTAATTCGAATTAAATATATATAAAATTAAAGAATAGGATACAGTAAAATAAAATATATAAAAAATATGTAAACAACATTAAACAATAAAATATAATAAAAACAAAAATTTGAATAATAAATTGTGTTTACACTGGTAACCATTACGTATCTAATTCGTAATCAAAGTCAGTGACGCTATCTTTGCTCAAATTAATTATAATTGGTTCCTCTATCTTACCAATCGTGAGATCGAGTTTCGACATTTTGTTTTATTCTTTTATTATATGAATTTTTCAATTTTCCGCAGTAAGTTTATTCAAAAAAATCTTTTAAGAATTCCGTTAAATTACTAATTTTGTAAGTTGTGTTATTTCTAGCAACTCTACCTTTTACTTGAGAGAGACATTTCCTTCTCCAACGGACAGTTTCCGGACGATTTATAAGAACTGATTTCCGATCTGGTTTTTCCCAGCAAAAATTAAGTTCTCTAAGCAATTTCCAGAGCTCAGTTTTTTTAATTTCAGGTTAATCCCGATCTTCATTGATTTTAGTTAGAATTTTGTCATCGGTTGGGATCTGCTTCTCATAATAAAATGTATATAAAATTCCTTTTATTGCAGTTTTCATCTCTTCTTCCAACGAGGATTTTCGTTTGCCTGTGATCGAATGTGGCTTAAGAGTACTAACAATTCCAGTCGTTTTTTTCTCCTTCAGTATTCTATACATAGTAGATTTTCCAACTCCTGACATATTGGAACAGATTACAACAGAGCTTCTAACATTATTATCTAGATATTGATATCTTAAGGCGTCATAAACATTCATCGTAATAAGTTTTTCGTTGGGGAAAAAATACCCTGGTTTAACAATTTTGGAATAAATGTAGAGGTGGAAGCAATATCTTTTGGGTATCTCACTAATCTCAAATAATACATAAAAACAAGCGCAAACAAGATAAATCACTAAGGACACACTGTAAGATGTACTTTGCTCACTGACAGAGATTAAATTGAACTATCAGAAATTTTATTGTTGTAGTAAATTTATAAAAGCTTATAATATTTAAATATAATTAAATGTAATGAGATTTACGACAGTTCTCAATTACCTGCGACACTGGAACTGGTACGCTGGAAGTTCCGGTAACAGTTTTATTACTCTCTCTAGTTCTTGAATAGAGTATAGGGATGTGTATGCATGCGATCGCCTCCCCCCTCCCAAGACCTTTGAGTTCAAGAAAATAGAACCGATTCTGCTTCTTATTCTAGGAATGTGTATGCTGCTGGCATTTCTCCCATTGTCGGCAACTTGTTTTTTCTTGGGATCGCCCCCCCCCCTTCTAAAAGCTTCAAATTCAGAAAAATAGACCCTATCCTGCCTTTTACATAGAAATGGGAATGTTGCTGGTCTCTACACCCCCTCTCCCCGACGACAACTTGCTTTCGCTTGCCATACTGTATTTTGTGATATTACCGCCCCCCCCCCCCAAAGAGAGAGGCTGGATCCACCTCTGCTTATGAAGAACTTCGGACAACGTTTTTACATACCTTCCACTATTGACTAAAAATTAAGTATCTTCATTCATGTCGGTAATCATAACGGTTTTCGAAAAAACGAGTTGACCAATGTCTAAGAGAGAATAGTAGGCGATTCCATTTAATAAGATAATATTAGTAAATTTCTTCATAATTTTAGGAAATTTTGGGAAAAGAAGTACTGATGCTGGTCGAAGAAGAACAGTACGTACGTCGCAATTACAGGGAAATATTCTAAATGCTGCAGATGACACTCCTTTAACGGGCACTCGAAAATTATCACCGTAGTTTAATATGTCGAAAACAACAGTACATGAAGTTTTTCAATAACAAGGGTTACATTCATATTCTTTGAAAAATGTGCAAGAACTGATTCCTGAAGATTTTCCCCGTGATATGCAATTTGTAAACCGGCTTTTGGAACAGCAACGAAATAATATAAACTCCATTAGCACTATTCTCTTCAAGGATGAGGCAGGATCTACCAAAAATGATATCATAAATTTACACAACTCATATGTATGTGCTGATGAAAATCCTCATTCCACTATTGTTTCGCATCATCAATATCAGTTCCAATAAATTAATGTCTGGGCAGGAATTATTGGCAGTTTTTTAATTAGACCATTCGTATTGCCAGCACAACTGAATGAAAAACTTTATTTGGAGTTTTTCCAAAACGCTTTTCACGATTTAATAGAGCACTTACCAGTTGAAACTTGCCGAAACATGTACTACATGCATGATGGGGCACCACCTTATTTCAGCATAACTATACGGGAGGACCTGTATAACGTCTATCCAAACCTTTGGATAGGTAAAGGAGGACATATTATCTAGCTTCCTCGATCTCTCGACCTAATGACGTTGAATTTTTACCTGTGGGGATACTTTAAAGCTTGGTGTATTCTACTCCGTTCGATAGTACGGAAGCACTTTTACGGAGAATCACGTATCATTGTGATCAAAAAATGAACAATGCTGAGTTAATGTGGCGGGTACAGCAGTCCTCAATTCGTCGTACTGGCGAGTGTATCAGACTGCAGTTGTGAGTACTTCACAGTACTTTCTTAGACAGTAATTTGAAGGCTCTTCTCTGGTATACATTATGTAAAAAAAATGAAGTATACCTGGTGGTTCAGTAATTATGTATAAAAAACTTGATTTCATTGCAGCTCTTTGGGAGCCCATATGCCCGAAGAAGAAGTCTATACGAAAAAAGTTTATATGAACTTGTAGTATTCCTTTCACGTGTTTTTTCATATCCGGGAGATTTCTCACATTTTTCCGAACACCCTGTATATCTTGTGTTACTAGTAATTTGTTCCATTTAGTACTAATTTGGCGACAATTTCAAAACTTAAATTTCACATATAAATTGATAATACTATATTTCGCTTTTGGGCACTTTTTGGAAGTCGGTTTCAGATTCGAACTTGTTATTATATCTATAAATTATTTGAATTAAATTCTGAATACGATGTGTAGCAATATTTCCAAGGTTGCAAAAAAATACCCATTTTATCCAAACCTGTAAATCACATCAAATTGAACAAGAGCAAATTCTTAAATTCTGATAAAACTAGTGTTAAATGAAGTTGTACCGAACAAATATTAATTTTAAGAAATTAATATTAGATTCGTAATATAGGCCCCAAAATTCCCCAATACCGAAACTTGAGGCATGTATATTTTTAGTCTGACATATTTATCCAGTATATTAAGATTAAAGACATTAATTTAAACTTTATAATATGTGCCCCAAGAACCTCTTAATATCAATTTTCGATAAAATCGGAAAAATTTAGAGTTTTTAGTTCACTATGTTATATCTGTTATTTAATTTTAAGAAATTAACTTCACATTAGTGACCTACAATTCCGAAAACTCGCCAACATCAATTTTAAAATAATGTGAATAATGTAAAATTGTCTATTCACCATGTCGAAACTCCGAGATTGAATTTCAAAAGAATATTTTCAAACTATTAAACTAATCTTAATTTGCAGCGTTGAAAATGCCCTGATATGAATTTTGGAGATTTTCGAGAAAAGTTTTTAGCATATTGCTATACAATTAATTTCTTTAAATAATTTTAAATCCATTGAACAAATTTCAGGGATGTAAAATTTTTTGTCCGCCGAATTGATTCTTCTACATTATCTCTGTGCTTAAGCATAAAGTATTTAAAGTAAATATACCGTTGCACAGTGGAGAAAAATGAACAGAAGCCTACAAGAAACCAAATTTTAGAAGATCTAAATATAAATATATTTTTTAATTTATTCAGAACAACGTATTCTAATGGTATACCTGCAACAATATCCTAATCCATGAACCCTAAATCTATATACTTTATATCAATAAAGCCCAAACCCATAAATCTCCATCTTATAAACCCCAATCCCGTCAACTGTGAACCCGTGAACCCAAAACCTCCTACCCGTAAATCCACAAACTACAGACCTATGAATTCCATACCTATAAAGCATAAACCTGCAAACCCCTATGTCGTTAAACGAAAGACACTGATACTCACGTGCCCATAGGTTAAAAATCCATGGATTAGTGTATTCTCGCAGTTGTACCATTAGAATACGTTGTCCTCAGTAATTCAAAAAAAATTATCCAGATCCTTTGAAATTTGTGTCTGAAGCAGACTTTTGTCCATTTTTCCCATATATTTTCTCTAGTAGCCAGTGGAAGATCATCCTATAAAGTTAGTAAATTTGCTAAATGTTCTAGATATTTCAAATCATTTAGACGCGGGTGGTGAGATGACAGGACCAATAATAAATCTGTCAATAATCCTTGCCTATACGTTAATTTATACTTCATATTTATAATGCACAACCTTTATTGCATGCAGATTTTTGTCAGCATCAACATGTTCATTATTTAAATATATCATGCTCCTTCTCATCAAGCAACACTCATCAGTAAATAAAATTTTTGAATCCATATTTAGATCGTGTGCTGTTTGTTAATTAGTGAATCGATAGAAACATAGTCTCAATTCGAGGTCGAGAAACAAACGCTGTTATACTCTCTGGAGATAGAATGGATACAACAGATGAAGTTCATTTACTGTATTTTTAGAAACTCTAAGTTTCTAACCTAAATATCTACTACTTAGACAGATTTTCTTCAACTCGTTCTAAAATTTCTTCCTGAATCTCTGGTGTTCTAGTCATAAAATTTCGTTCATAATCAATCATTGCAGGAGCAAAACTATGGGTTTCTCGAAGAAATCTTTCAACAGCAGCAAATGTTTAGTGGTTTGAAAACCAACGAGGTTTTTACTTTATTGTCAGAGGGTAATTCCATCCCATCTTGCTCTTATTTTAAGTGTGAAAGTTACTAATTCTTCGTATCCTTAGTTGTATACAGGGTTTAAAGCGCATTGAAATATTAATGGTATATTATGTGCAAATTATATTATGTTTAAAAACATTAAATAAATGTACGAAGACTCAATCATTTGAAATATGCCGACGATGTAGGTATAATAGCAAACATTTACGAAGATAAACAGCAAATAATAACGAAACTATAATACAGCTCACAGAGGATGGGTATACAGCTGAAGGAATAAAAAAAACCTGAAAATATAAGAGTCACAAACAGAACGCTGGAATATGTTGAGGAATATCTTTATCAAGGGCAGATGATAAGGTGAAACCTAATCAAATTGCTGAAATTGTACGAAGAATTAGATTGGTAGGGCCGCCTTTGATCGATAAGATCAAATTCAAGTGAATAAAAAAATCCCAGTAAAAGTAAAAAAAATACGCACTCGTCCAGTGTTTACTAGCTTTCCTCACATATGTAGTCTAACTCTTGATCTTAGCGAAATCAAAAGAGCCATGGAATGAAAGATGTATAAAAATGAAAGAAGAGTAAGAAACGAACCAATAAGACAGAAAACCAACCCTATAGATGTCAGGAAATATACAGCCCATCTAAAGTGCGGATGGGCTAGGTATACAAAGCAGTAACCAGATAACAGGAAGAACAAAATCATTCAAGAATGAATGAGTAAGAGGGTTAGAAGCAGGCTGCAGATAAGATAGAAAGATGACATGAAGAGAATGGCTATTCTAACGCGAACAAGGAAAATACAAAATCGCGACTGTTGGAAAATAGAAATGAAGGCCCATGACCGATATTGAACAAGTGAAGGCTAAAATAAACGAGATTTTTCTTTAGATTTAAAAAACTTTAAAATCAAATACAAAAAATTATTTTTCGAACATTGAAATCTTGGTAACTTGGTAAATTATGTCAAATTTTAAACGATTTCTTAATAAATGTAATGTAGAAAATTTTCGAAAAAAAAGGTTGAAATTTCAAATTTCCGTTTGTAATTGCTTAGTCTTTTAGATCTATAAAAGTGAAAGAAGAATAAGAAATGAACCAATAAGACAGAAAAACTTATAAATATCAGGAAATATACATTACATCTAAAATGGAGATGGGCTGGGTATACGAAGCAGTAAACAGATGATAGGAAGAACAAAATCTTTTAAGAATAGAGAACTTGAATGGGTAAGAGGCCAAGAAGAAGACTCCAAATAAGATAAAAAGAGAATGGTTGGTCTCACGAGAACAAGGAAAATACAAAACCGCGACTGTTGGCAAATAGAAGAGAAGATTCATGTCCGATATTAAATTAATGAAAGTTAAAATGAACGAGTTCTTTTCTTCAGGTTTCAAAAACTCTAAAATCAAGTTCAAAAAATTATTTAAATCTTGGTATCATGGTAAATAATGTCAAATTTCAAGTGATTTGTTAATAAATGTAATGTATTTAGAATATTTTCGAAAATAATCAAAAGGTTGAAATATCAGATTTCCGTTTATAACAGGTTTAGTTCTTTTTTATTTTATGACAACAAAAAGCAATTCATTAAATCAATTCTTACGCTTTATATGGCAAATGTATTAGTTTTAAATTTTATTCCCGAGCAGTGATCGCATTCATATATCTTACTTTTATTATGGAGTTTACTATTTTTTGTATAGAAACAAAGTTGTGTTCAAGAGAGGAGTGCAGATTCTGCGAAGAAGAGGACGAAATATCTATTTACATCCTTTCAGAGTGCAGCGCTTTAGGAAATCCTAATATGCGATTCTTGGGAGTATACCAAATAGAAGAAGGGGATCTACCCACTTTGAAGTCGTCCAACATTTTAAGGTTTCTAAGGTACATAGAACTGGAAAACTTGCTCTAGTCAGCAAGGTATCCCTAACGACTTGATAGCGTGAGGGGAACACACTAGATCTATTACGCCGCAGTGTACTGATCCACAATTTCACATACACATACAAGGTTGTGTTCAGGATATCCTACGACTTATGTAATTATATTGAAGGAAGCAAAATTTAAAAACCAAAATACGAAATCTTCGAAACAGTTACGCAATCCTATGAAGTGCAGGAGAAGAAATTTCGAGAATCGTCCCTCACTTTAGTGCAGTGGTAATCTCAGCGTAAATTGAAAATACTGTTTACATTTGTATCTTTACACTGTAAGTCCGCTCCCTATACGTGTGCAGAATGACGTTCTCATGACCAATCGAAGGTAATGTAACAAATGTAATAATTCAATTCCTATTTTAATTATATTTTTATTCGATTAAAGGTTAGTTATAAGGCCACTTTATTCACCAATTAATTTTTTATTGAATTTAAGTAGATGGAAATTTGTTGTCGCCACTAAAAAATATATTTAGATTAGAATTAAAATAAAAGCCACATGTATTTTAAAATGTATAATACTTATATTATTTACTAAAATATAATATTTGCAGGAGCGGATACAAGGGGAGGGCGGTGGGAGCGATTGCCCTCCTCAAGAGCTTCGAAATCAGAAAAATTGACTTGTCCCTGTCTACTACATTAGGAACGTAAATGTCGCTAGTACTATTCCCCTCGTTAACAAATTCTTTTGCTTGCCAGGGGCCCTATCCTCGAACTGGGGAACCTGAAGTGAACGGTAAAAAGGTGGCGAAAGTGTATTCTTGAAATGTTCATCACTCATATCCTCGTTCGCCCGGTGGAAGGCAAGCGGACGGTGAAACATGCGCAAATGAAATGTCAGCCGCTAAATGACATATTTTACGCACGGATTTCAAAAAATAAAATAGAATTAAAAATTTTTATTTTATTTTTGGTTCTTCAAAATAACTCGCATTAAAAAAAAATAATATGTTTCGGAACCGTTTTTTAAGACTTTTTGTTTTCTGAATAAAGAATTGAACCGTTAATTAGATGGTACCCCGATATTTTTAATATTTTCAAATTTTTTAATAAAATATCCTTAGAAAGTTGAATATGTCTCGCAAATATTAAGCAAATTTGAGATTACAGACATAAAATTATTACTGGAGATTCTGTTTGTAACTCAATTGTATGAGCGAGCTATTTAAAAATGTTTTTCTAGGGCCAATTCTGCTTATGGATTTAACATAAATACTTGCGTCCATAACAACCGAGTATCTTAGTTTTAAACAGCTAAATCTAACATAATTCCTTTCACGACACAACTTATAATAAATTTAAGAAATCATAATTTGTAAGCTATCTGAAACTTTTATTTAAATAAATAACACATTTTATATTTACATTATGTTAACTACACTTAACTTAATTAGACTGTGCTAAACACTATACGACACTACAATTAAATAAACATTATGATTATAATTTATCGGGACATATAAATATGAACCCTACAGACCAACGGTCCTTCAGCGTAAAAACCTTATTTATGGTACATTTGATATTGAAGTCTCTACAAATCTTTATAAAATAAAAAAATATATATATTTAAAGTTGAATGTGAGATCCGCCAGTTTCTTTAATGGACGTCTTCTGTCAGGCCTTTGGTTTCGGTCACTGTTCATAAACAGTTTCACCATCATTGTTCAAGTTTCAGGTTTTCTTTCAAATTTATTTGTCAGGACAGAACATCTTGCAGTAAGAGGCTGGACACTTTGTGAATTCATACAATAAATAACTGATTGGATAGTTTCCATAGGGGATAGGGATGATGGCTTTTAGTTATACTATGTAGAGTTGTAATTTACACCGTTTCAAGGTTTATCCGTGCTGACTTTCTGCAATTACTGTCAATATATTACTTTGTATATATGATTGCTGCTTTTCTTGATATCCCCTTTTCTTTATATATTAGAATCTTCAAATACTTGGCTCTTTGTATGCATTTTTGTTTAACAGTTCTAGAGTGTCAATTTAAGATAAATTTAATTCAGGCAAAGTACAAATATTGTAATGACAATCAATAACTTCACAAAAATAACAACAACAGCAGTATTTTTTTTACTTTTGACGATTAATTTAAAGTACCAAAACTACTTTTTGCGTAAAATGCCAACAAAATATACTACGAACATTTTCGGACTGACACCTCAATTCAATGTGTCATCCATTTTATTTTTTGAAATTCTCGGGTTTTAGCACGTTCATATTTGGCAACATTGGCTTTTCAAGAATACGGCTTTTACTGTCAAAAAGTTCACATCGTCATTCCCATCGCCATTCACATCATCTTCCACATCACACTTTCGAGGATTGTGGCCCAGAGTATGAGATGGCCCCCATCCAAGAGCTTCGAATTTAATAAATAGACTCGCTCCTGTCTGCTGCATTAGAAACAAAGCTGTCCCCCTCCCGTGACGACAACTCTCTTTTTGTTACTACACTCTACTTTTGTGATATCGCCTTCACCCCCAAAGAGAGGCTGTATCTGCCCCTGAATATTTATGGCATTTACTCACCACAAAATTATAAGCTAAATTGTTATTTTTGTCTTATAAAATTGTTGTCAATATTTTATTAAATTTATAACCTGCATGGTTATCACTAAATTTTAAAGTCTTGAATTATATTATATAAAATTACATTATATACAAGTTTCCTTAAAAATAAAATAACATTTATTATAAAAACTAATTAAGCTGCTTTTAAAGTATTATTTCTTTTTTATTTGAAATAGATTCTAGAAATACAGTCTTAATTTCGGCTCAAAATTTTGAAAGCTATGTGGTGATTTCAATCTCGATCTTAAAACGAGGTAGCATCACTTTTTTGTTGCGGACTAATTACACAACTCAAATGTATATTCAATTTCTCAGTAGTATACAATTCACCATCAAATTGTGCAACTTTGTTCATATTTAATTTACTCTCCATCTTTTATTGTTACAGAAATGCTATTGCCAACGTAACAAATTTATAACAAGGTCCGTTCCCATCAGATGTAAATATTATTATTTTCTTTCTTTGTATGATGGATGTTCGAATTATCAACTAACAGTGCTTCATTAAATTGAATGTATATAAAATAATAATTTTATTACAATAATATGACTATAAAATTCTTATGCTATATTTGGTTTAATTAAACTTATAAGAAAATTACATTATTTTTTATAAAAGGTGACTTTATAAAAATGAAGTGACGTTGGTCTAGTGAATCCCATCATACAAAACTGAAGGTCCTATAATTATTAAAAAAGGTCATGGTCGCAACTGTAACCCATTTTTAAAAAATGCATCCGGATTCTTATATTTAAATTATTAATTGGAAGATACAACAAAATTTTATATATGATATGATGGATTTTTGTAAGGAATATATTATATTAAATTGACGTATTTTAGTTTTGACTATAAAGATACAGGGAGCGGCATTTATCTTAAGACAACGGAATATCTCGGTGCGATCACATTTTTTCGAAAATTGTTTTATACAAAAATTATAGGGTAGCAAGGGAGCTAACTAGTAATGGCCTTGAAAATTACTTTGACGTTGCCCTGAAAGGTTATTTGAAGGTCAGCTTCAGAATTTTAAATGGAATTCCCCAATTTCGACCCCAAGGTGGAGTTCAAGTATCAAGGTCATTTCGAGGCCTAGACAAAAAGATCGCGGTATTTCATGAAATGTTTTCTACATAAATTGTTGGGTGGCACGGAGGCTAAGTAATAGTGACCTTGAAAATAACCTTAACTTTGACCTTAAAGGTCGTTTGGTGTGGAATAGTTGATGACAAGCTTGAGGGTCCATACTTTCTGAAAGGTAAATCTACTTCCACTTTTACTTGAAAACATACTCTTAGATGTAAAGCAACAAGTGTGGTTTCAACACGATGGATGTCCAGTCCATTATTCCTAATTAGCTCGTCAAGTGTTAGATCGCGAGTTCAACGGATGGTGGATTGGTAGACGAGGTACAGTAAATTGACCCGCAAGATCGTCTTACTTCAACAGATTTTTGTTTTTATGAGGTTATTTCAAGAACCAAGTTTAAAAAGACGTGCCAACAACTCGTGAAAACAGGAAGCAGCAAATCAGAGATGCTTGTGCCAAAATGAGACCTGAAATGCTCCGCCGTTGTGTGCAACCTTTTGAGGTGCAGGTTAATAAGTGTATCGAAGTTGAAGATAACCATTTAGAGCACTTATCAAAATAAATTCTTATAAAACCTTTCACATGATCATACAAAATGTTGAAAGACGAGGAGACTCACCGAAAAGAAGCATCCCGATGGTGACAGGCAAAGGGACTCCGAAGAGAACAAAAACTACTACGTCCTCGTCGTTGTTCCTGGGTAGTGCAAAAAGTAGTTAATCATGTACATAGTCGTACTAAGCACAGTTTTTGATAACAATTCCAAACAAATGAATTTCTTCAATTAGTCCTGAAGATCGAGATCAAGCAACTTTGCAATCTTACAACTTAAGTATGAAATATTTTATAAAATAATGACGTTGAAGATCCTCCTGTGACCATAAAATGACCTGCCATCCAATAGCTTTTATAAGAAACATTTCACGAAATACTGCGATCTTTTTCTTTTGGTCTTGAAGTGCTCTTGATATTTGACCTTCACCTAGGGATCAAGGGCATATTCGATGGTAAAATTTTCGGCCCTTTTCATTTCTGCTTTTAAAATTGGGGGATCCCATTTGAAATTGACCTTCAAATGACCCTAAAGAGCCAGTTCGAGGTAATTTTCAAGGTCACTAATAGTTAGGACTCCTGCCACCCTATAATTTTCGTATAAAATAAAATATCGAGATATTCCGTTATTTCAAAATAAATGCTGCACCCTGTATATACCAAGAAGGAATAATTATTAGAAGAACATAATTACCTTGATAAAAAAAAAACAGGCTAAAAAAACTAAAAGTCAATTTTGTATTAAGTTAGATAAATGAGAATAATATTCACGAGAGATTTGATTGAGGCACCATTTGGATAGCTCTGCATAGGAACTTTTGTACCCCAAATAGAACTAATTTGGTAGATTTATTAAATGAAACAGAAATATTCTTTTATGGCCATGGTGACGGTTCAAATCATAGAATATGTATTGGTTAGCAATTTTTATTGCTATAACATGACTAGAATTGTATAATCCGGAACGATTTTACTTGTTCATTAAAGAGTACTACCGTTTGTAATTTTAAACAAGCAACTTTATTTTAAAAAATATGTTATTTAACTATCTGATTCTAAATAAAATTAGCTTTTTAATGACTTCATACATTTTAAACTTATATAATGTAGAAAACTTTGGAAAAATGGTATTTCATTTGCCTTCATGTAACAGTTTGTTTGTGTCAAGTCTGATAAAACAACATAGGCTAGTTTACAGGAATATCACATGACTCGTTGTTTTTTCCTCTTGGGTCCGTCCTGAAGCCGTGTGCACTGCGGCCAGTATAGGCTTCTTATGCTTACAACAACTCTTTTAACTTAGCCTCCTGAACTTAAGTCAGTACAGGATAGGAAAGCGCACCTAAACATAAGAAAAACAATTCCTTTAAATAACTTATATCAGGCGAAATATGAAGTATAATACAATCAGCGCCATCTTTCAGCATCCCACGCCATCTGATATGATATTGTAGAAATGAATATATATATATATATATATATATATATATATATATATATATATATATATATATATATGATTCAGTATAAATACAGGGAATACTGTTTGTTTCTGTAGTTTCTTTCTATTATTTTACATGGCTACTATGATAATGAAGACTATTTCTGTAAAAAAGTATGGAAAATAAGAAAAACTGAAATATCTCAAAAACTATTATAAATGGGTATAGGATATATTGAACAAAACTTTTAGGGTTTTTGTTACTCTATTAAATAACATGAAAATATACAGGGTGTACCGTTTAAAAAAAAGATATTTATTCATTTAAACTTGTTGAAATTTGAGCCGATGTGTTCAACACCCTGTAGCTTTTATTGCAAATATTAGATAAAAATTATGTTAACTTGTCCTTGGCCTTGCCAAATTCCAAATTTGAATATATTTGTCACAAAATTGAAAACGTTATTTAGGATTGAATTGATGCTTGAAAATGTGACTTTTTTTCTTTAAACTTAATTATCTCAGAAACTATAAAGTTTTGTTATAGTAAACCCTTAATAAAAAAGATTTAAAATTATAAGCTAAATCGAAAATACGATTCGTATATAGGGTGTTCTATTTAAAAAAATACAACTTTATGCTGTCCTAGTTTTTTGGCTCACCCTGTAGAGTCCTAAATATTTTTAAAATCTGCGTAAAAATAAACTATATCAAACAATAAATATAGTTTTTTTGTTAATTTCACCGAAAAGGCACAAACCTACTTCATCCAATCGTTGACTCACCCTGTACATCCGTTCGTTCGTTTGGTTTTTTATAGAAGTTTGCAGAAGTTTCGCCAAAATCTCATTTGGCATCATCTGTGCTTGCTAGCTGTAGATCAACAGAAAAAAGAAATTCAAGGTGCAGCGTGCTTTATACGCAGTCGCAAATAGGAACAGTTGATTGGCGTTGGCTTCTCCTCCCTCTCGAGCGCCGCCGTCTATTTGACGACATAGGTCTAGAATTTTCTTAAAAATCTTGTTGGACACAAATAATATATGACATAATAAGTCATTGGGTTGTAGTGTAAGGGCTTCTCAGACCTAGAGTGCTATATCAGCTAACCAATCAATCAGTCAATAGGTTCGCTCGACTTTACATCACCTATAGTTTCCGGTGACCCAAAAAGAGCAAGCCTCAATTCTATCTCAAAAACAGTTTAATACTACAGCGAAAGCCTCGGCTCATAATATACTTCATTCAAATTCATTGTAATTTTTTTCCTCGTTGGTATCTTTATCAATTTTTTGGCTAAAATTATGAAATATGTTTAGTCCGTTGTTTAATATCTTATCTGAATCAATTTTAAAAATAACAATTAGACAAGACTCAAAGTAATTTCCTTAAATTTTTAAACCCTCTCTCTAGCGTAGTCTAACTTTAGAACTGATCTAAGTTTGAAAAGATTCAAATTAGCTAGTGCAAAAAAAGTTCATAAAAGTCCTGAATCGACATTTTCTGTTATTATCAAACCAGCTCAATCGAATATCACGACACACAAATGAAAACGTCGTGGTGGTGAGTGTTACTGAAAAATAACTACCAACCACACCTATGTGGCGTCCCTTTCCAGAATTAAACTTCCACCACAGTACCATCTAAAGAATTTTAAGAAAAGATTTGCACCTTCATGTTTACAAAATGCAGCTGCCTCAACAATTGAAGATGACTGATTATGGACAGCACAGAAACTTTACTAACTGGATCTTTGAACTACTGCAAGTTGATGATTCAATCTTTAACACAAAACCTTCACTTCAACAGCTTCTTCAACAAGCAGATTTCTCAGATCTAGAGGACAAAATATCCACAAAGTTTACAAAAATATCTATTGTATCCTCAAAAAGTGACAGTTTGGTATATTATGTGGAGAGGAGTGAACGTCGAAAAGTACTTTTTGGAAATGTTAATGGCGACGGCAACTGTAGCTTGTTAAAAAAATTATTTCAGCAAAAATTGTATGGAACTGTCATAACTGAGATGCGGTTTCAACAGGATGACGCCACCTGTCACAGTGCCAGCCAATGGCATTGTGGCAGACAAAGAACCTAGGAAACTGTTCGCCAAAAAGATTCTTCTATTAGAGCTACTAAAAAGTAAGATCTATACGAACCATCCTGAGAAGATTTAAGAACTCAAAAAAGAAATTTGATTTCCAAATTCGCAGGTTCGGGAGGTCATTACTCCAAAATATATTCCGAAATTTTTTCGAAATAGTTCATACCTGTCAAACGAGTTGGCTGATATTTTATTTCATGTTGAATGTAAATAATTATTTTATATTCATATCAGTAGAAATTCCTGATCAATTCTTTTAAATAATATGTTTCTTAATTTATTTAAAATTCAATTTTTTGTTGATACACTTACATATACATACAACTAAATGATAATTGCATATATTATATACTGTGGAATAGGTAAAAATAGCCGCATAACTATGTTAATATTTAATAAGCTACAATTATTTTCTTTCAGGCCGTTAAAAGAAACAAGATTGACACATAGTTTATATCCCGCGTATCCATATTTTTCGTGAGGTCAGGATAAGAACCCATAGCCACTTGATTAAAATTTCTTTCCATACAAATTTATTGTAAAAGTAAATAACACAAATTAACAAATTGTTAAAAACTTATTTGGTTAAATATTTATTTTATATGACCAAACAAGCAACTCTAGAATTGTTATGTCATTTTGGTAATTTCATGTGATTAAAATAAAATCAGAAGTTATACTTTACTTTTAATCACATCTTTGTTTCTTTCCTAGATTATTGCCACATAAGTAAAAATAGAAAGAAATTCCTGCCGAACAACGTACCATAGTTAAAAGGCCCATATCACTAGATTCTCAGGTTGCATTGTGTATAAACTATCGAGAAAGATACTTGAAGTGTCCAGCTCCGATTTTAATGAAATTTCAATATGTTGTAGAGGGTATAGAAATAAGAGATACGTGTCTTTTTTATCTGCGGAGATTCATTTTAACGGAGTGAAAACCGCCCCTAAAGTTCACCACTAAAAACAGTATTTTGAAATATCTCAAGTTCTAAGTGAATAATTAAAATTACTTGTTGTTTCAAATGATCTTACACTATGGTTTTTCACCCTCAGGGAAAACATCCCTTATTTTTATAAGGGTAAATGTATTCGTGCACGTAATTTAATTCTAAAAATTACGAATTTTAATATAATTGTCTGAAAATATTTTTTTCACAAATATCATAAGTAAGTTAATTCGACGGGTTTCGGGGTTCCTAAAAATAACTAGTAAAAGAGGGGAAACCACCCCAAATACATTTTTTTTCTTAAATCTCAAGTTCTAATTGGGACATCTTTACAAAACAAAATGGAAATTACTTGTTATTTGAAATGATGTTGAACTAAGTTATTTTTATCCCCAAGAATATCATCCCTTATTTTTTATAAGGAAGTCATTTAATTTCTCGTATTTCCGTGTTTCTAAAAATAAACTATTAAAAGAGTGTGAGCCACCCCAAATAATTTTTTTAACATCTTAAGTTCTAATTAAGATAACTTTACAAAACAAATTGTAAATTACTTGTTATTGGAAATGAAGTTAATCTATACTATTTCAATCATCAAGGACATCCTTCGAAGGACGTCATTTCATACATGTATAATTATTATAAAATTGTCAAATTCCAGTTAATATGAACGTTAAAGACCTTCCTGAATGTTTTTTTAATTAATAAGAAAATATAAACTTATTTCATTCGTTAAGCATTCATGTCTATAAATTGTTATAATTCATGACAAATAGTGATTTCTAATTCTATAACGTTCATTTAAATTAAAATTGAGATGACGGTTTACTTTTATAAATATACATCACATTAAAAAAAATAAAATATACCTGGTGGTTCAATAATTATGTGTAAAAAACTTGATTCCATTGCAGCCCTTTGGGAGCATATACCTCCGAAGAGGAGGTCTTTACTCAAAAAGTTTATATGAACTTGCAGTAATCCTTTCACTTATTTTTTCATATCCGGGAGATTGCCGACATTCTCCCAGACACCCTGTACACAAAGTTAATCAAGTGAATCTAATTGTCCTTTATTGCTAAATATTGTACGATCAGATCAGATTATGGGAATAGAAATGGTTGGTGAACAACAAGAGCTGACGATATTTTATTATAAATAAGCCAATAAAGCCAAATCCAATACGAGAATATTTGTGACAATTTATTACCAAGTAAAATTGATATAGACCATAAACTACTGAATATATTGCCTTTAAACATTTGAAGCGTGTATAAAAATTTTAACAAGCTCTTGATTTCTGCGAACATATAATTTGCATTTCTGTTATTTTATAGTTCTAAGTAAATCGTTTGAAAGTTATGGCAAACAATATAGAATTAACCGTTATTCCATGTTTTGTAGTGGTTCTAAACATAACAGAAATGATGAAGTTGTTATCTTCATTAAAACTGAATTTACTTGGCAATAAATATATTTTATTGGCAAAATCCAATATAACTCAAAATAATATTTCTCTACAGAAAAATAATAAAAATATTTCAGTACCATAGATACATCTAGTATACTATTGTACTATTTTTGTTCTGAAAGATTTGAAGGGTTATTTGCCAAGGAGCATAGAAGGTCAACTTGATTTCATATTTCCCAAAGTTCACGAGATACAGAAAAATATTCAGCACAAATGAGTAGGGTTCGAAGAGAGACATTCAACAGTGATTTTGACTTTTATCATAAGACTGATCTTCAAGGTCATTTCATGGTCAAGTTCTTATTTTTTCAAATGAGGATCTCCATTTTTTATCGTAAAAATGGAAAGTATGGAAAATGTCATGCTAAACCATATATTCAATCGTCTCTAAGCACGCGGGGAGAATTTTGAAAATACTTCTTTTATTAGTTTTTTGGCTTGATTGACGAAGCAGATTAAATTGCATCTAAATGCAAAGTCAGGATGATTGATATAAAACGCCCTATATTATTATTATCGAGAAATTTGAGATTTCACGTCGAAATAATAAGTTAGGAGGTAAGATGAAAAGTAATTTATTTCTTATTTCCACCCCACTATATGAGAGGAAATATAATTTTGGACTAAGTATCGATTATGAATTTCAAATATAATTGAGAAGAAAAATAATGTTTTTCCTGATTTATCTCGAAGAAAACTTGTATATGTTCTTCAGAAACTTAATTTGACACAAAAATCATTTCAAGTTTTTTTTGGACATTCGCTAAAATGAATTTTAACATAATATTCTTTTGTACAAAAAATGCATTTGGCAGTACTATTTTTATAGCTAATGCTTATCACTTACAGAAAATTGTTGGCGCTCAATATATCTTTTAGTAGCTATTCAGAATTAACAAAATACCAAATAAAAACCTCATTTATCTAGGAAATAACATTATTTATTATACGACCTTCAAAATGGAATCTAAAAGTATATTTGTTAACGTAATTAAAGCGTTTGTATCCAAAATAAAAATAATTGTTTATTTAAGTTTGCGGGATGTGCATGCAATGCAAATCTCATAATAGATGGCGCGCCTTAATAATGACTAGAATAATGAAGATGTTTCGAAACAAGTTATTCCAGCATTTCCTTTTGTTTTCTACTTATTTGGATTTGTGTGAGGTGCATTTTGCTTGTTTCATTGTAATGATGTTCATTTGAAATAACTAAAGAAAGTATTATGCAAAACATTTACGTCTTACGATGAGTAAGACTATTATTAATTAATAATGTAATGTTGAAGTTAACTAAGGAAAAATTTTTAAATACATTATGTAACTTAAACAAATAAGTTTAAAATCACAGCGTTGTAGATTATCAGTTATTTTCATCCATATATATATATATATATATATATATATATATATATATATATATATATATATCATGCTACCTCTTTAACTTAAAAAGAAACATTCCTTAACTCGTTAGGGATAGATAACTAAAAGTATGAAAGAGCTAACATAACTAAGGTTTTCATGAAGACAAAGTTACCATAGTGTGTCATGTATTGTTGATTTGCGAAGACCTGACTGTTGCTATTTGTAAATAATTCTAAATAAATTGTCTCTGAATATAGCAATAGTCTAAGAGCTAGTAAATCCTTGATATACCAGGCTGGGAATTTTTATAAGATCTTTTTAATCACTGTCCCACTTCCCGTATGTCAAAAAATTAATATTTTCAAATTTGAAGGT
Source organism: Diaprepes abbreviatus (assembly GCA_034092305.1). Classification (NCBI taxonomy): domain Eukaryota; kingdom Metazoa; phylum Arthropoda; class Insecta; order Coleoptera; family Curculionidae; genus Diaprepes; species Diaprepes abbreviatus. The sequence goes on from JASJET010000028.1 coordinate 15,242,257, forward strand.
CTAAGGCTGGCATTTGGATATGCCTTAATTTAAACATATACAAAAGGTTAAAATTATGACACAAGTCAAATATTATATTTTAAGACATTTTGCCCAAAACCAGACTATTTAGGCTTTCTCAAGCACTGCCACATCACAAAAAAAATGTTACGGTAGTGCGATAGAGACAGCGTTAAACAGCCCAAATGCGACAAGTTAACGAACGTGACAATAATTATAAATAATATATAGGGTTTTGTCATGATTTTGTTAAAAAAAGTCATGATTCTTTTGATTTTTTTTAGACTTCGACATAAAAAAATATATGGAGCAAGTAGAGAAGATTTAATCATATTTATAAAATGTATTTAATTATCAAGTATAAATACCCACCAATGTCGCCGAATAATATTTTAAATGATTTACATGCCAAACGGCTTCGCACTCCCTCCAGGGACTATTCACTCAAATCAGGCATACAAAGACACCAAAAGTATGAAGCTCTGTGGGAACCCTTTCCATGTTATCGGGTCCTAGGTGACGTTGTCTGCTGTATTTCCTACGAACTTTCGGACGGTTCGCGCGGTTGCTAGGAGAATTGCTTTCTGCATCGGCTTATACAGATGCTCACTAAGGTCCAGTCCCTTGATGTTCTGCAGGAGGTTCTTTGGTATCACTCCAGTTGTTGACAGTATTATGGTAATTGTTTGCCCATTGTCTTCGGATTTGTACCTCCAGATCTCTGTATTTGGCGATCTTCTTGTTGTATTTTGGCCTTAGGTTGGTATTGTTAAGTACAGCAATGTCGATTAGTGTAGTTCGCCTAGAAATTGTATCTATTAGTATAATGTCTGGTCTATTATGAGCTACTGTTTGATCCGTCAGAACCGTTCGGTCCCAATATAACTTGAACTGTTTGTTCTCAAGAATAGGCTCCGGATTGTACCTGTAATAAGGCACTTTTCTTACCTGTAATAGGTTTAACTTTTCTTCTAACTCTCGTTGGAGTATCTTAGCGACTGAGTCGTGTCTTTCCTTATACTCGGTTGCGGCAAACGCTTAATATCCTCCAGTTATGTGCTGAATTAGCTCCGCTGTTCGACAGCCATATCTACATTGGTCATTTTCTATTGAGGGATCTCTAATGATGAACTTCCAATAGTTCTTCGTCAGAATAACCTGGTCTTGGATAGCTAATAAGAAGCCCTCCGTTTCCGGAAACATCTGTCCTGACTTCAATCAGTAGTTCGACGCTGAGTTGTCGACATTGCCCTGATTGACCTCATTTGGATACCGTCCATGAAGTGGCTTCCGTAGCCAGGTTTGTAACTTCTCTTGGTCTGTTTGGTGGTGAGAAGTAATATCTTGTTGCCTCAACTGTAGCGGCGTTGAATCGTCTGCCTCGCATATTGCTCGATGTAGCGTGGAAGAGTCCGCTAACCTGTGGAAATATGAACGTAAGTTTATTATTTGTTAGTCGAGCTGCTTACCAATATCCACCAATTCTCTTCCTCCTTGGTATCTTGGAAGCCTTGTACGTTCAATAGCACTCCGATGATGTTTTTGTGCTTTTGTTAGGAGTGTCCTTATTTTTCTTTGCAGGTTTTGGATGTCCGTCCTGCTCCACTTTACAATTCCAAAAGAGTAGCTCAGCGCAGAGCAAGCCTACGTGTTGAGCGCCTTAAACAAATTTCTACTATTTAAATTAGTTCGTAATACCCGCCTTACCCTCTTGACAAATTCGGCTGTCAATTCGGCCTTCATAGTGCCATGGTCAATTCTTTTAGCCTGTTTCATACCTAGATATTTGTATGTTTGGTCTGCTTCCATTACAGCTATGGTTTCACCGTTCTGCATTTCAAAAGCCCCCGGTTGTATCTTCCCTTTAACGATGTTCAAAATACGGCACTTGTCAAGTCCGAATTGCATTCCGATATCCCTGGAGAACTCCTGTACAATTTTAAGCATTTTTATTTTTATTATTTACATACTTATATGTACATTACTAAACTTATGTTTTACAAATAGGTATATGCGTATCCGGTCGGCCGATTTTAATACACACTTTATTATTTTATAACCTTTTATTCTGCTTTTATTACAAGAAGAGGAGATCTAAGTATTTGTTCTTTAAATATGCAGACCATGGTGAAGAAGTGGGAAATTGGGTTGGAGGTCTTGTTGTCAGATTACCAACACATTCTATTTGAAATTGAGGTTGAACAAGACGCAGCAGTAGCGGAATACCGAAACCCTAGAACTACAAACTGGGGCCTCTTTCGGGAGGAACTGGGGACAGGTTTCTTATCGAGATACCATGATGAAGCTGATTTGGAAATCGCCACCGAACAAATCATTGATGCACTTCGGGGTTCATTTGAGGCTAGCTGTCAAATAAGCTACCTGGTGAAACTATTCCGCTCATGTTTGAGTTTGGGATACATACCGATGACGTGAAGGGAAACAAAAGTAGTCTTTATTCCCGAGGTTGAAAGAACAGACTACACAAATCCTAAGTCTTTCCGCCTGCCCAGTTTCTTATTAAATACACTGGAAAAGATAGTGCACATACATATTAAGGAAGGAATAATAGTGCAATATCTCTTACATCCTTTGCAATTTGCCTACCAGGCAGGAAAATCCATAGGAGCGGCGCTACAACGAGTCGTCACAAGAGTCGAAAGCGCGCTGTTGGGTGGGCGATCTGCCTTAGGTACCTTTATCGATATTGAGGGGACATTCGACAACACGTCTCACGATTCGATATGCAATGTTTTACAACGACGAGACTCTGAACCGACAGTAGTTGCATGCATCAGAGCAATGTTAACTACGAGAATAATTTATGCTGAGATTAACAGTGTAACTGTTAAAGCACTGTCAAGTAGAGGCTGTCCACAAGGAGGGGTGCTGTCGCCTTTGCTGTGGAGCCTTGTGGTGGACAGCTTGTCGAGTGAACTGAATAATGCCGGTTTGTATACACAGGCCTATACTGATGACCTAATCACTTTGTGGCCTGGTCGCCATGTCTGGGACCTGGAGGGGCCAATGATGCGGGCCCTCCGGATGACAGAACGATGGTGCCGCAGGGAGGGGCTCGGAATAAATCCGGACAAGGCCGAGATACCACTCTTTACAAAAAAAGAGGAAAATGGGGAGACTTCCCACAATTACATTGGTGGGAAGGACTCTTCAACTTAAGGGGAACGTCAAATAGCTGGGAGTAATTCTGAAATCACGACTGAGCTGGAATGATTATATTGAGGCTCGAACCAAGAAAGCCATATGTGTTTTCTGGGCTTGTAAACGAGTTTTTGGGTGTACATGGGGACTGACACCTAAAGTGCTATTTTGAATATACACAATGGTGATCCACCCCATGATAACGTACACCGCTAGTGTATGGTGTGAAAATATTGAGTGCGATGAGGACTGCTCCCATCATGACTCTGGAAGTCCTGGTGACCCTGTCTCCTCTTCACTTATACATAGAGAACGAGGCCCTGAAGACTGTTTATCATCTCTGTTGCCTAGGACATCTTGGAATTAGAAAGGGCGGCAACAGAGGTGTCCGGGAAACCTCTCCCTGGAGATATTTCTGCCAAGTAGAGAGGATTGGGGGGAAAACAAAATCTTCCGGAAAATGGATCCTGGTGGTATACTGATAGACCTCGACAAGATTGTGTGCTCCTGCCGAATACTCCGGCTCCAGCTCTGCCGAGAGTACTACGCTCTCGGACAATGTGCGACAATTTTCATAGCGGAAATTTTTGCTATTCTGCAGTGTGCCCATCTCTGTGAGAGGGACATAGATAGGAATAGAGTAATAAATATATGCTCAGACAATAAGGCTGCGATATTGGCACTGAAATCAAGTGTCGTGACTTAGCAACTGGTGTCTGAGTGCAAGGATGTACTAAACCGCATGACAAGGAACGCCTGCACGTTCAGACTCGTATGGGTCCCGGGTCACTCGGGCATACGCGGGAATGAGGAAGCAGACTGTCTGGCAAAGTTAGGTTCGGCAACTGAGCCGTATGGACCCCAACCAATATTACCTGTCTCGATTGCTATTGGCAAAAGGGAACTAAAATCGTTGCTCGAAAGCAAATTTATTGAATTGTGGAGAGGAGCTCCTGGAATGAGGTGTGCTAAGGAACATATAACGGGGCCTAGCGCACGGCGTACTATGGAGCATCTCTCCTTGGGAAGGAAAGAGCTGCGAATTGTGGTGGGATTGTTGACAGGACATTGTCGCCTCAGGGGCCATCTTCATAGAATCGGCGTCGCAGGAGACCTGACATGCAGATGGTGTTTAGATGCAGACCATGTTCTCAGAGAGTGCCCATTACTCAACGGACTGAGACAGAGATATTTCGGAGATACAGTTTTGTTACCGGAAACAGTTAAGCAAGTTCAACTAACGAGGGTTCTTGGATTCGCAAAGGCGATCAGCCTCGAATAACCTGCAGATACGGTGGAATGTAAAGAGCCCAATCGATGACCTAGTATCACCAACTCTTTTCCATTCATTCATAACGTTTTATTCTTCAATTCTGACATCTTGTCAAATGATATTCCACTCGATAAGATAAACAAAAAAAATCTATGCAAAAGATTCACAACTGACGAAGATATAAAGCTGTGATATGCTCAAGGGCGGATGAACTGACGGACCTGATGAAACCATAAGGGTCCTCACAAAACCCTAAAAAAACCATAGTTCAAACCCAGTTCTACAACTGGAAGAATTTTTTCTGCGTTGTTTTGAAGACTTTTCTTGATGACTTGCAATAAAAATTTTCCTCAAAAATTAAAATTTCAATAAGATATAAGTAAATATGTTACGATAGTAGAATTAGTTTAAAAAGCTACAACTTTGCGTCTCCTTCAATTCTCTAGAGAAAAAAAATTGAAAGGCAAGTTATTTTCTGCGAATTTAGCCGTAGTTCTCGTCCCATACGCATTTCGATCACATAATGATCTCATTAGTATAGCTGTAATGAACTAAAAGCAAAATTTACCAGAAACAACTGTCCATATAAAATCTAAGTTCCGAAACATCCTGCAGATATTTTCGATATTAGACTGTAAAATATCAACAATCAAACAATATGTGTGGAGTAGTGGGAAAGTTAAAAAGTCAAATTTCAGTAAGATATAAAGAAATATTTTACGACAGTAAGTTACCACTTTGTTCCTCCCTCAGATCATTTGAAGGAAAAAAAAATAGACAGTTTATTTCTTGCGAGTTTAACTGTAGTTCTCTCTCCATGCATGTTTCGATCATCTAATGATCTCATTAGTTGATTTGTAATGAACCAAGAGTAAAACTGACAAGAAAGAAAGGTCCACATAAAAACTAAATTCTGAAACAGGATGTTAATGCTGCAGACATTTTCGATATCAGACTGTATAGCATCAACAGTCAAATGACATCTACACCGGAGCAGTGGCACAGTAAAATTTTAGTAAGATTTAACCAAAATATTTTATCACCGTACAATTAGTTTAATATGCTACCGCCTTTCTTCTCTTTCGGGTTGTCTAACAGAAAAAAATAGACGGACAATTAGTTCCCTGAGATTCAGTTCTAGTTGTCTGTCTGTGGAGCTGTAGCGAATTAGAGCAAAACTCACAGGGAAGAACTGTAAAATATAAGGAAATATTTTACGACCGGAGACTTAGTTTAATAAGGTACCACTTTTCATCTCCTTCGGGTCGTTTAAAAGAAAAAAAAATATACGGACAATTAGTTCCCTGTGAATTCAGTTCTGATTCTCTCTCTATCTGCATATCAATCATCTAATCATCTCATTAGTGACGCTGTAATGAACCAAGAGCAAAGCTCACAGGAAACAATTGACCATATAAAATTTAAACACTGAGACGTCGGCAGGATATTAATCCTGCAGATATTTTCGACAACAAATTATAAAATATAAACAGCGCAATAACATCTATGCAGACACCGGTGTATTGGGAAACTTAAAAAGTAAAATTTCAGGAAGATTAAAAAATATCTTACGACCGCAGAAATAGTTTAATAAGCTACCAGTTTTCTTCTCTTTCAGGTCATTTAAAAGAAAAAAGACAGTTAGACAGTTTAGAATGGGCTGGATTAAGATCCTGCTGACATGGCTCGGAATTTAAATTTAATATAGACAATTGTTTCGTTACAGCTCCACTGAACTAGAGCTGAATTCGCAGGAAATAAACTGTGTGTCTGTCTTTTTTCCTTTAAATGACCTGCAGGAGAAGAAAAACGTTAGTTTATTAAACAAAAAAAATTCCCATCAAATTTATAGTAGAAAATCAGTAGTAATCTTATTATTCTGACATGCTTCTGACAACTGATTTTCTAAAAAATTCTTAATTTTGAGATAGGTAATTTTCGAACATGTCAGGATACCTGTTTTTGAAATTTCAAGAAAATGCATCATATTTCCAAAACATAAATTTAGAATTTGTAATAACTCATAATATATAATTATTTTTTACATCATCCCTCATGTACGCTAATCTGTCAGTAATCTTTAGTGAAAAATACTATTGGTAATGTTGCTTTAACTTAATCAAAATTTCTTAGCTCCTTCACCGATCCTAAACGGTAGCAGTCATTTGTTAAATAAAGTGTTTATAAATTTGTACCCAGACCCTAAAACATCAATTTTCGTTAAAATCTATTTCATATATCTTTAATAACGTGATTATTTTTGTAATGTCAACATGTGCACATTCCTTAAGATATTCTTTGCACCGCCATCGCCGTTCCAGTTTACCTTGAAAAGAGTTACTTATAGTTTTAAAAGAATTATGGAAAGTGAAATTAATAAATAATAACTACGTACTTTAATACTTTAAAATGCTATTTTTAAACTGATGGATGGATGGATGGAGAATCTTATAATACAGTATAAACAGATTTATGACGAAAAAGGAAATAATTAATGGTAATATTAATAAAATATAATTTTACATTACAGACAATCCAGGAATAAAACAATAAAACTTCAAATATAAAAAATATTCCTTTTTGACAAAAGAACTAAATCTAGACAAAACTTTTATCTTTACTTTTTGCTAATGGAGAACTATATCTTGTGGTATTTTTTTTTTGAATTTCAATTATAACTATCAGTATTATCGCTTGTCACAAGGCAAACAAGGTGACGAAAATTGGATCATTCAACTTCAAAGGCACCGACAAAACTGTAGCATCTAGAAGACGATAAATTCTGTAACATGACTATAAGAACTCATCAAGCTACCTTACAATAATATAAAACACTAATGGGATGCAGCTGTTAAGTATGTTCTGCATTTTATTAATTGAACACAGGTATTATCTATAACTTTTGATAGTTATATGGAAAAAAAATATAAATACAGTTGTAATATTTATAAAATACTATTACTATATACAACTGTTCATGTATCTGATTTCATTGAATCTGAAATAGTTAATGATATAAAGAAGCTTAGACCTAAATTTACTACTGGACCTGATTTAATCCCAGCTTTTCTAATACAGGACTGCAGATTCGTCCTAGCCAAACCACTTAAAATACTATATAATAGGTATTTGAAATTAAACAGTTTTCCTTCCATATGGAAATCTTCCAAGGTTTGACCTGTTTTTAAGAAAGGGAATAGATCTGAAGTTTGTAATTATAGACCGATGTCTATTATATGCAATTTTTCTAAAATATTTGAATTTCTATTTCATGATTCTATTTTTTCATTAACTAAAAATTTAATTACTCCATCTCAACATGGCTTCTTTAAGGGTAGGTCGACGACAACTAATCTCATGATTATGACTCAGGATATAGCTGAGGCTATTGATCATGGATGTCAGATGGATGTTGTTTATTTGGACTTCACAAAGGCATTTGATCGTTTGGACCACCCCATCTTACTTAAGAAATTGTCATCATCTAGATTTTCAGATTCACTAATAACGTTATTTAAATCATATCTCCATAATCGTATTCAGTATGTTGAAATTCGCGGTTCTCGCTCAGTGAAATATATTTCAAGTTCTGGTGTGCCGCAAGGATCAGTACTGGGACCGTTATTTTTTAATATTTTTATTAATGACATTGTTTTCGTTGTTAACCCGGATATTTTATTATATGCCAATGATATTAAGCTATATAAGAGGATAAATTATTTACAGGATTGTATAGAGCTTCAATCGAACCTGGAACAGGTTAGCAATTGGTGTTCCGAAAATTATCTGCAGCTCAACGTGGAGAAGTATAATGTTATGAGTTTCACTTCGAAATTTTCTTCATTTCGATATGAATATTCATTGAATACCGTGCTACTCTCGCGGGTAGATCTTTTTAAAGATCTCGGAGTCACTAACGATCCCAAGCTTTCATTTTCTTTTCATATGAATAATATCGTTTCTGAAGCATCAAAGGTTTTTGGGTTTATCTTGCGTTGTACTCGCGATTTTAATAACACTGACGTCATCAAATTACTATATTTCTCATATATGCGGTCCCCAGGCTACAATACCCACGTCAATACTTTGGAGAGGGTCCAAAGAAGGTTTTTGCAATACCAAATTTTAAGAGTTTTGGGGTTTATCCTAAGCAAGGTTTTTCACATGAATTATTGCTTCAGAAATTCAACTTTTCATCTTTAAAAGTACGGCGGGAATTTTTCTTACTAACAATCCTTGATAAGGTACTTAACAATTTTATTGACTGTCCTAATATTTTAGCTAGGATAAACTTAAGTATCCCTGTTATAAATTGCCGAAATTTTAACGTATTTTATCTCAGAACTCGCAGAACCAACGTGCTCAAAATTTCGCCTCTATATACACGTGCGACACTTACAACAAGAGTAATAGCTTTGATATATTCAGCTCATCTCTAGGAACTATCTGCCGGATTTTGGCACATTGACCTTGGCATTTCTTTCTTTTTTCTCTTTCTCATCCTTAATTGATTTGTATGTTCACCTTGTATATGAAAATAAATAGCACAACATTGTTTTATACATTTAATGTTAGAATTAATTATTTGAGTAAAATGTTTATTTGTATTTAAATTGATATATATATATATATATATATATATATATATATATATATATATATATATATATATATTTGTCGTTTGATGCTATTTTAAAATTGTTCGTATAAGTATTATTTGTATAATCACTGCCTTGTAGTTGGGTCTCAAGACCTGTAGGGCAGTTATTGTAAATAAATAAATAAAATACAATAAAATTTTTACTATACCATTTTAAAAGTTATTAAATTAATTTAAACGTCTTAAAAACGTTATTGTCTTAGCTTTAATGTCAATTAGTATTAGGTGCAAATTTCCAAATAATACTCTTTTCATCCCGGTCGCTAGTTTACCTTGAAAAGACGCATTCATTTAAATTTTAAATGATTTTTTTTTATTTTCATATAGGTGGGTCAAAGAAAAAAAAACTAGAAAATAACTTGTACCTTATTAAAATACAACTTTATTTAGTTTAGTAAAAAATTTTATTATTATTTATTAAATATTTATAGTTTTGCATGGAATTTATCAACAGATTTTTACGTAATACAAATGTTGTACGGAGTGTTTTAACTTTATTTATAACGGCAATATCTCGATTTATAGTCAACAAAAGAAGCTTTAACCAAAGAATTCCAAGAAAAACAAATTTTAAAAGTATATTACTTTATTTAAGAAAGAAGTAAAAATTAAAACAAAAAAATTATATTTTGATTGTTCCTGGGTCAATGATAAATAATAATCTGATAAAATTATTTCTTCCAAGTTTCCCAAATAAGGTAATAAAACTAATCGAAATGTTTTGTATTTTTTAGATTGTAATATTTCACAAACAATTCAATTTAAGCATAAAACTTTTGGGTTAAAAAATAAATTTTATGTAACCTTTTGTTCTTTTGGAGTAATCTAAAGAATAAAATATAATTTAATCAAAAGTATTTATGTTGAATAAGATATTACCTTTTGACACTCCTTTTCAGACTAATTGAAACTTTTGCTATATGGTTTATTCAATTTTTCTCAAAATATTCCCCATTATTAGTGTTAAAAATATATTGCCAGAACTTTTATGAAAAAAAAAAAACAAAAACGACTTGGGTTAAAAAAGTCAATCTTTTAGCTGCTTTTTGACATAAAGAATAAGTGCAATGTCAAATGGACTATAAGACTTGATTTTTATTTTCATTAAATAATCCATAGTTTTTTACGTTTCATGTGTCGGTACGTCATCTTGATGAAGAAACTAAGTTTTATTTTTTACGACTTCAATCACTCTGGAGAAATATTCTTACATATACTAAGAAGTTACGATAATTTCATGTTTATTAAAGGCAGCGGTAGCTTAATCACCACTCTTCATAAAAAGTAATAACAACCACCTTTTTCTTCACCAATAGTGTAGCAACAGTTGAATGTCACAAGATAATTTGATTTTTGAGCTATTGAGTATATTTTACATTTTATTAATGGAACCCAGGTGTCACTTTGGAGTAACCTAAATATTTAAATATAATTTAATTAAATTTACTCACGTTGATTAAGATATTATTTTTGGGAACTCCTTTTCCGATCAATTGAAACTTTTGCCATCTAGCCAATTTCATTTTTTTCAAAATAATCTTCATTATCAGTGCTACAAATATATTGTTAAAACAAAAATGCGCCTATTAGTTCGATTTCTGTTGAAAAAGTCAACCTTTTAGCTGCTTTTTAACACAAAGAAAAAGTGCAATGTCGAATGGCATCAAGTTTGGGCCATGAGGAAAATGACCCCGTAATTTGATTTTTGCTTTCTTTAAATAATCCATAATTTTTTACCTTCGATATGCCAGTACATTGTATCGATGAAAAAGCTTAATATTGAGTTAAGTTGTTCATTCCTTAAGACTTTAAATACTCTGGAAAAATATTATTTTATATATCAGGAAGTTATGATGATGAGGATGACCCGTAACTTGATTTTTATTTTCGTTAAATAATCCATAGTTTTTTACGTTTCATGTGTCAGTACGTCATCTTGATGAAGAAACTAAGTATTGAGTTCAGGCGTTTATTTCTTAAGACTTCAATCACTCTGGAGAAATATTCTTACATATACCAAGAAGTTACGATAGTTTCATGTTTATTAAAGGCAACAGTAGCTTAATCACCGCTCTTCATAAAAAGTAATAACAACCACCTTTTTCTTCATCGATAGTGTAGCAACATTTGGATGTCACGAGATAATTTGATTTTTGAGCTATTGAGTATATTTTACATTTTATTAATGGAACCCAGGTGTCACTTTGGAGTAACCTAAATATTTAAATATAATTTAATTAAATTTACTCACGTTGATTAAGATATTATTTTTGGGAACTCCTTTTCCGATCAATTGAAACTTTTGCCATCTAGCCAATTTCATTTTTTTCAAAATAATCTTCATTATCAGTGCTACAAATATATTGTTAAAACAAAAATGCGCCTATTAGTTCGATTTCTGTTGAAAAAGTCAACCTTTTAGCTGCTTTTTAACACAAAGAAAAAGTGCAATGTCGAATGGCATCAAGTTTGGGCCATGAGGAAAATGACCCCGTAATTTGATTTTTGCTTTCTTTAAATAATCCATAATTTTTTACCTTCGATATGCCAGTACATTGTATCGATGAAAAAGCTTAATATTGAGTTAAGTTGTTCATTCCTTAAGACTTTAAATACTCTGGAAAAATATTATTTTATATATCAGGAAGTTATGATGATGAGGATGACCCGTAACTTGATTTTTATTTTCGTTAAATAATCCATAGTTTTTTACGTTTCATGTGTCAGTACGTCATCTTGATGAAGAAACTAAGTATTGAGTTCAGGCGTTTATTTCTTAAGACTTCAATCACTCTGGAGAAATATTCTTACATATACCAAGAAGTTACGATAGTTTCATGTTTATTAAAGGCAACAGTAGCTTAATCACCGCTCTTCATAAAAAGTAATAACAACCACCTTTTTCTTCATCGATAGTGTAGCAACATTTGGATGTCACGAGATAATTTGATTTTTGAGCTATTGAGTATATTTTACATTTTATTAATGGAACCTAGGTGTTAAAACAAAAATGCGCCTAATAGTTCGGCTTCTGTTAAAAAAGTAAACCTTTTAGCTGCTTCTTAACACAAAGAAAAAGTGCAATGTCGAATGGCATCAAGTTTGGACCATGAGGAGAGTGACGATATGCCAGTATGTTGTACCGATGAAAAAACTTAATATTGAGTTAAGTTGTTCATTTCTTAAGACTCTAATTACTCTGGAAAAATATTATTTTATATATTAGGAAGTTATGATAGTTTCATGTTTATTAAGGGCAACAGTAGCTAAATAACTGCACTGCATAAAAAGTAATAGCAACCATCTATCATCACTCATTGTGTAGCAACGGAGCAGTAAAATTTCAAGAGATAATTTGATCTTTGAGATATTGAGTATATTTTGCATTTTATTACTTGACTCTAAGTGTTACCTATGACATTTTTTTAATATTTGATAAGTTATAGAGAAATAAATTAACGATATAACTATAATAATTAAATTTTACTAAATTTTACAACAAAGTTTCTACTACACCATTGGAAAAGTTATTAAATTAATTAATATATACGTTTTGGAAACGTTATTGTCTTAACTCTAATGTCAATTAGAATTAGATGCAAATTTCCGAAGAATATTCTTTTCATCTCCATCACTAGTTTGCCTTGAAGAGACGCATTCATTTGAATTTTAAATGTTTTTTTTTTATTTTCATATAGGTGGGCCACAGAGAAAAAACTAGAAAATAACTTGTACTTTATTAAAATATGATTTTATTTTGTTTTGTAAAAAAATTTATTAATATATTTTACATATTCATATTTTTGCACGGAATTTATCAACATTTTTTTACGTAATACAAAGATTGTACGGAGTGAATCAAATTTATTTATATGGGCAATATCTCAATAAAAAGTTTTGATCAAAGAATTCCAACAAAAATAAGAGTTTAGCATACTATTTGACATGAGAGAGATGATTAAAATTTAAACAAAAAATTTTATTTTGATTGTTTCTGGATCAATATATATATATATATATATATATATATATATATATATATATATATATATATATATATATATATTTTAATTTCCAAATAGGTGGGTCACAGAGAAAAAAACTGGAATATTCTTTAGTTTGATAAGAACATTTATTAATATTTTTTACATATTTATATTTTAGCACGAATTTATCACCATATATTTATGTAATACAAATGTTGTACTGTGAGTTAAATAAATTTGTTTAATTTGACAACATCTCAACAAAAAAAGTATTAACGATGAATAAAAGACGAATATTTGTCAAATTTCCACTACATTTAACTAAAAAACTTGACGCTTTTCGCTAACACTGTAGCTTCATCAGAAGTTCTATTTTAAAAGACAAAATATTTGGTTACTTGAAAAACTTATACCTAAATTTACAATAATAAATAATTTACATTTTATTACCTATTATTAAATTATTGGGAAATCCACACTGGTTTTTGTTAAAAAATATTTAGCAGGGGTGAGGTGTTGATATCTGTTTGGTCATTTATTAGATTACTTGTGTTCTTTAATCGATTTATTTTTATGGCTTCTAAGAATAAAAGACGAAGATTTGTCAAATTTCCACTATATTTAACTAAAAAACTTGACGCGTTTCGCTAACACTGAAGCTTCATCAAAAGTTCTATTTTAAATGACAAAATATTTAGTTACTTGAAAAACTTATACCTAGATTTACAATAATGAATAAGTGCAATACTCTAATTTACATTTTATTATCTATTATTAAATTATTGGGAAATCCACACTGGTTTTTGTTAAAAGATATTTAGCAGTGGTGAGGTGTTGATATCTGTTTGGTCATTTAATAGATTATCTGTGTTCTTTAATCGATTTATTTCTATGGCTTCTAAGAAATTCAGTTTATAACCTTTCCTTTCTACATGGAGAATTTCAAAATTATCCTTTGATTGATGATTTTATTTCTATTAAATGATTTGCGTATGAAGAACTGTTTTTATTGTGTAAAAAATTATTTTTGTGTTCCTGAATCCTTTTTTTTAAACGATTTGCCTGTTTGATCTATACATACTTTAGACATCAGCATTTAAATTTATAGACCCCTGACTTCTTATTTTTATTTGCTTTTGTTTTATAATTTTTTAAGCATTTTCCTATTGAATTATTTGTTTTGAAGGCTACCCCAATATCTTTTTTATTCAGAAACTTTTTAATTTTAATTGATGTTTTATTAAAATATGTTAAAGCGGTAGAGTTGCGTTTTTTGTTTCCTTGTGCTATAGGATAAACTTCTTGTGTGGCTTTCTTTTTTAATCTTTTTGTTAAAATTAAGTTGACCATTGATGGTAAGTAACCATTGTTAACTGCAACTTGTTTAAGCCAATTTAATTCTTTATTAAAATTCTCATCAGATAAGGGAAAGCTAATAAGACGATGAATAAAACTATGGTAAGCCGCTAATTTATCACTTAACCATAGTTTTATTCATCGTCTTATTACCATTTCCTATTTCTGACAAAATTATTTTTTCCAAGTCGCTTAAACTAATCGAAATGTTTTGCATTTTTCAGATGGAAATATTTCACAAACAATCGAATCTAGATATAGAAGTTTTGTGTTAAAAAATTAACTTTATGCAAACTTTTCTACTTTTGAAGTAACCAGTAAAATAATTTAATCAAATGTACTCATGTAGATTAAGATATTGTATTTGGGCGCTCCTTTTCAGATCCATTGAAACTTTTGCAATCTAGCTTGCTCATTTTTTCTCAAAATAGAGAATATTTTGAGAAAAAATGAGCATCATCAGAGCTAAAAATATATTGCGGAAACGAACAAAAATACGCCGATTAGGTCACCTTCTGTTGAAAAAGTCAACCTTATAGCTGCTTCTTGATTCAAAGAAAAAGTGCAATATCGAACATCAATTTTGGACCATGAGGAGGATGACCCCGTAACTTGAATTTTGTTTTCTCTCCATAGTCCATAGTTTTTATCTTCGATGGGCCGGTTTGTTTTCCTGATGAAGAAACTAAGTATTGCGTTAAAGCCTTCATTTCTTAAGACTTCAATAACTCTGGAGAAATATTCATTTATATACCAGGAAATTATGATAGTTTCATGTTTATTAAGGACAACAGTAGCTACTACATTGTCTTACACTAGCTGATTTCAATTTTTGCCCACAATTATGCTCACAGTTTTTTTTTATTTGAAATCTTTCTATAAGTAATGTGTGTTTTCTTTAAATCAAATAGAGTAAAGAGTTTATATTTAATTTTGCAGACATCATTTCGACTAAATTATAAACCAACAAAAAAAAATGAAGAAAAAGCTAATAACAATAATAACTACCACGGAACCCAGACATAATGCATATCAGAAAGGTATTCGGCCAATTTTCATGTTTTGCTTAATTTAATTACAAAATAATGAAGTAAGAAGCAGAATCATCAAGTTATCTATGACATTTCACATAAGTATATTTTTAAAATAATTTCCTTGGTATACTGTAAAAAGGAAATGCATTTAACTTATTGTAAATGTGCTGGAAGCAAAGTTCACAAACGTTTATTAAATGCATTTTATGTAATGCATTACATTTAATAATCTACATTAATCTAAATTAAAAAAATTTAATGTAATCATACATTAAATTTTAATTTTTTTTTAATTCGCCAACATTAATATCAGATCAAAAAATTCTGAAACCACCAGGAAAAGGTGGACATTTTTCCCATAGGTAGTGTCCGCCATCTAGACCAGTTTCGAGCTCATTGGTTCCCGTCAGTATAAGGCAGACATGTACACCTCACCATAAGAAAATTGAATCCTTTAAGCAACTTATATTATATTAAACAAAAAGTTCAATACAAATTGCGCCATCTCCCGGAATTTCATGCAATGTATATTAAATAATAATGTAAATTTCTTTAGTATTGGGGTATATGTGAATTAATTTTAATGTACAGAAGATGAAATATCTTTTCAGTTACTTTATTAAAATTTAAGATACCATTTAATCAAATTTAATGTACAATGAACTCATATTGAAATAAATTGCTTTTAATTCAAAGTAAATTTTTCACAACTTTTGGTACAAAATCATTAAATTTAATGTAAAATAGACATTAAATTTGAATTAAATTTAAAGTTATTTTTAACAGTGTGCTTCAAAGGTAAAAATCCTGAGATGTCACTTTTTTGTGGAAGCGAAAAATTTATATTAAACAATAAAAAGGTATTTGCATTTAAAGCCCAACTATGGTAATCCGTTACGGCTTAATCACCAAAAATTTAAAAATATGTAAATTATTTATAAATATCAATTGATATAGGTTAAATCATGTGATTTAACGCATTAAATAATTCATAAATAATTTTTGGAAACTTGTTTTGCAAGAATATCTAAAAGTTATATCTGTAAGTTATCCATATTGATTAGTGAAAATTAAAAAATAAACTATACATAAATATTTGCAATGCATAAGGCTTCTTAATTGTAAATGTCAAAACAAAGAAAGTTGTTACTCAACATCTTTAAAAATTTGCGAGAGATCACTCTCGGAAAATTTTTAAAACTTAGCAGTTAACCAAAGATGATGGGGTAAATTCGGTTAAAATATTTCCAAGATGGTGGCACCTCCGATTATACCGTGACTTGATACTTTCTTGCCTATTTTAAATAGGACAGCCTATATGTTATTTCACCTTTAGGTTCCACGAAAAATTACAGACATATTTTATGTATATAATGTCCTATATTTAAGTCTAACTGTTTTTGTTTTCTCCTATATGAAAGCCTTTATAATATAATTGGGGGTTGATCCTCTTAAGAAAAGGGATCTACTTTAATGTACTGTGTTGGTATTCTGATAATAAATAAATACAGGGTAATAAAAAAATATCAAATATTAACTATTAACTATTTTTATTATGTTATCTTATTCAGCATTAAAAAAAGGTGAAGCTCTTGGAGAGGGAGCGGGCGATCACAAGAAAAAAAGTTGCCGACAGGAAAGGGATACCAGCAACATACACATTCCTAGAATAAGAGGCAGAATCGGATCTATTTTACTGAACTCAAAGTTCTTGGGGGGGGGCTATCGCAAGAAAAACAAGTTGTCAACGGAGGCGAGTGCTAGCAGCATACATATTCCTTATATAAAAGGCAGAATCGGTTCTATTTTCCTGAACGATGGCAAGCATACACATTCCTATACTCTATTCAAGAACTAGAGAGAGTAATAAAACTGTTACCAAAACCTCCAACATACCTGCTTCAGTGCCCCAGGTAACTGAGGACTGCCGTAAATCTAATTATATTTAACTATATTTAAATATCATAAGCTTTTATAAATTGACTGTAATAATAAAATTTCTGATGGTTCAATTCAATTTCTGTCAGTTAGCAAAGTACACCTTACAGTGTGTCCTTAATGATTTATCTTGTTTTCGCTTGTTTTTATATATTATTTGAGATTAGTGTGATACCCAAAAGATATGGCTTCCACCTCTATATTTATTCCAAAATCGTTATATCAGGGCATTTTTTCCTTAACGAAAAATTTATTACGCTGAATCTTTATGATACCTTAAGATATCTATATCTAGATAATAATGTTAAAAGCTCTATTGAGATGTGTTTCAAAATGATAGGAGTTGGAAAATCTACTATGTACCGAATACTGAAGGGGAAAAAACGATGGAATTGTTAGTACTCCCAAGCCACATTCGATCACAGACAGACGAAAAACCTCGTTGAAAGAAGAGATGTAAACTACAATAAAAGGAGTTGCACGTACATGTCGACAATATTCTAACTAAAATCAATGAAAAGAACTGAACTTTGGAAAGTGCTCAGAGAACTTAATTTTGCCAGGAAAAACCAGATAAAATATCTGTTCTTATAGATCGTCCGGAAACTGTCCGTTGGAGAAGGAAATCTCTTTCACAAGTAAAAGGTAGAACTGCTAAAACAACACAACTTACAAAATTAGTAATTTAACTAAACTTTTGAAAGATTTTTTTGAATAAAGTTACTGCGGAAAATTGGAAAAAATCCATTGAACAAAAGAATAAAACAAAATGTGGAAACTCGATCTCAATATCAGTGAAATAGAGAAACTAATTATAATTAATTTGAGAGAAGATAGCTTCAGTGACTTCGATTAGGAATTAGATACGTAATGTTTACCAGTGCAAACACAATTTATTATTTAAATTTTTGTTTTTGTTGTATTTTATTTTTTAATGTTGTGTATATATTTTTTTATATTCTTATATATTTTTATTTTAGTGTGTCCCACTCTTTAATTTTATATATATTTAATTCCAATTAGCCGTAAATATGTCTTTTTCTTAAGCATGTAGAATTAACATGTTTATTTTATTTTTTTGGGGCTATAGGATTTCCATACAATAAAGTAAATTTAGTTAATATATCAGTACAATAGAAATAAAAATAAGTAGGTCTAATTTTAACTGGAACATATAAAAACTAATTACATTTGAATCCCTTTTTGGTGTTTAATTGTAATTCTGCAGATAATTTAAGAAATAAATACACTGAAACCTCAAATGACCTAAAAATGTTTTTAATTAATAATAAAATGACGGATAGCCCCAAAAATATTTTAATATTATATGGACGAATTTATTTTTTTATATATGTTTAAATTTTGTGTTTTTGACAAGGGGTATTTTGAAAGTATTTAAATTATAACTTAGAATTTTTTGAGAGAATAAGGCTACGTTTTAGTCTGAATGTGCCTTTGTGAAAAAATTAAAAATAATAAAATACAGTTGTGATTCGTATTAAATATGTTAAAATTATCTATATTTTGTAATATATGTGAATTAAGAAATCATAAGAAATAAAATAATATAAAAACTTTTAATTTTAAGTTTATTACCGAAATAATATTCTATGCCATAGTAATAAAAAAAATCTGCTTCTGGCGTCTCTGACAAGGATTAAAATCCTATTTAACACTTCACACTTACAAATATCTATTGTTATCCAACCTAAATAGTCCATTATTATAAACCGGTATTTTTGATTATAAAATTTCTAACCTATTTCTATAAAAAATATATGTGTCTAACAGTTTTTGCCAAAGACGCCGGACTAAAGAACACAGGTAGTTTGCGAAGAACAAAAGGGTAAAAAATGATTGATTACTCTATCTAGTTCTTAAATAAACTATAGTATAAGAGGCAAAATCGGGTCTTTTTCCTGAATTCAAAGCTCTTGGGGGGCGATCGCCCCCCCCCTGGATCAGCGCCTGCTTAGGTATAGGTCAGTATTCATGACATCTGTCTATAGTTTTGCATAGAATCTGAAAATAAAATAATATGTAGGGAGTTCTATTTAAAAGAAGCAAATAGGCATACATTTCCGGTATAACCGGAAGTGCAACCATTTTGAAAATATTTTAGCCGAATTGCCTCCATCAACTTTGGTAAACTGCCAAATTTTCCAAAAACTATTTTCCGAGAAATTGGTCAGGACAGTTCGACATGGAACACCCTGTATATTTCGTAGAAAAGCATTCTGTAAGTAATAAGGACTTCCAAATCGTTGTACTTGTCAATACTAACACGCTACATACGAGAGGTAAGAGACAAGCCAATAAAGATTCTCCCCTACTATATCTACAACACAGCTTTTAAAGACCATATTTTACAAAAATTACAATTTCGATAATTTAAGACGTATATCATCATTTTTGCACATGTGCTGTTTTAAAATCTTGTAAAATTTATTTTAGAATTTGTAGAAAAAATACCCTTTTATAAATTATATTCAAGGGTTTTTGTATGGTACGAAACATTTTAAGTATTATAAAATTTTTATAAAAAAACTGAACCGACTTCTAAAAGTGCGCTAAAAAGTGAAAAATTTCCATAAACAGATTAAAAATACTTTATTTGTAATTGCTTTCTTACCATAATTTGTATATATTAGTAGTTATTTATTTCGTGTACAAATAACTTGGCGCCGACTTCAAAAAGTTTAATTTCATATAAAAATTTATGGTTATTTTTCACTTTTTAGCGCACTTTTAGAAATCGGTTCAGTTTTTTTATAATAATTTTATTTTTCTATTTTTAGTTTTAGAATTCATTGTGATATTCATAAATTATTTGAACTAAGTACTAATCGAGATTAGTGTACCTCGCAATGACTCCAAACTGGCAAAAAAGTACCCATTTTATCCAAAGTTGTAAATCACCCTAAAATGAACCACTAAAAATTCTTTAGTTCTTAGAGTTTTCCAAATACCAATCAAATTGGGTCAAACGAATATTTAGTCTGTCATAGAAAATCAACTATCTTAAATTTCAAATTAACTTTAGATTGGTAATATAAGCCCCAAAAACTTCCAATATCGATATTTAAAGAAAATAAATTAATTTTTTATTCACCATATTGGATACGCCATATTGAGTGCTTTAAAAATAACTTGAGATTGTTTATGTGATGCCCTGAAAACTTCCCCATACCAATTTTGGAGAAAATAGAACAAATTTTTTTTTTGTCGGCCATATTGGATCCGCCATATTGAATTTTTTAAAAATTATTTTAGAATCGTCATATGCGACTCCGAAAACTCCCCCGTACCAATTTTGAAGAAAATCGGACAAAATTGATTTTCTCGTTCGCCATATTGGATCCGCCATATTGAATTTTTTTTAATTATATTAGAATCGTCCTATGCGACTCCGAAAACTCCCCTGTCCCAATTTTGGAGAAAATCGGACAAAATTGATTTTTTTCGTCCGCCATATTGGATCCGCCATATTGAATTTTTGAAAAATTATTTTAGATTCGTCATATGCGACCCCGTAAACTCCCCCTTACCAATTTTGGTAAAAATCGGACAAAATTGATTTTTTTCGTCCGCCATTTTGGATCCGCCATGTTGAATTTTTTAAAAATTATTTTGGATTCGTCATATGCGACTCCGAAAACTCTCCTGTACCAATTTTGGAAAAAATCGGACAAAATTGATTTTTTCGTCCACCATATTGCATCCGTCATGTTAAATTTTTCAAAAATTATTTTAGATTCGTCATATGCGACTCCGAAAACTCCGCCGTACCAATTTTGGAGAAAATCGGACAAAATTGATTTTTTCGTCCACCATATTGCATCCGCATATTGAATTTTTTAAAAATTATTTCAGATTCGTTGGGTACAACCCCGAAAATTCCTCCATACCAATTTTGGAGAAAATCGGACAAAATTAATTTTTTTGGCCGCCATATTGTAAGCGCCATCGTGGATTTTACTGCACCTATTTCATCTAAAAAAATATGAGATCACCGCAGCAACTTCCTTTACATAACGTAAAAAATTTCATTCAAATCGGTGCAGCCGTTCCGGAGTAACGGTGTACATACATAAAAAAAAATACATTGTCGACAAATTGAGAACCTCCTTCTTTTAGAAGTCGGTTAAAAAATGGAACTTAATTTTCTATTTTCAAAATATAAACAAAATTTTGTATTAGCAAAGTTATTAATAAAAATATTTACACACTTTTGATTTTTTTTCCTTTAAAGTATTTGTAATAAAAAGTTTGGGATGTTTTTTACACATATTTTCAGAAAATAGAATATGATCGAACAATATTTTCTTTCTGTTTCAAATATATAAAATCAATCAGTGGCAACAAAATTTTTGATTCTCTGCTGAAAATAAATCAAATGTATCGTATTAACTTGAAATTAACTTTAATTAAGGATTAAGGATTTCTTGGTAAATTGTAAAATTATCTATCAAGTGATGTAACATTTTTTGGTTCTTTTTAGTAACCGATAAAGATAAAGGAACTAAAATATGTAACAACAATTATGAAGAATAAATCGTTTAAATTTTAGCCTTCAATATTACGTATTTGTTGACTTTTAAAGTAAAAAATGACTTTAAGATTTTACTTCATTTCAGGTTATATTAGTACGCTGGGTGTGAAAACCTGAAATACCATGTTATTTCCGATTTCCTGTCTTATGCGGAACTGATTATGCCATGTTTACGAAAGGTTAGTGTTAAAATTAAGTAAACCGCCTATAAAATAAATGAAGTTTCAATGGTAAGATTAAATTAGTGTAATCAAAGACTGTATATTGATTTTTTTAAATGCTGAAATTATTTTAATCAAAAATTAATTTTAAATGTGGATATTTCACCTGAAACGTCCCAGTGCAACAGGCGAAAATAAAATCACAGTGTTTTGGATACTGAAACTAATATAAATCATAGACATTTTCGACGTATTATTGCCGTAGTCTGATATTTAAAAATTTGGTGTTTTAAACGTAAAAATACAAAACCTGATATATCTTGCAAACGGAATTTTAAATAATTTCGAAAGCTGAGAATTCTTTACGTCTATATAGATATTTTCAGAATGGGAATTTTTGATTCTTTGGAGAGATGAAGCGGCAAACATCATGAGAACTACCGATACAACATACAACAGAAAGCTATTACAGTTGTAATATATTTTACAGAAAATAATGGACTCAAACACATAATTATAGCTATAGTATCTACCGATCTTAATAATGATTCAGTTTATCGATATCAGGAAACTGTTAATATCTAAAAAGCAACTACATTAAATCAATTATGTTACCGATAGAACCGGTCAGCTCATTAAAATTAATTTAAATTTTTATAATCTCTCTTTCCACAAGAAAATGTTTCAGTATCACAGTCGAATGACGCTTTTCGTAACTGTACATGTCAAAGGTGTTTATGATGATATAGATTAGAGAAGCAAAACAAGCAACATTACTGCCTTCAGCCGACGACAGAATTCACAAAGAAGATCGAGACCAAAAGTACTTCAAAAAAACGGAAATCTCTTATAACAGTAAAGAAGATTATAAAAAACTTGTTAAGAGTTCAAATCCAGATTAGCAAAAAGTGAAAACCAAACCGTTTTAAAAATCAGTGACTATAATAATTATAATTAAATTATTACACAGCGAAGTACACAACGGCTGCACGCGCCATCCTATATTTGACGCCTAATTTTTCGAAAATATTAAAATACCCCATTTTGAAAAATGTTTACATAAATGTAAAAAATTCTCAGCTTTTGATCTGCTCTACTAAAAAAAATATTGAAATGCCGTTCTCCAGATATAACACGTTTCGTATTTTACGAAGGTCAAAATGTCAAATTTTTAAAAGTGTCTCTACGCCAATGGAATTTCGAGAAAATAATACTTCAAAAGAGTTTATCTAAAGAGTCTTTTCGATTCATTTCAATTTCGAAAATATTTTTTTTTTCTCTCGCGCGTCGCGCTGGAATATTTCAGGTGAAATGGTGTATGTATTTGTGTGTTATGATATCTAAATTAGATTATACATACACTTCAGTCCCACACAAATGAAAATAAAACGCAAAATTATAAATTTTTTGCCCTACCTATTTAAATAATTAATATGGAGATTGTTAAAGTATTACTTACAATTAGTTACAATCAAGTAACTTATTAGAGATCAACAGTCAATAAAGACAGTAACCACGTTAAAAATTATGGTTTTTATACAGTGAATTTTTATGTTTTTATTGTTCTCTTTGTTCAGTTAAGTCTTTTTAACGATCTTTAAAAAAATAACTTCAATAATATATATGTGAAATAGGAAATAAATGATTTTAAACTTCTCGATAGGTAAATATGTCAAATAGATCGTAATCGAATATCCTTAGAACTTATATTTACTTAACCTACTGAATTACTCCTTTAAAAATTATAGGATTTTAAATCCCGCATTTGATCCCAAGTTTTATAAATTCATTATCCTAGCCTTACTAGTTTAACACGTTTCTATTAGGGTCGGTTCAAAAATAAAGAAATCATAATTTATACATTTAAAACCGACACATCGATGTGAGGATGTATGAAATCTCCTATTTAAAAGCAAATTTTTATACTTTAATAAATAATTAAAATTTTAATAATTTGTATTAGATGTACACTTAAATAAAGGTGTTAACATACTTATGGGTAGTTAACAAGAATTTTTATGACTTAACATATGTTCCTAATAATAGACATAACATTTTCTTTAAAAACATCAAAAAATGGTACCGGGTTCCTGAAATCTTTCACCTACATTAATCAGAACATTTATACTAGTGACTTTGCAGCTATTCTTAGAATTTTTTAAGTTGGTGGAAAACAACTTTCTCCGTTATTGATATGTCTTTCACCTCGTAGATAACGCTGGTAACTTTAGAAATAAATCAAATTCAATATTAAGCACACTCTTTTCTACTAACTGAAATTCT
This sequence comes from Diaprepes abbreviatus, assembly GCA_034092305.1. Lineage (NCBI taxonomy): Eukaryota > Metazoa > Arthropoda > Insecta > Coleoptera > Curculionidae > Diaprepes > Diaprepes abbreviatus. Next base: position 15,266,662 of record JASJET010000028.1, read on the forward strand.
TCTTTACCTGAAAGAAGTGCGATATTGTTGAAAGTACCGATAATTAGAATCAATCCGTATCGTAAGAAATTGTATAGATACAGAGAAATATTGTTGTCAAAAAAATCGACATGTAAAGTATCGATACCTCGATGATGGGGATACTCTTATTATTTATACATGAAAATCTTAGAAATTAATATAATGAATAAATTCCGAGTTTCTTAATCAAACATATACAAAACAGAAACAGAAATAATAAAAAATACAAAAATTTAGTAATATGGTAGTTACATAATTAAAGAGTAAATTAACAACTATCAGCATGCGATATACTATAGGACATTGGCGGTCACTTCAGAGAAAATAATCATAAATCAGCTATTAATCAATATTTTTTATTAAACTAGTACTCTTCCAGCATAATCACAATCATTGAGGTCAATAAGTATTAAAATTTTGACATAATCAACATTTTAAAAAAATCAGATTTGACCGATATTAAACCCCATGGTAGGTAATTCCAGTCACTAGATTTGTAATACCGGTCAAACTTTGTTAAAGCAAAAGTCGCAGATATAATTCTCAGCAAAATCATATCCTGAGCACTCATAGTGAGCCCAAAGGTCACGTAGCACACACCTGTACCAAAGTTCATTATTTCGTCCATAAGCGTCACAGAAAATACTTTTATTATCCAAGTCCTCATCAGCATCAATATCATCATCGTCGTGCAGGTCTCTTATTTCTATTTTCGAGTTCGACGTACTACCGTCAGAATTTACATTTTTGTCTTGAAGAACTCTCCTCCTAGCTTTTTCATATAAGATTTTACTTTTCTTTTTCTTGTAGTCTTGTTTTCAGTTTTTTTTTTTGGTAGTTATCTTTTCCTTCTCTCTTGTCACTTTCCTATTTTCTTTCTCGGTCAGAGTTTTGTTGTTAGGAGTTCCCGCTATGACTATTACATGCTGTTTGCAAGATACACATTTTTCTTGTCTATTGACTTTTTCTGGCATCTGCAAAATATCCTTAGCAGAGGTAGTTTTTGAACTCCTGAAGTTGAGGGAGGAGATTGCTGTAAATGTTAGTCGGTTGCGGGACTTCGGAAGCCGTCGTTGCATTACGTATCAAGGCGATTTCAATGTTTGTCTGGTGATGAGTTGATGAATCTCTCGGTTCAGTGAATGATATTATTGGGGGTTTTATTATCACGGTTCTGTAGTTCTTCTCCCAAAACGAATATTCTTCGCTTTTTCAAATTTCAGCAGCCACAAAATCTTCATCTGTAAACACGTCAGGATTTAGAGGGTATATTCCTGTAGCAGCAAAACCAGCTTCAGCCTTTGGGATGGTTGCTATTTTTTGAAAAGATTTTCTGAATAGCGATGCAAGATCATTTTGTGTGATCTTCTTTCTCAATTGAGTCTTCATAAAAAGGTTACATTCTAGTTTCTAAGCAGCTCTAGAGGGTCCATAAAAAGAAACGCCCATAGGCTGAATTATTTGCAAGCCATGATGTGGTGGTGACAGCATTACATTGTAGTTGCTCTTGCAAAATTCATATAATCTCAAAGAGATGTGGCTGCAATGATTGTCGAGAATGAACAGTATGGGTTCACTTTCGGAAGGTTTGGTGAAATCTGCAAAATGTTTCAGCCAGTCCACAAATATATCCTCACGAATCCACCCACTTTTTTGAGCAGCGGTAAACAGCTCCACGTAGCCCATCTGTTTTTCATGCAGGTGCATGTATCTGACGTGGATAAATTAACATCGTACGGACATACACTCCAGTAGCATTTACAGCACACACAGTTGTTATGTGTTCCCTCTTTCTCCACTCATTATAGAGTTCATACGTTTCTGTCCTTTCTCAGTCACAACTTTTCCACGATCTTGCACTGAGGAGATTCCAATCTCGTCTATATTATATATGTTTCGTAGCAGAAACTTATATTTTTCCGTGAGATCTATAAGAAGCTTGACAAACATATCAACTTTACTCCTGTTAAAGGCAGCGACTCTATTCAAGCTCGTACATTCAACTTCTCTGATGGACAAATGATTTTCTTTTATGATTCCTTTGAGTGAATCGTTGCCAGCTAATTGAGGTGTTAAATTAAAACATGCTTAGTGTTATTATTAACAGCATATTTATATGCCATCTTTCTAATCTGAAGCGAAGTATCACCATAAACCTGACCTGAATAATCATTTAATCTCTTTGTTCCTTTCTGTATTTCTCACCAGCTCTGGGCTCTCATTGTTTTTCTTCTTCAGTCTTTCGTGAAGAGTTAAAAACGGTACGCCAGAAGATCGAGCTACTTCTCTAATCGATTTCCTTTCATCCACTAGTTTAAAAGCTTCATTTCGCTGATTTTGACCCCAGGACGCCTTTGAACATAGTTTGCTTCGTGTTTTGGGCATCCTGAAATAAAAACAAACATTAAAATAAGCAAAAAATCTAACCTTGTACTAATATTATTTGCAGGTAATACTGATCACCATGGCTTCTATTGCCCGCCCAGAAAAAAACTAACCATGTACTAATTTTACTTGCGGGTAATATCGGTCAGCGTGACCGTCATTGCCCGTCTAGATATATTTCCGAAAAAATATTTTTAGATAAAAAATCTGTTGAGAAAAATTGAAAACCTATAGTTACTTAGAATGCGTGATGGTTATACTACAACAATTGTAAAAAATAATGTAAGAAACGTTATAAAACAAACACTTACTTCCTATAGTCGTACGACGAGAATTTAGCAGGGGTCGGTGCGCTGTCTCCAACTATCGTCACGCTACCCGCTACGTATGTGTGCGTGTGTAGAAATACAATAATCTGAAAGCAATTGAAGTGATCGATATTATCTCCTGATCGGTATTACCCGACTTTACCCTAAAATCCTTTGGTTATTATGGGAACAAATACATAATACAGAAATGTATATTACGCACATAAAAGATTGTTATAATAAAATAAAGCAAAATATGAAAGACATAAATAAACATTTACGAATGAACAAATAACTTATTGGACGTTCTTCTCGTATTACAAATAAAAATATAAAAGAAAACACAAATTATTCTCCTATTACAACTTTGACTAACAGGTACATAGGTAACAATAAAACAAAATATAAATAAGATAAATAAACATCAATAAATAAGTAAATAACAAAACAAATTTTATTATTCTGTTAAAGAATCTTAAAACTATTTTAGGTTTTAGTTTTCACACATTAAAGAACTTAAAAATAAAAGCTCAGTTGTTATTTCTCAACTGTCTATTATTGTTACAAATTCCAACCATCGATGAAGAACTTAAATTAAACAACGTTCAAACACTTATACTTAAAGTTTTATGAACTTTTTATGAGATTAATTTTATGAGATGCTCTCGCAAAATCGCATTAAATCTGTCATAATACAGGGAGCTAACCTGACAGCTAAGTTACAGGAACCTGCAAACTTTGGTAGAAACGGTTTGCCCTAGTGATAATTAGATGCCGCCACTTTTTCTATCAAATATATCGATATCCAACTGAATGTATCGACATTTAATATTAAACTATCGATTCAAAATACCAGGTATCGAAAGCAAAAGTATCAATACTCGAAAATATTGTACCGTATTGCCCATCTCTACTATAGGTTGTAAAGGGTGTTTTTTTATAGAGGTATAGAACTTTAAGTTGGCAACACTTTTTTAACTGACGGCCATTTTGTCAGCTGTCAACTGATTTATGTTTAGTTTGGTTTGGCATTTCAACATAAATAGACTGACGCCTGAACAACGCTTCCAAATTGTGCAAATTTATTTTGAAAATCATGGTTCTCTTCGAAATACGTATCGCGCACTACGTCCATTTTACGGTCAACATAATCGCCCATCAGAGCATTTAATTCGATTAACTATAGAACGTTTTCGCACCACGTTTACTCTAAATGATAATACGCATCCACAGAGACGTCGTACAGTGCATACAGAAGAAGTCATTGCTGCTGTAGAGCGTAGCGTAGAGGAAGACCCGAATCAGTCTATCTGCCATCGTGCACAGGAATTGGATATGTGTCCATTTACTTTATGGAAGATTTTGCGGAAAGATCTTGGTTTGCGTGCTTACAAAATCCAACTCGTGCAAGAATTGAAGCCACACGATCACCTAGCAAGGCGTAGATTCGGTGAATGGGCCCAAAACAAGATTGCCGTTGATCCCGATTTTCATAAGCGAATTTTGTTTAGCGATGAAGTTCACTTTTGTTTGAATGGATACGTCAATAAACAAAACTGCCGTATTTGGAGTGATGATAATCCTCAAGGGTATGTTGAGACACCGTTACATCCAGAAAAACTGACTGTTTGGTGTGCTTTATGGGTTGGTAGAATCATTGGTCCGTACTTCTTTAAAAACGATGCTGGTCAGAACGTTACAGTCAATGGTGACCGCTATAAAGCCATGATTACTGACTTTTTCGTTCATCAATGGAACAACCATGATGTGCAGGAGCTGTGGTTTCAACAACACGGCGCAACATGTCACACAGCTCGTGCCACAATTGATTTATTGAAGGAAACGTTTGGTAACCGCATAGTTTCGCGTTTCGGACCCGTGAATTGGTGATCGTGCGACTTAACGTCGCTAGACTATTTTCTGTGGGGATATGTGAAGTCGCTAGTCTACGCCGATAAGCCCGAAACGACTGATCACTTGGAGGACAACATTCGCTGCGTATTGCCGATATACGGCCACAAATGTTGGAAAAAGTCATCGAAAATTGGACCTCCAGATTAGACTACGTCCGAGCCAACCGTGGCGGTCATATGCCAGAAGTCATATTTAAATTATAATGCCAGAAGGTTATCTTTCGAATAAAGTAAATTTCATGTCAATTTAAAAAATTCATATTTGTTTTATTCCATTTAAAAGTACTATACCTCTATAAAAAAAAACACCTTTTAGAAACTCTAGGAAACTGAATGAAGACTGAATCAATATTTCATATTTACTGAAATCAGAACATTTAGTAAAACATAAATTACTACTGATAAACATATTCAAAAATATATTTATAAATGGTCCAATTTAATCCTGCAATTTTCAGTAGTATTCTCGCGAAAATCCATATACCTAAATATTTGTCTAAAAAAGAGAGTTATTAGACAATAAATAGTATTCGTTTTTTATTGCGTCCTTAATTAATTATTTAACAAACCCATTAAAAAATAATTTTAAGGTATTGCAATGGCAGTTATAATACTACAATTAAAAAAAAATTTAAGGTATTGTAATGGCAGTTATAATACTACAATTAAAAAAAAGTTTTCGACAGCTACTTTTTGCTATATTCTAAATTCTTCATTAAGCTTTTCCATAATGTTAACAAATATAAGAAAGTAAGTTCTATGTTCAGTGAGATTGATTTTACTTAAAAACCTCTACAAGAAATTCTTATATACATACGTTTTAAGCTGGAATTTAGGGTGGGGCCACTGCAGTGGCGTTCTGTTTTAATAATTATGAAAATATGAACGTTACACAGCATTAAACAAATTAATTAATTTCAATGAATAATCAGCTCAAGTAATACAGAGTGACTCTTAAGTAGTTGGTCACTACATATTTTGATATACGAAAGTATTAGCATGGGATTTCGTATGTATATATGAGGTTATATCGAAAACACTCTTATTTTTAATGCAGCTGTAAATTTCTTTTATACCCTAAATATTCTATGTGAAGTTACTTTCCTAATCACACATCATATGCCTCATTAAATCAGAAAACCAATAAAGTAAAAATTCTTTTAAAATTTGCCCTTGCAACATGACATTTACAAAGCAATCACTATGTTATTGTTGTTTTCTTCACATTATTAAAAGGGTATCATGATTGGTTATTACTATTATAAGATCATTTTACGTGAATTTCGTTACAAAATACAAGTCTTTATCGACCAGAAATCTTTCTCAAATATATTAAAAATAAATGCCCTAGAAATGTAGGTGACACTAAATCATTTTGCTAATCATCTTCAGAAAATTTCCAAAACTGAAAAATTTTCATCTTTTACTATAAAGTCCTAAGATTATTCACCTACCTCATGGAACAATACTGATAATTTCAGCAAAAGATTGTGTAAAAAAACTCTTTTAAAAACGAGAACAATATTAAGCTTCATGTTCTTGTAATAACTTGGGCAACGAATACCATTTCCATTCTACTGCCTACAGACTGAAACATTCTAAAGAATTAAATTTTTTAATTGCTAAACTGTAAAATAAATATTAATATCATTCCAAAATAAAAATATACATTAATCTAATGCCCCACTTTCAGTTGCGTTGGTAAAAAAGTATATCCAGTTTCGCATAGAAAATATCACAGTTACTAATATTTCCGGCGAAATCAAAACATATGTTAAACGCCATATCCAATCATATTACCCTTCAAAATTTAAAGTTCATGTCTTGAAGCGTTATGAAACGATTCGGAGTCATCCGGTATAACGATAAAAAATATTATGGTGAATGTAAATTATTGATGATTCCTAAAAATAATTAATAAGACACAAATTTTATGCTTTCGTTTACGTCATAAAAAAGCAATAAAGACTCCTTTAAGAAACCAGTCCAATAACTTATTCTGATGACTTTTTGATATTTTGCAATGTGAGAGTTTGAAATTGGAAAACAATAAATATATTTTAATTTTATAATCCTTAACTAAATATAGGACATGTTGATCGATTTAATTCTGGTTAGTCCTGAAATGCTAATGAAGATAAAGTTTTTTTTTGTATTATTAACATTTCAGGATTTTTTGATGAACACGTGTACATTTTCTACTTTGATCAACAATATTTAAAATCAGTATGCTCATATCTTTATTTTTAACTTTTCCCCAAAAAAGAAATTGTGTATAATATCCCCAAAATTGAAAAACTAATCTTTCTTTAATGAAAATGAAATGCATTATGCGCTGAGAAACAATATATTTTCAGTAAGGGTTGTCTATTTAATTCATTACTTTTTTAAAGTAATTTTTAAGGATTTATGAATGATTTTGAGAATTCTATATTGAAAAATTGATTAAAAATAATATCTGCGCCTTAAATAACAAGAGGATAGCAATTTATATGGTAAAAGTTACAATGGTGACCGTGCATTTTTATGACAAGCCATGTGGTGTTTGATTCATTAAAATAGAATAATTAGTTTTCGACGTATTACAGAAAATGAATTCTTTGAGGGAAATTTCAACGGTGATTTTGGCCTCAGAAATAAGCGAAATAACACGTCAGAAAAAAAATGTGCATAATGTTTTTTGATGTACTATAATACAACACAAGATCCTTGTAAGTGTAGTAAGCTTTTCCATTCTTCTAATATAAGTGACAAATATTTATTCGCTTAAGGTCCCAAGAGATGCATGATTTATAAAATACACTGGTATATCTTTGTACAGGTTTATGTCATTTTACTGTATTTTAAACATAGATGTAGTGAGCGAAGAATGTAACGCTCTTGTTCAAAACTTTACAGGATTTTGTTGCTATAATATTCCTATCATGACAGTATTAAAACAAATCAGACTAAAGTTAGGGACCTATAAATGTTGATGCCAACTTTTCTGGTCGATCGTCAAAGAACAAAAAAAGTTAGGTAAATGTGGCAACAATTTATTTAAATCGACACGCAAGTATGGTACCTAATATATAACTGAGTTTTATCGGCTTAGTAACGCCCTCTCTTGCCAACTAGTATAACCAACTATTTAAAACCAGTAATTAATTTAAATGTTTATAGCAACAACCTTTAAAATTAATATGTTATTAAAAAATATTAAATTAAAAAATCGAATCCATAAAAACCACAAATCTTTTTTAAAATGGTTTATATTTAACTTCAATTTTTTAACGAAGTTTTTGTTAACAAAATATTTAAGACTAACTAAACATTATTATTCCTAAATAATAAGATAATTTAGTTCTTCTACAGCTGCAACTATATAGAAATCAAAATTTTAGTAAAAAACAGAAATATCTATTCTTTCCCTAATTTTTCGCTCCAAGTGTTTCCCAAGATGCTCAATAGGATTTAGGTCTGGCGATTGAGGAGGTCATTCCAGTAAATCAAATCCTTTCTCTAAAAACCAATTTTTTACTAAACTGTATGAGTATTTGGGATCATTATCTGGTTGATATTTCCATAAAAGCGGCACTTCTTCTTCGGTATAGGGCAATATAATATTTTGTAATATGTCGCGGTACATAAGTCGATCCATTTCTTCCGTTATTTTCACTATTAGGTCTGTCCCAGACCTTTAAAAGCATCCCCTGGCCATAAAACTGCCAACCCCATGCTTAAAAGTAGGTTTTTAATACTTAATATTAAATTTTTTCCTGCAGGCCTTCGACCAAACGACCTTCCGTCTAAACCAAATACTTTAAATTTACTTTTGTCGCTCCAAAGCACCGTACCCCAGTTATGAAGAATCCAATTTAAATGCCTCTGAACAAACTGAAGTCTGACCTTTTGACAGCAACTCGTCTAAACAATCCAACTTCACAAAAACTTCTTCTCACAGTTCGAGTCGTTATGTCTGTTTTCAAATGTTTGCGAATTTCTGCACTTATTTGGACGGATGACTTATGCGGATCAGTTATCGAAATTTTTTTAATTCATTTTTCAACATAGGGGGTAGTTTTTCTAGGACGACCTGACTTTGACAGATTAGTAACACTCCCCAGTGACCGATATTTCTTTAGAATTTTCGAAATAACACCCTCACTTAAATCTAATTTTTTTGCTATAGTGCATTGCTTTACACCTTGTCTCAACTCTTTCGACAAATAGTTATTTTTGTCCATTCTTAATTTTCGTGACAACAGTGGCACAACAATACTAATCCAATGATTTTATATTTTAAAATGCACAGAAGAAGTAATGTTCCATTCGTTAATGCAAAAAATTCTGTTAATAATTTTAAACTAGAAATAGAAAATTCTGAAATTTCGCCAATGCCAGTTATATTTCTGAAAAAATTCTAAATTTAAGAAAAACACAGCTGCTTGGAAAATTCTCTAACTACGAAATAATTAATAATACTTTATTTTTAATTCCAGAACTTTCTAGTGTTAATAAAGTAGATTCGTTAACAAAATTTGAGATAATTTTGACACGTTTTCCTTTTAAAATATGTTTATTAAAATAAAAAATCTCGGATTTAGATATTTTTTTGGAATTTGCATCCAATAGTGCAAAAATAAATACCTGTAGCTATTATAGAAATTGTTCCTTTTATGAAATAATACTGATTGCACTGATTGTTTAAAATATTTTTTGGTATAAATAAAACCGCCACAAACATATGGATCCTTCTTGAATCCTTGTTTTCCATAATATCCATTATATTATCCTTATAAAAATGATTACCACGCTAGCTATTAGGAAGTAATTTATTAATTTATTATTTCCATATATTCTTTTCTTCAAAATATATCAACCCTGCGTTAAACCTAGATACAATCTTTTCTAATAAATCATGACATTACAATTTAAAATACCTAATACTTCAAGCTTTACCTATTATGTCATTATAATCGATCGGCGCCGCTGACCTCTTACTTAAACTTTTCTTGCAGGAGCTCGCAGGAGTCGAAAATAATATTATATTATAAGTAGAGTCACCTATTGACAACACTTCCATTTGATTGTAAGAAGTGAGTTTGGTCAGGTGAAAGTGTTGACTGCAAGACGAAGAAACATACACACGCACATGCGCAATCAAAAAAAGGACGAAGTATAAATATATAACAGACCTGTGTTCACTTCTTGGCTAGTGACCGATCCATCACCATGGATGCCAAAATACTTTGGCTGTGTTTTTTGTTAGTGGGCGTAGGTGAGTACCCTTTTGACTTTTGTGACATTTTTCGTTTGTTTTACGTATATTTGCGCAGAATGGTAAAAACTATTTTTTAATTATTTTTTGATTACTTTAGAGATTTTTTTTGTGTGACTTTTGATATTTAGTTGCTAGTTGTAATTGGAATTTTTATAACCGCAAAAAAAAAATAAATAAATGTCAAACGTTGCACAAACAATAATCGAATTATTTTTCTTTGTTATCTCAGAATTATAATGCTATTGTGAATAATGCTAAAACGTATAACTTGCAATAAATTTATAACTTTTCTGGTTCAAATTAGTGGCAGCCTAGAGATCTTGTTTTAAAAAACTAGTGATATTCTATTTTGAAAGCAGATCCTGTTTTTTTTTTTAATTTTTAATTTTATGACGCATTAAATAGCATTTGAAGGAGGGAGAAGAAACATTCAAGGTCATTAGAAGTTGGAAGGTAGAAGGGTGTGAACTATACCCGTTTTTTTTTTTATTTAAATTTTTTAAAACAAATATTTTAATGAAAGTTTGCTAGATCCGTAATTAAAATCTAAACATGAAAAAGCTTTACCAAGGAAAGAGAAAGTTACTAGAACATAAATTTAGATGATTGTTACTATTAAGCAGTTCTTGATTACCTACTATAGTTGTAAAGATAACTTTACCATGAAAAATTTATTATTTATTTTTTGTGTTCTTTCAGTTTTCAATAATATGTTACGTAAAAAATTAATATTCCTTAAACTGGATTTTTGATACTTAACGAAAAATTCTGTTTTAGTAAATCATGCATCATGCAATTAATTGTACGTATTTAGTTCTACTAGTTTTACGAGTATTATTTCTTGCATTCCTTTGTATTAACTTACTGGAACAGTCCAAAACTTCGTGAATTATCTTAATTGCCAATTGTAAGAGTCAAAAATATTAACTGATCTTTCTCTAATGATTTTTCATGTTACGTAAGGTCGGCGATAGAGAAGAATTAGAAAAACTTTATATTTTAGCTATCTTTAGGAATTTCTTAATGTTACCAACGTTTTGCAGCACGAGAAGATACGAAATGTCGCGCAGTATTACTTTGCGGCTAAAAATACAGGTTTCTATTGTATATCTCAAACCGCATGACTACGAAAATAAGCGAATCAAAAATTAGCATTTGTAAGCGCGAAATTTAATTTTTCCTGCTTTCTAGATGCGCTACATATACCAAATTTTCAAACGTAGTTTCTCATTATCGCTGACAATATTAGGTCCTTTAAAAATAGATATGTTGTTTAGGATAACAATGCCTATTATGATTTTTTAAATATTATTCACTACCTCACCACTTACTTGTGAGAAATATACTTAATATTTAAATTTTTTACTTACAGGACCTCTCTTTATGTGAAAGATCCAATTAAAACCATTATTTAGAGCAATAAAAAAAGGTTGCCAGAATGAGACAGTAGATTTTCTCGTATTAGGGATTATCTTATGTTTTGACGTCTAAAGAAAAATAATAATTCATAAATGAATCCCTTTTTTAATTAACATTCCAGAAACACTAATTACATGAATCAGTGTTAATCGACAATAAGTCTAAGTTATGGGTAACTTAGTCGGTTAAGTAAAATACGGAGACTCTGGTCTTTTTGAGATTTTTTACTTTTTGCTACAATCACTTCTTTTTTCCCTTTAATCGTCATTTATAAATTGTTTTAAACTTTTTATTTCTACGATGTGGCTTCAAAGTTTCAGCAATGAATGTAGAAAGCCTTACATAAAATGCGGAAGGCAATAAAAACAATATGAATCCAAATGAAATAAATTTCATAGACATGGAAGAATAAGAAATATTAGTTAAAAAAAACAATATATTTATTAGGAACTGCTTTTTACCGATACCACCTTGTAGCAGCGCTATAAATGAAGTAACAGAGAAATTTTTAAAAAATCATATGTGGGTGTGGAAGACCATGTAAATAACATGCATTTAATATTTTACGAGATTGCGAAATAATTAAAAATAAGTAAAAATTTACTAGGAATTATTTTATAGCCATATCTTAGCTTATTGACGTTTGAAAACCACATTGTACCAACATATTTAAGGTGGGTTTAATGTTATCAGTAGTTAATCATGCTGCTGAGATTCTATTTTGGCATACAAAAATGACGTAACATTCGGAAGGCTAAAACCTACAAGCATACTACTGAAATATGAACCTTCATTGTAACCAATTTAGTAACCTTTTTAGATGGGGTATTTTTGTTACGTTACCTAAAAATTGTGTTTTTTAGAGTTGGTCCAATTTATTGTTGGAAAATTAGAAGGGTGAGATTTTAAGGGCCACTTTGACGGCTAATAATTCGCGATTGGAGCTACTAAATTATTATATGCCATATTTAATTGTAGATTTAATATCTATCAAATAATATTCCACTCGACAGGGTAAAAAATTCTTTCCTGCTTTTTAATATACCTAGTACAAGGTATCCTATTTCACCTTAGGCCTTAATTGGAAACATGTTTCTGCAAAAAATCTCTGTGATAGATTAAAACTTAAGAAGCTATATGGCTGCGGCTTATTTGCGGACGAACATTAAACTCTAAGGGTTTCTAAATTTAAAAATTATTGATATTGTGCAGGGAAAACATTGTTAATATTCAAAAAATTAAACGTACATATAAAATGCAGCAAAACTCTTACCCTCAAAATTTTGGGAATGCTAAAGTACTAAAAGATTACCATCTTTAGGTCCTAGCATCGTCTCTATCTTACAGATCTTTTATATGTTTTCTAGACAGACAGGTGTAGTGGAAAAAAATTATGATTTTGGTATAGCTTCAAAGATCGATAAAATTTTATTAAGCAGATATAAAGTTAGTAATTTTCCACACCTAATTTCCTTAAAGCGAAAAAAAGAAATTTTTTATGCTAAAACTGGGAATACTAATAAACTCGTTGGTCTTACTTTAGACAAGATGATTGCTTGAAAATTGTTATCACTCGAGATCAGAAATTTTAATATCGAAGGACTAAATATTTTGTAAGAATTATTATATTTCCCGCACATTAATAGATTTTTGATTATTACTTTGTCATTACAATTTGGTATGTTTATGGTATTTCCATTTACATTTAGGCTAAGTAGATTCTACACATATTCTCAATTATACAAGAATACATTGATGACAAGAAAGATTCAAATTCTTAGTATTAAAAAATATTTCACAACTTGTTTGCCTTGTTCTTTATTTCAGACTTTTTCCAACTTTATTGGTATTCAATGCTAGTTAATGGAGTAAAAAAACGGTAGTTCTCCGTAAAGCGTTAACACGTGATCGGTTTTATTAATTGCGTCTGAATAAAATTCATAACAAAATAACGTTACGTAAATAACGTTAACTACCGTTTAGTACGTATATATTTTGATCACATTTCTAAATAATAAGTTCAGTCCATATAGATTTCTAATCATGTATCTATCGGAGGGAATTTAAATTATTCTTTCTTTTATCGAATTATATTATTCAAAACAGGGTTTTCTATCAAAATTCTGTTTATTTAGGAAAAAGCAATATTTGCATAATGTAGAAAAGAAATAGTAGAAAGTTTATTACTACGTGTTATTTTGTGAAATAAGATAATCAATTTATTTCTATGAATATATGTATGTAACAATGTAATCAGTTACATATACAGGATCAGGGCCGGATTGGGCGGCACCTATAGACGCCAATATTTAAATGTCTCCATCAAATAAAAAAATTTAATTTAAAAATTTTGTTTCCCAAAAAAAATAATTCATAAACCATAAATGAATTTTTCGAATATTTTTATTTCAAAGTCATTTTCATATAATCCAAAAGTTTATGTATAAATTAGCTCAATTTAAAATTTGGCTTTGTTTTCCATCATAAAGAAGCTATTTTTGGTATTAGATAAATCTGTTATTCTATATATTTATTCACTATCATTTCACAACGATTTCTAAAGTATCTAACAAAACAAAGGTAACTATGGTATGTAACAAAAAAATGAAACATGGAGTCACTGACCGCGACGTTATAACCATAGAATTTTTGACTAGCGAAATGAAACCAATAAATTTCTGATTAATTTTATAGAGACTTGGTAAATATATCATTGTATATAAATATAAGTTGTACATCTCTGTAGAAGGTTATTTAACACCAATCATCTGGTATAAAAAGATCTCTTTGTGAATCTTCAAGACAATTGATTAAACTGCAGCAGACTTTACTTGTAATATTTTAAAGTTTAAGTACTTGTTGTCTGCCAATCAACCTTGAAGATACTGGTTTCAAGAATAGAGGTACAAAAGTAAAAGTTATTATTAAGTTCTTTGTGATTTATTTAGATAAATTACTTCAGCGGAAAGCTACTTGCTTTGTTTAAAACTTCAGTTTCGCCTTGATATTGAATTCGTTAAAACTATTTTGGGATTGAATAATTAAATAAGATTAGTCTCATCATGACCACTTGATTTGAGATTGAAATATTTTGTACCAACGGTACCAACTTACTAATTCTAGCAGAATCTGAATGTACAATGAGGACATAAAATCTAGAATAAATTTGTCATTTAAATAAAACTGGCTTTTTTTGAAAAATCGCTTGAACTTGATTTGTTTTTAGATACGAATTTTCCCTGATATATTAAATTTTACTTGGTGGCCCGAAAAAACTTTGATTTTTTAAATAGTGACTTCCAATTTTTTCTACACTTTTAGACTTCCTGCAAAATTCTGAATTTTTTTTTTGTTCCATGTCCTATACCCAAATGTAACTGTTTTCGATTTATAGACAGTTAAAACTCGAAATGAAATACAGTAATTATTTACCAGCATAACTGATTCATTGGCATATTCTGTTAAATTTTCACCTTTTATGAAAATGAAACTTACTTATGGTGATAGGCTATTGATATAGGGTGAGAATCCAAAAGGCTCCAGACTTAAATCATCTTGACTTCTTTTTTGAGGTTACCTTCAAGGTAAAATTTTTCAAACTAAGTCAAATGACATAGAAATCTCAAAGAATTGGATTATTTACGAAATATGGTCAATTGCTACAGAAATTGTCATAAATGTTCAGAATGAATTTATAAATGGCATAAATTACTATAAATTAATCAATGGGACGAATTATCAACATGCAATTAAATGACAAATTAATTGTTGTTCCTAATTCATATCGATTTTTAACGGTTTGATACATAAATTGATTGCTTGGCAATTTTTTCTTATATCGCCAGAGAAGTTTTGTTGCAGTTGACAATAAACAACCCACTTTACAAGTATATATTATAACCTGGAACCGGATGAAAAAAACAAATTAATATAAAAATATTTATCTGACAGCTCTGGCCATTGTTAATTGATGACCATTTATTAATCTGAAACTGATTATTATTTTTCATTTTCTCAGAAATTTAAAAATGGTTAGATGAGGTGATAACCAAATTGATTTTTTAACATATTTCCGGAATAATTTACTTAGCTAAAAAATGTTATATATAATTAACTTTTCTAAGTAAGTACTGATGAATAATAATGACAGAAAGTTCTTTTCTCGAAATATACATATATTTTTTATTCAAAATATCTCCCCTACGTTCCAAATAATGTAAAAACATATGCCTATATATCTCTTGCTGTAATTAAACCAAAAAAATATAAATTTTTAAACGACAATTCTAATTTTTAATCGAAATCGTCTATAACATTAAAAAGTTTGCAGATTTTACTGGAAATATTTTCTGGGAACTACGTACAATGGACTTTGATCTCTATCATTTTAGTTCCTTTAATACTAAACAAATTAAAATTTGGATAAATATTTGCACGTCTAAAACTAAGCATAATAATTAAATTTTCTTAATAAATAAAATGATATTTTTTACCAACTGTTGCTTTCTATACAAAAATATTGATTTTAAATCTATTAACTTATGTTCCACAGCAATACTCTCACATTGAAGTTTAATTAATTTGTTATTAATAATAAAAAATAATTTATATATTAAAATGAACACTTCTTATTTGCTAGACGTTTCTTTAATTTGTGTCGTGTGGAATATTAAAGAAGTACACGTGTAGTATCATGCGTCAGTAATAAACCAAACATATAATATTGGAACACCTTAACATTCTTGACTCTTTTTTCCACCTGCACATACACTCTGTTGTTAAATGTACAAAATTATCCCAACCTTTTAAACAACTATATTTTGCAATGAGAAAAATATTTTAATTACTTTAGAATTAACAAAGATATTTCGTAATATTTCTTAAATATTATTTAATTCTTTTTAAACGGATATATAATTTTGCTTATTCTAATAATTTTACTAATTAGCGTGTGGAAACAGAAATTTATTCTTTTATTGTACTTTTGAATTCTTTTTAGGTTTGGGTAACTAAGTTTTCACCACATCATAAATTTAAGATGGTATAATTTTTTTTTGATATATAAAAGCAACATTTGTTCATTTATAGGGGAGTTTTAAAACTAAAATAATGCCAAATTTGTATAAATCCTTTTGGTGTAAATTGTTTATTAATAACAAGTTTTGTGAGAAATTATGATAATATATTATTATTATAAAAACTGTTTTTAATAAACTCACCAGGAACAAAATGTATTAAAAGCATCATATCTTACCAAATATTTCTGAGAGATGCAAAAATATTTTTGTTAACATGAGAAACATTATTGACTACCATCGTTTCACCTCCTGACCGTCTATTTGATTAACAAGTTCACTCAATAGAGAAGCTAATAAGGGAAAATAATTACTTCTTCTTCTTCAAGTGCCTTCTCCATTGCGGAGGTTGGCAATCATAATAGCTATTTTAATTTTTGAGGCAGTTGCTCTAAATAGTTGTTTTGAACTGCATGCAAACCATTCCCTTAGTTTTTTTAGCCATGAAATTCGTCGTCGTCCCATGCTGTACCTTTCTCCTTGCATAATGTGTCCGAAATATTGCAGTTTTCTCTGTTTTACTGTTATCTCGACTTCCTTTTCTTTCCCTATTCTTCTCAACACTTCGGCGTTCGTAACACGATCCACCCACGAAATCCTCTGAATTCTTCTATAGGTCCACATCTCAAAAGAGTTAAGTCTTCTCATTGCCTCTCGATTCAGTGTCCATGCTTCCATTCCATAATATAGAACACTATATACGTAACATTTAGTCAGTCGTATTTTCGGGGCTAACGTTAGATCTTTGCTGCAGATAACCTTTTTCATTCTAATAAAGTTGGCACGTGCTTTCTCGATTCTGGTTTTTATTTCGACGGTATAGTCATTATTTTCTGTTATTAGGGTTCCTAAGTAAGTGTATTTCTTAACTCTTTCTATGTGCTGGCCTCCTACCATTAGGGTTTCATTATTATTGGTGTTGTTTTTACTAATTATCATGAACTTGGTCTTTTTCGTGTTAAGAGAGAGTCCATATTCTCCACTGACTTTCAATATCTTATTCATTATCTTTTCTAGGTCTTTCAAACTATCAGCTATTATTACGGTGTCATCTGCATACCTAATATTGTTGATTAAAAGTCTGTTTACTTTTATCCCTGCTGTTTCAGATTCAAGACTTTTCAATATGACCTCTTCAGAATAATCGTTAAATAGTAAAGGTGACAATATACAACCTTGTCTGACTCCCCTTTGTATTTCCACATCTCCGGATATTTCCTGTCCAAATCTTACTGCCGCTCGCTGATTGTAATACAGATTTGATATCAACCTTAAATCCCTTTCATCCAAATTTTTGCTTCTGAGAATCTCTATTAGTTTGTCATGCTTGACCCTATCAAAAGCTTTGTTGTAATCTATGAAGCAGACATAGAGGTGCTGATTGATATCTAAGCATCTTTGAGTAAGCTCATTAAAAGCAAATAATGCTTCTCTTGTACCCATCCTGTTCCGGAAGCCAAACTGTGTGTCACTAATATCAAGCTCCAACTTGGAATGTATTCTAGCGTGTACAATTTTTAAAAGGGTTTTCAAAGTATGTGATATGAGACTGATTGTTCGATAGTCACTGCATTCTTTTGAATTTGCTTTCTTTGGTAAACATATGAATGTTGATGTTAACATTTCTCGGGGGATAGTTCCTGTCGTGTAAATTGTATTAAATAATCTCACCAATAAATCTAAATTTTTGTCAATGATCAGTTTCAACAACTCACCTGGCATTTCATCTGGACCAACAGCTTTATTAGTTTTTATCGACCTTAATGCATAAATGACCTCTGCTTTAGTAATTTCAGGCCCTATGTCACCGCTCAGACTGTTTATAGAAGAATTTTCGTGTCTTTGATCTTCAAATAGTTTTTCTATGTATTGTTTCCACCTGCCTAATTTTTGTTATGTTTCCATAATAATGTTTCCCTCTTTGTCTAGCAATACGTTTGAGGTTTTTCTCTTTTCCATTCCAGCTAGTTCTTTGACTGTTTTATGCAAGTTGAAGTTGTACTTGTTTTGCAACTCCTCTATTTCCTTGCATTTTCCAGAAAGGTACTCTTCTTTTGCTGCTCTTATTTTTCTTCTTATTTGAATTTGCAACTGATGATATCGGGTCTTGTTGGTCTTGTGTTTCCTTCTTTCATCCATCAACTCCAAAATATCATCTGTCATCCAATCTTCCTTCTTGTATCTTGATGTTGTAAGTACTTTCTTGCTTGGTTCCATAATTGCCCTTTTGAAAAACTGCCACTATTTTTCAACGTTGTCATTGTTTAACCCAGACTTGTCTTGTCTTCTTTCTAAGTTTGTGTTGATGTCTTGTCTCAGCTTTTCTTTCGTTTCTTCTGATTTTAATTTTTGGGTACGCCTTTACTGAATGTACTGCGTTTCGATATCTGTTTTTTATCAAGACGTAATCAATCTGGTTTCTAACTATGTAGTTGTCCTTATCAGCTGGTGACTTCCATGTATAGAGACGACGTTTAGGTAGCTTAAAAAAGGTATTTGTTACTACTAGATTATGCTCTTGACAGAATTCTATAAGACGATCTCCTCTATCATTGCGCACCCCAAGTACTGGTTGACAATAATATTTTTTCCGAAAATATTAATTACACACGAAATTGGAAAAAAAATCATTGATACGTTTGTAATAAAATTCTTTATTCCTACTTATAAATTATCATTAATTGCATTTTTTTTCTGAACCAACTTAAAAGAATAACACCCTTTAAAATTTACACTATCCTCTAAATTAAAATTATCTTTCCTTTATTTCATCTTCACCTTAAAATGTCACTCTAACACAATTAATTATCTACTGGTAAATACCAAATGTTGCAACTTAAAATGACATTTTCAATTTAACAATGTTCACGCGGTTTTACCAAGAACGAGAAATGTTCCGTACATAGATTAAAAGGCTCGGCAAGGTGACTCGGGCGTGAGGTACTGCTGCAATATTACATTAATATTGATTTTATTAACTCCTTGTAATGCAATCATTATTGATGCTGGATGGCGACATTTACTAGCAATCTACAAGGAGTGACGTAAAATATTTGTGCAAAAATGTTAAGGTAAACAAGGTAAAATAATATTTCCTACACATTTTTTTAAACTTGCTCTCTTTTTCTACAGCTGTTTTATTCACCTTTAGCATAAATGTACGTAGTAAGTACTATATAAACAGATATAAAATTTTATCTGTTACAAGTTTATGCCCTTAGTATGTTGCGGATAAAACTCTTGTCCAAAGATTCTCTCGAAAACAGTGAAAACTGCATCAACATTGTTCAATAATAAGGGTTAAAAATATAAACAAACTGCATATACTTCAACCAATTTCTTAATCGTGGACTTTATCTTTCAATTAAACTTATTAATCACACGCAATATTAAAATTGTAATGTAATCTAATAGCAATTAAATTTTTAAACCCAACAAATTAACATAAATTAATAAGATAATTATTTCATAAATAAATTTCAAATTGATTAGATGATTGATAATTGATCACTCGATCACTTATGGGCTTAATTACATCATCCATATTGTTTTCGCTTCATACTGTATATAGAAACCTGTTCTGTATCAAATCGAACAAATACCACAACTTTCGATTAACCCAGATTTCTTCATTTTTAAATATTTTTTTCACTTGCACTTTTTCTGAAAATACCTGTGTTTATTGATAAATACTGGCACAGATTTCATTTACCAAGAAGCAATTATTAGGAAAATTTGTAGAGCATCTTACAAGAAAATTATTGCGAATGAATCATTCTTGTTCTAGTATAATTCTGCATTTCAAAACTAACAACTATTTTTTAGTAATAACTAAAATGCAATTATTTTTATAGCTTTCGCGCAAGATGAAGATGGTGACGGAGACCCAACTTCTGAAGAGCTATGTCAGAACAGACCAGCAGATGAGTATTTTAGGTTATCAACAGATGGAGACTGCAGAGACGTTGTAAGGTAATTTATCACGTCTTTGTGTATTATAATTATTAGTAGTCTTATAACAAAATTTTTATTAGTTACTTGAAATTTAAGGAAAGCTAGAATCCTATTCGCTCAAAGTCTGTACTAACTGAATGTCGCTAGACTCGGCACAAAATTATACTACAGCTGTAAATTATTAAAAATATTCATGACATTTTTATAGAGATTGTATTCGCGATGTTTCATGACGTTTTAGTAGATTAATCTTTGGCAGTAATATTATTTCCTTCCTTATAATTATTAATTAGGTTCTTTCAAATTTAGGTAATAATAATATAATACAATCTGAAAATACTTTTTAAATTTACGTGACTATGATTAAAGTTATTGGAAGAAATATAAAGATATTTTCTTTTAAATGTACTATGAAAAAGTTTGTTACCCTTTTATACCAAATAATATGGACATGAGTAATATTTCATATTATTATTATATTTGTATAAATACCCAGAACTTTAACCAAATATGTAGTGGCGTAGCTAGCCTTTCAGAGAAGGGGATTAATATTATTGGGGGATGAGGTTTTTTTAGAACGATTATTACTGTTAGTAAAAGATTTTATATTATTTGTTAAAAAAAAAGTCCTGTTCAGGAATTTGGGTAACATTATTTGTATATTCTAAATAACAAACAATATTGCCTAAAAAATTGTATATTTTTTTTAATACAGACAACTAAAAAAAAATTATCCTTTAGACACCACACAAAAATAGGTAAATTATGCTTATAAAATTATCTTGTATTTTTATAGTTTTAAATTTATCTAGCACAGTGTGCAAATCAATATTAGTTGCATAGTGTCTTTCTATATTCAGTAAGGTCGAAGTCAGCCTAATATATATATATATATATATATATATATATATATATATATTAATATTTTTTAATGTATACGGTATATTCTGCTGGTTTAAATTTATGTTCATTAAAAAAAAATAACCAAATTAATATTTATTCACTATTTCCGATTGAATAGATGATTTTTAGAACATATATAAATCATACAAAGATTTAATTTCCTTCACAAGCAGCGGTGTTTCCTGCTTCCAATGAGAATTTGTTTGCGGCTTAGAAAAAGTCATCATCAGTCTTAATGTTATAATAAAGGTGTCTAAAAAAATATACAGAAATTTTAGAGATTTTTTAGTGAATTTTTCAACATGTTTAGGGTTTTTTCCTTCATGAAAAGTTTGACTCTGTGACTTTTTTTGAGTAAATTTATTAGGCTGCTACTGCACACGTACAGTTTCTTTACTTTTTTTTTCAAAGGTTTTTAAAAATTCATGAATTCTAAAGGATTTTAAATATTTTATAATCGACTTAGAAATACTGCTGTTAATATATTAACATCGGCTTTTTATCAATAATTAAACATAATTTGAATTATTAAATGTGTTTGTTGCTAAACACAAAGAGGAGATATGTAAGAATTTAAAATATTTCAAATATAACACGAGCGTCAACTATCTTGCATTGGTACTTGATGACAAAATATATATTATTGTGGGAAGATCTTAAAAGTGGAATCCACAGCTCTTGCCCAACGAATTGTTGATAATTTTTTGGTTAAGCCTTTTATTCTCAGAAAAAATAACTAGTTAAATAAAAGTTGATTTAATAACAATTATATTCTAATTAATTTTAATCCATTAGAAGCTAAATTTTATGTATTTTAAACAGATGGCATTTGGTGGGTATAACTAAATTTTAAAAAAATTGCACAGAAAATCAGAAAATAAATATAGAAGGGTACAGGGGGAGCAAATGTCTCCACTGGTCCATACCTGGCTACGTCACTGCTAACTTAATATTATGTTGACATCTCAAACTAAATAATGTAATGACATAATGTTCCACTCGAAAATTTACTGGTATTTTTTGAATAGTATGTATTTGATGATAATACAACATTTTATAATCTGAAGTATAAAAATAAATAAAATATAGATGCTCACCATTCTTAAGTAGGGAGTTAAAACTAAAATTAAAAATTTTGAAGTTAATAATTATTTATCAACTTTTAAAACAATTTTCAACTCACAAAGATGTGAGGATTACATTTTATTCATTGTAATCGTAACAAGTTTCTGTTTAATTTAGGTGCGACTTTAATAGTGATAATAACGGAGTCACTAGATTGGCATCAGTTCGGTGTCCAGTCGGTTTGGCTTTCGACGTTGATCGACAGACTTGTGACTGGAAAACGAACGTTAAAAATTGCGATAAAGCAGAGAGTAAGTCGATATAGAAGAATTAGTGACCATGATCTAATATGAATCGTATTCTTTCTTATACGCCTATAGGTGTGCCTTCACAAATATGTAGAAAATTTGAATTAGTTCACCGTAAACAAAATTTACAAAAAAAAAAATAGTATATAAAATGTGTGTCCTGCAGTATCCAGCAGGAATCACGGAAAATTATTTATAGATATCTTTTTATCTTGATATTTTTATGAATATATTTTAAAGCTTTATCTTGTCTACTTTTTTTTAATAACCTTGGAACCTTTCATAATGACACCATGTAATTCACAATGACAAAAATTATCACCGGTCTCGCAGGTTTTATATGGATGCAAGACCAATTTCGACGATGTCAGATAAGGTGGTACGAGCAGATACCATACCGTTCACAGAAAAACATGCCTCTAAAATTATGCCTAAGATAAATAATATTCAAGATTTCAAAACAAGCCATTTAATTACTAATTTTTTCATCATTAATGTCGAACCGATACCTAATAAATTAGGGATTAAATTCCGAATTTAAAATATAAAACGAATCACGGTTCATGGTCAGTATTTCTTGGTCAAAACAAATTAATATTAAGAGTTCTTTTAACGTACAGGTGTACAAAGTCTGGTTTAAAACAAATCACATGTCCCAGTGGATTGGCGTTTGACATCGATAAACAAACTTGTGACTGGAAGGGCAAGGTCACAAATTGTGATAAGGTCGAAAGTAAGTCGTCGCACTTGAGCGATAAGTGCGGTGAAGGAACGGTTTAGAGGGTGCAAAATTTTATTTGTTGATGAGATTTTCAAATCATGTTTAATATGCAAAATTTTGCTATGGATGGTATTATTTTATTCAGAAAAAATCTACATTGTGCTATATCTTACTTTTGAGTCACTAACTAAGTGTCTTCTATGTTTATTTACAAATATTAAAATAAAATCAATTTCTCAATCCATACAGGTTAGTGCTTGTTGCGATTTCTAAGTCCTTTACAATATTTTTCGTTAAATTGCATATTTTGACCTACACGTTTTGTCAAAGTACATATAAGAATCGTTATTTGTATTAATATTTCCGACATCACTTAATTTAGATATAAGATATATAACAATTTTAGCTAGTTAACTTTACACAATAAGAATAAATTAATTCTGACCAAATTTTTTAGATGCACTTTGTGAAATAAAACAATGTACCCAGAACGTAGTTACTCGTATCATTTTAGTCATTTCAAAATTTTGACTTTAAAATAATTTTGAAAATCTCAAAGGAACACACCACAATCAAGTAGACAAAAATGGTTTTGGAAAATTAAATGAGAATCTGTGTCACTGGATGTATAAAAAAATTATTTCTCAAGGCAATAAAATATAGTTTTATAGCATTTACATTTAAACTATGTATTTTATTGCAGAATGACATTACCTTCAAGAAAACATTAATTATTACAAATCATATATAAAGTTTAGTTAATACGAGGTTTGTCCGAAAACTTGTCAAACTTTTTAATTAGCCAAACACAATGCGATATTTCTGAAAGGTAGTATATTATGTTGTAGTATCTGTTTTCTTATATTTTTTTGTGTTAAGTAAATACGAAAATGGTTTTATGCCAATATAAGCAAACGATGAAAAAGAATGCTTTTATTTAATTAGAGCCACCTTGTTTTTTTAGAAATTATTAAATCCAATAGTTCTAAAATTTACTGACTACAACTGGTGCAGTTAATTACTAAACAGCTTAGCGTTCAAAAATATTGAGGAAGAAACATTTCAAAACAGAACCTTCCTCTTTTTAGGTGGGGATCTTTTCGTTTAAAAGATAACGGAAATAAAAGGTTTTGCAGAAACTATTCATTCTGTCATTTGTTTCTTTAACTAAAAGCTGAAATAATGAATATCAAAGGAACTGGTTACTATTGTTCTGCTCAGGATTTAAATATGTGTAATACTGTATTTTTTATAATAATAGGTTAGCCAAAATTAACACAAAAATTATTTGAGAAGCTGGGAAATTTTCTTGACGAACCTCGTATAATTAATTTCGTATTACTTTTTCCTATTTTAAAAAACCGTCTTCTAGTGACACAAATTTTGACAAAAGTAATAATTATCGCTTTACACGTCGACAATGAATTGTAGAAATTGTCAACAATATGCAGTAGAAAGTAGATACCAACTTATAAACTAACCAATAAATCAACTTACAACCTACAAGCTCATTATTTTGCATGCCTTTGTACTTGTATTTCTATGTATTTTGCATGTAAGTAAAGTTTCATAAGAAAACGCAAGCAAATTAAGTATTTTTATTATTACTTCGCTACTAATTTGTTTAGCAGAAATTCTGCAACAGCAGTATGTATACTAGATTTTGTTTTATTTGTATTATACCCAATTGTCCTTTAACAGAGCGTACAATTTCCGAAGCAGAAAATCATTAAAATCGCAAAAGTCCTTAAATATTTCTAAGTAGCAAATTTTTGAGAAATATAAATAAAGCCGAAAATATAACTTAAAAATGAAAATTTTTTTCGAGGAAAGATATTTTTGAATAAACCTAATATTGTTTTTGTCATTGACAGGCAAATTGAGGCCTACTTCCTACTAATTTCCATACAAGATGAAAAAATCTAGGTCTTTACGATATTGGTCATTTGAAAGAATTTAATTTGCTTGACGTCTCTAATATTTATGTGGGATTGCTTGAGGTATCAAACTAAAAATATTAAACCTACTTTTGCATGTTTACCTTATTGTTAAATAACATTTAATATGCACTATTCTCGCATGAAACAATATGATTTAATTGTTGTATTTTATTGTTTAGCTCTTTACTTTGCATGAGCAGTAAACACATAACTCAACATAATTCTTACAAACCTATTTACCTCTTTCTCTATCTACATTTTATACCTACTTCACAAAATCATTGTTTGTTTCATTTTATCTGACGCTGTATTTCTCTGTATATCTTTTCTTAGATTATCGTTATTTGTCACTAATCCACATTTATTTTTATATTGTTATGATTTTGACTTATGCTAAGCTATATTTCTCTCATTGTGTATTTCATTATAAACATAATATTCTCTTCGATTCTAGCGAACAGGGTGGTCACAATTACTATAAAATAAATTTAAAGTAAAGAATATTTTTACGCTAATACTGATTATTAATAAATAAATAGTAATCGGTAATTTATTCAAAACTAAATAGAATTTACCAACTTTCAAAATGTCTCCTGCTTGTGGAACTTTAAAACAGATTATTGGAAGAGATATATCCTTATTTCGGTAAAAACTACCTTTAATTTCAAGAAACGAGTAAGACCCTAAAAAATTATAAAAAATAATATTTAATACAAAAAAATAAACAACGATTGCAGTTTCACAAACTTTCCCATCAGTATTTATTACAACTTTCGGTACATTAGTTTACGTGATACTAAGAGCATCTTTCCAACTATTCTTTTGCAGTGTAAAAAGCAAGAGAGGACATTTTTGATACAGTTACATTAGGAATATATCAAAGTTTTTAAAATATACCAAATATTATTTTTATTTAAAGTTGACCACTCTGTAGAATTGTTCTGACCTTTCTATGGTATCTTTTCTTTTATGTATAACTTAACCTATTAATTTTCTCTTACGTGTATGTGTTAATAACACTTTTATTTCGATTTTTAATGTTACTTTCATTTCCTTTTTTGTTTACCCTTTTACTTTTAAACGTCTACTTTCTATTTCGATTTGTAAAAATGTGTAAATAATGTACAAAACGCCAATCGTATATACAGCGCCTAACAAACATAATGCATAAATTATTAGTATAAAAACTGATTAAGAATTTTTTATAATGGAACATAATAATTGGTTTCTTTAGTTCTTGGAACTGTAACATTTTGTTTATTAACTTAAATAAAATCTAGTATTTTATCCTCTAAAAATCTGTATGGTAAATGTTATACATTATGTTTGTTAAATACAAATCCACACAAAAACCTGTACAGATACCCAAAGTGAAATCGTTTGGCTTTAATTATAATTTTAACACAAATTTTAATAAAAAATTTTAGAACCTAGAAAAGTTCTTCCAA
Organism: Diaprepes abbreviatus; assembly: GCA_034092305.1. Lineage (NCBI taxonomy): Eukaryota > Metazoa > Arthropoda > Insecta > Coleoptera > Curculionidae > Diaprepes > Diaprepes abbreviatus. The sequence goes on from JASJET010000028.1 coordinate 15,293,385, forward strand.
TCCTTAAAACTGACGAACCAATTTGTCCTGATGGCAAATTATCTTGTGGAGATGGCGAATGTATCGATAAGGAACTATTCTGTAATGGAAAACCTGACTGCAAAGATGAATCAGATGAAAACGCTTGTTGTAAGTGTATCATTTATGTAACAACAAATAAAAATGGAAAGTAATAATGTTATGTATAAAACTTAAAACAAATAGTATGTCCAATAATACATTGTGACATTCCTCGAGTAGATTTGGATAAAAGATTCTTACGCTAAAGATGTCACATTTTGAAATAATAAGAAATCCTAAATATAGGTTTTCTTAACGTCAGAAACCAAGAAAAAAGCAGTCTTTAAAGTTTAATAACGAAATATATATATATATATATATATATATATATATATATATATATATATATATATATATATATATATATATATATATATATTTATATATATATATATATATATATATATATATATATATATATATATATATATGAGACAGATGAATATAATAATATAAAATTTAATTATTTTTTTTAGCTGTTGAAACCGATCCCAATAGAGCTCCGGACTGTGATCCTACTCAATGTGTACTTCCCGACTGTTTTTGCTCTGCTGACGGTACTAGGATTCCCGGTGCTTTGGAACCTGCTAACGTACCACAAATGATCACCATTACTTTCAATGGAGCTGTGAACGTTGATAACATTGACTTGTACGAAGATATATTCAACGGACAAAGAGCAAACCCTAACGGTTGCCAAATCAGAGGAACGTTCTTTGTTTCTCACAAATACACCAATTATTCCGCCGTGCAAGATTTGCACAGAAAGGGACATGAAATCGCTGTCTTTTCTCTAACGCACAAGGAAGACCCCAACTACTGGTCTCAGGGATCTTATGACGATTGGTTAGCTGAAATGGCTGGCGGACGATTAATCATAGAACGTTTTGGTAATATTACTGACGGTTCCATTATAGGTGTCCGGGCCCCCTACTTGAGAGTTGGAGGAAACAAACAATTTGAAATGATGGCTGACCAATTCTTTATTTATGACGCTTCAATCACAGCTTCTTTGGGCCGCGTACCAATCTGGCCTTACACGTTGTACTTCAGAATGCCCCATAAATGTAATGGTAATGCCCATAACTGTCCATCTAGATCACACCCCGTTTGGGAAATCGTAATGAACGAACTTGACAGACGTGATGATCCCACTTTCGATGAGTCTCTTCCAGGTTGTCACATGGTTGACTCTTGTTCCAACATTCAAACCGGAGACCAATTTGCTCGCCTTCTGAGACACAATTTCAACCGCCACTTCAACAGCAACCGTGCTCCATTAGGTCTCCACTTCCACGCCTCATGGCTCAAGAGCAAGAAAGAATTCAGAGAAGAGCTTATCAAGTTCGTTGAAGAAATGTTGGCAAGAAATGACGTTTACTTTGTAACTAACTTGCAAGTTGTTCAATGGATGCAGAACCCAACAGAGCTTAACGGTCTCCGTGACTTCCAAGAATGGAAGGAAAAGTGTGATGTTAAGGGACAACCCTACTGCTCCCTTCCTAACTCCTGTCCCTTGACTACCAGAGAGCTTCCTGGTGAAACTCTCCGTTTGTTCACATGTATGGAATGTCCCAATAACTACCCCTGGATTTTGGATCCTACGGGAGATGGTTTCTCAGTTAGAAAATAAATTATTTATTAAATTACCGTTTTAGGAGGTTTTAATTAATTTAAAAGACTTTGTATATAGTTATTGTAATTTCCTAATTTTTTTATGAACAACTTTTATAAACAGATAAACTTGCCAAAAAAACATTCCCACAGGAAGCAAGATAGTAATGTTAAATATTTTGATAAAATAATTGTTAAAAAATAAAACCTAAAAACACGAACTTATTAGTTTAATTCCTTTCTTTAGCTACCAGGCAACAGAAATACTTAACTGAAGTAATTATTGCCATTAATGAATATAATTACTTTAAACACGTAATGAGATGCTTTTAAATTGAATATCATCTAAAATTCCTTTTACTTTTGATATCACGTTTATTGTTCAGGTTCGATAAAATTATAGATAATACAATTTTAATTCACAATTTGTGGGTTGCTTATGCTATTGTCATAACAATTCCAATTTTCGGGTTTAATACTCCAAATTTTGTTTAAAGTGTTGCTATATATGTATGTTTCGCCCTTTTCAAGCTTTCTCAAGAGTACTTGAACTAGTTAGCTAAAGTTAAAAATAGATTCGTTAAACAAAATACATTTAGATATCTTGCATTTATGTCCGGATATTCGAAATACAAAGCTCGACAGATATTTGCCCTCGCAAATTGATGGAAAACAAGATAGAAACATCAGCCCTTTAAGGACTTAATTTTGAGGATAGAAGGTGATAAAAATTTTAAATAAATATGTTTTTGCACTAGTGACGTACTAAAGGCGGTTCATTAACTCCATCTAATTTGTACGTCCCTGGTTACTTATTAGGTTTTTAATTCCTTATTTACTGTTTTTCAAAAGAGAGAAACGTTTAATTAAGCAAAATCACAGGCTTCCACTGTAGCACGACGCTCGATAAAAAGTGGAGCGTGGTTTTGGTCAAAAATTTGAGGCGAAACATTTTTTTAAGTTACGATGTACATCTAAAAAAATGTCATTTACAATGTTTAATAACCACTAAACTAAAATTATTACTACAATAAAAACCAGAAAATCGACACACAAAGTTCATACGAAGTAGTAGATATTTGTTGAACTTCCATTGTATTTATTTTTGTTGAATATCACGACGTTTCGGCTGGTAGTTATCTCTAGCCGTTTTCAAGTGAAACTAAATAAATCCCTTAGCTACATGACTATATATACTAAAAGTAAAAGCAGTGGAGTGTGACTGACGGCTGCTACGGCAAAATCCCTTTTTTTATACTGCATTTAGTTTTAGTTTGCAATTATTAAGAAGTGGTTTCCACACTTCTCTTATATCTAAAGATGGTTTACCAAAACAACTCGGGTTCTGATATATAACCGCAGCTTCTTTGAATTTCCGTTTTCTCCAATGTTGTTCTCGGTGTAGTATTTTAGCTTCAGACCATTTTATGTGCCCATGAGTCCAGGCATGGTTGGCGGCACCAGATTTTTCTGTTTCTCCTCGAGATGTGCATTTTTGGTGTTCTTTGATCCTTACGTCCAGAGGTCTCTTTGTTTCGCCAATGTAGGAATTGCCACATTCACATGCTATCTGATATATGCAGTTCTTCATGTCCCTTTGAGTTGTTGGTTTGACCCTAGTGAGCCGACTTCTGAGAGAGTTATTAAAATTGAAAACAACGTTGATTTTATATCGTTTTTCTATCCTTATAACTTTTTCCGAAATGCCTTTAACATAGGGGATATTCAGTACTGGGTTTCGTTCTTCATTCCTTGTCGATATTGTCCTATTTCTGCGTTGTTCTAGAAATTTATCCACTAGATATACTGGATATCCGTTGGCTGTCAGATCATTTTTTATGTAATCCATCTGTTTCATCAAGCTCCATTAGAGTTGCAGAGAGTTAAAACTCTATCTACGAGATTTCTTATAATTCCTTGTTTGGTGTTGTTGGAGTGATTAGATGAATAATTAGGGTATTGTCCTGTGTGCGTGGCTTTTCTGTAAACCGACGTTTGAATTTGTCTGCCATTTCTTTCAACCAAGACATCTAAGAATGGTAATTTATTTTCTACTTCTTTCTCTATGGTGAGTTTAATAGTTGGGCTGATATTGTTGAGATGAAAAAGGAAGTTTCGAAGTTCCACCGCACGCCATTATGGACTTGTTGGAAAGTTGTTTGACTAATTCCTATTTTCAAGAAAAGGGAAAATTCTATATCCAGGATGATGGACTACCGATGGGATCTTCACTCTCACTGGTGGTCGCAAATATTTTCATGGAATGGTTCGAGACGTATGTAATTGAATCCACAACTAAGAAACCAAAGTTATGGCTCAGATACGTAGACGATACTTTTATTATTTGGAGTGGAAACGACGAAGAACTTCGAAACGTCCTTTTTCATCTCAATAATATCAGCCAAACTATTAAACTCACCATGGAGAAAGAAGTAGAAAATAAATTACCATTCTTAGATGTCTTGGTTGAAAGAAATGGCAGACAAATTCAAACTTCGGCTTACAGAAAAGCCACGCACACAGGACAATACCCTAATTATTCATCTAATCACTCCAACAACACCAAACATAATTATAAGAAATCTCGTAGATAGAGCTTTAACTCTCTGCAACTCTAACGAGAACTTGATGAAAGAGATAGATTACATTAAAAATGATCTGACAGCCAACGGATACCCAGTATATCTAGTGGATAAATGTCTAGAACAACGCAGAAATAGGACAATAGGGGCATGAAGAACTGTGTATATCAGATACCATGTGAATGTGGCAATTCCTACGTTGGCGAAACAAAGAGACCTCTTGACGTAAGGATCAAAGAACACCAAAAATGCACATCTCGAGGAGAAACAGAAAAATCTGGTGCTGCCAGCCATGCCTGGACTCATGGACACCACATAAAATGGTCTGAAGCTAAAATACTACACCGAGAACAACATTGGAGAAAACGGAAATTCGAAGGTTATATATCAGAACCCGAGTTGTTTTAGTAAACCATCTTCAGATATAAGAGAAGTGTGGAAACCACTTCTTAATAATTGCAAACTAAAACTAAATGAAGCATAAAAAAAAGGGATTTTGCTGTAACAGGCACGACTGCAACCATCTCAGTCACACTCCACTGCTTTTACTTTTAGTTTAAATAGTCATGTAGCTAAGGGATTTATTTAGTTTCACTTGAAAAGGACTAGAGGTAACTACTAGGTGAAACGTCGTGATATTCAACAAAAATAAAGACAATGGAAGTCCAACAGATATCAACTACTTCGCAAGAAACATCGTTGTCTATGACCTTCAAACAAACACAAAGTTCATAGTTATGTTATTATATATACCAGCATTTTTTTCACGGGTTCAACATACACTGTAGTCATTTGGTTTTAAATCGGTAAATATTAGACTCGTTCCAGAAGGCAATTTCACAGGTACGGTATTCTTTGGATGAAAGAGTTTTTCAATAAGTCTTTACTTACAGATTGTGAGTGGGTAGTTCAGATTTTTCTTGCCCCTCTACAACACCTTGACGTATTATTTCTATTACGAAGTACATCTAAATAAAATGTCATTTACAGTGTTAAATAACCACTAAAATGAAATTAGTACTACAATAAAAACAAGTTCATAGTTATGTTATTTATTAATTCGTTTAGTGCATTATTTGAACCTAGTTCAAGTCAAGTTAAATTTAAGCTAGTTAAGGTAAATTTATTCCAGTTTTTTTACGGGTTAAACATAGACGGGTAGTCATTTGGTTTTAAATGGGTAAATATTACACTCGTTCCAAAAGCCAATTTCACAGGTATCGTATTCTTTAGATGAAAGAGTTTCTCAATATGTAATTTTGTGCGCTATCCTAATCTAATATAATCCCGAGATATTTAGACTTTTCGTGCGGTTTGTTATTCTTCTAGAGTGCTTTATTTTTTTAGACGTCAAGGTATCGCAATCCAGAAATTTAAGTTTTTTGCAGAATAGTGTCATGCATTGAAACGGTATTTCAGAGGGCAGTGTCCTGTGATGAGATTCGTTAGTTTAATAAGTTACTGATGACTTTTCCTTAGACTCGTTTAAAGAAAAAATCCTGCGAATTTAGCAGCTTTAGTTCTTCAGACGCCAAGTCACGCATTTTGGAAATTTAAGTCTTCGCAGAACAGTGTCATGAATTCGCATAGCAGCTGTTCCGTTGTATTCCGCTACTCCATTGCATAAGTTACTGAAATTTAACTTTTTATGAGATTACTTATTACTCGAATATCCACCTTTGGACGATCGAAAAGCCTCCTTGCATTCTTTGGGGATGGATTTATATGTTTTTCGCTTGTTCCCAGCTCTGAATTATTTCTTTTATGTGACTTTTTGATAATCCACAGAAAGGCTCCTGGACGTGAAAACGAATCTTTGTACCTTGTTTTGCGAGACTTCCGTTTCCCCATTCCCTTGTGTCCTGACATCCACATTAAAGTTACCCTATTGTTCTTTCAAGTTTTAGGGCTTGTCTAGATTTCCAGGTCAACATAGACTCAAAGGTATTTTACTTAAACGCTTTTAGCATTGTTTGTCTCTGATCTGATAACATCTATATTTGGACCATTTTAATGTTCCTATTCAGGCATTCGTCAGCATCGATTTGAAATGATTGGGTGTTTCCCAGGAATTTTGTAAGCCAGAAGCCTTGGGACTCATACTCCCACTCTAACCCTCTGTTTCATCTTAGATTCATTAATAAGCATCTAAAAAATACTACAAAGCCGGCCGTTTTCACAGTGCGTGAGAGAAAGAAGAGTGAAAGCAGTAGTCTACTTTCATTCTAATCTGAGGAGCGTAGAACAACGGGATCCTCAAGTGCGAATAATACTCCATATGTATTTCTGTGCTCCGCCTATTAGAAAGAAAGGAGACTACTGTTTTCACTCTTCTTCCTCTCTCATAAAGTGGGAACGGCCAACATTGGGAAGGCTCAATACAGTATTTTTTAAATCTATGGTAAACCGTACCACTTAATTCTTCTCTAGTCGAGGTAATCCATCTCTGTTCGGTTGCTAGCAGTTTTGATATGGTTTCGGATGGCTATGGATTCTAATGGATATAAAGAATCCATAGGTTTTGTGTTTAAAACAGCTCAATGGCATATCTTGCTGCCGCCCTAATCACTGCTTTGTGCAATGGAGGGAGATTCAGCATTGCTTTTATTGCGGCTATGGGGTATGATGGCACAAGAAAAGGAGATATATTGTGTATTTCAGTGTATATTTTGAATTATCGGCCAAGCCCTTTGCAATATTTATTCTTTCCTTGATTTCTTCGGTAAAAAACCTATAACTTAATAACTTATGATGGCACAGCCCCCGTGATTCCTATACAGGCTCCATATTTTTCGAAGCTTTCCTTAAATTGCTGCTTCGTGTATCTTTGGCCACCATATTAATGAGTCATTTGTAACCATGACCGGGATTCTATACAAATAAAGGCAAAGAAAATGTCATAATAATGATCTTGCATCTTTGTTGAATTTAGAATAATTCATAAGTACATCACTGTCTTAAAAGAGATAAGGAAAGGGAATGCCAAAAAACATGTTTACAGAATCGGGCTGCATGGGTTTGATTATCGATTCATTTAATCATAAGACCAGTTTCGGTCTCAAACCCCGGATTTTACCGAAGATTCTCCGATATGTTCAGCCTGCCGTTATTCCTTCTTAGATCTGAACTTATAAATAAATAAAACTTACACTTATTATATAATGGAATAGGAGAAGTGCAAATAAAATTCTTATAAAATTTTCACATAATGGTTTATTATCTCTACTATATTCAGAAAATGAGGGCCTAAAAGCCCCTTGTTGTATGATCTACTGATCATCATCACATCATTAGTTTATTCTTATACATATTAATAATTAATAAACAATAGTATATCAATAATCATGTCTATAAGACATAATGTGAACATGAAAACTTGACAAAATGTTTGACTACAATATTACGAAGTACTAAAAAGATATATAAGATCAATAACTTAATAAATTTGGACAAAAACTAAAAAAAATATATAAATAAAATGACTGATGTTGACATAGAAAGTAAATAATGTAGATTTATTGAAATTATGGCACAAAATCAATATAACACAAATCCTGACCAATTGTTGAAGGCAAGGGTGGTCGGCAACATCCTTAGAAATTCATAATCACACACTTTATCAAATTAGTTCACTACCTTCTAAACCAGGGCATGTACGGAGGAGAATTTTTTTATTAACAGTAGCAGTTAAAGCAAAAATAATGATTATTATATTTTATACACGAATTTACAAGAATAAATAACTTTAATATCAATACCTGCCTCGAAATTTTAAGGCAAGTTTTTCACAATAAATAGTTCAAAATCAAATTTTCCTACATGCATGCCGTGTATTCAACAATAAGGAAGAAAAGGGCCAATACATCGAGTTCATGTCCTAAATACCATGCATACACTCTTATATTTTACAGACATTTTTTAATGACAATTAAGTAAATATATTTATATCATATTTATTTATTATACAATCATAAAATTTATATTTCTCAAAAAATAATCTGCTAAGTTTTTTAGGTCCTTCCTTATTGCTGAAAGACCTCGCCTTTTCTCCAGGATTATTGTAGATAAATTCCTAAAATTAACTGACCTGAAACATATTTCCCATATCTAAGAATCATCAATTAATTCCTTGTTATTTTAAAATACACAAAAATTCATTTAAAAATAGATAAATAACTCTTAGTTTTGATTAATCGGGAACAAGTTGTACCAAGGACATAAATCCCCCCCGAGAGAAATTATAATGGCCTCAATGCAGATATTTTTAGTTTCCAATTATTAACCTTCTGTGATAACATTACCTAGACGATGCTAATTTGATATACCTACTAAAATTATTTCTGCCAATTTTATATAAGAGTTCTATGAAGAATAATTGTTGGTTTACAAATAAACAATAGTGTGCAACAAAAAAATAATTTTCCGGATGGTTACAAGCCGAGGTTGTTTGGTAATAATAGAAATAGCAGGAAAGAGTTTGTGTCCGAAGAATGCAAAATATTTGTGAAAAAATTCCAGAATAATTCCATATGATAGACAATTGCAAGACAATATTTTAAGTTATTTAAATAATTAGTATTTCGAAACCTTTCACCTCGAAATCAAGTTTCTGTCGTTTAAACCTGAATATATTTCATATTTCATTATTCAAAATAGTTATGTTTTTCGTTGGGTGCTTGTTTCCTCGAAAGTAATAAGCTACCCAAAGAGCATTCGATGCAAGTGAAATTTTCGAAATTTTATTTAAGCTATTTGCGCTTATATTAAAAAACTTTTATTTAACGGGCCTAATGAATAATTTATGCTACTATTACCAGCCATGTCGCATTATATAATGAAAATTTTGGACCAAAAAAATATCGACATTTTTATACGATAGGTCATAATTTTAAATACTAAAAATGACTAGAATTAAACTGAAAATTATATCAAACACTATATAGTTCTCTTGATGCAAAAATGTGGTAGACGTAATCCTTCACAAATTGAAAAAGAAAATGGAAAATATGTTTCTCGGCATCCACTTAACAGTGCTACCAAAAAACGGATAACATTTTATAACACCTCTGTATCCATTTTTTTAGCAGTAATTGCAAACAGCTAGTTGTTTGCTTCGTGATGTGACTTAAATAACAATCATTACTAAAAATATCACAAAATTGTTGTTGATAAAATGAAAAAATAATGAGCCACTATATTTACACTGTAGTTACTTTACAATTACGGTTTAGTATAAAGGGAAAGGGTTAAAAAGTCCTTTTTTATGTGGCTCACGTTAGAATCACTCTGTCTTCTTATTTCAGAAAATTTTAGATGTCCTAAAAATATATTAATAACAACAACTAGGTTAAAGACCTATACCTACTTAGGTCGCTGATTATTTTAAGAATAAGAAATCTCACCAACTCGCCTTAGTCAGTTACCAAAATACAACAACAAAAAAAAATGAAAAATATAAAATCTTTAACAAAACACGTAAACATATAAAAATATAATTAATTTTTTAAAACTATATCTACTTAATTTTCCAGGCAACTGACGGGCCTTTATAAATATAAATATATAACAAAAAAACAAAAATATTTGAACAGAGTGTTAGTTTATATGTTCTGTCAGCAAAGCTAAGGCATAAAGGCATAGCCACAAGCGAAGCAAAATATATTCGTAAATAGCATTAGATTCTCGTGCTGACTACGGCCACTCTTACTACTAAATCGCACTTAATACTTGCTATCAAAAGTTTTTTAAATAATTTTCGAATGACACTTACTATATTTTTATCATGTTAAATAAAACCTTTTCCCAATGAGCAAGCCATAGGAAAAAGTTAGTATATTTTATTTTCGTCAAAAAAGTTGATGGTATTGTCATATACATTCTAATGCTGTGTAACATTCGTCTTATGTAGGAAATATACTGTGGGTAAAAAAACACAATGTATTTACGGCTTAAAAACTTCGTTCTTAGAACAGGTACTAAAGGTATTAAGGACGTATTAGGGAAGGTTTAAGAATTTATTTATTAGTACTCGTGCATATATTAAATGTAATGCACGTATTCATAATAAAAGTTCAATTAAGTTATTTCCATTCAACTAGTTTTCTGAAGACTTTCAATACTTCTTGTAAGTCGTTTATCTGAAAGATGTTTTCTATAAAAGCGTACCTTAATGTCATTTAATAGTTCAAATATTGATATATGTTCTTCGCAAGAAAATTTTATTGAATTAAGAGGAATATGAATTAAAATTGCGTTGTTAATAGAAGTTGGTATACGTTAACAAGGGAGTTTTAACTTTAGCTGGACATAGAATAAAGCAAAGATTTAAAAAATTAACGCATTTGCCTAAAAATATTTCAAAATCAATTCGTTCTAGTAAGCAATAATATCCTGTTTTCAAGAACCTTATACGAACTCCAAAATAAGTTAAATGCATCAGCATCAAAATGAAGTTGCAATGCTTAAAGAAGATTTTTTCCTCAACCAGTACTTATTTGAGAGTATTTTTATTTTCTTTAAGTGCACTCACGATGGGAACTTTATTTTATGGTAGAAGCAAATATTAAAGCCAATTTAAGAGACTTACAAATTGCAATCAAAAAGAAGCAACATTACAAAAGGACTTTCTTTTTTTTAATCTACTTACGAAAATTTAAAAACTTTTCTATTTGTCATCAACAACAACTGTACAATAAAAATACAAAATTTAAAAATAAAAACAAGAGAATCATAAAATGTAAAAATCACAAATTTTCTTATTTGGTAATAAAATGGAAGCCAAAAGGTAATTTTTCTTTTATATAAAAAATTTAAAACGAAAAACGAAATAAAAACAATTGTCATGATCTTATCATCTGGTTACAAAAAAAAACACAAAGCAAAAGCATAGAAAAGAAAGCGGGGGAATCGAATTTAAAAAGAAAAATAATGCTTAAAGCATTAAACATGCAATAAATAAATATCGCTAGGGATAGAAGCTACATCTATTCACTATATAAATATAGAATAGATATTTATGTTCGAACTAGGGACACATGCAAGATAATATAACAATACATGTTAAGAAAAATTATTCTATGCTAATTATGGACTACAATAATAATCATAATAATATAGCAATGGGTAGGTTAATGCTACTTAACTGTTATTACCTAAATATTACCGACTCCTACACGCCTAACCATAAGTTCATTTATTACTATTGTTATTTTTTAGTACACTAGGTATATTATTAATATTATTATTCAAAAACCTATTGTTAAATCTTAAATTATGTCTACTTAAAACAAACTATTAAATATATCTAGGAGGGTTATCTAAAAATTTAGGTTTGTAGAAGTCAGTACAAGATGATTTATCCAAACTTGTCAAACTTAATAATTCTAAAACCACAGATATAAACGTAAAAATACTTTAAAATACATAATAAAATATTTATAGTTATCACAGTGGAGTCACCGGTTAAGTTTAAATAAAATAAACAAGACAGCAATTAAAACTATGAACCAAAAAATATTGCTAATTATCCATTAACCAAAAGAAAAATTTTGTTATTAACGTAAACGATAAAAATTCAATAAAAATTAACATAAAAATTAACCGGGTAAGTGAAAAATAATAATTCCCTGTTCCTGTGGAGAGTACGTATAAAAATGCAATTTTGTTTAATATATTTTTTTTAGTAGCAATTATTTGTTGCGTATTTTATTCGTTTCTTTCCTTACTCTGCATAAAAATTTTTTTTAAAGATATTTCTATTTTTGTCTTGAAAGAATGTTTAAAAAAAAAATCAAAATTTATCCGAAGGAAAATATTACAATTAGTAATATTCTCAGGATTATGTTTTAATTGTCAACTACCACGTATTAGTAAATATATATGAGGTATTCCATAATATTCCGACACATTTGAAATGGTCAAAAAATAAAAATCCTTTTAATTTTCGAAATTCTAAAAGTTACTTTTAATAGATTAAAGTCGCGTCGCTAACGGAGATCATTTGGCGAATGGTACTACAGTTTAAACATAGGTTCTAAACTACGCGGTCTTCCAAAGCGGTTGCCCATCCAAGTACTAACCGCGCCCGGGTTGGTTCACATCAGTGATCATACGGGAAAAGGCCTCGCTAGTGAAATAAACCCACGCCTTGAAATGCTAAAAAAAACCTAATAGTTTTCTAAACAGGTATTTTTCTTTTTCTTACAAAATATATTTAAAATATACTAAGTAATTACTTTATTGAATAATTTTTGGATGTAAAAGTGTTTTTCGATAGCTATTACAATATAATTTCTTTTTTTAATTTAGCTTTTTACATGTGTCAAAATAAAATGATACACCTGGTTTTAAAATGTAAAATGAAAAAAAGACTTTAAAATCTAAATTTAAATACTACTATTGCGTCTATATTTTACATAAAATAATAGCGAGGAAGTATTTAAACGCGTCACAAAAATACCAATAAAACCTAAAGATAACGGTATCACAATTTAAAAAGTTTCTGACAATGTGGCTATACAAATCTACGTACACATTGCTGTATTTTGTAAACCATTGATTGTCGTTGGTATGTGTGTTAAGGATTTTTGAGACGTAAAAAATTAAATCAAAACTAAAATTAAAATAAAGTTTTAAATTACTTAAGCGACAGTTTGGGCTAAATCACCCCGACTGGCAAAATATTTGTGACATAATATTTGATAAAAAAAAATAAAAGTATAGTGATCAAAAATTCCGGGCCATTTTTTGTTTTTTAATATTTAAAGTCAGTTACAAAGAGCGTATTATGCAAATCAAATTGATATACGTGCTTTTTTAGCACCTATAGCTTACCTGTAGACGAGACATCTTAAACCATACGATAAATCTCTAGGTTCACACATTACGTACCTTGTAACACTATCTTAAAGTCAACTTAAATATATTACAAATATCCTTGGAAGTAAGCAGTTTAAGAGATCATTTATTTTAACATATTAAATTTTAATTCCTCGTTAGCCTTATTAACCATTACATTACTTATAATCTAATGTTTCTAATTGCATATCATGACTTTGGTAAAATATTCTTACTTCTGTGGATAAAAATGTATAGCTCTGGATCAATATAATTTTTTTTTATATTAGTTGTTCCAGTTCAATATCAAATAAATATTTTCAGTATAATCGAAGAATAAATGACTTTGATTATTATGTCGCAAACTTTTTGCCATAAGATACGCAGGGATGGGGAGATTAGGGGTATGAGGCACTCAAGGCGCAACCCAACGGAGAGGCTAACCCAGCAAACGATGCGACGCACTACAAGCAAAGCAGAGACCCGTGCTCTGACGTGGAAGCTCTCACTCTATATCATGGTATTAAAGGGAAAGATTACCATAGCATTTTTGCCTAAACAAAACTTTAATATTACAAAGGATTAAAGCGAAATATGGATGGTATTTTATGGTGTTAGTTATAAGATCCAAAATAGGATGATATTTCATTGTGATGTATTTTCATATTCAGATAACTGTTATTATTGCATATTGCATTGCAAAATTAGATCTTTATATTTTTTGCTAATAAAAAAAACTTTAGTTATTACGCAACAAATATTTACAGCCTTTTTCTTCACAACCATTTTAGTTAGGCATTTGATCTTAAGCTTCCCTTTAAGTCTTTTTGCAATCTGAAAATTTTGATCGTTTCAGAGCATCTAATTGAAAATTTAGATATTTTCAACAACTGGTCTTTCAATCTTCATTCCTCTTATGTTTATAGAAATCTATTTTATTTCTATTTCTTCGATAGTTTGTTACAATTCGAGCATTTTATTGCTTATTTAAATTTGCAACTACAAAAACCAATTATACTTCCCAATAATAAGCATCTTTACTCTATGAAAAATACATCTTCAACGATATGAGTATACATACTCTTCGTAAAATATTATTGACCACAATAAATTCATGCTTTCTAAATATCTTAGACAAAAATGCTACATTTTTTTTATCGATGTGTGTTGAATTTTGTATAATATACAATATAAATGTAACGAGTTTGCTACAATAATTTGTTAGACCTAGTAAATTTTAGAACACTATATAAGACGAATAAAGTAACTCTCTCATGCGAGTCTGTCCGTTATGACTTATATATCTATAATATATATTCGCAAAGATATAGCTATGAATTTTAGTTTTCCAATATATAAAAAACTAAGAATATTGATTTTCAAAATTTTTATGTAACAGTAATCTAAAAAATAAAGATATATCTTTGCAAAAAAACACAAAATATCACTTTCGACATTCACTCAGACCACCCGATATCACAATCGGCGTACCTCTCGCCCTTTAATACCAGATCAACGTCAAACTGTGGAATAAAGTTCTAAATGCTTATCAGGAACATTTTTCTTATTATTTTACCTTCAATGCTTTAAAATTGTGGCACTTGATTGGGAGATATCGAGTTATCATCACGCACACCCAAGATTTTGACTAGACCAATTAGCCCGAGGTTCGAATCCCAAACAGCATCAGAAATTTTAAAGTACACGTCATTATTTTAAACACGCTTTAATATTTTTTCTTTTGCAAGTTTCTACCAAAAATATTCTTACTTATTTTAATTGTTTTTTCTTTTATAATTCTAAGCACGTTATAGATTACATGAAAAGAGTTACTTTAGTATAAACACTAAAGAAACAACATTTTTAAAACATTTAAAATAGTTTTTAGTTTGTTTTAGGAAAATATCTCATACAAACGTTTATTTATAAATTTAGAAGTTCATCTTAAATACTTAGATTTATCGAAAATCCTGTGCTGCCTGGGACGTAGTTACTTTTCATTTTCAAAAGTTGAAACCTTTCAGGCGGTTATACCAGTTATTAAGATAATATGTTTCTGGTGGTTTTGTTTATATTTACCTAAATCCAAAGATTGTAATTTGTAATTAATAAGCTGCAAGATTTCAATATAAAAACCTATTGTTTAACAAATACATTTATTAAATAACGTATCATAGAAAACTATACGATAAAAAGTATGAATAGTATTAAAATTATGAAAGTCAATGTTACAAACCTGATTTATCGAAATTATATTTTCATAAATTGGATATTTTAACTACCCTAATAATCCTCAAATAACAAAGTATGTGTAATTTACGTCAAGAACAAATGTATTTCTGATTATTATTGGTAGTAAAAGCTATTTCTACGGTAATCCTTTATTTGTTTGATATTGAATGTCCAGTCTGACAATTAACCAGAAACATATTATCTAAACCGTAGCTAAGGCCTAATTTTTACATCTCTTATTTCTCACTCTATATTATGAAAAAAATAATATTTACGTACCACGTCGAATTATCTGACGATAAATAAATAATGCGTTCAGAAAAATAACCTTCCTCTAGAATTCATACAATGTAAAATGTCGTAACTTCAATATAGCACCATCGAATTTTCTGCACAGTTTTTAAAATATAAAACTTATAGTTGGAAAATTGAATAGAATAACCAATTGAATGGTTAAAAACTATACTATTTAGAATAGGAATATGGTTGTTTCTGAATTCAGTATTATTTATTCTGCAATTTAGAACCTGTGATAGTTCAAGCAAGATATCTTAACAGTTCTTCCATTAATACCATTATGCTAGTTGTACTTTTTGAGTTGAAATTAACAGCAGCTAAATAAAACTGTAAAAACATAACTTTGTGTAAAGGTTTATTTTAGACAAATGTATATTAATGATCTGAGCAGAAAATTAGGTACTATAATATTATTAGCTTCCTTTTAAAAATACATTTTATAATGTGTTTATTGCTCTATAGCAATAGACATGTTTTATAATGCACCATTCCAAAAGTTTCAACTTGATTCTAAAATGTTATGTTTTCTAAACGACAAAAAGTATAAATTGTCACATTTTTCTACGATAATTCGTCATACCACTATTTGGCGTTTAAATATTAGTAACTAGAGATGAAAAAACATAGCCTAGACTTGACTTACGTCACTAGAACCACGATCCATTAAATCAACCGCACCCCACACCTGACACCATTTTCCAAGCGGCGTGTTTGCTTTCAGTCTTTTCAAAGGTGATTAATGTAAATATCATTAAATATAGGATATTATTATAGTTTTTATTACAGGTATGTTTTATATCAATGGGGAATAAATATAGAAACTTTTTTTTGTGTATTTTTTAATATAGTGTACTTATTTAAGATTCAACTTCACAGCTAAATATAAAAAAATATTCAAAAAATGTGATAGATTTAATTTGTCAAATCATGATCGTTATTATTTCTTTTTGGGCAAAAGATAATTTATTGTCCTACATAAAAATTATAGTTTTTACTTTAATGAAGAAAAATTATTATTTATTCATAGAGGGTCTTACAAGTTGTAATGTGTCTAGGTTAGACCAATCAACAAAACTGTTCGTATATATATATATATATATATATATATATATATATATATATATATATATATATATATATATATATATATATATATATATATATATATATATATATATATGTATGGTAACTTTTTTGGATTAGGTTTCAAAATTAATACTACTATTCTGTGCTTGACATTTTGCCCAACGTAGTGGGCTTTTTCAAAAGTATAATCTAAAATAAAAACAGAGTACAACTAACATAGTCACAAATGCACACTCACATGACTTAGAATTAACACTCAAACGTTACAATATTAATTAAAAATATCAATTTATAAAATAATGTGAAGTTAAAAATCAAAAATTAGAATTAAAAATTAATCTACAGATACGCACCTCAATTTACCTTGGTCATTTTTCTTAGTGAAGTATCTGACGATTCCTTCAGTTACTATCAACTTGTCGGAATCGTCAAATATTTCACTAAGAAAAATGACCAAAGTAAATTGAGGTGCGTATCTGTGGATTAATTTTTAATTTTAATTTTTGATTTTTAATTTCACATTATTTTATAAATTGATATTTTTAATTAATATTGTACCGTTTCAGTGTTAATTCTAAGTCATGTGAGTGCGCATTTGTGACTATGTTAGTTGTACTTTGCTTTTATTTTAGATAATACTTTTGAAAAAGTCCACTACGTTGGGCGAAACGTCAAGCACAGAATAGTAGTATTAATTTTGAAATCTAATCGAAAGAAGTACCATACATTTATATAGAAAGATGGTTTAAGAAAAATTTTAGCAAATTAAATATATATATATATATATATATATATATATATATATATATATATATATATATATATATTGCAAATGAAATGAAAACTGGCCAATGATCAAATCAATAAAATGTTTCTAATTGCTAACAAATGTTGGATTTACTAAAGCTTTTTCATTAATAAAATATTGTATAAATCTCACATTGGTTGAATATTTTATATAGAAATTTAAAAAATTTAAAGCTTTCTTAATTGTTACCTTATTCGTTGTAAAAATATAACAAACTCGAACGAATAACTTGGAAAGGGCCAAGTTTCTTATTTAGGAACAGTATAAAGGTGTACTTAACGTGTGTTTGATTTAATGACCTTGGGCTGTAAAAACTATCGTTAATATTTTAGAATAATATGTCACTATGCGTAACATCCAACACTTTTAAAATCACAGCAAATATACAGAAAAAAAATATCATTTTAATATTTTGAGGCATGCCAGTATACGTAGGGTACCTTCAAGGGATTTTTTTTTACATTAGTAAAGTCATATTGACTAAATTCTAATAAAAGACTGGCATGACATCTTACGAACTAAAACTCTCATGACCAAAAAATAAAACAAAACAATTAATAACACAGTGACAAAAATCACTTCGGAACAAGTGGGAACATTCCAGATATCTCCCTGTTTAGACAATAAACATTAGATTGCCCACTGCCAGAGTCAAACTCGGTATTCATTTAAACTTATACAACACTACAAAATTGGAGTGGCTTTACACCTACGTGACATCAGAGAAACTTTTGCTTAGGACCGCTTTATATATTTATTTATAAAACCAAAACATATTTAAAAAGGAAAGAGACCTTTCTACCATAATTAATAAAAAACGATGGAGCAATTTTTGAAAGATCAAGTAAACCCATATAACATTATAAGGTTAGGATGGACCATTACTGGTTACTGCTGAAGAACCTAGTATTTTAGTAATAATGAAGAGTTTAGTGAATTCAATAAAATGCAATTTTTCAATGAATGTTACATAAGAATAATGGTCACGACAAGTAAAGAAATATGATTTGTGGTCAAAGTTTGCATTTTGCATATAAGATTGATCTATTATATGCAATTTTTGGAAAACATTCCTATCATGTCTGTCGTTGAGTCTAGCTGAATAAAAGTCAAATTAGTGGTATGATTTAATTAAATATTGCGTGTTTATTATTTTTTCACACAACGATTCTCAGTGTAAATTGAAATAATTTGCTGCAAAATTGTTCACACATTTTTCCACTAACCTAGGAGAAAATATGGAGTATCTTTATAAATATGCTTGGTTTTACAACGTTAAGGTCAATATTTTGATGTCTAACAGAGAAAAACAGGATTCTCACATTCAGTCACTCACAAATCTTAAAAATAACTACACTAAGTTGAAACGAAATCTAATTATATCAATACAAAACAAATTTTTTTTTGTCATTAAATGACCAATAGGTATATAATGTATAATAAAAACGTCTATATAATATATAAACATGTGATAAATAAGGTTTCGGTGTTTATCGTTGTCGCTACTGCAGGTAGGAGGACAGGGCAGCCATGACAGGGGCCGGCGGTATCGCGACGGGGATGTGGTAGTATTTACAGGCGGACCGGCAACACTGGCCCTTGGCGGCGTCTCGACAAACCGCCACCCGGTGTTCAATCACTTCCACGCCCTCTCCTGAAACAAAAAACAAATTTTTGTGAAAAGTTATTTTAACAAAAAATGGATCGTTATATGATATTTTTTATTTAATTATTTAAGACGTGTGAATATTTGGTGCAGGCGTCCGAATACAAAAATATATAGTTTTTCTATTATTTAAATATCTTCCTTTCTAAAATATTATTTGAAGATTTTTAATCATATACGAAAAAGTTTACAAAATAAGTGACAAAGTATTGCCTCCTTGTTATAATCGAATAATGCCATCTAAGCATTATTTATTTTAAATATTTATACTTATACACGGCTCAACTTTACGCGCTACCCCTAATCAACTTCTAATATTGTATATTGAATCATGTTTAGTGCATACTCACGCTAAATGTTCGCAAATTATGTATACAAAATTTTATATCCTAACAAGTCGTTTATTCGACAGGCGGATGCGTAAATTAATGAGATCAGTGTGTGAGTATCAACATGAAGAGTGTCGAATAAAAAGGAGGATGCCAATTCAAATTTAAGTGGATTTGAGGAATATTTTGCAAGGTGGTGTTGTAAATTCAAGTGTAGTAAAACTTCGTGTGAAGATGAACATGTAGGTGGGCTTTCGGTAACTGTCACAAGTAACAAGATTTTAGATATAAAAAAGTCCGCATCTGATGTCTCAACTTGCATCTGTGTTAATTTCAATATTTCTTTAGCTAGCTGAACTAACCTGAAACTAAAAGTCGTAGTATGGAATGAAAACATAGTGGTTCTTCATTCAAGCAAAAGTGCAGATGACTGCTAGAGGAATTTGATAACTTTTGGAGGCCTAAGAGACCATTGTTTTTGGTTAGTAAGATAATGGGCACATAATTATATGGCCTTATTATGCCCAACTTATATCGAATTTACGAGATCCAAAAACGCAAAAGAAACTTATCAAGATGTGGTCTTCGATCCGGATAACAAGACAAGTCACATGCCTTATATTTTCGGAGTTGCAACTTGGAAACAGGATTTAAACCGCGACCCTATTTGTTCGACTGAACTGTTATCAAAAAAAAATTACATATATAAAGTTTTCATATGATGAAGACGATAATATTGTTGTAATTCAGAATTTTGAGGAAGTTCGACAAATTTCTTTTCAGGAAGTTATAAAAATGTTAGAGCATAGTTGGGAAAAGTGTATAGCAATTGGAAGCAATTATGTGGTAAAATTAGGTACAGATTTTCTCGAATTCTTATTCTGAATAGGCTAGTGATGGAGCGCAGGCAGTGACTCTTGTATTTATAGATGTCATTTGACTAATATTTTACAGTTTTATATTAAATCAGCAGATCTACAAATCAAAAAACGGCAGTTTTTATTATGAAAATATTTTTCGTGATTTTGACTCTCCCGTGCTTCGATTTAGCTCTAGTGACGAGATCATGGGATAGTCGAAACACGTGTCGAGTGAAAATCGGAGCGGCCATATGTCTTCCCCAATAACGGTCTTAAGGAGAATAAAAAACGTTTAAGGTATTAATATAGGGTCCTTTACAGTGCACCACATAAGATATCAATTTACTCAAGTTCATTCCTAAATTATTCATTCCAAAGAGAAATTTTTATAAATGGTGAAATGCAACTGGATAATATAAATCGGTTAAGAAATAAAGGTTCTTTAAAACTTTTGTTCCTATTCTTTCAGTAGATTCGTCGTCGGACAAATTTCTTTTTATATCACAAATCATTAACAAAATATATTTTAACATAAAATGAACTTCACTTGTTTTTGGCATAATAAAGTCATATTTTAGTACCTACAATCCCCTGAACTTATTACTTTTCTAGATATATTGTATTCGAATGAACCCTAATACTACGTTCAATCGGCATATTAATTAAATATAAATGTTTTTACAAAATAAGTCATGATAATCCGGTGAAAATAGACACTTAACTTTTAAAAAATTCAGATAGAGTTGAAAATTGGGATAGGTCTCAAATATATTGTTACAAAATAACATAAGTCCCCATCAATCTTCCTTCTGCTAAATATTTTATTTAAGGTCAAAGATTACAAATATTAGTTTTCCACATTTTTCTCGCAAACGGTAAGGGGTATCATAAAACTAAGTCAAAAAAAGCAATAGACGATGTAATTCTCTACAAAAATTGTTCTTATAATTTTTTCCACAGGTTAGTTCAGGTTTTTTTAAAACATTTAAAATACTTTCGCTACCTGTATACGTCATCGGAAGTACAGGGTGTCTCAAAAGAAAGTACACATTTGTTTTGCTTATTGCGTGAACGTAACTATTCCGAGCGACGCGGGGGGTATGTCAATCGGTAGCATGGCTCTTGGGAATTTAGTCGCTATGGAGCGTTTCTCGGGAGCGGACCGTGCTTTGTGCGTACGTGAGTTTTATAAAAACGGTAATTCAGCGACTGTAGCGCGTAGAAAATTCTGCAATTTTCGACATATTCGTCACTTAAATGATGCGCCAAGCGCTCGGCTTATTGGAAAATGGGTCCAGAAGTTTGAAGAGACCGGTTCAACACTAGATAAACCAAAATCCGGGCGTCCGAGGTCTTCGAGAACGGTCGAAAACGTAGAGAGTGTTACTCAGTCTGTTCGTGACGACCCAAACGTTTCGATTCGTAAGCGTGCTGTTGCTTTAAATGTGCATAGGTCATCATTATTCCGCATTTTCCACAAAGATTTAAAGCTGAACCCCTATAAAATTCAGTTGGTGCAAGAATTGAAGCCTCAGGATGCTGGTCAGAGGCTTGACTTCGTAAACTAGATGACTGAACGCTTTTCAACGTTTACCAACATCTTCTTTTCGGATGAAGCCCATTTTCATCTTAATGGTCATGTAAACTGCAAAATTTTCCTGGCTATAACCAAAGAACATGGTTCCATCAAGACTTCACACACGTCCAACATGTCTCTGCCACGAGTGCGTGAAATTTTTCCTGGCAAATTGATCTCAAAGAAAGGTGACATAAGTTGGCCTCCACGCAGTCCTGATTTATCACCCATGGACTTTTTCCTATGGTGTTATGTCAAATCAAAAGTTTACGCCAACAAACCGACTTCCCTGGCACAATTTAAAGAAAATATCCGCAACGAAATGGCAGACATCACTGAGAATACCTGCCGAGCCGTCATGGGCAATTTTAGTGCTCGATTAAATGAATGCCGAGAGCGCAACGGATTACATTTGGACGATATCATTTTAAAAAAATAAATTCGCAAACAATGTATTTTAATATGTAATAAACATTTTTTCAATAAAGTCCTGACTTTTTTTAAAATCGATTTTTTAAATGTGAACTTTCTTTTAAGACACCCTGTACAATATAAGAAAAAATATAGAAGTATTGGTTTTTGTGACTCACACACGAAAATACATACAAATTACATGATTCAGAATGAATATACACTCAGTCTCTAATTCCGTTCGCCCTTATAACCTTGAGCAACATGTCTGGTACTCCAACGTTAAAGTGACGACGGTCGTACCGATATTCCGGTGCCATTCACTTTTTTTGGGGCGAGTATTTTTGGAAAATAAACGATTTAAATTGGGACATTTAAAATTATTATGTACAACTTTCTGCCACTGTATTGTAACTGCTGTTAGGCCTAGGTCTTTCAAATCAAGATTACAATTGGGTCTCTCAGTTTTCCGTGCATCCTATGGTGATACTATGATGTATGAGACAGCAGTAGCAGACAATGATCATATAAATATATATATATATACTTCAGACGGTCATAATGAAAAGTTCAGTTATAGTAGAAGAGCCTATATTACGAACAAATAAAGTCCTTTCAGCAAAATTTTTTGCAGCAAAACTCATATGACAATACGAGTCACTCAAAATGATTTTGTAGTAGGATATAGTAAAATAGCTATGTAAAATATTGCTTATGAAAGCGATTCAACAGTATCTTTACTCAAAACAGTAAATATGTCATGGTTATATGGAAAACGTAAAAATTTATCGTTACCCGGTTATAGCTATATTAAATCTTTACCAAGTAATATTATGAATTTTTCTATATTACAAATATCATGCTTACCATTTATTCACCAACCAGCAAGTTTCTACAATGCTATATACAAAATTTTACTTTGTGTTTTGGAAAATACAAAACGTTATCGTCACGATTACTTTTGATTAACTTCTGTATGTAAAAGCTCGAGATATCGTATTTGCAGTACCTGACAGATCTGAATTATCGAAGATCTTAATAAGACTTGAAGGTTTTCATTTACTCATGTCGTTTTTTTTTGAGCAATTGATTTTATTGTGCAAGAAAGTGGCATAAAAGAGGCGCTTTTTTTAATTTATTCACCTAATTTATTAGAAAAAATGTTCAATATGCGAAAGCTGTTAAAGCTCTCACTTTAACAACCATAGTATTAAAAAAAACTTGTTATTGAGAATGAAATGGATGCAAATCTAAATAATACTGTTCAAATAGCTGACGCATTAGTTCATCAGTTCAATTAAAAATAAAAGAATATGAAAAAGACAACCTACAGCAAAACTATGGATACAAAATTTTCATATGGTGTCGATTGCTAAGAAGTTAATGAGAGCTGAATGTATGGGAGATTAGCAAGCTCACTAGTACCATTTTTTCAATTAATAGGATACTATCTAATAAAATCTAATCACAATAGATCGTGGAGTAAGCATACTGGGGAAACCACGTTAAAGAAATGCGCCAAGTACATTACCTTAAAGGTGGTTCGGAAATGAGTGCATATTATGTAGAATACACAATCGCGATATCTCAGGAATGGTGATTCTCAGAAAAAAAGTGGAAGAACAATTTTTGTAGAGAATTACATGATCTATAACTTACCTTTACGAGAAAAATGCAAAAAATCATGATCGGTGGGTATTTTTGATATAATTTTTGTGTATTTAAGACCAATACCATTTTCATCTTTGTTAATTTATGCGAAGCTACCACTTTTGTTGGTCTATAATGACTGGTCTATAGAATTCTAAGTAGGATAAAAATGATTTAATATGTGTTTCATTTAAAATATCATAATTATATTTATCACGCCCAATTGATTTTATAAATATCTATATCAAAAGTATTAATAACATTTCAAGAGATTTAAAAATGTTTAAAATAAGGTACAATAATCCAAATGTGTAGTAAATTTTCGACAATTTGTTTCTAAATATATTCATTTTGATGTCGACTTACCTTCCTGTAGATGTACAAATTTGCAGGCAGGCCGGGTACAAAGGCCACGATTAAAATCTTGGCACACCGGGAGGGTGTCCAGTAACTGAAAAGACATAAAAAATTATTAATTTGAGTTCGCTTCTTGAGTAAAAATACATTAATGTGGATATAGTTGTTTATTATACACGGAGTTTTCTTTTATTTTAGATGTTTCTGGAAAAACTGGTGCACATGTATGCGCCGCGGTTTAATATTAATTGAATTCAGGGCCAAAACTAAAATAAAACAGCATACATAAGCACTCTAATTTTTGCTAAAACAAACGTCAAAAATCATTCACAAATTTGGTTTTATGCGCATGCCAATTAGAATTTTCATTAATTTAAAAAATTTTGCTCCGTTATAAAGGACTATAGATAGTTCAATCATTCTGCACTACAAGTTGTATTTAAAACTTAACATAAAATTATTAACTTTAGAAAAATCTACAAATAAACTAAAATATTAAAGAAAGCGCTTTTAATTATGATAATATAATAATTAATAAAGCTAGTAAAAGAATATATCTCTCATTAAAAAAATCCTTTAGTTTTCATTTTAAAAGCAAAAAATAATGAAGCATGATATAAATTTAAAATTAATTATGTTATAATATTTATTATTCAATTTACATGAAAAATAAAGCAAATAGGTTTTAAAGGACAGTATTTTCTTTAGGGTATAACAGTAAGCTTGTGGCAGCAAAGGCCAAAACCAGAAGCGGTGTTAAGACAAGAAATTACTTATAATAAGTTGCAGTGGCCACATCTAAGACGTTTTACTTTTAAATTACAACTTGAAAATTTGATATCTTACTGCTTTATTACACTTAACATCAATCAAACTACAAAGAAATTTTTTTCTGAAAAATAAATTATTTTAAATTTTCAATAAGCAATACGTTAATTAAATAAGATGGATGCCGGATATAGTTTTATGTGATAATTTGATTTTAAATTTAGATGCTGTCATTCAAAATATTTTAAAGTAATACATTGAAAACAATTCGATCGATGGAAGGTAATACACCATAAATTAAAAAAAAGACTTCTTATATACGTTCTGAATTATTAAGGTTTGTCAACCATTTTTGTTTAGTGTATATTTGTAGTGTTAAGTGTTAGACTTGAAATTAATTCTAACTAAAAAAAAATTAATCACTTTTTAGTTAAGTAGAAGTGCAATTTTGATAATATTTGTTATCTATTGTAATTTTCACCGTCGCGAAGCTAAAATATAAAAGTAAAACTTATCCCTAGTTGCCACTTTTATGCAGTGTATAACATGCAGAATGTTTGAAAATCTTAGATCAATATGAAAACAAAATGGTAAACCAATAAGTATACTTACGTCAGCTATATAATACATCAATTAAAAATGTGGTACAATAGTTCATTGATGAAAGAAAGAATATTTTTAGAAAACCCTATTTACCTTTCTAAAACCCATCAGAATTTTTGTGGTGGTATAAATATGTAGTGTTCAAAACCTTTTTTTTGATAAAACAAAAAAAAAACAAAGTGTTAAATAGCACTATCAAGCCGTCTTTATAATTTACTGTAGAATTTCTTTTCGTCGAGATATTTAAGATTAGAAATATATTGTTTTACACTGGTAATGACAAATAACTTTAAAAATATATATTTGACTAAAGGCTTGTTTTTTTTTTTACTTCTGCTTTAATATTTCGGGGATCTGAAACAAGACAAAATATATTTCAAAAAATATGAGACCTAATGTAAGATGGTATGATAGTTTTTCTCTACATCATCATCATTCATTACCAAATTTTTAACATTTTTTTTTGGCAAATAGCTGACCAGTGTACAAAAGGTAGTACCTATGATTGCAATATGTCACCATTAACGAAGGGTAACGTTAAGCATTATTCCTCTCTACTTTCAGCATTTAAAAACAAATTACTAGTGTAAAAAGCTTAATAATAAATCATACCCGGATGAAGCCGTTAAAAGCGCCCGGCTTTATGTCCACGGTAT
This sequence comes from Diaprepes abbreviatus, assembly GCA_034092305.1. Taxonomy (NCBI): domain Eukaryota; kingdom Metazoa; phylum Arthropoda; class Insecta; order Coleoptera; family Curculionidae; genus Diaprepes; species Diaprepes abbreviatus. The sequence continues at coordinate 15,319,775 of JASJET010000028.1, forward strand.
GTTTACTTTTTCAGACAAAAACAAGTTACAATGCCGAATATACACAAAAACAAAAACAAAGCATTTCACGCAGTATTAGAGAGCATTAGTGGTTTTCATTGTTAATCGTGCAAAATGTACAACAAAAATTGAAAAAGGTATATAATACTGATAAAAATGTGTATAAAAGAGAAATATTTTGTCAAAATACAGTGCTTTGTGTAACCATCAAATAGTAGGCAAAATTATTATTAAAATTTTACCAGTTAATTTTAATGTACATCTTAGACCAAAATAATATTGAACGGTACATTTCTTGTGAAAAATCAGAAGTAGGGAAATCTATACAGTTTGTGAATTTCTTCATATCTCAAACATGACTTACAAGGGTTAAAAATAAGTACGCTGTCAGTTAATGACGAATATTAAAATAAAAAAACCTCATTGTGTAAAAAGAAATTTTAGTAATAAATATGTTATTAAAATGAATTTTAAAGGTTTGGAGTAAATTTTTTTTATTCAGGCAAAATTCCCGTCCAAATTGAAACGAAATTTTAAAAATTTATCAAACAAGCAGAAATAGCCTCAATCCAGACATTAAAGTTTTGCTGCATTTTCATTCCTGAATTTAAATATATATATATATATATATATATATATATATATATATATATATATATATATATATATATATAAAGGGTATTCTAAGGTGTTTGTACATTTAGTTATAAGACTTGGCCGGGTAATTAAAGAAACAACGAGGAGGTCACGCTGGAAGACCTCCTCCACGTGACATGGTGGAGATCGAGAAAGAAATGTTAGAAAGTGTCGAATACAACCCAACAACGAGAACTAGGTGCGTAGCAAGTCAAGTAGAAGTTGCTCATAGTAAAGTGTGAAAAACTTTATGACAAGAATAATTTTATCCGTACCATTATCAACGGGTACAAACGCTGCATACAAAAGATTATCCTAGAAGAGTTAAAATTTGTCAGTGACTCTTACATCAGTACAACATAAATGATAATTTTACCAAATTTATTTTAGCTACCAATGAGGCCACGTTTACAAGAAATGGAGTAATTAATTTCCACAACAACCATGTTTGGACTGTAGAAAATCCGCATGCAGTTAAAAGAAGTCATTTTTAGCACAGATTTTTAGTAATTGTTTGGGCTGGCGTAGTTAAATGGCATGCTTATAGGGCCTTAATTTTTTCCAAATCGACTGACAGGTGAAAATTATTTAGACTTTCTTCAAAACAATCAGTCACAATTACTAGATGTTCCTTTAAATGTGTTCATTAAAATAATGTGTTTTCTAATAGATGGATAGGGCAAAATGGATCCATTTCTTGGCCTGTACGTTCCCCGGATCTAAATTCCTGCGATTTTTTCTGTGGGGCTATTTAAAAGAGTTTGTTTGTCACGATGGGGAAGTAAATACTGCGGAAGAACAACCACAGTGCATTAAAAATGCTTGTGAGGTTAGCCGTGGAGACCAGGATATTATTTTTGATGCGTGTAGTCACTCATGGATACGTCGAACAAGACTTTATGTTAACCGACCAAATGGGGACAATTCTGAGCACTTTTTGTAGAACAAGATGTAATCTGTTCAGTGTAGTAAACAAAGTTTTTACAACGCAGTGGTTGAAATATCATGAAACAAGGTTTATATTACAGTTTTTAATTAATTATTAATAATTTCTTTATTTGCCAAGTTTTATATAAACGATTATGGGTAAATCGATTTCTCTTTACGAATTCTACAACCTGTTAAAATAAATGACTCAACTTTGGTAACACCCTGTATACATATATATATATATATATATATATATATATATATATATATATATATATATATATATATATATATATATATAATAGGTTAAGAAATAAATTTATAATTATCCGTTCAACAATTCCAACTATTTCACAAAATCTATTATTTTTTGACAGCACCAAGAAATGAGATTATGTTATCTACATTAAATATTCCTCATTGATTACATTTCTTAATACATGACGCTCTATGTATTTACGTTCCTATTAAAAAAAGATTATTTAATTAATTCGCATGAGTTAATATATTTTTTTTGTAACGGATTCTTGTACTTCCGATTGAAGCGTTAAAAATGTTATAATTACTTTATTTTTCCAACTCAATGAATTTTACAAAGGGTATTAAAATATAATGAAACACCTTCTGCTTACTTTGAAAGATTAATTTTACGTCATAATTCCTGGTACTCTCGTTGAAAACTATAAGTCAGGAGAGACGAAAAATTGTTCTAAAAATGTTAATTAGAACAAGAATATGGCTAAAAAATTTAAGAAATAATAATAGGTAAGTCAAATTTTAATTATGAAAAATCGAAATTTATTACATTCTAATTCCGTTTTAGTGTTTAACAGTAATTATGAAGATGGTTTAAAGAATGAATAAACCTAAAAGGCAAATGTCCCATTTTTTTTTTCAATTTAATAAAAAAAATAACCGATAGCCTTAAAACAAATAAAAGAAACAGTTAATTTTACACGGTCATACGAAACATTTTGTTATAAGTTATTGTAAATGAATTAGGCAGGGGAAATTATTTATCAATTTTTCAACGATAGATTTTCAAAATGTGAAAATAGGAAAAAATAGCAATTGGTAAAATTGTTAACAGTCCCTTTTACTAAATTATAAAATATGAATTGAAAATTTATTCTTCGATGCTTCAGTATGCTTTCCCCTAAAAAGCCCTTCTTTCGAGATAACATTTTGCAGATATATGTATTCAATTGTTTGAGTTTTTTCTAAAAAATCATTATCGCAGTTTTTAATTTCATATAGCATGAGATTCAATCATTATTATTAAATATCCCGACACCAAAGTATAAATTAACCTACGAATTATAAAAGAGTAATCCTTTATAACGTCATATTGAAAATAGCAAATATATATATATATATATATATATATATATATATATATAACTGTATAGATTATCTAACATTCTTTTAATTGGACATAAAACAAAAGTTTTCAGTTAGTTAGTGGGATAACATAACCTGAAAAGTCGTACATTTTGTATTAGAAGCAGACATTGTAACTTGTTAGTCATATAAAATCATGCAGGCTGTTCTACATATTACGGTTCATTATTCATTGTGTACTTAAAAGGAGAAAGCAGGAGCTTTTTAATATTTAAAGTAAAATGGAAACTTAAACAAAAGGTAATTTCGAGCTTCAAAACCATTGTAAATCTTTATGAAGTTTACTATAGATGTAACTAAAAAACATGAAAAGAAAGTATTGTGATTTAAAACCAACAAAAAAAATTCTTATTTAGTAATAAATGCTATATAAAATTACCCTTATTAAGATTGACACTAACGTTTTGTATCTGAGAAAATTCCTGCTTAAATATGGAAGACCAAGTGATTTCTACTTTCAAGCAACTTTATCTAATCTATTTGTAACAAACCAAAATGGTTATGATTAGTGTAAAAAAATGTGTCAGAGCAAGAGCAAATAAATTGGGACAGTTATGCCAATCTAAAAGTTTATTATTTTTCGATAAACGGAGGTGGAGCCATTTTAAATATGGCTCAAGGAAAGCTAAATCTGAGTGATTTCGAATGTATTCACTCCAGCCACAATATGGTAAAATAATTTACAAAATTAATTCCTATCTTTTTTTCTGTGCAGTGAGCAATTTTCATAAATTAGAAACTAATAGGATGCTGTCTAAGCATTTCCTGCGCTGTATATACCAGCAGTCTGTGGTGTAATTTTTGTTTCACATTTTCTTTGCAAGTTATTGTGTAATATAGTTTAATCTGGGTAATGTTCAAATTCCCTAAGAAAAATAAAAATAGAATTAATGAGCTTCAGTTAATGTTGGAATTATTATCACATTAAACTTAAACTACCTTTGCCCTTCTTAAGCCTATCCCTAAAATTTGGATTCAATAAAATAGATGCCAAAGGTAATTAACTATTTATATTTGCTTACCTGAACAGTATAAATAAATTAATAATTCTAACGAAGGGAAAATTCGAATCTAATTATAATTCAAAAAAAAAGTCCCTGAAATTTAGTCCCTTTTACAATACTTGGTTCTTATTATAACCCAGTCGTTTAATCAAGAATTTATTGTTCAACTCGATGAAATTGTTTTTTTTTGCTCTTACATTACTTTTGCTTACTGTGTTTATCTCTAGCAATGTAGTACAGCTTACATGAAGTTAAACAACATGAATACCTGTCCTTGCTCGTCAGTGTAGATCACAAAGGGGGCGTTGGAGGGCGCACCATTGTCTATGGCGTCATGCAGAGTATTTTGTGCATCAGCAAGAAGCGTCATCGCAGCCAGTAAGAGCAATGCGACAACAGTACGTTATACAGCCAGAGTACGATCAGGTTACCCACCAGACACCACCAATGAGTTTTTAAAAGCAACACGTTTTGATTTTATTAAAGTTTTTTTGTTAAGATTAAGGAGAGGCACAAACAGTTGCAAATAAGAAGAAAAAGTGATAGGAGAATGACAAATAAACGTGTCGGTGGTGGGCGTGGTCCCATTAGGCCGGAAGATGGTGTTCCCAAAAGCCATAGCGAAGGTAGTCGGGTGGTTGCAAAATAAAATTATTGGACGGTTAGAAAAAAACAGATGGTTGACGGAGCAAACCAGATATGTGTAAGCATGAAACAAAAAAGCAAATAAAATTGATTTTAAATTAACTACAGGATAGATGTGTTCAGAAAGTAAAGTATATTCGTTAGAAAAATAAATCTTTTGATAGAGATCGCCGCACGACAAAAAATCTTACCATAGGGACGCTTTCTTTTGAATCAGTAAAGTTGGGGCAACTACTGTGTAAACCAGCATGTTCTACTTGCAATGAAAGCCTTTTGTATAGTTTTTTTGTTGTGGGCTTCTATCAAAAGATTTCGTTACGAAGAGAAGAAACTATGATTATTTTTGGAAATCTATAAAGGAGGATGAGAAAAACTTTGACCCATGCGCCAATCAGAATTTACAAAAGCAGTCAGCTGACAGGTCGACAACTGATCTCGGACGATCTGATTGGTTTTGACTAGTTTCTAATTTTTCTGAGAACGGATATAATAATATTATTAACAAAGTATATCACGAAGTTTTAAAAAGGATGCATTATATTTTTAATTCTTTGGAATATACTTGTGGAAAACACATGTTATTGGTATTAAAAACCACATTGATAAATGTGCGTTCAGTACCAAGACAAAAAAATTATTTTAGTTATATCAGATATTTAGGTTAAGAGCTCCCATTGAACGTAATACACCGACTGAGTGTTAATGATAAAACAAAAAAGTTAAAGTGAACATTTCTAGTATTTCTGAAAAAAACACTTTAGAACCAACGCGATATTACTCAATTGTCTCAAAAATTACAGTTCATATTAAAATATATATAATTTTGAAAATCATCCTGTACTATGTTTGACAAAAATAAATGATTCAAATATTTGGGTCCCATCTTGAAGTATTCCAGTACAAATTATTATTCGTTATTATTTAATAACTTTCTAAATATTTTAATCTTGTTTAAATGAATTTAACACTGTTAAAAATTTTTTTCCATGAAGAAAAGTAAAAAGATTTGATCAGCAAGACCTCCTGTTTTTGTTACGCTAACCCATATATCAAAAATAACTAACTCTTAACCCTTAAGATTAAAATCTCTTTGAAATATTGCTTCATTTTATCAGGAATAAGTAGGTAATGAAAGTCTTAAAAGGAGAGAATAATAATCAAATTGATTTTTCTAACGCATTTTAAACCGTTCTGAACACAACTTTAAATTAGAAAGATTAGACTAAAATAAATCATTCCTTGCAAAAATTGGTTAATATAAAATATAAAAGAATAAAATAATTAGAAAATGCAAATTGAAGAAAATTAAACTAAAACATACTTAAAAAGAGCCAAAAAGTTATTAAGGCTTACTTACAACTCGGAATCTACCTAAAACAACTAGGAAAAAATAAATCCTAAAGCAAAAAGCGGCTGTACTGTTAAAAAGTATTAAAAAATATAGAATGAATAAACAAGCTGTTACGTGTAGAACAAATCTGCGATGCTACAATTAGTCTATGCGGCTGGAATTCTGCAAACATAACATATTAAATATGGATATATAATAAATAATATAAAAAGTATTATTGTTTGATATTTTAATATTACCTACATATTTATTATATTTTACTTACTACAAGCTACGGAATAGATTAAGGCAACAATTTATCCCAAGCATTGGAAGCAGGCTCAGAATTAATAAATACTAAATTGCGGCTTTTTAAAATTATTGTTTAAGTAATACCTTCCGAGTTCTATACTAATTATCAAAACACATGTTTATTATTAAGAAAAACCCTAAAACATATAGTGTCACTTCTTTTGTCGATGAAAAAATTTATTTCTGTCTTGATTTTCAATTTTTAACTCGATTTGGTATAAAAATATAAATAAATGATAAACTAGTATTATTTTGTCGAGTGTTAAAATTTTAACCATTATTATGCTTAAATAAGTATATAAATAAATTGTTTCATACAAAATATAGCACTACTAAAAACTGTTTTAATCTGTTAGTAAATTTTCAGTTTACCGCAAATTATAGCAATTACAGAATTGCAAATGACGTCACCAGGTAAATTATATGCTTTTAAGAGGATCAAGAGAATGTTATCGCAAAATTTTCTGATAGGTAGGTACTGAAGTCTTTATGTTTTCCTGTTAATGACGAAGTAATTTATTTACAAAGCCACACATCACTAAAGTTATCCGTTAATATAAATTAATACATTCGATGTGAATAGTAAGATTTTAGCTGTCTAACGTATGTTTCACTTATTGCTGAAATGATCGTGTTTAGACAAGACATTATATGACATTCTTTTAGTGATGAAATAAAAAAAAAGTGTTAGAAAACTAAATAATATATTTTCATCAGTAAAGGCTTTAGTGTCAGCTTATATCGTAAACAAAGCTGTAAACAAAAAATAGTATCTGTGTACATTCCTAAACTCAACAGGTACCAAAATTATTATAAGGCAACAATGAGGTTGTTGATTTTCAGTGTATTTTTCAAAGGTTTATATTTATAAAACATTCTATTGTATTAATTTGCATGTAACAATACTAGAAAAAGACTTTATATTTAAAGATGGGACATTCTGTAGTGGAGTGTAGTCTTGCCATGCGTCGTTAGATAAGAATCCAGATTTCAAACTAACTGTCTATATCATGACGATATAATCATTTTCGAAAAACAATTCATTGAATAAGGAAGTAATTACTATAGTTACGGCACATCGTGATTTCAGATTGCAGATCGTTCCTTAAGCATTTTATTTCCGTGGGAAAAATTGTGCAACAATTCTGTCTTGTGGACGTAAAACTTAACTTATAAATAATAAATATAGATTTCCAAATTATTATATTATATTATCAACATCAATAACTAATATGTATAAAAATGTCACAATTTATTACTTATAAATCCATTTTGAAGCCTGTTCCAATTAAATATACCTACCGCTAGGGATAAACAATGAAAAACGCAGAGAAATAGTTCAATTGAAATATACAAAGCACCTAAAATAGATCACTCATTGCAAAGTCACTACGTGGAATTGGAACACAATATTTTAACCAATTTCTTTTCACTTTTTTAGTTAACTTTTGGATGTTATATTTTGAGTTTCTTTATGGCTTTGTGCAATGTGCGCTAAGACAACACCTCCAGTGGAGGTATTCCATTGAGGTGTTAGCTAAAGCCATGTCTACAATGAAGTCATTTTTTATATGACTTTCTCCTACTTATGTATCAACCAAGTGATAATCCGATTCAACCGTCGAAATCCTGAATTCATTGGTACATGACTTAAAATTAGGATGTGCAGAATTATCCAGTACTAGAAGGTAATTTTATATAGAAACCAAAAGATATAATGTTTCAGTAAAAATTTTAAAATACTCCCGACTAAAGGATTATGGCTGATTTCAATTGTTTTTATAGAATAAAATATTTTTAGACAAGTTTCAAACTGGTAATTAATACTAATAAATAAATATAAAAATACATATTAAATGAATGAATAACCAAAAACATCAGTAGGCTATCGATACAAAAATTCATTTATATAGTCCCTAGGTTTTCGGTAACCTCGACCTTCATTGTGATGAATATATTTGAACGGGAAACACTATTGCGCGTCCTTTGTTAGGCCTAGTTCGATAATATTAACATGATTATCTGACCATTTCGATTTATTTTAAATATAATATATTTATTAGTTTCGTAAATTATTTAGTTATATGACACTATGTCAAAATTGGTCACCTTTTTTCCAGTAGAAGTATTTTGAAGCGTAGATGCGAATAATAGAGAGAATGTTTCGCGGAAACTTTCAGTTTTTGAGATATTCCCTTCTTAATTATATGTTGTACGATGGCGGTTGTTTACGCGAATTTCCTACCTTTCACTTAAAAACAATAATATCGTAATAAGCAATGTTATTTACTAAAATTTTTAACGCTCTCAAAGTAAAACAAGGAGGATTTTTATAATTTTAGCAAAAAATGGTAAATAACTGTAAAAAACTGAAAATGTAACATAAGGCATTGAGAACTTAATCTCTAAAGAAAGAACTTTTTGGAAAGGAATTTGTCAAAAAATAAAATCTTTAGCGAAATTTTCATTTTTGCAATCTTCGCCAAAAATACACCTATTCTGAAAACATCCTTAATTTTGGAGTAGTGTACTATAACTAAAAAATTACCGTAGTTTTCTTTTAAATTTTGTTAAAACAAACTTTAAGGGATCTGCAAAAATTGTGTCCGCATTCTTTCATAATTTGAATGACAAGGAGGTTTAAACTATAAAATTCACAATATTATCACCATACGAAGCTCGAAAATATGGCTGCGGCTTCAGCTCCACTGTTTCTGAGCTAGAATTGGGATTAGATCTTTTAAAGGTCACCGAAAACTTTGGCTGACGCAAAGCGAAGTGAACCTACTGGTTATTTTATTTCTACTGTGCTAAAATTACTTATTTTCATTTATTTTGATATTTTCTTTGAGTTCTGTTAATTGAAAGTAGTCAAGTTTAAGTTTATCAACAGCAAATATTTCTCCAGAAACATTATTAACTTCAGAAGTGCTCAGACATTTTTTTATGTGAACTGCATGCCCTATGTCAATCAAAATTAGGTGAGTACTTCTCAAAGTTTTTCTTGAAAAGTTTTTGACTTGGAAAAAATCAAATGAATCCCCACAAAAAACTATGAATAAAATAACCTTCTGTCTGGATAAATGTTTTCATACACCCTTTATTTCCAAAACAAGATGTTAGAATAATGGTGCTCTGGGTAAAGTTAGAAAAATATAACAGTTGGTTTTCTTTACAGCTGAGTAGTAGACTGCACATTACACAAGCACAAGCGAAGATGTTAACGTACGTTTGTTTTTCTTACGGCTGGGTTTATTTAATTAAAGATAATCTCTCTTAATTTACAAACATAATCAAAGATAAACGTACACTTCTTAAAAAATTATCTGGAGTCTAACAAGTAATAATTAAAAAAGATGATTATTTAAACGGTTTCCTTTTTGATTCTGTTTATTAGGAGAGAAAATTAATTTAGATATAATGTTACGTTTATTAAAAAAATGAGAACCAGAACAGATGATTATGTTTGTCAAATTAATAATAAAAAAATTAACTAAACCCTGCCAAACACTCGCTAAGCTTTTTCTTATGTTTTTGAACATGATTGAAAACACCTAAAATTGTTTATTGGATAGGTAACAATTAATGATAATATATCTGCAAATCCTTTTAAAAATAAACAATTTTACAAACCGACTGATTATATCATGTCATGTTTAGCAAAAACTGAAAACTGAATATTTCCAAATTTGTTAATTGTAAGTATGTTAACATTAATATTTAAGTTTTAATGTAAACAAATTAAGTTTGTTGTATTTGGTAAAAAATTCTACAGACAAGAGAGCTTAGTTGGGAATTTTTAATCTGTTTCTTGTAATTCAGACTTAACCTTACTTAAAAACTTGCCTTATAGTCTTTTATATTTGAATAAAAAACAGAATATCCTGATGTGGTTATCCCTATTTTGATTCTATTATTTTTAAAAATAATACTCTTACAGTAAAGTAGACCTCCTATAAAATTTAACTATTTTAATAAATATCCATAAAAATTAAATTCTATTGGATTCAACGAGTCTAGAAATATTTTTCAACAAAATTTTAAATTTCTTTATATTAATATTAAGTCAATATTTTTATCACTTAAAAATTTCGGGTCTGTGAATTTTATTAGCTAATATAATATAAGTTACGTTTCTCATTTGAGCCCATATATAAAGGGTGCGACATTTATCTTGAGACAACGGAATATCTCGGTGAGACCACATTTTTTCGAAAAATGTTTTATACAAAAATTATAGGGCGGCAGGAGAGCTGATTAGTACTGATCTTGAAAATGACCTTGACATTACCCTGCAAATAGGATTGCCCAATTTCTACCTCGGGAATGAAAAGGGCGGGAAATTTTACTATTGAATGACTTTCACCTCAAGGTGAAGGTTAAATATCCAGACCATTTCAAGGTGAAAACAAAAATATCGCAAAATTTCATGTGTTTCAACAAAAATTGTTGGGTGGCACGGTGGCTAAGGGGCAGTGACCTTGAAATAACCTTGGACTTGACTTTCAAGGTCGTTTGGTGTGGAATAGTTGACACGCTTGTGGGTACATACTTTCTTGAAGATAATTTGAATGGCGCAAAATATCGTGATATTTTGGAAAATCAACTTTCCCTCTGGCTTGAAAACGTACCCTTAAATATAAGGCAACAAATGTGGTTACAATACGACGGATGGTAGAGGAGGTCCAGTAAATTGGTCCGCAAGATTGCTAGACCTTACGTTATCAGATTTTTGTTTTGAAGAGCGAAATTTACAAAGACGTGCCAACAACTCGTGAAAACATGAAGCAGCGAATCACAAATGCTTGTGCCAAAATAACACCTGAAATGCTCCGCACTTGTGTGCAATCTTTTGATGTGCGGGTTAATAAATGTATTGAAGTTGAAGGTAATCATTTTAAGCATTTATTGAAATAAATTCTTATGAAACCTGATCCTGCAAAAGGATGAGGGGCGAGGGGACATAGAAAATAAACACCCTGATGGTGAGAGGTGAGGGGACTTCCCCACCTCGATGATGAGAAGCGACGGGAATAATCGAAAACAAGTATCCGATGGTGAGACGAGAGGGGACTCATCAAAAACAAGTACCCCGATGGTAAAAGGTAAGGAGACTTACCGAAAACAAGCACCCCGAAGAGAACAAAAATTATTACATACACGTCGTTGTTTCTGGGCAGTGCTAAAAATAGTTAATCATGCACATAGTTGTACTAAGTACAGTTTTTGCTAACAATTCTGAACGAAAGTATTTATTCAAATAACCCTGAAGATCGCCATCAAGGTAATGTTATAGCAAACTTGCAATCTTAGAGTTTTAATCAGAAGTATTTTATAAAATAATGACGTTGAAATAACCTTGATGTTAGACCTTAACCTTGATGTTAAGGTCATATCTGATGATGTAATTACTGTTATCGGTCTTTCCACCTCTGGGAGTTAAATTGGGGTTTCCTTTCCAGACTTTGAAATTGACCTTGAAGGTCAAGGTTATTTACGAGGTCACTACCGCTTCGCCTCCGTGCCACCCAACAACTTTGGTACGAAACATTTCACGAAATACGGCGATCTTTTTATTCCGTCTTTGAAATGACCTTTATATCTGACCTACACCATGAGGCCCAGGTCATATTCGGTGGTAAAATTTCTCGCCCTTTTCATTACCGGGATCGAAATTGGGAGGTCCCATTTAAAATTCCGGAGCTGACCTTCAAATGACCTTGGAGGACAAGATCAAGAGCGTTTTCAAGGTCACTGCTAGTTAGCCCCCTGCCATCCGATAATTTTTATATAAAACATTGTTGAAAAAAAATGTGATCCCACCGACATATTCCGTTGTCTCAAGATAAATGTCGCGCCCTATATATATATATACAGGGTGTCTCACGCTGACCGCCCATTAGAATATCTTGGGAAGTAATGCGATTTGAATCCTGCTAATTTGTATAATGGGGTTTTCGGTGATGCTTTCTTCAGATGAAGTAATGGCGCTCTTATGCGACTTCCAGTTATACCGGAAGTTGTTCAAAATTTACTTATTTTAAATGAATGACTCTGTATGTTAACATATTTTTTGTATTCCTTTCTCCATTTTCTATAACTTTTATTCAAAGTTTTTCTGCCGTGTGTGTCGTCTAAAATTAAATATCATTTCAATAATTAAATAATGAAAATTGGATTTCAGATTGTAGCTTTAGATATTATTGGGCTCGATAATGAATTGTCGGAAAATGATATTTTAGATAGCGGGAAAAGGAAAAATAACAAATTTGGAGCTCTAAAAAAAATTAAAAATAAACTTAATTTTTTCAAATACGATGCTACATTGTTGATTTATTCAGTAGATAAACAAGAACAGAGAGCTCAAAATTTCTTACTATTCCACTTCCTTCTATCCAAGTATCATTTTAAGACAATTCATTATCAAGCCCAATAATATTTAAAGCCACAACCGGAATTCAGTCTCAATATATTTTTTTAACGATATCAATTTTAGGCGACACTCTGTTAAAGGAAGCAAAAATAATTTTTTCCTGATAAACAACTAGAGTAGGAAAAAAAAAAGAATTAAAGTTATCGGAAATGAAGAAAAGAATACAAAAAAATTTAATATACATGGTGGTTTATTTAATATAACTAAGTTTCGGAGAGTTTCCGGTATAACCGGAAGTCGCACAAGAGGGCTGTTATTTTATACGAAAACACCCTTATACAAATTTGAAGGATTCAAATTGCATTATTTTCCGAGATGATCTAATGGATGGTCACCGAGAGACACCCTGTAAAAAATACTTATGTTTTGAAATAAAACCAATTTGTCACTTTGCTAATTATTTAAATCAGCTATCTTCCAGAACATATGTATTTTGGGGTGTAGATTGGAAAAATAAAAACGAAATTTGACGGATAAGTTTAGTTTTTGAAATATCCCTTCTCTGAAGATTTAATTAACACTAATTGACGTTATCATTTTCCTGTCTTAACCATTACATTTATACATTTTCATGGTAAATCATAAATTACTCACGTTCATTTCGGAAACATGAAAATAACGTAACTTTTTTTGACAATGTTTTTCAAAGGTAAAATTTTTTATAACCAATATGAATTGAACATTCAGTTTTTTTGTCTGTTGGCAAATTTTTTTTAAAACTTTTTAGTTAAATTCAAATTCAATTGTGTCTAAACTTCACTAGTTTGAATCAAATTTAAACAAATGTGTTATATATAGTCATGCCAACAAACATGCGAAGTTTTTTTTGCGATGAGGGCATCTGAACATCTCAAATTTCTTGCCTCAAATTGAAAAATAACGATTGCATGATAGTCAGTGAGTCAATGTTATGAAATAAAATTTTTAATCTTTTCAAAGTGAACTAGTGGATTTATTTTAGCAAGTGGATAAACTTAACAATGAAGAAGGGCAAATGAAAAATTCGATGTTTTAAAGAAATTTTGTTGTACTTTTAGCAATTTAGGCTCCAAAATAAATTTATTCTAAAAAATGGTTGAGTTTTGAATGCTGAAGAATTACTAAATAATAAATAATCACTATATAAAAAACATTTTAACTAAAATTATCGGATCGATGGACATAAAAGGCAAATAATTAAGATAAAGATTAAGGCTAAATTGAGTTTCTAAATAAATCGGATACAGAGTAACCATTTTCAAATCTTAAGCAAAAGTGACTCTCTTTTTGTATTCTACACCTATTAATACGATCGTGATGATAGTCGTTTATCTACTTACAGGTGGAACGTTCTATATTTTGGATCGAAAGCTTGTTAGATCTATATAGTTTTCAATAAATGATGGAAATGACTGAAAAAGAAAATACCGTATATATTTTCTACGATTTCGTCACTCTAATTACACAATTTTAATATTAGCTAATACTATTTACTATTCACGACAATTAGCTTGGTGCATCCTTAAATACAAAGGCAAAATATTTATAAAAAAATTGCAGATAAAATCAAAACCAACACGGACGAATTATTATTTTTGCAAAGACAGTAAACAAATTTTAAACGTTTTAACAATCATGTTACTAAAAAACTTTGAATATTATTTTCTACTACCAGCACTTTACTTTTTGTGTTTGCGCTTACCAAAAAATAATTACAATTTGCAGTTGGTAAGCTATGACATTAAAATTAAGGTCAAATTTTATTAGATACTTTAGAAGATTTTATATTATTATAATCTTTACACCGCTGTTAATAATGATTTTAGATAATTATTTTAAAAGCATCAAGCGTATGAAATGTGCAAAGAACTTACTGAGTATCGGTATTTCGGGAACACCTGAAAAAACAACATGGATCAGCTAACCCCTCTATGTATCATTTAGAGATTTACTTTTTATTTAGCTAAGAACATCAACTCAAAACAATTTTTACAAAATGGCGAGGCATAGCTTCCCAACAGCAAAATGTGAATGTTTAAGTTGTCTGTACATGATTCAACAAGCCTATCTGTGTTAGTCTTAATGGTAAGCAATGAATAAAAAAGAGTTACGTCCAAGTTAAACAATCACAAAAAATAAAATGCGGAGTAAAATCTGAAACTCAAGCTTAGATTCCTCATAACGCCAAAAAGCTAGTCTGAGGATAACAATGTTTGTAGGCAAGTGTAGGTTTTTAAAAGGGGATAAAATAATAATAATAATAATAGGGATATTGAAGGAAGTTGAAATAATAAGCAAATGATTAATAAAACAAATATCATGCATTTTCAAGCATTATTATTACAAATAGTAGCGGTGATAATAATACATACACCTCAGGATTAGAACAATACAGTACACATTAAATCAATATAAATTATGGAAAAATAAAGGATTTTGTAAACACTATAATGGCAAAAATGTGACCCACACCTCTTGTAGCAAAGCGTGATCAGCAGCCTAAAGGCACTACATTATTGTAAGTTAAGATCAAATTGGTTGGCAGCTGATTACGCACATTGGCGTAGCGTTTAACGAGCATAAACGCATAATGGTTTATTGTTTTACCACGTCATAAAATAACAACCTTGTTACTATCGCCGAGTGCTTGCTTTATGCCTTACAAAAAGATAAATAAAGTTTGTAATTAAAACCTACAACAAAACTTTAAGCCGAATTGTAAACCAAACTTTAATCACTAGAAGCTCATCAGACATAGTGTTAAAATATAGTTATAAAATGGGGTATACTTCAACGCTGGTGAAAAGTGTATTATAAATAATAGTAATTTAATAATAATGAAAATACGACAATTTATAATCCATTTAAAAAATGCTGTCATCTATTACATTCGCTTGGCATGTGCTTTTATTTCACTATATATATATATATATATATATATATATATATATATATATATATATATATATATATATATATATTACAAAATTTCAGATTTTTTGTGTAACCATAAGTAAAAACGCAGAAATATCTAAAATGATATTGGACCTAAATGCTAGTATTTAGACATAGATCAATTTTAGAAAAATAGCTCCACGAACCTATCCTATTTCTGCATGTTCTGTAATTTATTTTAGATCTGTCTTGTCTAGAATTAAGCCAGCCTATACAATATCTATTTTTTATACATAGATAAATTAGTTGAAGATTGAAATTTAATGTTACAAAAAAATTAGTAATTGATATTGCTGCTGGGTGATTATTTAGTATATTAAAAAATAGTTAAAAACGCTCATTATTTGCAAATAACACGGATTTGGCTAAAGTTTGTTAAATATAAATAGCGTTTTGAATGGAATTCAGTTGTCGTGCTAACATTGCCGTTGTTTTTAAAATTCTCACAATGTTCTAACTAATTCATATATTTTGAATCATTTTCAAGTAAAACAATTTTCACTTCATAACAATTAAATTGTCATAATTAAAAAAAAAAAGATCATGACAGCCGATTCAATGCCAAACATTGTCTGGGATCTTAAAAGTTGTGAGAAACCTGTGGTGAGTTTTTGACGTAAAAATAGATGTATCTAAACAAAACTAAAAATTTTTAGTGATTTGGTTTTTAAAATTTTAACATTTAAAAATAATTTCACATATTTTTCATATTAAAGACAATATTAAGAAATAATTTAAATTTTGTTTCTGGTATAAACTGCAACACGAAAATTTAAACAAGCTGTTTAATGGGACATTCTTCAATATATATATGTTAAACTTTAAAACGTTTAATTCCGATTATACTTTCTATAAATTTAACAGGAAACAACTAAGAAATACAAAAAAAACGTTACTAAATTTTTATGTAAACGTCTGATTCTCAATGCAATATTAAAAAAAAAATAAAATTTTAAAAAGTAGATAAAAGTTTTAAAAATAACATACAAGTGGACTTTCTATCTTGGAACAATAAAAGTATATCTATCGCATAAAGCTGATTAGGGTTATTTTTGTTATTAAAAAGGTCAAACTTAAAAATAACAATTTGCAAATTTTATTTTGTGGCTTCAAAATCTCCGTAAAAATATGTGGTAATAATTTAGAATTTGTTCCTGTGCTTCAACGTATCAACTAAAATAAGAAGACATCTTGCAAACATTTATTGATTTTTATGGAAATAAAAGGATGAGTGTTGAAATTATGCTTCACTTAGTAGTATACCAGACGGGTTTCGTATGCAAAATGATTCACCAAAATCTAAAAAGATTTCAAAAATTATTGAATTAAAAAATTGTCGAAAGCAAAATACTTCGGAACATGTTACATTCTGTAAAGTATTTCTCCAGTTTAAAAAACTAAGTTGATTATATATAAAGCTGCAAAAATTTATCTTCAGTTGGCATACGCTTTTATTGTAGTATCCGGATCTATTCAACTAATTTCAGGAACGCAGAGATTATATAGTAATGTTAAAATAATTTATTAACCTTTAGCAAATTAAATATAGCACTCGTCAGTAATTTGGTGATCAGCAAAGGCATGTGAATTAAACAATTTTTAAAGCTGATTAGTTTGGGTCGTTAAACACTACGCTTCGGCCATTAACCAAAAGAACTACTAGCGATAAAAATCTCGAGCCTGATTTTACAACTATCCTGTCTAGTAACATAGTAATCCTACTTAAAAATGCAAATTATTATCTATTTGTGTTCATATATATCTTTATGTATCTAGGTCAAATAGACAAATACTTATAATAATGATTTTTAAAATACATGCATCACAATTTTACGTACTCTCCGTACAAGTAAAATTATATTCTTTATTTAATATTAAATGCTAACTAATAAGACACATTTTTAATTATATTATAGGGTAATACATCGAAGTACCAGTTCTAAACTCTATCCTATATCTTACAATAAAAATATGAAACTACCTTGAACACAGAACAAATATTTAGCGCTAATGAATTTTGAAAATATTCGTTGTGACTAAGACAGTAACAAAACAGCATATAAGTACAGCAGATAAACAGTTAGTCTAACAAAGTTTTTAATGTTATTAATAGTCATAAAATTTCCGTAACTAATCTGATATATTTTTTGTTTCTCAAAATTCAAGTTGCAAAACACAGAGTGCGTTACTTATAGTAGTTCTAATATCAAGCTGATTTAAATATAATAACTTTAATATTTCTCTGGACAAATAAACACTTTATAATGCTTTAAAATATAAAAAATGGCTATTACTTTTGCAAATATATTTTTAAGAAATAATAAAGTAATATTCTGAATTTATCAACAATTAGAAATGATTCAGATAATGATAAACTTAGACTGAATAAATGAAGCTTTCAGCAAATATCTCAACATGCTTATTAATTCCGTAAATATTATAATTTGGCAAATCGTGTTCGAAATAAAGTCTCAATAATCTGATAAAAAAATCGGTAGTTATAAAACAGTTAGCAATGGATTCTCAAGTCTACTCCTACACCTACCATAAATTATTTTTGTTATAAAAAAATCCTCAATTTTTTGCATGGTTAGTGAGTAAGCCTAATCTTTTAATCAATTAATAATTTTCTCTTTATTGGTACTGATTGAACACGAGTAAGTAGAAAGCATAATATTTGGTATCAAAATAAAGAACGTATGTTTATACTTGTTAGCATCAATGCAATAGACTCGACATACGTTATTTTTCAAAACCGAAAAACAGCTGATAAAAAATGCTGCTGGTTATATATTATTTGAACAAAACCGTACAGCGATCAAACGCTTACTCTATTTATACTATGAAAACTAAATTAAAGAATAAGTGTTGCAATAGCCATTTTTTTTTCGTGAATGAATAGACAATCGTCTGTATTAAATGAAAACAAAGTAAATATTTCATTTTAGGAAATTTTTTAAATTATAAAGATTCTTTAAATAGCAGATAAAAAGTAAAATAACTTCTGTCGACTTTATTTTGAATTTTAATGTATCCACATTTGTTAGTTGAATATTATCAATTAAAAACACAAACATAAAAATGAAATTGAAAGAGTAACTTTTTCCCACTGTACTATATAAAATTAGTAGAATTCCAACTGCAGATGGCAAGTGTTTTCTAATATTATTAAAAAGGAACATCAATTTCGGCAATAAATACCAGCTTTGGAAATCTACTAAATTGCACTAAAAAGCCTAAACATTTGCTCTACATACAAGTTTAGCATATTACGCAATGGCTGACGGTGAAATTTTAGTAAATTTATGTTTTAGCTTTGTGACATAGAACCTACAACACAGAGTTCAAAAATCAATATTTTCTTTATTTCTTTACACATTATACAATAATCTTTCTAATAATTGAAGCCACTAGTTTATGACTTATTCCAATCACTCGTGGAAGAATTGTTTTCACGTTATTAAAACGACATATTCGTGTTGTATTCATTTTATTAAAAGAAATACACATTCAAGATTAAATTAGAGTTGGTTCTCGATTGAAGTTTAATACCTTCACATTTTCTTGTCAAATTTAGTATTAGTTGTTTACACTTGGAAATATATTTTATGTAAATTTCACATCACATTTGAAAACTGCAAAAATCTGTCAAAGTTAATAATTTCTAAGAATAGGTTGTTTTAATTTATATCAGAGTGTATGTACTTTTTACAAAATAATAAGATTTCACATTATAATTAACATTGTTTACGTTGCAGGAAACAGTGTTGTATGCTCAATGTTTCAAAGCTAAAATTTAAGAAACAAAAAATTATACCGGCCGCCAATGATATTACCTGAACAAATGACACGAAAAAATGTATATGCTACATTTGTGCTTGGAGATCGAACTCAGGAAGACAAAAAAATAACAACAGCCTTTAAAAGGCCAAAATTTAAAAACTTTACATCTAAAATAGGAACAAAAGAGCCAGTGTCCTGCGTACAATTAGGTTAGACTTGGACAATGAAACTAAACACAGATAAGTTTTAGAAAAATATACAAAATGGTCGTGTCCCTAGAAGGCTATATCCCAACCCAAAAAGACAACCAGATGGGGATTTTCAGGCCAGTACTTTCGGCTAAATATCTGAGCCGTGTTGTAGGTCGAGGAAAGTATATGCTCGTAGGGCAAGCATTCTTTTAGGTGGTTAACCCTAATCACAAATACTTAATAATGAGATTTGTATGTTTGATTTACAAATACCTATCTTTATTATCAAAGAATTGAAAAATTAATTTGCCTATTGTCCCCTGGGAAATTTATCAAAATTATTTTTAAAAACTGACATTTAATTTATAAACTAAAGTATTAATCTATTATCCGTGGGCAAAAATAAATTGTAATTATCCGTAAGATTTCGATTGACTTTTTATCTGATGTTTGAACGTTTTGACAAAAATAAGTAAATAAAAAGAAAATTCCGTATCTCAATTTTACAACCAGGCAGATGCTTTGATTATAATCGTTGTTTCGGCAAAGAAAATAATTTAAGAAAATCTGGCTATAGGGCAATAGCCTAGCTAAAATTATATTACAAATGATAACAGATTAATTTTTTATAAAAACCTTTTTGAAAATAACATAAAAATTGAAAATTCCTTATATCAAATTGGTTCCAAATTCCAAACAAAATATGATCAGAACCATGATAGCTTTTATTAGGAGAGAGTAATTTTAATTTGTCACTGAATCAAAGAAAAATTTAACTCGAAATTTTTTAAGAACATGTTTCTCCTAATCAAATATTCTAAAAGCCCCTTTAACAGTAAACACATTTTTTTTTATTCATTCCGTCATCGCGAGAAATTCCTTCCTCCAAAATAATCCGACTTAATCGTTTTGTGCAGTGTCTTGTGACTTAAAATTTGAAATACAAACACTTAAAAATAAGTATAGTAATAAGTATGATATATTCAGTTTTGATGGACGTATCTCAAAGTAAAATTTCATTAATCTGACTAACTAACTATTTACATAACCCTAAATGTAGGTACCGTAAAAAGTAAAAATTAAATAAGCGTCAAGTACTGGGCCTTCGACAGAAGTTTTACTGTTTTTAGGACCATGCAAGACAAGTAAGCCCCATGCAACTTGGAACCTAAAGACAAATACTGTGGCCATAAAGTCAATAAAAAAAAAGCAGGTTCTCGTAAAAAGAATAAAGCTGAGAAACTACACGCTGAGAAAGAGCACATTAATTGTCTTAGAGGCGCCTAAAATATCGAAATATTAGTTATTTACTAAATAAGCACTATAACATCAAAAGGGAATAACTATTTTTAAGCGGGACGTCTTTATTGTAAGACTTATCCTATATTGTACTTACCAATAATATTTGAGAATATTATTGGCTTAAAAATGGGAATGTAAAAAACATGGTTTTGTTGGTTTTAGGCCATGTGAATTACCTACTACTAATTGAAAACAATAAATTATTAAGCAAATATTGAGTTTCTGTGTTATTTTTATCTTTTATATTTTCTATATGTCATAGAATTTTCCAATTTCAATTAGTACTACAATCTAAATTATATATAAATTGACAATTGACATTTTTGATTTATTTTTCTCGTACATGTAATAACAACACTTAGGACATTCATTTCATTATAATTATATAACAGATGTGTGGACTAAAATTTTATAATGCCACTACACTTTATTTTAAAAAAAAAAATGTTGCGTTGATATAGAGTATCGTCCATTCCGTGATATTTAAAATTTGTGAGATAAAAAAATTAAATATTATTATATAATATACGATATAATATTTTATTTTATAAAAAAAAGCTGCTAAGGCTTAGAATTTCTCCTCAGACATCAAAACTTTAACAAAATAACATCAACATTTGCCACAATCATAAATTATATGGGTATCAATGTTTTAATATCAGTAGTAGGAAGATATTTCCGTAAGTGGTCAATTAAAACCATTTTTATTTTTATTATTATATTGAGCAAAAATTAAGCAGATATATTTGACTTTATGGCCAACGACGTAACACGAGGTACATCTTTTTGGGCCAGTTAACAAAACTACAAAACTTCAAAAAATGGCACTTCTAACAGATACGCTTATAAATTCTACCATGCAATTCAATTAGGCTCTCAAGTAAGTTTTATAGATTTAAATATGTATATAAATCCTTCTCATGCAAGTTAACTGGAAACAATGTTCTTGCTTAAACTTTACAATACAAGGTAGTTACAATCAGCCTAAACTTATCCACCAAAATTGCAATTTTAAGGGATTAGTGGTATAAAGGGGAAGGAGTGTTAATAGCGGTGCGTATTTAGCGGATGTGAGGGTATCACAGTTTTGAGGCACTCGCTTACCGGCACGGGCCGCCTTTGGCTTAACCCGGTTTGCAAAAATTGAAACCACGACTTTTGACTAGATCGATATACGGCTTCATAGTTTATAATTATACATAAAACCAACTTTAAAAAATACATTAATATATTAATTTGGATTAAAACACGCATAATTTAAAACATTACCTAACTTTAAACAACACATTTTTGGCAAAACACAGGCAAAAATTTTGACCACAACATAAATAACAACTATCCTAGAAAAATTCAAAAATTGACAAATTTACAAAATGTTAATTTAAAATCCTCATAAAGAAATAACGGACAAATTAACAAAAAACACAAACAAATTAAAAATGTGATTTTTTTATGTATAAATCTATGAAGTTTTTAGTTTCTTGTATGGTTGCATGACCACAGTATTGTTATTGTTTTGGGCTGCAGCCACGGCTATACTAGCAACAGAAGGCGTTACAGTGGTCATAGCTGGAGCCGAAACAGAAACAGTGGGATACTGTGCTCCCAATAGACCAGTTCCATAAGGGACATTAGCGGCGGTTACCGCAGTGGTACTAGCATAGGTTGCAGGTCTAAGAATAGAGTAAGGGTTCAGCTGGAAAGCAGTTGCAGCAGGCGGTGGGCGGGCAATGTTTAAAAAATTTTGTTGCGCCAATGCTGCGGAGTAAGGGTTTGCTGCTAGGCCTAAATTCAAGCCGGCTCCTGCTGCGCCAAAACTTAATGGCAAAGCAGTTGTGTAGCGCAGCGCAGGAGGTGGAATGGTTAAAGCCTGTTTGTTCAGTGATACACCGGTATAATTCAGTGGATTAAGCGAGTTCATCTGTGAATTGGCTATTGATTGATTCATGGCAGCTAGTTTAACTGCTTTCGCGTAATTCTGTTGTGCAACTTCTTTGGCAAGAGCAGCTGGATCGTGAAAAACAGTTAGTGGCTGTGCCGGTAAGCTAGTAATGGATGCGGTGGAAGTCACCGAAGCAGGAAGAGGGATTTGCTCGTTCTCTTTACTAAATTGAGGTTGTTGCGGGGGAGGCGGCTGCGGTTGCTGTTGTTGCTGCGGTTGCGGTGGAGGTTGTTGTTGCTGTTGAGGTTGTTGTGAAAATTGATAAGTCATAGCATTTGCCGTAGCTGGGTGAGCCGCCGCAGCTGCCTCAGGAATTGAAGGCGAAGCGGTTGAGGATGGAGGAGGAGCGGGTGAGGTGGGATACTCACATGACACGGGCACAAATGGCTGCTGCAATTGCATTAACTGTTGGTATGTAGTTGCGTTAGGCTGGTAAACTGGTACGCCGGACTTGTCTGCTGCCGGTCGTTTGTACGGAACCATGCCCGCGGGGAAGGCCTAAAAATATTGTTAAATAGTTAAGATCGTCGAAAAATACGATTTAGTTTTGATTATAGGCTCGAAGCTCATGCTATGTATATAATTAATAAAACATATAAAATGTAATTGTTTTGATAAGGATGATTTAATGTTTAAAGGATAATATGAAACAGTTCAATTTTAATAACAATAACAATTATCCCCTCCAGGTTCTACATTTTACATCTTATCATTAAGTTCTAATAGGAATATAAGTCTCTCAGGACAATATTATTACAATTTACATTAAAATAATCTATCTGTTAACTTGAAAGTTTATGAACACTAAACTACAAAATTTTAGAATATAGTGGGTGTCTCTAAGTCATGAAGAAACAAGTCCTTTTAATGTAAGGGTGAATAATTATTTCCATTTTTGACTATAAGTAGAGCTTGTCAAATATTTGTTTTTATGTATGTAAATGTAAAAACATATAAGAAAATTATTTTTGTGCAAAGTAACAAATTTAATATAGGTATAATATTTCAGCCTAAAAAAAACATAATCAAGAACAGTAAACAATTTCAAATAAAACTAGGTTAGTTTTGGTTACCAGTATTAAAAGAAACACGTTAATAAAGTAAACTATACAATATATTGTTAAGAGTACTTACAAAATTATCGTAGTAAAATGAACCAACGGATTTCATGTCCATCTGAAAATAAGATAAAAAACAAAACAATATTAGAATTTTATTTTAAACACTTTTTATAAGCAAAATGCAAACAGTCGTTTCAAGTAAGCTAACACATCAAGTACATTGAAAAGACCATTTCAAAATATTAAATTATATTAGTCTACACCAAAATAACTATGATTAGGGCAACAGTAATCACTACATTACGACAGTAATATCACTGTTGCTTTAATACAAATAAAACGTAACCAAAAAAATATCAAAAACATATAACAGTCTGACAGTGTTGTTGCTAGAATGTTGCGAGATCCAATAAATTGCTGTCATGATGTCAACATGTACATAAATATAATTTAACCTTAAAGTCCTATATTTTAAAATAAACATTATAAATTAAGTAAAATACTGAAAGCAAATAAAATTTCATTGTGATTTAATTGAAGCAATGCCTTACGCTAAGTTTAAAAGTAAAATTAAGTTAATTTGATTTCCTTGACACAATTTCGCTTATTTTACCTACCTAAGCTTTAAGTTAAAAATATTGCAGAAATTGCAAAATATGATGCTAAACCTGTAAGAAATTAAACTAAACACCAACATGCAAATTTAGAAAGCTAATGGCACATAAGCTTCGAATCGTCTTTCAATAAAAAAGCAGATGTGATAAATAAGAAAACGTTTTGTTTGTACTTTTTGGTAATTATAATAAAAAGCGAAAAAATAACAGGGCAACGAAAGATTAAACCATTTAAACTTTAGTGAATTGAAGTCGTGGCATATTTGATAACTGTCTATGCCGATAGAACAAGATTAAACTTATTTACTACAAGCAACAATAACATTCTACTTTTTTTTCCTGTTTCGGAAAATCATGTTTTATTAAATTAAGGTAATAATTATCAAATGTCGAAGCAATTACACTACTACAGATTATGCAATTTAATAAATTTAAAATGACTTACATTTAAGTTATTTTTCTATTTTATACTTGTAATAAATATGTTTTTAATAAAGCCTTTATGACTGATAAAAAAATAAAAGCAAAATATAAACAGCCTCTCACAACATGCTAACAACTTTATAAGGTAGCAGTTCGGCTCTTTCTACAATACGCAGCATTTATAGAGACTCTTATACTCCAGGTTTTAAAATCAAAACAATAACGCATTTATAACAAAGTCCTTATCGTTTACAATAAGAGAAACCTAAAAAAATGTTTGAAGCAAAAAAGCTGTTAGTGCAGTCCAAAAAAGTAAATTTTTAGGTGTACATAATTTTATTGAATATGACTACCAAATCGTTTGCGTTGTATCAATATTGTATTATTCAAGAAATATACTATTGTAAAAGACAGGTTAGAACTCAACTTTTTTTATCAACTGTAATAGAGCTCTTTCAACGAGTTTACGTGTCAACAAGACGAAGAAGCCAGTAATCAAATATATAAATTTTATACGAATAAAAAAATTCATGTTAGTTGATTATAAGCGTAAAAAAATTTTTGTTATCATTTTTTATATATTATGATGTTTAACAAACTCTACACCAGTTAATACTTATCCAAAATAGTTCGTAAAATATCGCAAATAAACCTTTACTTCAATTCTTTCCTTAGCATCAATATAATAAAACCGTGTTTAAAAAAAAATTAGCAACTAGTTAGCTAATAACTAATTTGCACTGCACTAAAAAATCTAACGTTTTGACACAGTTTAAGAACTAATTAAGTTCTTATAATTTTGATTAAATCATATTTTGCAAAGAAAAATATATACAAAAGACATTAAAGCAATTATGTTTTAATTTAAAAGGCAATCCTAGCGAAAGCATTATCTTAAATAAAGCACTGGTACTTTTTTGCAAAAAAAAACTTTTAGCATTGTGTAAAGACTGTGATAATTTAATTCCTGCAAAATAATTCTTAATATGTGATGTTGCTTTGTGATTTAATTATAATTTTACAAGTGTCCTGATACCTAAAAGCACTTGGAGCTATATTACAAAGCTGACGTCTCAAGATATTAGTCCTCTCCGTCGATCGCTGAAAATGTAGTTAAGACACAAACCACTACCGATTAGGTGTTAATCGTGTGCTCATGTGTTAATTTAATGTTTACAGATCACCTTATCTGCCTAATCAAATAGAAAATCTAAATTAACTAAAATTCTCAGTACAAAAATATTTAATGGGGGCAATAGTGAAAATAAGCAAATAATTTTTCTTTTATCATATAAATTATTGGTTTATATTTTAAGCAAAGTATTAATTTATGGTAAGCTTCTTCAATGTCTGAAATGCTAGTGTTAAATAAAGCCCATTATTATATGATTCCTTTTCATGTTAATTATGCTGGCATATTTTCTGCAGTATTACCTGCAGTAATTGAATAAAAATATAGCAAAAGTATATCCGAGTATCTCTGAATTGGAAAAAAAATTAGCTAAAATCCATTTACTAGAAAGTACCTCACTGTAACCAACAGACCTTTAGTATCAAAATAAAATTATTCCTATACTTTTAGTATTATTTTTGCAACATTAACTTGTACATTACCTTATTGAGATAATACTTCGTATTTTTCAATGCATAATTTATCCAGTAGAAATATATAATGGGAAGAATTGACACATTGTTGTCACTTTGTTTGACTAGGTTTGATAAAAACTAAGTGAACGGTATTGGTATTACCTTCTTCTCGACAAGAGCACTTTATCTCAATAGTTGATATAGTATACCACTGGTCATAGATACTCATTTAAAGCAGCGAAAAGTATTAATTACAAACGTTTGAATCTTAGGGCATAAAAGATCTTAGCTAATAATCTGTAAGAACTAGTTCTGCGTCTATTTTTAATGAACAGAATGTGTCTATATCGAAAAATTATAAAAACTTCAACCTATTTCATCAATAGATATACCTGTTTAATTATTTCAGCCGAGTTTACTAAAAAGGCTTAAGTAGCCATAAAAGTTGGATCTAGTTGGCCTGTTTTGTTTTGTTTATAACACTGTAAGAATTTATATCGAATATGTGAAGATATAAACGTTTATATAGAAAAATTAAGGATAAAAACATACAAATAAAGCCAAGGGAATAGTTTTCTCCTAAATATGAACAAAATTTGGTAATAGATATAAACGATTCCTTATCCTTATATTTTCAAAATTCAAAACAGGTTTGACTTATTGTTGTACTTGTCAATTTAAAAATTCTACTGACAACTTAGATCGGTTTTAAGGTAAGATCATGTAAGTCGATTAGGTGGTTTATTTTTTTTTTTGAACAGCCAAACCTTTAGGACCTAGCAATAATAAACTTTTCAAAAAATTCCTTTTCGTTAAGTATAGCGACATATAATCGATAAACCATTAAACAATAGAAGTTCTGATCTGAAAAAAGTTTAGCAGGATTAGCTAACAAAATTTAATCAGGAATTTATCACCAA
Source organism: Diaprepes abbreviatus (assembly GCA_034092305.1). Lineage (NCBI taxonomy): Eukaryota > Metazoa > Arthropoda > Insecta > Coleoptera > Curculionidae > Diaprepes > Diaprepes abbreviatus. The sequence goes on from JASJET010000028.1 coordinate 15,347,223, forward strand.
ATTAATAAATTTTCTGATAAAATGTGATATATAGAACTCTTAAAACTCGACAGTCAGTTTCCTGGCCATTTTTGGGACGCTAATATTATTTTAAATACACGAAATTTTTTTTATATAAGATTAGAAAATAAAGGAAGAGTTGGAAATATTCAAATAAAGTAGAATTTACAAAGGGATAGTTAAATGTTAAACCAGCACCAATAAAATAAAAAGTAGTTGTACAATTACTCTACCCAAACACTTCTTAGATGATAAGGCAATCTGTAAAAAACAAATAACATAAAAACAAAAAAGTGTCATGCAAAGCAGGCGCAAAAGGTACCAGTAATAGATCTGTGTCGGCGGTGCTAGGCTCGCGTGGCCTCTTCTTGCCAATCTCGAGGGCGGCTGCGGCTGCGGCTGCTGCTGCTGCGGCGGCGGCTGCAGCCGTCGGCTGCGCCAGCAATGGCGAAACTGCAGCGGGCTATTAGTAGTAGTAGCAGCACAAGACCAAGCACATCCGCACCAATGGCAGGGGGAAATAAAACAAACCAGCTCTAATTAATGTCATGTTGTGGCTTGATGGTACGCGCAACCGATTTGGTGCGGGTACGATAATGATACAATTAAACGACAAGGAGTGTCAGTTTAGATATATAATATAACGACAAAAAGATTTTAACTTCGTTTCAATGCGAATATAGCGATTTCGGTAAGTTACTAAAACTGAAACGTATGGCGGTAAGTTTCAATTGAAGCCCCACTGCAACATGTCATTATACAACAAACCTAGTTTTCGTTTAAGTTAAGTAAATATTAAGTAGTATTTACGTTCAAATAGTTTATATTTACTGCCCCATTTGGACACCAAACATAAGTAAAATGGCATTTATGTAACACTTACATAATTTTGCGTTTCTCAACCTTTCAGTACTTGCAATCCAAGTTTCTATGCCGGTTTGAATCGCGCACATTTATTAACACTTTTTGGAGTCTTAACTAAATTTGTTTTATCAATTTTGTCTTTGGTATTGTCGCATCAAGCAGGGTACGTCCCACAGGTTGAAAACTGCCGATGTAATCAATACTTTAATACAGTAACATTACTATCTATATGAATGCACATTATCAATAGAAGAAAAAAAAAAGATTTTGAAAATTGACAGTTTTTTCTTTTGAATTAGTTATCGATGTCTTTTACAGACTGGTGGAAACACAATACGAGACGTCCTTGCTATGTTTATTACTTTTCGTGTTTTTAAAAATATCTCTGAGATGACTTTAGTAATATAAATGGATTTTGAATTGTGCAAAGTATGTAAAATAAAACATATGTTACCACCAAGAAGGTTTCGACAAGAACATGGGTACGGGCTGACATTAAAATATTTCTGTTAAAACAACGTACACTATCAACTTTTTCACTTTTTATTAGAATAGCTATGATGACAAATGACAAATTAAAATTATCTTTTGATCTTTTGTCGAATTCTATTTCGCTTAGATATGACGTGAGAAGTTGCACAAATGCGTGCGTACTCAACCCATGGGTGCTCAAATCATGTGTGTTGTCTTTTTATTGCATTACGCTTCACTAATTTGGTTACATGATGTCGATTGTAGCAGGAACCGTTTACTTTTTTATTAGCAACTTATTCAGAAAAAAAAGAAGAATAATAGACTAAGCTGGATAACTTGTTGCAGAGGTTGTGATTTATTAAAAGATATGGTTTTATAATGAAATAGCTAGCAATAACATTTAGATTCCTATCAACAGGAAATTCCCACGCAAGGATTTAGTAAATTTTTAAAGTTCAAAGATATCTCTGTTAAAGGCCTTATCGAAATATCGAAATGTTTCTCATACTTCATATTTTTTAAGTTTGAACTAATGCTTTGGATCCCATCATACTGAGGAAAAAATATCGGTTAAAAAAATGCGACATTTATTATGTCATTTCATATTGGCGCTTCTTGTTTAAGCTACATGGCGTTAAAAATTAATTTAAAAAAATGTTTTTACCCATACCGATGGCGCTTGGAAAACTGGGTACAAATAATTAATAAACAATTAAAATATAGGGTGATTATGTATAAACAGAGGTTGGAGGCTCTATTATTTTCTGACGTATGCCTATATATTTGACAACTATTTTGAATAGTAAATTGAAAATTGCAAAAAATTTTTGCCTCTTTAAAAATTTTAAATCAATTTTTGAGATATTTTAATATTTTTATTATTATGTCAAGATAATGTAATTTCGAGCGAGATTTAATCAGGTCAACTGCAGTTAAAGCATAAAGCTGTCAAAGTAAGTATTATGTCAAAGACTGCGCAAAAAGTTAGTTTATATTTTATAAGGAAAATGGTTCATAGAGCAGAAAATGTATCCTTCTCTAATATGACTAAAATAATTTTAATTATGGATAAGATTTAAATTTCTGTAAACCGTATTCATTTATTTATTATTGGGATTGGGAAAAGGTGTCTCGAATAAGAATTTAGTTGGTAAGCATTATGCCCAAAAATTTCCGAATTGATAGCGTTCAATCACAATACTTTTCAAATTTGATAAGTCGGTTAAAGGAAGTTTCCGTGAAAGGCGAAGCGTTGATTGAGGTCAAGCAGAGAAAATCCTACAAATTGATCAAGCATTGATACAGGAGTCTTTGCCAAGTGAGTGGAAAATGTCAATGAAACTAAAATTCATGGTATTTCACGGAGTTAGCAGTTGTGATCATTCCATCTACAAATAGTACAAGCAACATTTACGAGAAACGGGATGACGAATATGCATAACACACGAATGTGGACTGAAGAAAACCCTAAAAACATAGTAGAAAATTTTAAACCTAATATATGGGCAAGTGTGATAGATAATTTTCTCTACTAGGAAATTTGATTAGTAGTGACTCATTTTTAACATTTCTTGAAAATACCCTGCCTGATATACTAGATGATGTTCTTTTAGATGTACGATAAGATATCTGGTTTCAATCAGATGAAGCTCCTCCACGTTCGGCTAAAAATATCTAAAATTATTTACACTAAACCTCGGTCGGGGCGGAGATGCTTTTATTCAATGGGTACCCCGTTCCCATTTAATAAATAATCATTTAAAGGCGAGAATTCTTGAATCCTCGAGCAGTTTAGATTGAAGCGAAATATTTTTCAAATTCTTTTTAATAAAAAGAGAGCATATATAAAGCAATGGAGGTCATATCGAACACTTTTTCACATAGGCTTTTTTTAATGACCTTTATAAATATTTATTTTTTAACCGGAAGCCTTTTTTTAATATTTTTTTCTGACTTTGTAAGCTTATTTTTAAAATTATTTTTTATTTTAATTTAGCAATGTCTATGGAAAATCTAAAATTTCTATTTTAAATTATTCGATTTAAATGTGCCCTAAGTAAAACTACATGAAAGCAAATCTCGACAAAATAATGAAATAATAAAATAAATTAAAAACCTAAAATATAGGATAAAAAATAGCCGTGCTTCAGAAAAACATGGGAAGCAAGAGGGCCCAAGATCCCTGTTCTTCAATTGTCCAAATAGAACGTTTTTTTTTTAATTTATTCCAGTGAAGAATGAAAATCAATGGAAACTTGTCAAACATTCAAATAAAAAAATGATTCCACCAAAGATGTGTTCTCTCACCTACACTCTTCAATATATACTCGGAAGCGATCTTTGACAAAGAACTTCATGATACCGCAGAGGGAGTGAGTGTGAATGGGGAACCCAGATACGCGGACGATACTGTCATCTCAGCTAACAGCATTAAAGACCTACATATCCTTCTGCAAAGAATGAAAGACCTATCTAAAGAGTTTGGGCTAAAATTAAATATCTCGAAATCGAAAAGGATGTCAATTAGTAAAAACCGAACATCTGCAGAAAGACTTACATTATATCAAGCAATAACTATGAAAAATATACGCATTTGGGAACCATCAGAGCAGATCTAGAATTAAAAAGACGAGGTAAAGTTTCACTAAAATATGACACATACTAAACAGCAGAGATATTTCGTTACCACTAGAAGTCAGAATGATAAAATGTTGGGCCATGACAGAACAACTTATGACAAAGCTCTCGGCCTTTGAAATGTGGGTATACCGACGAATTCTAAAAATATCCTGGACGGATTACATCATAAATGAGAAAGTATTGAGAAGGATTGGCAAACAACAAGAAATTATGATCGCAGTAAAGAAAAGGAAGCTTGAATAATTTGATCACATAATGAGACACAACAAATATTCCTTCCAACAACGTATCATACAGAGAAAATTCGATGACAAGAGAGGTCCAGACAGAAGAAGAAATTCATGGATTTAAAACATACGAAAACTGTTCGGACTAACATCTGTCCAACTATTTAGACTAGCCACCAACAAGATACGAATTGCTATATTAATAGCCAACGTCTGCAACGGATCGCAATAGATAAGGCACCACAAGAAGAAGAAGAAGCACCTGAGTTGCAAGTGAAAATGTTTATAATATATATATATATATATATATATATATATATATATATATATATATATATATATATATAAATATATATATATATATATATTGCCGTGTGTGGCTGCTTATCGTATGAGTAAGCAGAACTGAATCTGGTTTAAAAGACAAAAGATATCTCAACCAAACCATCGATTTGGAACTGCTCTTCATTTTCCTATGTGAATTGTGAGTAGGTTATTTTAGGTAGCTTTTTCATTGAAATATAAATATTTATAAAAATGCTGCGTTATGGTTTAGAAGAACAATCTTTAACCAAGAAATTTCAGCGGATATTTTCATTGAAAGATGAGAGATATTTTACTCGTCATCGTCCTAAGAAATCAACTTGAAACGTCGTGGGCGTGATTATCAGTATCGCAAAATAGCGAAAAACCTCCATCTGGCATTGTCGTCAGGAATTAAACCTCTGCTGTAACACTGTTCAACAAATTTGACAAAAGCATTGCACCTGTACGCTAAGAAGATTCAGCTGACTAAAAAAATTGTAGCCAGCATTTTACCAAATGGTTCTTGGAACAATTGAAAATTGACGTTGCATGCTATAACAAAATCATTTCTAGTGACGAGGCTCACTTTTACTCAACGGCTTCAATAAAGAGAATTCTCGGATCTAGGTAGCAGAAAATTCACAGGCTTTGATCTGGTGTGTCATGTGAGCAGGAGACATAGTCATACCATAGAGGTATGACTATCTCAGTGACTCGTAATGGCAATTGCCACCGCGGGATATTGACAAATTTATGAACATAACTAAGATGTGGTTTTAACAAGATGGCGCCATATGCAAAATAATGACATTGTTACAAATGAAGTTCCCATGTCATCTCATCTCTCGTTCTAAAAACCAAAACCGGCCTTTGAAAGGTTGCGATTTAGTCCGTGTTCCATACACATTAAAATAATGTGTTCTGATTTTGTTTAAAATTTAAGTCTTGCTGAGCCACCTTATGGAAGCAATTTTAGCTTACTTATTATAATAAATAGTTTCCTTAAGGCTATTTTATTATATATATATATATATATATATATATATATATATATATATATATATATATATATATATATATATTATATTTTGTTAAAATATTTCACCATCAGATGCGCTGAAAGCTCTGGTAAACACAGTTTGAATCTATTGTAAAACATTTTCTTTTGTTTCTACTCGAGCTCGTCTACATCTGGTAAAACTGATATTTTCGGGTGCAATGGAAATAATTTTATAATAAATTTAAAGTTAATGTTTATATGTTAGCTTTAAAAAAATCAATGAAAAATAAAATTCACTTTTGTATTTGATTCTACTCTCCAGCTTTTTATTTTATAAAATTAAAATAATCCAAAATATTCGTGTTCTTTAATTCATTTGTAGATTATATTCAAAGAATATATATATTCTTCAGTTTGAAGTATTATAATTATTAATCATACTTAAACGAAAAACCTTTTTGTCATTAAAAATACATATCTAAACATATTTTGGCAAACTAAATTTATAAAGGTTACGAAGATGTTTAAAAGCAGGCTTCTGAATATCACACTTCTAAATAAAAGCAAAATGTTGACAAGGTTATGAGTCAATAAAAGCATAAAATTAAGAAAAAAAGACAATATTTTAGAACCATTTAGTCGTACATGATCATCTTAATTTAGAACAATAGCAGAATCAAAACACTTGATTTATTATGGATGATTACGTCATTTTTTAGTCATTAAGTAAAATACCAGAAAAAGTGATATTTTTGAAGTGGATATTTACGTGAACCATTAAAATATCTACTTGACTCTCTATTATAAGATGAGAAATTTAAGAATCTAGTTTGCCTAAATCTTTTAACACTGCAAAAACACCTTTCATTGAAAAGTTGAACAACATTGACATTTACAAGCGGCCACTTTAATTCAAATTTAAATGACATTTAAGTTTTTTACTTATCCTTAGAGACTTCAGCTCTTGAACATACGAGTTATTTATTTCCTTAATAGTCATAATATAAATTTTATGCTTTTATTGAAGAATGCTGCAGTTCTAGATATGTCAGTAACCAAGTTATTAAATGAGCAAAGAAAAGTGACTATCAAGGTAAAATGCAAGCTTAAGAAATGTTTTACTTTTTACAACATATATAACAGCCTTCTGTTATAAGTAACATGACTAAATAGGAAAGATAAATTTATTGTGATAGACTTTTTTTAACTAGTCTCTATATAATTATTTGTGGAAATTTATTCACTCTGTAGTATCATTATAAAGTTTTTCGTCCTCCTAAAAGTACGAGAAATGAAACCCGAATAAGTAAGATTTAATAAATAAAGTCATATTTAATGAAATCAGTAGGAAATAGGGGATCTAATATGAGTAGTATATAGACTGTTTATCAATAAATTTAGTTGTAGCGAGAAAAAAAAACATCTAGTTCAATTAGAAATTATTTTAAATGTTAGCTAACACATCCAGATGCAGTCTATTGTTTGAAATTTATTTGTTGGTAAGTATACATTTGAAAAAGTGCAGATGTGCAATGGAAAATTTCTTGAGAAGTTTTCCGTGATATAGTTTAAAGCTTTAGATTATCATGCAGAAGGCTGCCAGCATAAATAGTTTGGGGTCGCTTATTCCAGAAGAACCATTTCGTGTATAACTTGTTTCACTTCCTTTGACTTTCCTTTTCGTCATTAGAGGAAAACTAACGTTTTCCTACAATGTAGGAATGTCAAGCATGTAAACCTAAGAATTTCGCGAAATGATCATCCAAAATAATAAACCGTTAAGTGTATAATGCCATGTATTTTAAGAATTATAATAAATAAAAGGCATCTGGCCCGAAAAATAATGATACTCAATAATTTTCACAAAATCATGACATTTTTCACTTGCAATACTAGCAGATTTGGTTTAATCATATATATACGTTATATATTATTATTATATTTCTTTTTAACCGTAAGAAATACTTTTTCGTTGTCCTGCAAAGAAATCACTGAAAACCATAAATCCTATGGATAAAAAAATTAATATTATAAGGCATAATAAATCCTAACCAGCAAATAAAACCATGCCATTAGATATGAAGCGAAACAACACAGAAAGCCAAAAAATTTAAAAATTCAGGTAAAATAATATTTAAAAATTCATACATCTAACAATTTTAAAATTCGAAGATCTAAAAGAAAATTATATTTCAAGTATAAAATGTAACTAGGCCACTCTAACAAAGTCCTAGAGGCAATGAGCAGCTTAATTTAATCTCTGCGAATTATTTTTTTTTTACAAAAGACTGGCTAACATCCAGAAACAATGATTGAAGAACTAATTATTGATCTACGTTAGAAGAAATAAAAGATAAAACAAAATAAAAATATTAAAACTATACCCAATTCGAATTAAAAATTTTGCAGCACTAAACTAAGCCAATAATATTAAGATTAATCATTAAAAATAAAAATCGAAGATCACAGAATTGAAGTTGATCTGTATGAAAGTTACTTTTTAGTTTTATAGCAATTCTGGTGTTCATCCAATTTACCATTAACGTATTTAAATCAATTTAGTCCATTATTAAAGAATTGTGCGTCTAAAAACCGTTCAAATTATGATAACAAAAAAAATACATTCTCGAATATAGGTCTTTAAAAAATCGAAAAATGGCTCCTAAATAACCATCCTTAAAGAGAAGAAGGTGTTTTAGATGTTTTCAATTTAATATCCTTTTATGTATTTTATGTTATATGATTTATTGGCAAATTAAAATTTTTTAAGGTAAACTATATTTTCGCCCAACTTTTCATTAATGGGAAAATAGTTGCATAGGTCTTAACTCTAACAAGGATTCCTTGTAAGCTTCAAATAAATTATACGAAGGTGATAATTTTTCATTTTTGTTCATAGTCGATTATATAATATATTTATACTTATTGTGAGCGAGACGAGATATAATTTTATCATTTCCTTTCCAACCAATAGTTTCATTATTATCAATTTTACTTACCTGTCATAATGTATATTTAAAAATACTGCCTAATTCTCAAAATGTTTAAACTATAACCATAAAAATATTAATTTAAAATTAAAAATAATTGACTCAAAGTATACAATAGAGGATGGGCTTGAGAATGGTATAAGTATGCCGAATTATCAAGGAATGGGTACTTTATTATAGATCAGTAGCTTGAAATCATAAGCTATAAATATTGATAAATATAATTATTACAATGCATGAAAGTTCAGGAGTGTTTTCTCGCTGCTTTTAAATACCTAGAATTTGTTTTTCTTTATTAACTGAAAGTAAGAAGAATTACTATGAGTGCAGTAGGTCCTTCATGCATTAATAATAATAATAATAGATAACAATATTTTTATAGTCAAAACTACTAGTCTATAAAGAGGAAGCAAGGTGTGAAAAGTGTAGATTTAGCTGCTGAAAAGGGGTTGGCTCTAGGAATATTGCTGCTTTCTGCAGAGCGCTTGCTTACATGCTTTGTTTTTGGGGACTAACTACGCACAAACGATAACATGTTCTATTCACGCCCGGCTACTAAAAACAAAAACTAAATTTATTGTTTATTATAGTAGATATAAACAAGGGATATAGAAAGGTAAAACATAACAATTCTAAAATTAATGTTATAAAATATTTTTAAAAGTTCAAAAGGAAGAATAAATAACATTAAATTTAGTAAGTTATATTTAGGGGAATGCTACAATATGTTTGAGCCCAATCTTAAGAACGCTACACAGAACTAATTTGAGTAAATAGATCATACTTGGTTTATTATGGTTATAAAAGCAACAGGTTGATTTTATAAATATAAATGAAGAGGTGCAGTTACATTATATTTAATAGACGCAGTAATTACATAGACATATAAACTTAAAATGGAATGATTATAATATTAATTAAATAGATAAAATGTTATTTAATATATAAATAAATGTATAATGATGTTGCAAAGTTGAAATATTTTACGTTATGTCTATATATTAAATATTTGATATTTTCTAAATTTCGGTTAACATAAAAATGTTTGCAATGTTACATTATTAACTAAGCAAAATGTTATTTAATAAATACGAGTGTAGCCGTTTATATTCCGGAAAATGGCAATACAAGCGTTGCTAAGTGCCATTAATATGCCCATTCTAAAGTCGACATAGCGGCACTACAGTAACTTCAAAATTTCATCTGAGCCAACAAAGAGAATTAACTAGTGAACATTTTCGAGCAATTATTTTTTAAAAATTTGGATGTGGTTTACTTCTACGAGCATGTATTGATTCTTTATAAGGTGATGAAGTATGTATAAAAATTAGTGTATAATGTTGATTTAGTGAATTCAATCTGCTAAGTCGTCCGCTCACGGACAAGTCGCGTGAATGTCATCCAAAATTGAAGCATGCTTGGATATTAATACCACCAGAGAATATGCTATATTGCATGAATATTTGGCCGTCAAGAATCTATGTTCGCGTTGGATTCGGCGTAATTTGACAATAGCTTGCATAAAGGTTCGTATGGATTGGTACAAGGAAATGCTTAGAAATGCGATGCCGGTGTTTTAAAACATATTTATAAAATTATGATGGGCAGTGAGTCTTGGATCTATGCGTATGATCCCGAAAGTAAACAACAGTCGACCATATGGGACTTCCAAAAGTACTAACAAAAGTAGTTTATGCGTGGAGTACTTCGAAGTATGTGGTGTTTTTGCGAAAAAACTGACCATGTCGCAACCATGGCTTTATAGAATAGTAGAACGGTCAAATCTGAATTATACACATCGGCTCAAACAAGTAAGTTAAAGGCCTTAAAATGTCGATTTGATGATTTTTTTATTCTCGAACATAAAGAACATGAGGAACGTAGTTTCACGTCAGAAAACGCGGTTGGTGCGTTCAAAAACCATCTCCATCGTGGCCAAAAATGCATTTCGGATTGGTTTAAATGCATGCAAAGGTGCACGATCAACGTGAAAAGTGCCGAAAAAAAAATAAAATCTATTTAAGTAAAAAATATGTGTATTTGCGTGTTATTTCCATAAGATTAACGGCTACCCTCGTACATGGATTTGGAAAAAAGATCTGGAAACCTGAAGATGTGAAGAAGTGACAAAATAATTATGTTTCATTATCAAAAATTTCAATCCTCAATAGTTTGTGGAATCAATATTTTACGAATCAAATTAGTATTTTTTACTTGAACTGTGCTAATTCTGGTTGTTTATATGCATTATCCTTTCAAGCAGAGAAAAGAAAAGAATATATACAAACAGTTTGTTTCCTGCAAATACAACTCTGTTAATTCTATCTTGTGAGAAGCGTTCTTCATTATTGCTGTTTATCTAAAACTCAAAAGTTGTTTTACCCATAATTTTTTCTTTATTTTAACTGAAATGTTAACATAAAATGGAAATGAATAGCTTATTCAAAATATACAAACAATCGTAACCAATAATACTAATTTTAGGCTGTAATTTCATTGCTTAGCCAAAATGTACATGGGTTATGCGATTATGTCATTATATTTATATACATATTAAATAATTACAATCATGGAATTGTCCTCTAATTTTTTAAATATTTTGTATAATGCCTTAAGAAATGACTCAAGATTGGTGTAGCTTCCCTAGTTTTTCCTTTCAAAACCCTTCTAAAAATAAATACAGCTCGGTGTTAGCAGAGAGAGTATAGCCGCATATCATTGCGTCAGGAGTTTGCCAAATTGCCTGTAGCTGCGTCACAATACAAAACTGGAGCTAAATTGGAGCTAGATACTCTAAGTCAGTTAAGAGCTACTAAAATATGTTTGGTAAATAATATATAGAAATATAGGGATCTAAAAACTGCTAAGGTGACTAACAGGTGTTTCTAAAAAGTATATAAAAACTGTAAATTAGTGTTTACAATTCGTAAATATTGTATTATAATTGAAATATACAGAGATTTAAGTTCTAGATTAATAACTCAAAGACTTTTTATAGTCTTGGTCAAATTACAGTTATTTAACTGCATTTAAAAATAGTCAACATATTAAAAAATCGTTTTAATCAAACAATTTATTACCACTGTGATGTGCACCTCACTAGTGACAATAAGTTTATTTGTTAAAGCGATCTATATCACCGAATAAAACAGTAATAGAGTGAAAATACTTAAAAGTATCATTAACAAACGTTTTGTAGTTAACACAACGTTTATAGTTACTTGAAGAAAAAAATATAATTTTATTAAAGCAAATTATGAATATAGTTGAAACTTCTAAAAATATAACACCAAAATTATTTAAAAAAAAATGAAATAAGGTTTGTAGCAAAACTGACCATCTAAAAAACATTTTTAATCATGACTTGCAAATATTTTGTAAAAACGAACAAAAATTAAACCAACGCAAAAAACAGGATAAAACACTCAACAGAAAAGAATTAGTTGAAGGAGAATCTAAACGCAATGTTGATATAAAAATGTACGAAAAAACATTTAAAGATATTTGGCGATGAAAACGAATCATATAAAAATTCTTATTGACAACTTTTGTTACGAGAATTAGGTGTTTTTATTTTACAAGTAGGTTTATTATTCATATATAATAACCTTTATCAAAACTTTGATTATGAAAATAATAGCCACAAAAACAAAAATATCTTCTATAGTTTAGCATGGCAATATAAGATCACTTTTATTTATTAATCATCGACTTTTAAAAAAAAATCTTATTAAATCATGTTAGATGGAAAGAGTCTTTAAAAAAAGTGCAAAATTAATTTATATTAATAACATGGTAAAAAACAGTAATGGCATTAAATTTTGGAACATGAGCTTTCTGAATAATATAAATATTGATATAAATTATACACATATATCTGTTAATGAGTACCACAATGGATAAAACGTCATAATTCTTAGAACAAGGAGCAGTTTAGCTTATAAAATCATCAAGAGAAATTAAGTAAATAGGAAAAGAACATAACCGTTTATTTGCCACATTGTAAAATACTCTATAAGTATTTACTGACTTATTTTGAACTAACCTGAAATAAATACTACAATGTTCCAGTGTTAGAAACATGTAAGTATAAAATAAAGTTCATTTAAATATTTTTGTTTTATTTCATATAAATCTTTTTGAAGTATTTATACGTCGCTAAATATGATTAATATCGTTTTACGATAAATTGGAAACTAGTTTAAAAACCATTTAAAAAAGCGTTTAAATTCCACCTCAAAACTTCGGTTTCTTAGTTAAAAAAGAAAAACACACAACGCTAATCGGCTATTAGCTAGAAAGATAAATATCGACTCCGCAATGCCGGCGATCTAGCTGAGGTCAAACTTTTCTAATAATTAAATTTCAATTCAATTTAAAGTTGAAAAAAAAAGTTTCAAAAGATTCAGTTTTATTGTTTTTTCTTTAGAAACCAAATCTCACGATAGGTGAGTGACGACCAACTATTATTCAAACTGCATCATTTAGCTTCATCTCTTTTTGACTCATTATTTGAATAACATTTTTATGAAGAACAGATAGATGCTTTCTAAAAACATTTAACCTTCTGCATTATAATTTGTGTGCAGATATTCATTGATATATACATGAAGATCTTCCTATATTACTTTAGTTTTAACAAATGAGTGCTGTCAACAATGCTCACCTTAATGTATAAAGAATACTATCCGTTTCTATCTTCGAGAAGTTATGAGTTGTTTAAGATTTACGAAATTGCTAAGGTTTTAAAATAATTTTACTAAACATATAGGCCCGCGGAATTAGCATCTGGAAACAACTTATTGTTAGTAGACTTGTTATTACGTAGAAACCTTACCAAGTCGGATAAATTGTTTGTTAGTTATTGCAAAAAACTTGCTAAAATGGGTGTTTTTTCAATTGTTAATAAACAATAGAAAAAATATTGCATTAACTTTATACTACACAGAAAAGAGCCTCTTGTTGCATACAACAAGTATGCAAAATTTCAAGTTAAATATTTTATGTTTTTTTGATTGTTTATTCTCAACGATCTACAGATCGTACAGTAATCTGCGGGTGCGCAGCTAAAAGTTCGAGACTTATACTAACAATAACAAAAAAGAACCAAATTGATTGTTAATTTAAAATTGTTGAAACAGATAAACAAAGTTGTGGTTGATTTTATCGTTATAAATAAATAGAAGAACTCTTCGACAATTGTTGATATCGAAATGCCGACAAGTGGACGTGATAGGTGAGATTTTGAAGCATATTTCGAAAAAAAAAAACAAATTCTGTACGACCACTAAAAGCCCAGATTTATTTCAAAATTGTTGATGTTGCAATAGTTTAAAGTTCACTTACTCCAAGAGTCAGAAAGTGAGCAGTGGAGGGGGGAGGGCGTTCTTTCAACCTGCGACGCACGGAACAAAACGTGACTCGGACGCTTCACATTCGTTTTGCCGGAAAAATTTGAATTATCTCGGGAAATATTGATCGTAAAATCTTTATTTTTTTGGAATTTGTAGTTTCTCGACCAGATATGAACAATGAATGATATGTTTTTCTAATCAAATTATTGTTAAATACAGCAACAAATTGTTTTATGTGCTTTTCAGGTTGCGAAAAAAATATTACAGTGATTAACAGTATACTACTAATTAGGAATATTAAAAATCAGAATATGTCACTAATATTTATGGAGTTATAGCATGAAACAAACTGCGACTGTCATTTTCCGCCAAATTATTGGTTGTCCAAGAAACATGCATGTGAACTTTTTTGTTTATTTTATTGGACGAACATATTTCCCATATGAAATTTTTTGCTACCATACATATTTTTTTCTCAAACCTATACAAAAAATTTATTCCGTTCTCCGTTTCTCAAATATCGATGGACACTCAATTTCGAAATCATCGGTTTCATTATTATCATTAAAATTATCATCATCATTATCACTCACATCATTGACATAATTATCATCATCATCAACAACATCGTTATTATCATAATCATAATTATTTTCTCCCCTATTACTTTCATAGTCTTTGAAAGTAATATTACAATAATTCTCGATTGGATAATCGCTTACAATATAATCGTCAAAGGAAGTTTATTCTGCATTTCGAAAAATAATAATGCTATTAACAAATGTTGCTATTTGTTTCACGCTATATCTTCATAAATATCAATGGTACATTAAAAATCAATCTAATTTTTAATATTCCTAATTAATAGTGTACAGTTGAACACTGTAACAATTTTTCCGCAATTTGAAAAGCACGTAAGTGCGGTAAAATTATAATTATGGATAAAATGTATAAAAGAGCAACAATTTGTTTATTGCTATGTGTAACAATAATTTGACTACAAAAACATATCATACATTGTTCCAATTTGGAGCGTCCGAGTCACGTTTTTTCTGCGCGCCGCAAGCTGAAAGAACGCCCCCCTCCACTGACCACTTGCTGACTCTCGGAGTAGGAGCAACTTTAAACTATTGCTACATCAACAATTTTGAAATAATTGAGTTGAAGACTGCTGCACACGACAGTTTAACCATCTCCCTATAAGTTCCTATTTAAACAATCCCTTAATGTTAACAAAAAATTCCGCAGTGATTTTTGAAAAAAAAAACTCTATCTCAGCTTCTAGTGGTCGTACATAATTATTTTTTTTTAATGTGCGTCAAAATCTCAGCTATCGCGTCCACTGATCAGCAGTTCAATATCAACAATTGTCGAAGAGTTATTCTATTTGTTTATAACGAAAAAATGAACCTCAATTTTGTTTATCTATTTCAACAATTTAAGATCAACAATCCATTTTGTTATTTTTTGTTATTGTTAGTATAAGTCTGAAACTTTCATTTGCATACCCGCAAACCATTGTACGACCTCTAGATCGCTGAGAATAAACAATAAAAAGAAAACATAAAAAGTTATAAACAAATTCACTGTGCAAAAAATTATTAAACAATTTTATTTCCAATTTTGTATATTTATTGTATGCAACAAGAGGCTCTTTTAGTTGCAGTATAAAGTTAATGCAATATATTTTTCTACTGTTTATAAACAATTGAAAAAACAGTCATTTTGGCAAGGTTTTTTGCAATGAGTAACGAGCAGATTATCTTATTTGGATGGGTCATAGCTCAACTTTTGTTTGAAACTTTTTTACTGAAAAACAATAGCTTTTCCTAGAACTTGAAAAAACTGTTTTTTCACATCTTAATTGTCAAATCAAAATTTTCCCCAAAAAAGAAAATGCGACCTAAGATACTACCTAATTACTATTATCAATCTGAAGGTTTCTACGTAATAAAAAGTCTACTAACAATAAATTTCAAAATCACCTCTTATGAGACTAACTCCGCCGGCCTAATAAAGCGTTGAAGCATATGGAGCTTCGGTCAACTTTATAATTAAATTACTTTAAAATTTGAAATTAAAATATTTGGTCGAGTTCTTTTTAGAACAATTACCATATAAACATTTATTAAATATGCTATAATTAATTTTTCCACAAACTTTGCACTTCCTGAAGGTAAATATGTGTTTAAAAATTAATCTTGTTTTTGAATTTTTATTTTCATTTTAACAATAAAAGATTGCTTGAGTAACAGCTTCACCTGTAAGACAAAGTCGGAATAGAGTATAAACACAGCATTGCGGAATACGATAACTGGAAAAAAATAAATAAAAATCGGACACCAACACAACAACAACAACTAAAAGGCTGAATAGCGTGCGCCCTAAGACTGCGTAGCATACCGCGCTAGCCCGCGACTGTGCGGCCTTGATTTGGGCTTGGAGGTGCAGAGGGGGGTGGAAATAGCGGCAGGGGTCGCGGTTGCACCGGCCCTTGACTGCGTCCATGCAGACAGTGACCGTGCCGTCCTCGTTGGCAGTCACAGAGTCGGCGGGATGCGCAAAGCGACATTCGGACTCTGCGCGCTTGCACGCCCCGCGCTGGAACTCACGGCACACCTACAGCAGAACCCAGCGATGAGCTAAGCGCCGCTGATGCTCACACCGTGCGAGGTACTTCACAAATGAGTGATGCAACCCGCGCGGCCTACCCAACGCTCTAGATGATCATTTAGATTGGACAAAAAAATTACTTGTTTGCATGACCTTTTTTTTTTAAATTGTCCAAGACACGGACATGCTTACCCATATTTTTAATATTTATATTTTTCAAGGGCAGATTTCAAGATTCTTAATACATATAAAAAAGATAGTTTGTAGTTTATTTAAACTTCCTTTATGACATGTTGGCGATATATTGACAATTTCGCCTCTATTTTATCTTTTTTAGGTAAATATTAAAGAGAGAGCCAATGATTGGATGAAGTAAGTTTATGCCTTTTAATTTATTAATATGATTTATACGCAAATTTTAAAAATATTTGGGCTCTACAGGGTGTGCCAAAAAACGACGGCAGTATAAAACTGTTTTTTTTTTAATAGAACGTCCTGTATACGAATATTTTTTTTATTTAATGTTTAATTTTTATACTTCTTTATTAACGGTTTCATAGACCTTAACTTTGTAGATTTTGAGATAATTGTATTTCAGGAAAAAAATTCACATTTCCATGGATTTATTCAATAGTAAACATCGTTTTTAACCTTGCGAAAGGTAAATTAAGGTTTATTACTAAGAAAAAACAAAGTTAAGTAGAGACCATTTTTACTAAACATTTACAGTAAAAGCTACAGGGTGTTCAATACTTTGATCTAAATTCGAAAAATTTTATATTACAATTGATCACTTTTTCAAATCGTATGTCTTGTATTTTTTTACTTAATTTTGTAGGCTAACAAGCCTACAACTTTTGTTCAATATGTTCTATAACTATGCCGACCAATTTTGGAGATATTTTGATTAATTAATTTATTTTCTTTTAATCGTAGTAGCCATGGTAAAAACAATGAAAAGTGAAATTTTATAGTGTCCAATTTACAACCGCAACCGTGTGTTCTGATGTTCACGCAGTATTGCTAGCTTTTACTGCATTTTTATTTTAAAACGAATTTTCTGAAGAATAAGTTAAGAGATATGATTTATGTATTAGGAGAGGAGAAAAAATTACCTTCTTGCCGAAAGAAATTATAAAATGAAGTTTCCCGATTGACACCCACCTAGTCCTCTTACTTTCCAGAACTTAATTAAAAAATTCGATGCCCCTGGAAATGTTGATTATCCAAAACCTATTGAACAGAAATCCTACGAATTAAGAAATAGAATTAGGTATTTTGCCACATATCAAAGAAAATCCTCATAATGTGTGAAATATCACAACAACCATACCACCAAAAAATATAAATATGACCCATATCACATGGAATTACACGAAGAAATTCATGATGGAGATTTTAAAGGGCGTGTAAACCTTTGCCCTTAGATAAGTATGCAGATTGAATTAAATTCAAATTTCTTGAGACTATTATGTTTAGCGATCAGTTTACTGTTAGAAATAATGATACAATGAACTCAGTACTATAAGGTAGGTACATTAAAATTATTGCTCAGTCAATGTTTGATGTGGTATTCATCATAATAGAACCATTAGAACCCACTTTTTTGATGAAAAATTAAATGACCATAGTTACCTATATTTTTGGAAGAAGAACTACACAACTGCTTGAAGACTTCGATAGAAATGAGCCCGACAGTATGTGGTAGTAGCAAGATGGTGCGCCAGAACCCCTTCATTGTGAAGTTCATGCGTTTTTGGACCAATGCTTTCCGCAGAGATAAATTGGGCGTGAGAGTTTCCTTTAATGGCCACCAAGGTTTTGCGACATTACTCCGTTAGATTATTTCCCATGAAATTATATAAAATATATGGAGTTTTTTAATCCACCAACCACTATGGGAGATATGCGAAACAGGATTAGGGACCTGCAGAACAATTATAACACTAATGTTGTCCAGGGTCCGAAAAAATGCGAGAAAAAGACTTAATAAGTGCATTCAACAAGGGTGTCATTTACTGGAATATTTATTAACAAGAGACAATTAATTATTAGCAAATAGTCCACATTTTTTTTAAATGGATTTAAAAATACTTTTTATCCTATTAAAAAGTAAAAATTCCCGCTGTTTTGTTTTAATGTTGATTTATTTTTATATTATACTTAATTACATGCAAATCTTTTAATTTGTTGCTATTCATTATATTTAGTTACATAGTGTTTGGTTGTGTTTGTTGGTTTCTCATAGCTACTACAAGTATAGAACAAATATTCTGCAAAGAGAACAAAAAAAAAGAATGAAATGAAATGAAAATCGAAATATTTCAAAACTATCAGGGATAAGTATATTTCACATTGAACAAAAGTTATAGAGTTTTTATTACTCTATAAAAATAAAAAATACAGGGTGTACCATATGAAAAAGGTGATATATTTTTATTTAAAATTTTTTGAATTTGGACTTATATATTGAAAACCGCTTTAATTGCAAATGTTTAATAGTAATAGTATTTACTTAACTTCGGTTTTTTTCGACAATAAATTGGAATATATTTCTCGCCTGATGTAATCTGGAATTAAAATATCGATTTTGCATCTTACAAAAATGCTAGGCAAAGTGTACTGTATAAGAAGAAAAAAATATTACTTATTTTCTACTAGCATTAACGAATTTTTTAAGAATCACGGCCGCATTCTATATATTTTTATGTTATATGATGTATATTCCAAAAAAAAAACAAGAACAAGTTTTTGTCAAAATTTACTTATTTGCCATCTGGCTTAAATACGTCCCTGTAAAAAGAGCTTGCTGTAGCAACTGCTGGGAGCCATAAAATTGCAAATATACAGTGTGACCATTAAAGTCAGCATCATATGGGATTTTTTTATTAACAGCCTCGGCATCAATTTTTACTTCGATCGAGATGAAAATTAACAAAAAAAAATAGTAGTCACGTGATTAGCATTATCTGTAAAAATTTATTTTTTTTTCAAAAAAAATTCAAAAGTGGGATAATATCTCAAAATATCGAAAAAAGTTATTAGAAAAAGTTTCAATAAATGCGGTTTTTAGCTCGTAAAATTTCAGCTGTATAAGATAATTTCGATTTTTTACCCATTTTCTGTAAATTGCACCACTGTTGCAAAATAAAATTCAACACGACCTATATAAAACTTTTTAGTTTTGATCATGCTTTATCCCAGACATATTTTCTTGATAGTAGCGTTATACTAAATGTGTGTGTTTCTACAAAATACAAATAGGGCTATTAAAATTTGGTCACAGGTCATACAAAGTTTATTTGTTTTTGAACTTTATAAAATAACTATTTTTGAAAACGTCGTTTGTGTTTAAAATTAATATACATCATAATTAATAGAAACAAGTACACAGTGTCATCAGTAAAGTCTGCATTCCGTGGAAAATACATTTTTATTTAACTTAACGTAAAAATCTAGTTTTTATGATTTAATTTAAAACTCCATTAATAAAAAAATTAATTAGTAATGTTTGTTACCAATTAAAAAGGTGGAATTTTAAGAGCGTTTAATTTTTATATTATTATTTTTTTATTACAATTTGATTCTTTTTAATTAAACTATTTTCTTAATATTAATGCGTATTACTTTTAGACACAAACTACGTTTTCAGAAATAGTTATTTTATGAAGTTACCTTATACAGAGTCAAAAATAAAGAAACTTTGCATTATATGTGACCAAATTTTAATAGCCCTATTTGGATTTTGTAGAAAAACACACATTTAATATGGCACTACTTTAAACAAAATATGTCTGGAATGAAGCATTGTCAAAATTGAGAAGTTTTATGTAGGCTGTGTTGAGTCTTATTTGGTGCACTTTACAAAAAATAGGCAAAAAATCTGAATTATCTTATACAGTTGAAATTTTGCATATGGACTAAAAATTGCATTTAGAAAGACTTTTTCCAATAACTATTTCCAATATTTTGAGATATAACCCCATTTTGGAATGTTGAGTGATTGCTATTTTTTTTTTGGTTAATTTTTATCTCGATCAAAGCAGAAAAAATTGTTGCCAAAGTCAAATTTTGAATAAACTTATTAATAAAAAAAATTCCATAACATCCGGACTTTACTGGTTAAACTGTATATTAAAGTGAAGTGAAGTGAAAATTTTCGTTATAGTTATAGAAAACAATATGAGTTATGAAGCTCTTTCATATATTTTATATAAATAATGTAAACACAGTATCCCCATTTGACAAGCAAATAGAGCAAAGCAAACAGAATCGGGCGAAAAATAAAATCAGAACAACCTAATTTTGATGCGAAATATGTACATTGAGTATTTGTTCAGGTACATTTCAAATACATTTCGTAGCAAAAATTGAATAGAATGAAAACGATTTTAGCCATATCTAAATGATCATCTCTATCAATAACTTTCTATCGAAAAGCCTAATGTTGAACGGAAGCCTTACTTAATTGGGGAATCATGATTAAGAATTTAAAATTATTTTCCGGCATTTTGTCCACGATTGACTTCACAAAAAATATTGAAAAAAAAACCAGATAATTCGTTTAATTAACACTTCAGATAAAAACACAAAGTGGTTAAATCAACATTTTATTTTATTAAATTAGCACAGAAAGTAATTGCTTTTATAAACAAATTAATCTGTTCTGTTTATTTGAGAAAAGAAAATGTTTTACTACTTTGTTAATTAGAACGGCGAATATTATCTTTTGTTATATCCACAGAAATTGTTAAACTTGGTTCATATTTAACAACCTACACTAGATATTTCAGATTTTTTTTTTTTAATTTCATTATAATATTTGTCTATTAAAAAGTCTCGGGAAAAAGCGTTGAATAATAGTTTCATTTTGATATAACTTTTATTCATCAATCACGATTCCTCAAGTCTAAAGTTACTGGTTATTAAAAAAGATAATAAAGGTGAGCCGAACTAAGACTACAGAGAAAATTTTCAGCTTGTATATCACACCGTGCATAGTAAAAAAGTCGATAGAAAGTTACAAGTGCTTCAAGGGTTGACGATAAAAAAAATAATTACTAAGTACATATTTACAGCTAAAAAGGAACTATGTATAATAGTGTAAATAAACACAACTTTTAAGTTAAAATAGATATTATTATAATTCAAGCAATTATTGTGGTTAAAAATTGTCAGAAATTATATTTATAGTGTCGAAAAAATATATATTTTTGATCTCATCTAACTCTCTGCTCCTAAAATTGCAAACAGTTTAAAATATTTTAAAGTGAAGGTTTACTAATGAGTTGTTTAAAATAACAAGGACCATGGCCAGGCTTGCTTAAACAATTAAAGAGATAATTAAAATTAATACGTAAATAAATGTTCCTGGTCCACCATTTCTTATTTTTATTCATACATCCGAGATATTTTGTCAGTTGACCAGCGATTAAAATATTTTGGACAATTCATTGCGTTTTTTAATTCTATGCTACTTGAAATCCAAAAATAACACCAGAAAACCTAGGAAAGTGATTTATTTGATAAAATAAAGGTTCTAAGTTTTTTAAAAAATGTAAAAATCAATGGTTTTTTGTTTCGGGTAAATAAAGTTAGCATTTGGCATCAAGAAAACAGTTTCATCCACAACCAAAACTGTTTTCCGATCTTGCTACTAGGATATACGTTATTTAAATATTAAAATTTAGTTGTGTACTAGTATTTTTATTTTGGTACATAAAGGTGTCATTTTGAAAATAGTTTAACTATTTGACCGAGTACTGAATACAAAAAAAAAAACAGATTTATCGATGTGAACTTGAGGGTTAGTGCATTTCTCTAACTTTAAAATGGTGTTAGATGTGATCAAAATCTTTTTTTTTTGACCAGATCCGTCATGAAAGAAATAAACTTTGATTATTAGGCAAAGTGTTCTCAGGCAGACGAAACCAACACCAATTTTATCTGTAGATGGATTTTCCTTATATTTAAAATCTATTTAATTCATCCAAAAATAAACTAATAATGAATAAAAGAAATTACTGGTAAGTAGAAAAACATTAACAATTTACATTTTGTTTATGATATAATAATTGCATTTTATTTTCCTGATATTTCCACTCACCCTGTGTATACATATTACTCTGGAAAACAAAATTGCATTTTAAATAAGTTGTATATGTATATTCATATTTGATAATATTTTGAAGTTTATATTCTGGTTTAAAAAAACGCAATAAAACATTCTTTTTTAAAAATTTACACAGACCTCGTTTCTAGGGCAGCGTTCTGATCCGACCAGACCGATCCGACGCTGTTCTATCTACTTGAAATTCAAGTAATGACAGTTCTAACTGCAGTTTTTATAGGATGCAATATTTCAACTAGTAGTAGGAAATGTTTATTAAGTGGATTTCAAGTGGATATAATTTCATAGAATTGGTTCGATTGGATCAGAAGGCGAGGTTAGAAACATGGTAATATTTACAAAAAATAATGCAGGAGAAAAATTATCAGTTCCTGATATACAAGAGTTAAAATCTAATAAAGAAAATTATAACAGGATCGGATAAAACAAAAAATGAATTGAATATCAATTTATGGTGTTCTTTTTTCTACTGCATTTTCCCTAACAAGATACAACTTGCAGCAAACTGCTTTTTACATAATATTAACCATGCGCAATAATTTTGACAATTTTTAAAATATATCTACTTTAACTAAAAAGTCTGTACAAAAAATAATAGAAATAAACAATATTTACACAAGGGGAGAACTGAATTACGCCTTTGTGTGCTAGAGAGGTTAGCTTTCTGGTTAAGGTGATTGTGTTAGTATTGAGTGGGTTAATTACCTCTAGGTATACTACGTCCGGTGTTTAAAAACCCAAATAAATAAACCTGCGAAAATAAAATAAAATAGCAAAAATAAAATAAATAAGGAAATAAAAAATATAATAAATAAAAAGAAATAAAATAATAATGTTCATGCGACATCCGCAATTTTGAATTAGATTCTTTATTAATAAAAACTTATCATATTGGTTACATAAGAAAAGTTAACATCTTAGCTTTAGTATTAATACGCAAGAAATAGAAAAAATAAAAACTAAATAAAATTGCAAAGTTGGATCATGATAAAGTTAAAATAAATTTTATAATAAAACAAAGAAATTAAAAGTGATTCGAAGAAGAAGACAATAAAAATAAAATAAAAGCAAGCTAAATATAAAATTATTTTAAATGTAGCTAATAAAGCAGTAATGAAAACGGCGCCCATAATGTATAATGATAGAGCAATGTTGTAGATACAGTTTCCCAGAAATCTTAGTACTAAGTCACCATGAATAAAACAAGTTAACATAAAAACACTTGCCAGTAGATCAACTAAATTAACTTTCAAGAAATAATGTAAAAACAAAAATTAACAACTTAAAAACCATATTATAATATTTCTACAAATAATTTACCTAAAAAATATAAATTAATGAAACTGAAAATTTAAACTGTACTTTATAAAAGAAGAATTCTAATAATAAGATAATCGAAATATTAACAACTGTTTTATGTCGGCAAGTGCGAAAAAAAAAATATATCAAAAAGATCAAAACAAATCAAGATAGGAGTAAAAATGCAAGGAAGGCAAAAGTAAAATTGGTATGCCTACCTCTAACCGATCGGACCTAGGCATCTTCTGTTGTGTTACAACTGTTTGAGGGACAACCCCCAGAGGTGAACCGACCCCGGTGGGGTCAGGCCCCATTATCGTGGGCATCATAGGGCCTGGTGCAAAGTATGGACTGTACGTACTGCCTACTTGTGGCATTCCAGTCAAGTACGGGTTGGCAGCCTGAAAAAGAAAATAAATTTGATATATTAAAGTATTTGATATTGGGTTGAACAATATATTAAATATGAATTAGTCCAAAGTTCGAAAAAAAAAAATGTTTAAAATCCTTCGTTTTAATTTACAAATATATTATAAATGATTTTTAATCAAGTGATATAAAAATAAACTATGTAAAGTCTTACCTTAAAATAGTTTGATAAATATTTAAAAAATAAATTAATTCTTAATAAGACTAATTCAACTTTAATATACTGATTTAATTTAAGTGATATTTAAAATAATATAATTACACTGATCAACACATTATTATATTCTTTTATATTTAAATGAGCAGTACTAATTATGAAAGAACGTGAATAAGCATATTCTTTTATGCATCTGGCCGTCATGTTACCTGAAATTTAATGTGGACTTAGAGAATAAACATTTAAAAATGATCATATGACTTGTTCAAAATAATCAGCATAGCAGAGCTCCACTTTTTTGATAACTCCTCATGGAAACATTCCTGTGCTCGTTGTGAATATTGAGTATTTTGAGGGACGTACTGTGGCATTTTCGTAATTCTGCCAATTAATGCTACGATATTTTGTTTAATCAGAAGTATTTATTTCCCTTTTAAATTTAGGGAGTTGTCATTTAATATATTATGAATTAAATGCCACTGGTCTTTCACCTTGCAAAAATTACATTCAAAAAGTTTTTTTGTGTTTCTGCTTTCGAAGTTATCAGAAAGCTCCTTTGAGATTTTTCACTTGAAGGAAACCAACGCTCTTTTAGAGGTGAGTCATTATTATTATTTATACGTGCATGGTAATAGTCCAATTGTTTAAGGTGCCGGACTATTAAAAGACAACCACGACCAGTACGAGATCGCCTCATGCGCGGTAGCTTATTGAAAAAGTTCTCAGACGAGTGGCTAGAGTCTCAATAGTTGTTAGACACGAAAACTGACAAAGAGTGAAAACCCGCGGTTAGTTAAATTCCGATGACCGTGGTTCGGAACACAAGTTAAATTGAAGGTCCAGTCGCTAAGTGGTCTGTGTTGATGCGACTTTAATCAAGAAAATTTATTTTTTCTATTTTTTTTCTTGTTACCGCCCTTCCGACGGCAAATAATGACAGTACTTGGTGTAATCCTGTTGCATTCCCAAAATATTTGCTAAAAATTTAAAGCCTGCACATATTTTCCATAAGTATTGTTTATATTTTAATTTTTAAGTAAAATTTGCAAATTCTCGTATATTTCTTTCGTAGCATTGCAAAACAAGTAGAAAATAATAATTTCGAAATTTCAGCTAAACCTGCAATAATGCGTTTATCATTACCTACTGTCAAGAATCTTGTTGATTAGTGTAATTAAATATTGTAAAAAGGAATTCTGTTCTAACGCATATAATTTAAGTAGCAGATATGTAATATTTAAATGACTTATTCATTACTTTAATTCAAAAATTCTTTTTATTGAGGACTATCTCAGCAAACAACGGAAAAATAACATGAAAATTTTTATCGCTATAAAACTGTTATTCGGAGAAATTAGGTATCAAATTTTTTTTTTCTGAATTTAAGCAATGGAAATTATTTGTAATTTGATGTCGATCATATTTCATTCTATTGTGCAAAACTATTTCAGAATTGTTGATTATGAAATTTTTTAAATATCAAGAGCTTTGGTCATGTAATCGATTAAAAAATATATCTAAACGTCGAATAATTCTGAAGTCTACCAAACAATATCCCTAAAAGCTTAGAGTATCTAATGCCCTTTCGATATTACAATCGTAGTTGACATTACATTACGAAAGTCGGACCATTACATTATACAAGGGATACTATAAAAAAATATGTACCTAGTAACAATTGACTGTGCGTTGCCTAGTAATGTTTAATAATAATAACTTTGTTTTATTTGTGTGTCAAATTTGATCTCAATTCGTTCGTTATTGTGTGTTCTCTAATGAGTTTTTGTGAAACTGTAATATCGTAGTGTAACAAAAAATTTTTAAATTGGATATAATGATCCTAAAAATATTCACGAATGAGCTCTCGATCAAAACAGCTTTAATAGGGTTGTGAATCCACTGAAGATGACCCAGGAAGTAAAAGGCCTCAGGCCAATCCCGATATTTACCGGAAAGAACATTCTAGAACAAAAACTACTTAAGCAGCAAATTTGGAATCCTTAGATGCAGAACCTGACTTTTTTCTAGGATGGTGACTAGTGAGAGATATGTACATTACTGGGGTTCAGAGTTAGAGTCTATCCAAAAGACAATAAAGATTTTCTGCTTCCGAAAAAATCTAGACACAATTTTTAGTTAAGGGGTTCACGACCACCATCAACGAGAAGTAATTTTTGTTTCATACTTAACGATGGGCAATACAATAACAGTTATTTCCCGATTTGTGTCATAAGAATGTCCTTCTGCACTACAAAATGTAAGTTTACAAAGCATCAAAATCTCCTATACGAATGTTAATTCTTTTATCTGGATTACCCGTTGATTAATCAGGATTTTGTTTCGTATGATTTCTTTTAATTCAAATTTTACAAAATAAGTACAAGGATATTGAAGGCCAAACAAAAGCAATATTTTCTCATGGAATAAAGTCGTTATAGGCCAATCAAAAAAGATAGGGCTGCAGAATAATACTTTTACTTTCTAAATGTTTTTACAAAATTAAAATCGGACCGTCCATAATACATAAAGGCATCGAGAGCGCCTGGTTTTGGCACGCATAATGTACATATAAATTACTATTATTTTGCAAAGAGGCAATGGTACACCTTGAAAAATAACGCAGATATAATTTTTTGAAAATGTGCTCAATTTTCCTGTTTTTCCCGTTTTTCTCCATTACCAATGATACGATTGAGTCGATCAAGGGCTCATTTTGTTGGTATTTTTATTCTTTATTATTCATCTCTTTCCTCTATGGAAACTGCTTCATTTGTTTTTGATTTTCTAAACAAAAAATGAAAAAATAAGCATTTTTTGGTTTAAATCGTTTATAACAAATTAATGAATCTTAGTAGAGAGTAGAATGAATAAATGAATGAATGAAAAAAGGTGGTGATACTTGATTATCGACGCTTAGGCCTCATTGGGCCTAACTGCTTCCGGTAACAAAATTATATCTCTGAAATATCTCTGTCTCAGTCTGTTGAGTGCTAGGCAGCCTCTGAGGACATGATCCTTCAGACTCCATCTGTACGTCAGGTCATCCACAACACCGATCTTATAAAGACGGCTCCTCAGCTGATAATGTCTTGTCAACAATTCCACCACATTTTGCAGCTCTTTCCTTCCTAAGGAGAGAAGCTCCCTGGTAAGCCCTGCGCTAGGTCCAGTTCTATGTCCTTTAGTACATCTCATTCTAGTAGCTCCTCTCCTCGATTCAATACATTTGCTTTGCAGCAACCATTTTAGTTCCCTTTGACCAACGGTAACTGGGACAGGTAGAATTGGTTGGGGTCCACATGATTCAGTTGTGGACCCCAACTTTGCCAGACGATCCGCTTCGTCATTACAGCGTATGTCCGAGTGACCCGGGACCCACATAATCCAGTAATCCTTGCACCAGTCACGAAGTTACGACACTGGATTTCAGGGCCATTATCGCATCCTTACTGTCTGAGGATATGTTTATTCCCTATTCCTGTTTATGCTCCTCTCACAGAAATGGTCACATTGCAGAATAACATAAATTTCTGCTGTAAAAATCATCGCGCGTTGTGCGAGAGAGTAGAACTCCCGCGGTCCTGCCTAACACTCCGTATCCAAATCTTTCATATTGTCGAGATTCATTTGTATACCACCAGAATCCATTTCTCGGAAGGTTTTGATCTCCCTCCCATTCCTCTCTACTACATGTACTCTGTCTGCATGGGGAGTGGTGGACACCTTTTCACCACGCTTTCTCAAACACCTGATTAGCCGCCCGTTCCAATTTCGAGGTGTCTTAGGCAGCTGAGATGATAAACAGTTTTCAGGGTCTCGTTCTCTAGGTATAAGTGAAGAGGAGTCAGGTTCACCAGGAGTTTTAGAGCCCTGGTTGGGGGCAGTCCTCATCGCACTAAATATTTCCTTACAAGCCATTCTTTGAACTTTGTCGAGTTGAGAGTAGAAAACATACCAAAATATCATCACGGGTTGTTTTTAGTGTGATAGCGTAGTCGGTATTCTGATAGTACAGAATCATTTATTTTATTCTCTATTGATTGACCCATTGCAGGACAGGTGACGCATGTGGAAAAATTATGTTGAAAAAACAAAATTTCACCATTAAGGAGAAAACGTTTCTATTATTCCTAGCGATAATTAAATAAAATAACTGTTGTTCCTAAAGTTATTATATAAAAGCGAGAGATTTAAAACTAAAATCTACCTTGAATCTAAAGGACGACACAAAAATCTATTTTTAATTCTTATGTATCCTATTTCCTTCAACCAAGAAAACATTTTTGGAGAAATAGAAATCAAAGATTTTTGGAATATTAAAAATTTTAATTTAAAAATTGAAGTTTAGAATTTTCCTCGAAACTCACGATTTTTGTCAATATATTTAGTTTGAACATTGTAAAAAGGAATTCTGTTCTAGCAAGCATAATTTCAGTACAAAACAAAATTATTGCTGTTCCTAAATTTGTAAAGTAAACGAGAAAACGAGAAAATTAAAACTGAAATTTTACCTTGAATCTAAACAATGCGCAAAGTTTCATTTATGCAAACTTTTAATGGATTATCTCAGACACTCCAATTAAATTTTAATTGGAAATAAAATAGCTTTGCTTTCTTTGCAGTAGATTTATTTTCTTAATTAAGTACCGATTAACAAATATTATTTGAAGAACGAGTCTTAAGAAAAGTTCAAGATTATTTGGTAGGATAGTAAACCCTTTTTTACAGAAATAACTAATTAGCTACAATTAAAACATAATTATTCCTAGAGAACAAAGGAATTCTTGAACTTAAATACATTTTAAATTCATGAAGTTTAAGTATTGTCATATTGTCATTGGATAATAGGAAAATTGAGCTACAGTCAAAGTACTGAAACTGACATTTTTTCCCTTCATGGGTCCGTCCTGAAGCTAAATGCAATGCGGCCAATATAGGCCTAATGTGTTAACTTAGCCTCCCGAATAAATCTGCACAAGTCCACCAAGGAGTGAGTTAGAAACTCATTCGGTTCAGAATTTGCTGATCCGAAAGTTTGTCTTTTCCGATCTAGCGACTAGCAATCACATATGATGTGTTTGACTGTTTCCTCGGGTTAACCACATAGTCTGAAGCCGAGGTCACCGTTGTTAAGGTTCATTTTATTCAGGTGATATGCTCAAGTAAACTTTTAATCAGTTGGTATTATGTCGGTATAAACTTCAGGACCGAACTTTATATTTCCTTCGCAATATTATATAAAACTGAAGTGTAGAAAAAAACAACTTTACAAATTACTCTCCCTATCACACGATCCATCTCATTTCTACATCATTTGTATGTTAAATCGACGGATTCACTTAATACTTGGAATATAGTAACGGTAGGGGTGTTACGGTTCATTGAGATGACAAAATTTTAAAAAAATTTAATTTTTTGATATTACGATAATTTTTTTAATCCACCCGAATTAAATCTACATAAAAATTTCAAAAAGAATTGTAATCAAAACCGCTAAAACTCTTAACACAAATTATAAGCATTTAAACAAAATTTTGATACGTTATTACTTACTTACTCAAGGTCATAACAAAAAAAATACTTTTTGAAAACTATAGAAATAATGGAATAATAATGTTTCAGAAAAAATAGAATTCCTTTTTCGGGTAATATTTCTAAAACTAGTTAGTAAAAAAATAGCTCTCTAGAGGCATGCAGCATGCAAAGCGATAAAAGCAAAGATAAGGTTAAAGCTTGGTACTTAAAGGGTCTAGGATAATATGATAATGTGTTTATAGGATTACGCAACATCACGCAAAGGTTAAACAATAGATAAACCGAC
Source organism: Diaprepes abbreviatus (assembly GCA_034092305.1). Lineage (NCBI taxonomy): Eukaryota > Metazoa > Arthropoda > Insecta > Coleoptera > Curculionidae > Diaprepes > Diaprepes abbreviatus. Next base: position 15,377,527 of record JASJET010000028.1, read on the forward strand.
GAAATAGGATATATTCGTTGGTGAGATATGCTGAGAAAGTTTTTTTTTAAATTTTTCGTCGTTTTTAGGTAAAGGTTTGATGGAATCTTACTTTTTTTAGAACTATTTTTTACGTGTGAGTCGATCAAAAACACGACTTTTAATTTGAGGGCGAGTCGATTTCATTAATAAAGTCTAAAATCTATAAATATATATATATATATATATATATATATATATATATATATATATATATATATATATATATATATACAGGGTGTCCAAGATAAGGATCCTAAGCATGGGGATCTCGGAAACAGTTGGAGATACGAGGTCGGTTAAATTAGAGAAAAGTTGCGCAATTTAGTGCTAAATTAAACGCAATTGAAAAAATTTAAAAATTTCAAACACTTCCGGAGATTTCCGGAAAAAAACGAAATTTGGCAAAATCGTTTTTAATTTTTGCAGGCTTTATTTAAAGAGGTATCAAAAAATAAAAGGTAGATTCTCATTGCCACTTTTTATTTTTTATAATTTGGTCTAAACAAAATTTAAATCCGACGTTTCGTTTCTGAGATACCATCATGAACTTTCATTTTTTATATGGAACAAAAAAAGTATCCCATGTATTTGATAGCATTTTTTATTACAAATTCAACGGTGTATCACACTTGCATATCAAGTGTGTAGTTCATTGGCTATTATAAAACTGATATACCTTTCTCTCTCGCTCTCATGGAGCTCTTATGGAAAGTACTTGAACTACGTATTCGATATGCAAGGGTGATACACCGTTGAATTTGTAATAAAAAATGCTATCAAATACATGGGATACTTTTTTTTGTTCCATATAAAAAATGAAAGTTCATGATGGTATCTCAGAAACGAAACGTCAGATTTAAATTTTGTTTAGACCAAATTATAAAAAATAAAAAGTGGCAATGAGAATTTACCTTTTATTTTCTGATATCTCTTTAAATAAAGCCTGCAAAAATTAAAAACGATTTTGCCAAATTTCGTTTTTTTCCGGAAATCTCCGGAAGTGTTTAAAATTTTTCAATTTTTTTAACTGCTTTTAATTTAGCACTAAATTGCGCAACTTTTCTCTAATTTAACCGACCTCGTATCTCCAACTGTTTCCGAGATCCCCATGCTTAGGATCCTTATCTTGGACACCCTGTATATATATATATATATATATATATATATATATATATATATATATATATATATATATATATATGACATTTTCTTTTGAAATTCTAGCTAAAAATTATGATTCCGCAAAACTATTTACATCTAACAATCAGTCTAATGAGTCATACTCTAATAATATTTCTGAAAAATCATATATCAATCTTGAGGAAAATAGAACGAGATCTTAGTGACTTCCAGTTTGGATTCAGGCACTCAATGGGGACAAGAGGAGCCCTATTTGGGTTCAACGTGTTGGTGTAGTGATGTATGGATGTCAATAAACCTGTATATGTCTGTTTTCTATGCTATAATAAAGCTTTTGATAAAGTCTGACATAACAACCTAGTGCGGCTACTCAAAAAGAAGGATATAGAAAGCAAAGATATTTGTACTGTAATCAAACAGCTGGTATTGAACTAGGCGATGAACTTTCAGACGAAATAGACATAGAGCGTGGTGTAAGACAAGGGTGCGTGCTTTCACCGTTACTATTTGATTTGTGCTTCGAGGGCATTATTCAGAAAGCTCTAGCAGAAACAACAATTGGAATAAAAGTAAACGTTATTAATAACATCAGATACGCAGATGACATCATTCTTATTGCAGAGTCATTAGGAGACCTCCAAAAATTAGTAGATCAGGTATTAGTGAGCAGAGAGGAATATGGCCTCAATTTGAATGCAAAAAAACTAAATTCAAAACCATAACAACATCACAGCTACATCAAGAGAGTCTACAGCCAGTAGAAAAGGTAAAGAAGTATAAATATTTAGGAACAGTTGTTAATGAAACCAATGAATATACAGAAGAAATATTCGGATACGAATCGGACAACCAGAAATATATTCAATAAGATGAGAAAGGTATTTTCTGGTAAAGACATTAACCTACATCCCAAAAATCAGGATGTTAAGGTATTATGTACTCTCGGTGCTCTTTTAAGGGATGGAACCTTGGACGCTAAAACAGAACATCATTAATCGACTGGAGGCATTTAAAATGTGGGCATATAGAAGGATTTTGAAGATACGATGGATAGATAAAAATTATCAAACATCGCGGTACTTGAAAAAATTGGGAAAGGGAAAGGCATATTAAACATAATCAGAAAAAGAAAGTTACAATACCTAGGTCGTGTAATGAGAGGAGAAAAATACGCTTATTTACAATTGGTCATTCATGGCAAGATTCGTGGAAAAAGGAACATAGGAAAACTACGCATTTCATTTCGAACAACTTGAGAAAGTGGCACTACTGCAGTTTCATTGAGTAGTTTAGAGCTGCAATATCAAAGATAAGAATAGCTGTGATGATAGTCAACCTTTTCAAAGGAGATGACAGTTGAAGAAGAAGAAGAAAACTATTTACATAAAAAATATATTCCTGTAAAAAATCACTACACTAATAGTTTAGGAGATAACTAGCTTTAATTAAATCAATGCATAAATACTGATTTATTTTTGTTTAAACTAAATATCAAAGTAGGCTTACCACGACTATAAATTTAAAGTGATAAAAGATCAAGTAGCTTGTCGTTAATGCCAAAATAACAAAGAATAATAAGACATTAAATAAAAATCTATATTCGAGGGCCACCTTTAAAAGGTCATATCTCCTTTATGAGGCATTTGCAGACCTATGTTCATATAAAAATTGTTTCATGTTTCCATATGTAAAATTATTTCGATTGTCCCAGAGACAACCAAAAACAGAAAGTTGACAAAAATACTGTGATTTAAGTTGGCACGTATCATATAGTTCGAATACTTTTCCAACGTTGAAATTTTGGACTAATTTCATCTGATAATAGTGAAAAATGTAACTGAGAAATATCGTGTAATTGAAAAATTTCTTAATTGAAAATAATTTAAGATTGAAGCCCATATTAATCACGGGGATTAACGGAACATAATGAGTACGAATAAATAAACCATGACAGATATTTGACTGACCCTATACAGAGACCAAATTTGATGATACTTGTCTTTTTAGCAGACACTATTAAGAGCAATCGAAGACAGATACAAATCTTTCCATTTCTAATGCCTTTATCTTTTAATTTGATCTTTTATCGGAATTCGATATAAGACGACATATGACTAAATATAACTAACCCGCAATATATCACAGGACTAAATATAACGTGGAAGTTGTTTGCAGAAATTTGTGGGGAAAATCAGAATGTGACATGGTCAGTACAAAAGAGAAAATCTAATATGTAGGAATCATTGTGACAAGTACAGAACTGATAAGACTCCCAGTTTAAAGTAATTTTTATTACATTGTAAGTTTAGAGCTGTAGAAAAGTTCGTACAAAATACATCTGTTTGATTAATATTGGTGAATAATACTTCATTTCTAAAATGACAAAGTTATTTTTGTAACACGTGGCTGTAAATTAATGAATATTCTTGCAAATCTCCAGACAAAGTTGTAGAGTCTGTAATTCCTTCATGGCGCTGTGTTTATGGCATCATTGAATGGCGACTTTTTGGTAGTATACCCAAAAGGTTTCGATTATTGTGTTAGAAGTTACAATTACTAATAAGGGCAATTCTTGGAGAAGGTGGAAACACAAAATTTTCTGAATTTTTTGATGATTTTTACATACCTCCTATTTTTGGGTCGTAGAACAAGAATATGTTGTCAATTTCCACCGACCTCGCGTGATTTTTCCGAAAAAATAAAATTCATTTTCACTATATAACTTTATTTTTCGATCACTACCTTTAAATTTTGGGCATTTATAGTAAAATACACAAACACTACACAATATTTATTGATTTTTTTAACAAAATGTACGAATTTTCCATGAAACATAAGAAAACCGTTGTCTTGTCGTTTTATACAATTTCTAGGCATGCATGGCTGGTTGCATACGATTTAAGTCCAAACAAGTAATGCAATGTTGCCACGTTGACGTGGATTTTAAATTCCATTAGGATGAAAAACTTGATAGTTCAACTGCAATTAATTGTGGTCATTCCAGTATTGTTGTGTAAAATCGGGATGCCAAAGATAACTAGATAGTAACCTAAATTAACCCGAACTGACCTGAACTAAACTTATCTAGATTCCATGGAAGAATCACGCCAAATTGGCGAAGGAACAATATATTTGGGTTCTACGATCCGAAAATAGGAAGTCTGTAAAAAATCATCGAAAAACTCTGAAAATTTTTCAGATTAGTTCAGGTTAGTACAGTTATGATTTTCGTTTTTAGATCAACGTAGTTTGCCGAACGATTTGTTTATGTTTGTCATCTCGATTCTGCATGTTTACCCACATTTTACGCAACAATACTGGAATGACCATAATTAATTGCATTTGAACTATCAAGTATTTCATTCCAATGGAATTTAAAATCCACGTCAATGTGGCAACATCACATCACCTGTTTGAATTTAAATCGTATGCAACCAACCATGCATGCATAGAAATAGTATAAAACCACAAGACAACGGTTTTTCTATGTTTTATGGAAAATTTGCATTTTTTCGCGGTTATTTATGTATTTTGTTAAAAAATGATTAAATATTGTGTAGTGTATATTTTACTATAAAGGCCCATAATTTAAAGGTATTGATCGGAAAATACAAGTTATATGAAAGGAAATGAAAAATTCGGAAAATTGTGTGTTTCCACCTTCTCCAAGGATTACTGTGAGCAAGGTAAAGAAATTCCAAATTGACAATATAACGTCATCAAGTTAAAAATAAGTACGCGATTTAAGCCTAAAAACACCAAATAATTTTTACTGGATTAAGAATAAAATTGGTGATGTAGTCAAAAGTCCCTGTCGTAAAAATTAGTGTGAGTTGCTCTATAAATATAAATTTAGCCCAAAATTTAACGCCTAAAATTGTTTAGTTATTGATTTAAATTAAAAAAAATGTTTTAAATTTGCTTGACTTTCTTATATGGCTGCATGCATTGAGTGAAGTCTTGTGTCCATTAGTCTAAATATAAAACTATTTTTTCTGAATTAAATCAAACTTTAATTTATTTATAGACAAAAGAAGTAATTACCAAATTAAACAAAAATTTGTATTTCAGCGTTCATGGATGAACTGGCTATAGTTTTTCAATAATAAGATAAACTGTCAAGAAATGAAAATGAATTGCTTTGGATGTTGTCTAATAAAATTTGAACTGGGATAAAAGAAAAGGATACGAAATAGGTAATATACAGCAGCATAAGCGTCGAATGACTCAGTGACTTTGGTGGTAAAATTATCTACAAAAGTAAATTTATAAATTCCCTGTCCTTTCGGATTAGATTTTGGTGGACAAAAAAATCAAAAGTTTTTCATATCACAATAATAAAGTTTAAATGGGTTTAGAACAAAGCTTGGGAAAATCCGCGAAGACGGTTATGTTTAAAATGATAAAGAATAGTTTTTTATTCCCATGATCTAAAAATTAAATTTAATGTAAGAATTTGTCTCAAAATCACTGACTATCATTCAGTCAAAAAAGCAAATTTAAAATAAAAAGGCAAATTAAATGATTACCATAAGTGCATACCGCTCGTCAATTGTCATGGATAAATAGGGGAAGAAGGTCAAGGGAAGGCCATTTTCAGTTGGCGGGTCCACCTCAAAAACCAACATAAAATTAGTAAAAACTAAAAATAAAAAGCTGGACCAAAATGCTCGTGCTTAATATTTATTATTCATAACAAAAAGCAAAATATCTATTTTTAAACACTGACCCCAATTAAAGAAAATGAATATGAACATATATAAAAAGTTGTATACTTAAAATGCTGTGTTTTGGTAGTTTAAAAATATTTATTTTATTTTTATTTTACTGCTCCATAATTAAATCAGACCATGGGCAATCGACAAAGTTCTCGATACTATGTCGACGAAATAAAAGTCCTCGAAAAGAAGTTTTTGAATGAGACATAAAGAAAATTGACATCGACAATTATATCGAAAACTTGTAAAGACCCTCCGGTTATAATGCTGATCAGAGACTTGTTTAAATAAAGTTATGAGTTAGCTACTAAACGGCAAGGGCGGTTATTCCCTCTTTTGCAAATACAAACTTGTTAGTTTGTTACTAGCTAACAATACGCCTAATTAAACAGAAAGTAATAATACTTCTGCCCTTCTTTTTGCACGATTAGTTTATAACTTGTAAGTTATGTAAAGCAAGTCTCACTAAAAATAATTTAAAAAAGTTTTATCACTCTTTACTGCCAAAAGTAGTAAAATATGATATGAATATGCCCATAAATAAATTTCTTTTTAATGAAAATTTGAAAAAATTTATTAAGTGAAACATCAGAATTAGAAATTAATATAGCCATAGCCAAAATAAAAATCAACCATAGCATTTTTAGGATCCCACAAAAGCATTTGATATTTTAACATAACTTCACTTACCACTGCTTGTACTTGTCCAGGAACTAATGCCTGTCCAGGGGAAAGACCCATCTGTTGCATAAGGGCGTTTTTAAGAGCCAAGTGGTTCCTACCGTTAATAAGTAGTTGATCTTTTAAGTGCTGAGGAGGGTGAAAGTACTTGCAAGGTGGTTTTTCTCGGTTACACCGTCCCTGAAAAAAAAAAGGAAAAACTTAGAAAAGTAGTAAAATCCATAATATAATATCTCTTGAAATAGACTGTTAAAATAGTAAGGTTCTACCTATGGATTGGTTTCGACCACTTCTTAAACGTTATTATTGACAGAATGTTACATTCTGGAATCTCACATGTACCAGTTCTTACAGTACTCTTTCCTAAATTATAATATTATAAATAATAAATGTGTATGGTACATTGCATGATTGTCAAAAATACAGATAACACCAACAATTGATAAAGTTTCCATTTCCATTTCCTTTCAATTTGATCAAAAATAATTAAATAGTAAATCCTTTTAATTGCGCTCTCATATTGCTGTTTATTCAGCAATTGTAAACTTTTTTACTGCTTCTATGACGAACCGTATTTGCTCTCCAAAATGTTTGTAGAGTTTAATGATAATGCATCAAATGGATAAATATGTTACCTCGAAAATGACAAATTAATTATATAAATAATAGATAATTAAAATTAAAATATATGACTTTAAAGCTTTTGTGATATATGGAATTATTTATTAATAAATTATTGGAATATTGAGGCATTTATAAACAATATAATATACATGTAATATATATAAAACAAAATACAAGTTTCGATTCTGCGCCAGTGACTTGAAAATAACTATACTCTTAAATTAAATTTGCGACATGGCAGGATTAAAATTTGTTAATGCACATGAAAGTAAATAATGGTGTACACTTTATTAAAAATTGTTTTTGCACTCTGATCATGACCGGACTCGTCTTTCAATACTTTGATCCATTCGACAATTTAAATCCCGCGGTCAGCGGCTTGTCCAAAATAATTGTCCTAGCTTTAATAGCAAAGATTTAGTTTATTTCTTCTCAAAATTGAAAAAATTGTACCATAATCCAAAAATCATCACTTAGATGAAGTTCCAACTATGTTTAAAATTAAGCAAAACATAATAATTATCGTTTCAATATACCGATTAATCGCTCAACCAAATAGAAACAAAGTAAATATGAAACCCTGTATTAACAAGTTTCAATCTAATAAAACTATTAGAGTTTTGGATTGTCTAAAAATTTCTAATATGGCCCTTATTAAACTTCTCTCGATCGAATACAACAATTACTTTTATTAAGACAAATCAATCAATAATTTACCTTGTTATCTGAACAGATTTTGTGTAATATACCCGATTATTTGAATAATAATATCTATCGCCTCTGCCAGAAGTTGCTATTCAAATATCCCTGCAAATTATTCCTGAATCCTGCAAATAAATTGAATAGGTCATCGCACATTCAGTTTACGTCTTGCACTGTATTGATGTACGTGTACTGGGCCCAATATGGATTTAATGTCAAAAGACCGACTGTAGATGACATAAGTTAATTATCCAGGTATATTGAAACTAATATCGAAAAATACACTAACTCGTAATGACTGATAGCAGATTGATCTAGTTTAACATATGATTAAGTGCGTGAGTTACAAATACGAGTATTGGTTAAATTAAATTATTTTCTTCCTTTTACGTGCGACATGCAAAATATAAACCATTCATAATTGATCCCGATTTGTAGGCTATTGAGGCTAAAAAGTACGGACAAAAAGTTTATCTCTACAAAATCGAGCGCCTGTTATACAGGGTGTCTGGGAAAAAGTGGGAAATCTCCCGGATATGAACAAAACACGTGAAAGGAAACTTCATATAAATTTTTTCTTTTAGTGCTTCTGTTCGGAGATATGGGCTCGCAAAGAGCTGCAATGGAATCAAGTCTCTTACACATAATTATTGAACTTCAATTTCAATTTTTTTTAATAATGTAAACCAGGTAAGACTCTTCAAATCACTATCCAAGAAAGTGTATGATAGGAACTTTGGATAACGTTTTTTACGTACCTGTTGAGTAAAAATTAAGTACTCTTCATTCATGTAGCTAATCCTAACAGTTTTCGAGAAAACGTCATTTTATTTACACTGTTAGTCCCCTAACTTCTGTCGCGTTGAATATGAAGAAGAGGAATTTCCCCCTCTTACCATAGTTTCAATAAGAAGTTCAACGAACTGCTTAGATAAAAACTTCGTAAGAGGGTTCAATATGGGCTCCGTAAAATCCGATAAATTCGCGGGTACGACGAATTGAGGACTGTTGTACCCGCAACATTAACCAAGCATTGTTGCTTATTTGATCATAATGAAATATGATTTTCCCTACTATCGACCAGAGTGGAATACACAAAAGTTCTGAAGTGTTCCCACAGGTAAAAATTTAATGGCGTTAGGTAGGAAGATCGAGGAGGTCAGGCAATAGGTCCTACTCTACCTATCCAATGGTTTGGATATACGTTATTCAGGTATTTCCGTACAGCAACCCTGAAATTAGGTGCATGTAGTACACATTTCGACAGGTTTCAAATGGTAAGTGCTCTACTAAATCGTGAAAAGCGTTCTGGAGGAACTCCAAATAAAGTTCTCCATTCAGTCATGCCGGCAATACGAATGGTTCAATCAAAAATTGCCAATGATTCCTGCCAACTAGTAAACGAATTTATAGTATTTTAAGTGACTTACTTGTGTTTTGTGCGTTTTATTTAGTATAGTAGTTCTTCAAAGTGCATGCTTAATAAAACAATAGCAAATGTGTTTTCAAAATTCGGTCCTGCGATGACCAGCTGAATATTGTATATAACCAAATTATTTCTAAATAAAATAAATAATTACTAATATATACAAATGAAAGCAAGACAGCAATTACAAATAAAGCATTTTTAATCTGTTTATTCGAATAACATTTTGTCAGGTATTAGTTTGGCACCGACTTCAAAAATTTCAATTTCAAATAAAAATGTATAGTTATTTTTCACTTTTTAGCGCACTTTTAGAAGTCGGTTCAATTTATTTGTAAAAATTTTATTGGTATTAAACTTTGCGGATCTAAAAAATAATTTTGTCAAGAGTTTATATGTATGAAATAATAACTTTTTCTCTAAACAATCACACGAGAGTTATGCTAGTCTTACCTACAAGTTTTGAAAATTTACATTTTATATCAATAAAAATGTTTAAAACAAATTTGGAGGACAAAATAATTCGAATTTGTATTTTAACTAAAAGTAAATAAGCTGTAATCAAAAATTTAAAACCAACACGTTTTTCCAATTTATAAATTTAAAAATGCACGAGTTTAGAAATTTTGTTAAAAGTTTTATTGTGTAGCTGGCCCAAATTTTAATTACAACAGTTTTAAAATACGGGCATATACCGTGTGTAAAGAGACCCGTTTTGCAGATCGATAGAATAACCATTTTTAATTATTATTATTCGTTAGATTTATATTTGAAATACTTTATTGATATTTTATATTCGAATGTGGCTAATAAAAGGATTAGTATATATATATATATATAAATATATATATAAATATATATATAAATATATATATATATATATATATATATATATATATATATATATATATATATATATATATATATATATACATATGTTATGTCGGATATTCTCACGGATGTGATGTGTAATCGAGTCGCTCGTAGACGCCATACAGTGAGCTTTGAAAATGGTGAATGAGATTTCACCGAAACGGCAGCTGCCTTACAGTCCTGAGAGGAACTCAGCACATACACGAGATGCCCGAAAATCTTTGATTACATATATATATATAATTTCTCTAGAATAGTATCTAAAGACTTAGTTTATCAAAATTATATAAGAAATAACAAAATAACAAAAAGACGAAACAAAATCACGATAAAATTATAGCAAACAATTTCCAATGGTAAATTTATTTAATATCGGCATTTGTCCGATTATGTCGTGAAAATAAGTATATTTACTAAGTAAAACGTTTGGCTATTAGCCGGTTCTTCAAACATTCCTTAAAAAGAACAAATCGTTATACTCCTAACCATTTGTTAACTGTAGCATAAAACTTTTATTTCATTTACTTTTCAATATAAAAATTTTTGCTTAAAGTTATCATTAAAGTATTTTTCCGGAAACTTTCTTCGAGTAATTTTTATAAACAAGAAATTTGTATTATAACAGAAGGTAATTCATCAAATAAACCAAAGTGTTGTGAAAAGCTATTATTAGTCACATGTTTTAGATATATATTTCGTTTCTAGAAGTCGAATTTTATTATGCTCTTATTTTCTATTTTTCCAGTCAGTATATTTATTTCTAATACAACAGCTCATTTGAAACATATTTATGGAATTGTTCAATGATTCACTGAAACCTTCTTCAAACCCTCAATAACACCTTTGAAAAAATAGCAAATGCCGGAGAAAGATATATGAGTTATACTTAATTTTTAAGGGGTTACACCACCTCGAAATTTTTAAAAAATGATTTTTTCTAGCTTAATAAGACAGGATTATTTTCATACATTAACCGTTCCAAAATTTAAATTATTTCCGAAAGTATGGTAACTAGAAGTGAACTCGGTAGAGCGTCGGCCTGAAATTCAGGTACCGAGCGGACCAGTCAGAGCTGTGACAAATGGTATTGTTGAACATTATTTTATCTTAGGTATTTTGAATCAGTTCCTTCTCATAATAATTGCTTTAAAGAATCTCAGAAGGTAAAAATAACCCAGGCGCATAAAAGTGGAACTAATTTAGACTCTCTGAGCATTCAACTTAATAGAATATACATATCATTACGTGTTTTACCACAATTATATTTTTAAAGATTTTTATGGGAAACAATTATTAAAATGTCAAAATGAGTAATTCTTGATAAAAAAAAATTAGTCGAGAAGTAGTTGAGCGTCCTTATCGGAGCACAAAGAAATGGAAAGAGAGGAAGCTAGCACCAGAACATCAACTAAAAAATTAAAGAGCGATTAAAGCGTTGATTATAATGCTGTTTACAAAGATACACCCAGAATAACAACGAAAGTCTATATGATGGTCTATTAATGATGGATGTACTAGCGTATTACAAATGGTGCAATTATTGAACTTTCCAATTGGCACAGACATTGGATTTTCAGTGAGGATCTATAGTCAACAAGAGAGACAAACAAGAGACTAAAAAGGCCAGGAAACTGAAAAGAGTTGCTCAAAATCAGTCGGAGGATATCACGACATTCTTGGAAGACTTCATGTATAGTCCAGGAATCGCAGAGTGGAGGTAATTTTCAAAAATATTTGGTTGTGAGACGTTGAAGCCGTAGTTTTTTTCTCGAAACTTCGTCTTCAAACTGTTGCACAAGATACCTCAAGGTCGATTAAACCAATTTTGATCAAATTTAAACATATTTTCTATTAGGATTTTTTTGATTGGATGGCTGGTTAATTTTTCACTAATTTTAAAATCTCTAAAGTTGTATTTCTTTTTAAACTTCGATTATTTCTACAAAAAAAAAAAGAATTTCTTTTGCCTATGCTTTATCTTAACTATTACCTTCCTAAATGATTTTTTTTTTATTTTTCAGACAAAATCTGATAGAGAAGAGAATTTCACTAACCGTAAAGATTTTCAAAAAAGGGTGCTATTTGAAGCATTGCATCTTTATTTTTTATTCTTCTTTTTTCCAATTATTTATAAAAGTGCTATGTGTATGTGTAAAATAAAATTTATTTGTGTATTTAATGACTGATGTAGGTGGTATAACCCCTTAAGCTAAATTTATTTACTTGAATCGATCGATGTAAGCAAATTAATAAAAAAAATATACTGTCCTCATTGCAGAGCCATAAGGGAAATTATCAGATATTTGTAATCTTATATTGCATTTCTAATTGAAAAAATATATATGTTTACTATAACAAATGATAATTTTGTTCCCATTTCATCGACAACATCCTGACAGTTTTCAACTACCTCTGATGACAGATTTATTGTTCTGTTAGACGTTCCTTATGAATTTCTGATAAATGGTTTTAAAATTGTTTTGTCGCAAAAAAAATGTGTGGTTAAAAATATTTTTAAAATTTTGAGCAACATAAATTTAATGAACCGGTGAACTTACAACGGTGTTAGTTAAGCAGCTGCTATTTTTATTTATTTATTCATTGTTTTTTTAGCAACCGGACACGAGTGTTACAAATAGCCTGTAGGTATATGATGCTCAGATAATTACGAAAGAAAAGTTAAAAAATTTCTGAAAAATATTTTTGACTTGTTTATAATGTGAAATATATTTACATTAGTTACATACTTTGACACCAAAGCATAATGAAGCTGCAATAAACCTTTCATCTTTGTTTAGGGAGCGTTTTACTTGCTATTCTTCACTTACAAATATCTATATATTGAGGATCTTCCTTATATATCAAGTCGGACCTAGTCCTTAAACTCTTGTCGAATAAGGCGTTCTGTTTAAGGTTATAAGAATAACTTTAGATTTGACTTTTAAGCCAGTAATTTGGAAAAGTAAAACGGCCCAGTTTAGTGGTCACGTAGCCAGTCCCTGGCGAATCGGTGGCGTTGCCGTGGTGTAGAGGTGAGGTTATGAGATGTTCTGATTTGTTCATTTGTTGGAAGTTGAGATGTGTATAGGTTTTTTGTCAGAGTATATTCGATGAATGTTGAAAAGGTGTCATATCTGAGGTCTCTATGAATGATGGAGTTCCTAGTATAATATGGGGTTTAACAGATCTTACGAAGAACCTTGTTCTGGAAGTTCATTAATGTCCTAAATCTTATTCTGCCTGTGGTGACCCACGTAGGACAGTATAGACTCGACAAAAACCTTGTAGATTCTTAGCTTGTTCTTTAGATCTAATTTACTATCTATGTGTAGCAATGAATAGAGAGTTAACCAGGACGTATTGGCTTTTGATGGGATACAATTGGTATTTAACAGCCAATTTGGTCTCCTATCGAAAACTAGTCCCTCCAAAAAATGCGATTGTTGAAAATGGATAGCCACTCTTTCGGAATTGGGAAACATGACCTGGTAAACATAATAGCCTGAGTTTTATCAGGATTCAGTTTTAATATCCTGTCGGCTATCCATTTCTCCAACTTGTCAACGTGCCTTTGCAGCCTTATAATAATAAGGCGAAATAACCCTGAGAATGTTGCAAAGGCAGTGTTGTCAGCAAACAAATAAATTTTACTGTAAATGTCTGACGGAATGTCTACCGTAAACAGATTATAAAGAGCGGGAGACAAAGGTGAGCCCTGAGGTATCCCAGCTCTTATTGGCTTGACATCAAACGTGGTGTCTACGATTGAGACTACGAATGTTCTGCCCTCAAGGAAACTTGAGACCAGTCTTATTAAGTAACTTGCAATTCCCAGCCTTATGGGCTTGACTACAAGTCCATTATGTCTAACCTTGTCGAGGGCTTTGCTAATGTCAAAAAAATTGCACCCGTGTGGAATTTCCGGTTGAAACTCTGTGTACTGAACGAGGTCAGCCTGGTAGTCTGCTGAAAGCTACTGTGACTGCTTCTGAAGCGGAACTGTTCCGGAGGCACGATATTCCTCTCATTTATGCAATTTAGTATCATTCTTTCTATTATTTTCCCCAAAATGGAAAGTAGATTAGTAGACATGTAGCTATTAATATTAGTGGCCCTTTTGATATTCTTTCGAATTAGAATTAATTTAGCCATCTTCTAATCTGAACAAAAATGTCCTGATTGCATAATTGCATTGGCTATGTTGGTAATAGCCGAAAGGGTTCTGTCCGATGCTCTCTTCACAGCCGCGTTTGGCAGACCATCCAGACCTGGCGCTTTCTTTGCCATCAACCCCGAAGCAATCTCCTTGACTTCATTAAGACCGATGACAATAAATTGAATGGACTTGCAGATTTGCACCATACGATCAATTGTTTGTTCATAGTTTCGATCGGTGCTAGAGTTAAGCTCAAATCGTTTACAAAATTTTTCTGCAAATCCATCAGCCTTGTCTCGAGGAGTGGTCAGGGTGATATCGCCATCAACAATAAAGGTGTTTTCGCACCTCTTGTTAAACTAAGTGTCATCCTGTACAGACTGCCATCACGGATTTGCACAGTCTCTAATTTAGACTCCCAGGACCGATTGTACAAGTCACGAAGCTTCCTCCATATCTTCTCAGATGGTGTATTAGATTGTCATAAAAATAAATTTATCAATATACAACAACTTTTATGACGGATAAATGAGTTGTACCAAAACACATAGTACAATAAAATAGATAGTTAACTGTATGTACATTTATATCATAAATTTCACCGTACAGGTTAAATTTAGTATTTTAGATGCTCATAATATAAACACCTGCTAAAATATTAAAACATGCTTTTAATGCTTCGTCAGAAAAAGGTCGGAGAAAATACGTGTATTAAAGTTTAAAACATGCATTCAAAGTAGTGCAAATACTTTCGTGTAATTAAAATTTACACTTGAGAGCGAGGTTTTTTTTTATATAGGCAAAGCTCATTTTGAATTTCCGTTTCGGCATCCAATAAGTCAAATATTATGTTTGTTTTACCAATATTCGCTATACTGGCGTTCTAATTTAGCTTTACTTTAATAAAGTTAAACAAATATTTAGAATTTTCATGGCAAAATTGCTCATTTTAAATAGTTTACCCTGTATGATTAAATTTTTCGCATTATTTCATTCCGATAAGTTTTTTTGGGAAAAAATATTCTTTCCAAAATTTGTCCTTTAAGAGGGTGTCACCTAAAATTGAATATCCCTTCAAAAATAAAACAGTGAAATACAGAATTACGATTGTGGCTTTAGACATTATTGGGATCGATAATAAATTGTCTGAAAATTACTTTTTAGATATAGGGAAGTGCAAAAGTAAGAAATTTTGAGCTCTATCAAAATATTTTAAAAAAGTTGATTTTTTCAAATACAATGTTAGTTATTAATTCATTTAGTAGATAGGCAAGAAGATGTCCTCTCCATATAAGGTATTCCTATACCTATGTAGAACAGTTTTCAAATTATTTACAATTTTGAACAAAATCTTCAAAATATCAAGCAGTTTTAATGATTTTTTTCATGATAGACAAACTAATATTATGTTTCTATGGCGAGGTGTGTCATTATTGGTTAAAATTAATTATTTGTCGACGATTCCGCACCCTGTTTGTTCGCGAAAAATATTACCAAATTAATGCGTATACAAACGTTGACATTAAATTTACTTTTATTCATGGCGAGTTAATAGAATTATAATCAATGAACAGAAGACAATTCAGAAACATTATGAAAAATCATCTCTCTTATGTTAACATTTTATACAAAATTAGTGCGATGGACAGTAAATAATGATAAACTGTAATTAATAATAAGAAATAGCAAGCAATAAATTAAAATAAATATAATAATAAAAATAATTAGAAGAAATAATCTAAATTTAAATGTTAAATATGACTCCCATTGACTTTTAAACACTTTTGAATATTAGACATAATATATTCTGTAGTTTTTTTGGCTAATTTAGCTGGATTGAATTAGTCCAAGGTTCTTCTAATTCGAACCACTAGTTCTTCATCTGATTCAATCACCGTGGAGTAAATCTTTTACTTTATTGTTCCCTAAAGATAGAAAACACAATTCCACAATGCGGCGAGGCACTGTCCAATTGATACCAACATTCTCTTCTATCCAGCGGCAGATTATCAACAAAATTTGTCACATCTGTTTGTAAAATGGCCGGGTACCTTTCGGTATTCAACATTCCCTCTTAAATATAAGCGTACTTAATCGTGAATAATTAGAGTAAATACTTTTACGCTAAATCTGTTTTGAAAATTTCTCTCCCGGGTAAAATTCTTTCTGCATTAATTGTTCCATGATTGAGATGATTTTTCATAATGTTTCTAAATTTTCATCTGTTTATTAGTGGTAAGTTAGGAAATCTTTCGTTGAAAACTCTGCATATTCGACTTATAATTCTGTTGCATTCGCGCTTGATCATGAAAAGAAATACAGTGTAAAATGTTCAACTAAGGGTGTGACACTGATCGCAAATTCAAACAAGGTCATTTTCAAATTTCACTTTTCGTCAATTTTTTTCTTCTTTCCGTATAAAAATAATTTAAATTAACTTTCTGCATTGTCCGATCTTGAAAGCTACTCACTTATCAATTACTATTGCGACTATCTATATCTCGTTTGATCTTTTTGTACATGCCTTTGACCAGCTATTTGCTATTGCGCATATGTCCAACCTTACGTTTCTGCGCATTCCATAAGAGACATTTAAAAATAACCTTGCTTGATTTTGTGGTCTTAATTGAACAATTTCCATTATATTACTTTTCATGATCAAAATTATTGGTTACCATCTAAAAAATGAGTCGATCTTAAAATGACCTTGATCCTACAACATTTTTCGCTATTTCGCTTTCTTAACGAATATGCTCAATCAATGCTCAATGTCTGGGTGTTAAATGTCCACCTTTCAAGCCTCCTAGATTTTAGGATCGCTTGAAATCGATTTAGGACAATAAGATTTAATTAGCATCACTCGGAGAGTATATTCCCAAAATTTGGAGTGAATTCAAAGATCAATTTTCCCGCGGTTTGGGGCGTGGTTTTTCAAAATGGGTTTACTATTTCATTAAGTTTAACCATTTTCGTCCAGATATACGTACGTTTTTTATTAAAAAGTAATATTCATTAGAACCTAAAAGCATACAAAGTTACTAGTGATCTATGAAGAAAAACCTATCATAAGCCGCTCTAGAGAATGATTATAGGGAGAGAATCTGTAAGGCATTATAATGAATAGGTATTACATAGTTTTTGAAAATGAAAAAGAATCTTATACTACTGCTAAATCTCGAATTATCTTGATATTTTTTAAAAAATTGGGCTCATATCGAGAGAAATATGTTGAAAAAATAATTTCTTGGTAAAATATATCGATATATCCTTTCTTCGAGCCGAGAATAAATACTTACGCTAATCAAATTATAGTTCTCATACATCTCGGTAAACTTATATCAACTTATGCTGAATAGAATTATTGTATTAAACTGCGATTTCCAATGAAAAAATAACTTTAAAGTAAGTAATCCATGTATTGAAGATGACAAGAAATAGGAACATAATTCGTATTTTTATATAAAAATTGATTTAATAACCCCAAGTATTTCACATAGCTCATGGTAAAAATGAATTTGAACATATTCCGCATTGAAAGTATAAGATTAAGCTTGAATTGATTCAAGACTTACTTCTTCTTCTTCTTCATTTCAGTTTGCTTTATCTACTTCGGGAGTTGGTTATTAGTATGACACTTCTAACTTTGCTGGCAGCTTTCCTATACAAGTATGTAACTAGAAGTGTCTTCTTCTTGGGGATCTATTGTGTTGTCTACTATTCCATGTACTGCTATATATTTGTCGTCTCTCAAAGACTAACGTCTTCCAACTTTCGTTTTTCAATACTAAATATTACTTTTCTTTCCAACTTGCTACAACTATTTCATGTTGATGTGATTTTTCGAGGATATTCAGTCCCCGGTATAATCCCAGATCAATGTTTCCAGTTTTTGCATTAAAGCCTTTATTCATGTCTCTGCAACACTGAATACAAATTTGTAGACTAAATATTCTTGCTGCTTCACATTTTGTGTCTCTTTTGTATAAGAGAACGTATTTTTTTGGCATTTCAATAAATGTAAACTAAGGTCATCTAAGGTTTTATTGATGTTGAAAAGATCGTTGAAGAGATCAGTGAATTTAATAATAATGATCAGATTCGCATCATGTAAGTTTTATCAATGCTGCAGGGTCTTGGTGATTTATTATTTTTAAGATGGACTTCTCTACATCAAGTCTCATAGCAGGCGGTCTTCTATTCGTTAGTAGTACCTTCTGAGGCAACCATTTATTTAATATATGATTTCCATAGTTCTAATATCTTTGAAATGCTGAAATAAGTTGTTGTTTTATTACATTATAGTTTAATGCTTTTCTAAGTGGTAACATAAAAAATTAGCACTGGAGTCGCAGAAGTTGGCCCGACTGAACTCTACTTCAAAATTATTATTTCAAGCAAATTTCTTGATTAATATAAATTAAAAATTTTAACATTAACCCTTGGATGCTAATAGCATATTAATTTTGTTATCCTCTCATTTAAATCTGCTATTTCTCTGCTAATTCCAGAGAGCAGTCGAGTCATATTTACTTGTGTAGAACAACATAACGTCTGCCTGTAGGAAATTGTTTACAGTTTCCAACAATAGCTGGTTGTAGTCGGGAAGTTCCCAGATCCATCAGTTAATTCTGCAAACTACATCCAACGTTGAACTTGTCGACTTTTGAGAATACTGTAATTCTGTTTAAGTACATATTTAATTAAAAGCTGCTTTATATCACTATCATATATGATTTTAGAGTACATGAATTAAGCAAGCGTTTATTCCTTTAATATTATACTTAGCTAAATTGCATTGAGCATTGTATAATCTTAATTTTGCTATTATGCAAACATGCAATTTTATCTAACTACAATAGGTTATAAACATGTAAATAATGTTGAATGAGGGAGAAAATAATAATAATAATAATATAATAACCAATACTAAAAAGACACAATAATACAGCTTTAATACTTTCCAAAATATGCAACATTGTGTCGCTGATACAAATATACATATAACTGTAATAACCTCCCCCTTGATTGCAATTTCCTTCTCTTGATTATTTATGTGTCTTGATTCGTTTCCAGGCTTTTAATTCTCTTCAAATACCATAGCTATATTCTTCGAAGGAAGGTATAGTATTAATTGTTCTTGATTTAATTGGCCATGAAATTTATTTGGTCAAGAGTTAATTATTTAATAGAGATGTGTTAGAGAAATTGATTATCAGATTAAGGTTTTTAACTTTATAATTTGCTCGATCTAAATCGAATTAGCCATAAATAAAAGCCACTCAACAAAAACCATTTAGTTCCAAGTATGTATTTACATTTTAACGATACATATTTACGTCAAAATTTCTCTACCTCGTTCCGCACTTTTTTACCCAATAAATAAAATGGGCTTTCCTATTCGATATGTAAGCGTGTTTTTCTCGGTTACACTGTTACAGTAGTTAAAATGATATACTGTGACAGGGAATGTCATTTATTAAAACAAACTGTACACTTCGCTGGTGGAGCTTTCCGCACTAAATTAAATTTTCTTTAAAGGGTCCCTCACGAACTTTGCTCGAATGAGGATAAATCAAACTGTGACATTCCATTCTTTACGACAACAGAAGGTCACGTGTTTTAGTCTTAAATATCACCAAAGTTTTCTATTAGTAATATTTGAACACGTAACACTGTGATCGGTCATACAGTGTTCTTGAGTTATTTTGGCAAGTTTCAAATATATTACTATTATTTATTATAATACAGTTTGTATTAATATGTAAATAACTCTAACTATATTAGTATAGAGGATGAATTGTGTCAGACATTTTTGAGTAATTAGATCAAATACATATTTAATTCTGGTAAGTATCTCCTAATTTCTTGAGAGCATACAGGGGAAGTCAAAATAGTCCTACTTTGTCATAGAAAAAAGTGCTCCTTAACGGAGGTTACCCAGCGATTTACCTTATAGGCTCTCAGTTTTGAACCGACTTTTATAATTTAATGAAATTGAAATATTTTATATAAAGACTCATTAAAACATATACAGTAGGTGTCATTTTACAGAGTTGAAAACTGATTTTTTAAATACCTTGGTCATTCGTCTTCAAGAAGGATACTCTTAATTTATTTCGATAAAGCTGGTTGTTTTCGAGATAAATCGATTTTTATGTGAAAAACTCAAAAGTTACTAATGCTAAACAAAAACAGGTTAAAATCAGGCTTTTATTGTTAATACTTACATAATGTATAACTATTGACGGAACTTGTCAAAAACGCCTTCAAATAAAGATACTTTTAAAAAGTGGATGAATGTTCTTACGCAGAGTATGCTGATATGCATATAATTTATGGTGAAACGCTGTCAAATTCTTCGAAGGCAAGAAGATTTTATGCTGAAAGATTTCCATTTCGATCATTGCCAAGTCCAAAAACCTTTCAAAGGGTTGATCAAAGCCTCAGGGAAACAGGTAAAAGATGATTCGTAAATAATTATTACAGTTAGCGAATAAATTTTTTACATATTTTATTCACGTTAATTTTTGCCGCGAAATGACAGTGGGGGCTCTCCCAGGAGAGCACCAAACTCTCAGGTGGAAGAATAAAAGATTGCTGACAACCATTCAAACCGCATTAAAAAGCTCGCGACATAAAATAATGTACAAAATGGATTGTACACGAAACTCTAGCAAAACAGTTCCTTCACCCGTATCACGTTGAAAAAGTACACGCTATGTCTCCGGATGATTATCTTGCAAGACTTCAATACTCCAACTGGTTTATACAGAAACATAACCTAAATTTAAATTTTTCCAACCTTATTTTGTTTACCGATGAGGACAGTTTTACTGGAATTGGCACAATAAACTCATACAGTTTACATTTTTGAGCTAATTAAAACCCGCACGCTATAATTCAAACCAAACACCAACAACGGTTTATTTCAAATGTGTGGACTGGAATTTTCGGAAATAACTTGATAAGTCCTTTTGTTTTGGAAAGAAGACTCAATGGTGCGATTTATTTCCAATTTTTACAGCAAAATTTAAATAATTTATTGGAAGACGTACCTCTGGATAGAAGAATGCAAATGTAGTACATGATGAGAGTACTCCACCTCATTTTAACCGTATAGAACGTCAACACTTAACAAACGTTTTTGGCTATCGATGGACAAGTCGAGATGAGCCTTTATGGTCACCAAGGTCTCCCGACTTAAATCCTTTGGACTTTTACTTCTGGAGACATCTGAGAGAACTAGTTTATTCACCTCCAGTGAATACTAGACAACTAGTAGCTAGAAGAGCATGGCATTCTAACGAAGTCCGTAATAAGAATAAAAAAAATATACTGAAGTACGTGAAGCCTATATTTTTGCATTTTAATAACATTGTAAATTAATTGAGCCCCGATCAACCCTTTGAAGGGTTTCTGGAAATCTTCCAGCATAATATTTTCTTCCCTTCGAAGGGTTAGACATCGCTTCCCCATAAATTAAAGCACATCAGCACACCCTGCATATTTTATTTTTACCGATTTGTGGTATAGCATTAGTAGCTTTGGAGTTTTTCGCATAAAAACCGATTTATCTTGAAAACCGCCAGTTTAAGAGTACCATTTTTGAAGAGGAATAACCAAAGTATTTAACAATATCAGTTTTCAGCTGTGTAAAATGATACCTGTCAAAAATTAGGTCCAACGACTGTGGCTGCAAGTCCGTTCCTGACTTCTCTGATGATCTAAAACATCTTCTGTAGTATGGTTTAATGAGTCTTTATGGCCTCTATAAAATATTAAAATTTCGTTATATTATACAAGTCGTTTCAAAACTTAGAGCCGATAAGGTGAATCGCTGGGTACCCCTTTATGGCTCTGTATATCCGTTAAGAGGTACTCTTAGAATTTTTTTTCTATGACAAATTAGGGTTATTTTGACCTCCCCTGCATGCTCCTGAGAAATTAGGAGGTACTTGCTGGACCCTGTATATACTCTGACAATTATAAAAAACTACTAGATTTGTTATGAATAAATATACTGTCTATTGTCTAGAGTGGTATCTAGACATGGCCCTAACCCTGAACCCAACTCCTCGCTTGAGATAATTTCAGAAACAGAAGGGATTGGAAGAAAAAGCAAACTCTTCAGAGAAATTCATCCTAAAGGTTTACAGACAGATCTCGGTAGAAAAAAGACATGAAGTATGCAGTAATGGCGTCAGAGAGTCTACCTCGAAAAACATACGACATTCTTCCAAGCAGACTTTCAAACTTTTCTGAAATGACAATTGGAAAAAATAAATAGAAATAAGACCACAAATATATCCTCTGACAGCAGCACTGATTAAGACATTAGATTTTCCATCCTTTTTATTCTGTCATATGTTTAAATATTTTCTCTAATATTGGTTTGCTAGCTAATTACCACTTGCTTTTATGTCTGCTTAATAATAATTTCATAATACATCTAAAAATGCATATTAAAAAGTGCATATTAATATCAGTAAGGAAAAGAAATGTAAGTCCTCTTTAATAAAATAAAGACAAAGAAATGATGTACAAACAAAGAAACATGAAAATTAATTTAAATTTTCTCGCTTGTATTTTTTTTCTTTACGAATATTATCTGCCCAGGGACTATAAAATTAATCCCGAAAATGAACAAACCTTCAATTATAAAGTCCTGGAAGTCCTAATCCAAATTTAATTAAATTTTAAATAACTTAAGTAGGAACAAATTAGGAAAATCAAGACAGAAAATTTAAAAGGAAAAATTTTGGATCCCGGAACTGGTCCTAACTGTAGAACTAAAGGATTAAGGAAAGGACACGGAATAAAGTTTTAATTTTAAACTAACGAACCTAAAACAAGTTAATGTATTAAAACACCTAGATAGGTAATTATAAAAATAATATTACTAAAACAAGTATCGAGACAAATGAAGGATGGGGTATGCATATAAACATATGTAATTATCTTGTAAATGTATGAAATGTTTCAATTTTCTCACTGTAAGTAAACATCGAAGATTTTTATTTTCCAACAGTACTTTTTTTTAACAAATCAAGTTAATATTCAAAATGAATATTTAAATAACGGACAAAAATTCTAAAACCAGTTACCATTTATTAAAAAAAAAGTCTAAATACACTCTGGGATTTCTTAAGATATCACATTTATCTAGACAGACGTCAGTTAAATTAAAACTAAACGTACTTCATTGATAAAAAGAAACTTGTTTTGGACGACTTCGGTTCTGCCCGAAAAAAGCCAAACGGCAATCCAACTGATGAGATGGTCTTCTTTTAGTGAAGTTTCTTGCGATAGCAATTTTTTGTTTTAAAAACCGAGCTTAAACCGACTTTCGGAGTTTATCGAGATCGAAGGGAAGATAAATAAATCATTGCCTTTTCAGCTAAGTTTTTCGGTTTCGATGAGTTTTAGCCAACATTAGCTTAAAAGGAAATTATTTGAACGGGATAAGGTAAAGAGAAAAAGGATACCTTGAATGTTTTAATTTAAGGTTTCTATAAGTATTTTTAACGAGAAGTATATTCTTACTTAAATATTATATAAAACTTTTTATTCTCTCTATTTCTGACGTCTTTGAAACTTTGAAAATGCTCAGTTGCGGCATAAAAATCAGACTCATAACGTAGCAGAAAATTGATGTTAAACGGAAATTCAATAATTCGCAGTAAAACTAAAAGTAGATCAATCATTAGTCATAACACAGTCTTCACTGAAACTTCAATTCAATGAAAATTTGTCTATGTTGGTGCACGTTCATTAAAATCACACCTATGCTTACTTATGATAGGTCTGTATGTTGCAGGAAAGGAACATTTTGCTTGCAATTGGTCAGGGCCTGAGTATAGGGGTAAGCAATATGCTGTAAGAACTTATAATTAAATGTTAAATATTTGATCAATGACAATTAAAAATACACCAAAGGTACGCCAATGAAAATCTGCTACACTTTGGACTAAAACTTTAGAAAATTAACCAAAACTTAAATCCACTGACTAGAAGAACAGGTTTAAAAGAAAGCTCGAGCGACAGAGCAACTCCGGACATGTATCGGATTTATGTTGTACAGCCTGACAAATGACGCTTAGGTTAACTTGGGAAGTTTCTACTGAACAGACATTTACTGCTCAAAGTGTGATGATATTAGGAAACTTTAGGGAAACTTTAAATATAACGTTGTTCCGCAGAAAAATAATGGCCCCGCTTTTAACCAATTTATATTCTACGTTTAGCGTCGGAATTTTATTGAAACTAATGTTTTTAGGAAAAGAACCTTAAAACAAGTTGAAAGTGTGTGGACGACTTTTCCGAATACCTATAAAAACTTTATCCTCTCCTATTTCCAACTTTCTATAAATTGTATTTTCGACAGTCAAAATATATACTGGTTGTCAGTTGCCCTTAGTTTAATGTTCAATATTATGGTAGAGTTCATTCGACCCAAAATGAAGTCGATGATAGATACATTTTGCAATATAAAATAAGAAGATTGGTTTGTTAGACTGAGTTAATCGAATTTTTGTTAGAAACTAACTTCTTGATTGATTCATTTAAATACATATGCCACAAAATGTAAAGGAAATATATCATTGTGGGCAACTCTTAAATATGTATGTATTAATATACACAGCTGCAAAAACCTCGGACTTGAGAAAGTCAATTCTTGATGTTTAAATTAGGAGGGCTGATTCAAATGCCCCTCATCTAATCTGCTTTAAATATTCTGTATTAGATTTCGTTTATTCCATACACAGTCAGTATTAAAATAGAGCTTATCCAGTATGTTATAGTGTTAAAATAATTTCAAAATAAAAAAAAAAGATACGATCCCAACTGAAAATGACCATTATGATTATGCTGATTGTTTTCCATGACACTGTGAAACGGTGGTGCTGTGAATTTAGGAGATAGAATTTCATGTGAATACGAACATTCGGGGGATCTCCGATAACCACTACTGCTCAAAAAAGCACTGAAAAAGAAGATGATATTATTCTGCAAGTTCGAGAAAAGTACTTGTCATGTCATACTGTTTATGACATCCTAACAAAACATTTACCCCTAATTCACTAAAACGGTCTAACTTTAACACTAGTACAAGTTGACAATCAAGGGTTTAAATTTACAAGTAAAACAATCAGCCAATGGGCAAAAATTAATACTTTTTTTTTAGGGAAAACTATTTTTATTATTTATCGATTTCAAGGCTTTACCCGAAGTTCTCATCCTTAATTTCTCTATAAAAAGGTTTGTTTGTTGACAAATATAATTTGAATTAATTCAATATTACTAACAAAACTGGCCACGAAGGTATAACTTTCGTAACAAATAGATCCGGCTTAAAAATTAAAAAGTGAACATGGCTGTTAAAGGTAAATAAGATACCCGCAAGATATCAACCAAAAGCGAATTCATGTAGTGATTTCAGAGTTGCTTTTAGCTATGTTTAGAAATACTTTCTCGACGGATTCGTAATGACGAATAAAACAAAGGTCCGTCCCCACGATGCAGCAACTAAAAGTCGTAGTATGCTTCTTGAGCATTCAAAAACTCAAAGTGCAGGCATCTGCTGGACAAGTGATGGCTTGCGTGATTTGGAGAATTCAAGAAGTCATTTTTTCTGATGATTTAATGAATTACAATACCCTAATTACATAGAAATTGAGGAACGTAATCAATGAAAAATTGAAGAAAAAGGCAATAAAAGGTCTGCTCTTCCATTAGAATAACGCGCTATGTCACACATCTTATATTACCTATTAGGGAGCAAAATTTGAAATACTTCAACGCCTATCTATACATCAGAAAGGATCTGTTGTAAAGAGCTTGCTTAAGATAAAAAAAAAAAGTACCTGCCGTCATTTGACAAGGTAAGGCCACCATTTTTCCAAGAAGCCAAAGTAATATTGAGTAAAGTGTATTAGAGATTAGAGGCAATTATGTAGAAAAATAAGGTACATATTTTATTCTAAACAGGTAATGGCTGGAGCCAGTATACTAACTTAAAATATCCACATAATAGTTTCGAATGGCTTCCAATATTCGTGTGCTTTTTAAAGCAGCTATTGTACAAGGAATAAATTAGATGGGTTGTTCTACGAAAGGTCGCAATTTTTACGGCTACAGATTTATATTAATTAAATTGATATATTCCAGTATTTTGCAATTATTCAATAAAAATACGACCGTTTTAAGGTATTATAACTTTATATTTCTACTGAGTATTTAAGAGCTCAAAACTTTGACCGATTTATCAAACAAAGTTATACAAAATAATTTTAATTAAAATTTTTGCATTGTTACCCGAGTTTTATTATGGCACAGGAGATACACTTTTCCCTAAAATTGTACCCCTAATTAACTAACATATAATTGATTGATAGATGTACCAAGTTTCATGTGTTGCCTATTATATTAGTTCAGATTCAGGAGCCTCTTCTCTAGTCTGTGGGTAATAGACCTTGATAATTGATCGACTCCAGAACATGTCTCCAGTACTCGAAGACGATGTGCGAGATTGCTTTGTTCACTTCGTCATATTGTCTACCTGTTGGTTTATAAATGTTCATTCTATGTAAATGTTTCCTTAAGGTATAGTGGCAAGTGATCAATCCTATCATGCTATCATGCGACTAATCTATTGTCTACTTAAGGGCGGCTAAAGGTGTCATGTGATAGGATCAGCAAGGGTTTGCTGGTATTGATGGTTTATCCACCATGATATCTACGCACAAACAGCAGTTATAGTGATATCAAATTCTCTAGTGAAATAAATGTGGCTGTCAGAGAAAATGAGAATGGTCCTGGCCCTGTAACCCCTCATTCCCTACCAGTCAAGTTCCCATTATATATATTTTTGCCTGGTTTAATGTTAAAATTGAACTTGATATTAAAGGCTTTTAATTCACAACTTTAAATAGGCTCTGAACCTTGAAAAATAAGAAGATATTATTATCGATGCAAGGGCTTTATCTATTTGTTTTTATTCTTATTTTGCAAAATAAAGGTTCTTCTGTTGACATACTAGTCATAAAAATATCATAAGCTAAACAAAACTAACCACCTAGAAGTTCTTCTCTTCTATGGAAATTATGCAGGATTTAAAAGATAAACCTTTTTAGTAAGTATAAGGATTTTTGTTCAAACTTTATGGATACATGTTCATTTTGAATAATAAAATATTAATTAAAATTATTTCCCAAACAAAAAACTCGATTTAATTTCGAAGCTTTTTGTTTCAAACTTTAGTTCGTTTTAAATTGGCTGCTGATTCTGGAAGGATAGGAATAAAAGTTTACAAAAAGCTACCCAATTTGTGTAGAAAATCTATATGACTTTACTGTGAATTATATTTTCAAAAAATAATACCGTTTTTAATATGTAATCGAATTTTTTCCCTAATTAAAATGAAACCTTATTCGGTTTCTAAATTGCCAGTATTATTCGTTTTAATTTCTGATTAGCAACGAGTGATTGCATTTTTAATCCGAAGACGGTCGTAAAAGGACGTTTTCGCTCCATTAGGCATCGTTCGGATAAAAAGAGGGTATTAAGTCCGCACTTAGTGAGAATTGGTGGTTAAATTTCTAGAAGAGCTTGCATTTTTAGCGAATATTTTTGTAATGAATTAGACCTTTAACCTAGAATATCAAAAATAAATGGATTCAAATCGATATATTTTCAGAGAGTCAAATGCTATCTAGTAGGAACAGTTAAAGGCTGGGAAGAAAAGAAATGTATAAAACAAAGAAAAATGCAAAAAAAACAAGATTTAAATATTCAGTAATAATGTAAAGTTAAGTTAAAAAACAGCGCGACAGACAAAAATTACAACAAACCGACGCATGTAATCTAAAAAAATATTTGAATATTCATAATTCGATTAAAATTAAAAATATTTTGAAGCCCTGGTGCATATGGTTGCAACTTAACGGTTGGTTCTATATATGCTCAACATTCACACAAAAACATCTGTTCAGTGTCCGAATTTTTATGCTATCCTTATTCGATTTGTTGTTTATATTGGCGAAGTTCTTAAGGTAATGTATTCATAACAGCACAACTGTGAAATAACACATACTTAAAGTGGTTTCGAACCAATGGTCTTTTCTGAATAATTTTCCCACTGTAGGGAATGTATTATTTATATAATTATTATACGGTAAAATAATCTATTATCTTTTATTCTTTAACCATCCAACCTGATTTATAGAATGGAGTTAAAGGTAAAAATTTTTACGTAGTACTTGATATCGAGAGCAACGTAAATAAAATCGAAGAAAAAGGCTTAAGGTTTCTGCACAATCGGAAACTCCATTTAAAAATTGAAAAAGCTGCATTGTTGACATTTATATGGTTCTGAACTAAATATTTGTACAAAATACATTGGAAATTAGAGTTTCTTTTAGAAAAAGTAGTTTAAGGACACTCTTATTTATCGTATGTTGTTTTCAATATGCCAAAAACTCCCATATTAAAAATCGTGGGAGTAATGAGGAGATGTTTATATTACATTCATCACTATTAGGAATTCTAGTCTAAAAAATCTGAAAAATTTTGCCTTCTTATATCTTCTTCTAGGTAGAACCAAGTTCTGTTATCTACACAATGCCTCATCGATCCTCGTTTGACGTCGAAATCCAGCTGTCTCTTCATCTTTTGGGGGGCCGTCCAGGTGGCCGTTTGGTGTTTGGTTTCTCTCATCACGGTTTTTGCTAGTCTGTCATTGTCCATTCGTTCCACGTGATCTCTCCACTGTCTACGACAGTTTCGAACCCACTTCACAACATCCCCCACTCCGCTGTCCTCGCGAATTTTTGCATTTCTTATTCTATCTCTTAAACTTGTTCCCGTGATCATTCTCAGCATTTTCATTTCTGTGGTTCTCATAATTTGTTTTGTCTTTGTTGTTTAATGTCTTGTGTCTGCGCCGTAGGTCAGTATCGGTCTTACACAGACCTTATAAATCCTTGCTTTGCTCTCAACCGTCATATGTTTATTGTTCCAGATTATGTCTCTTAGTTGGCCTGATATTATGGCCGCTTTGTTGGCTTGTGTGCGTACTTCTTCCGTTACTGCCCTGTTACTTGTTATATGTGCTCCCAGGTATTTAAACTTCGCAACCTGTTTGATACGTTTGTCATCAACCATTAGTTTGCATCTTACCGGTTCTTTTGCTATTACCATTGCTTTGGTTTTCTCCACAGATATTTTCATATTATACTGTTTGGCTGTTCGATTGAGATGGCAGAGAGCATTCTTTTAAGTTGTCCTCGCTATCTGCTATCAAGGCAACATCGTCTGCAAAGCATATAATCTGAACGGTGTTGTGTCCCATTGGGTACCCAATATTTGTGTTTTTTACCTCATCAATGATTTCGTCCGTGATTACATTGAAAAGTGTTGGACTTAGGCTATCACCCTGTCTTATTCCTATGGATAGTGGGATTTCCTCTGTTAGAGTGTTATTTGTTTTAATTACCATGGTGTTTTTGGAATTCAGTTCGTATATTGTGCGTATGATTGCTTCGTCTACTTGTTTTCTTCGCAGTAGTTCTGTTATGTGTTCCAGTTTGACTCGGTCGAACGCTTGTGTAAAGTCCACAAAACAAATGAACAGTGGTTTATCGTATTCGATAGATTTTTCAACCAGCTGTCTGATAATAAATATACCGTCGATAGTGGAGCGGTTATTCCGGAAGCCCTGCTGTTCTTCGTACGCCCCTAACTTGTCTACGATCCGTTGTGACAATATTTTGGTTAATAATTTGGCTGAACTGTTCAGTAGGCTGATTCCCCTGTAGTTTTAGGGTTGTTTCTTTGATCCTCTTTTGTGGATCGGAATTGTGATGCTTTTCCACCATTCGTTGAGTACTGACGTTGTGCGGAGTATTTTTTGAAATAGAACAGTGAGCTCTGTGACAAGGCTGGGGCCTCCGTACTTTAGCATCTCATTCGTAATTTGATCGGTACCAGGTGTGTGTTTTTTAATTTCTTAATTGTCAGGTGCATCTCTGCTTCACTGATGTGTGATTTCTAAATTTTTCATGAAACCTTGCAGTTAGAATAAAATCTATTTATATATTTTGAAAAATCTTTTTTGTATAAATTGTATACGTGCTTTCGGTTGTAACAGTGATATCACTATGTTTTTTCAAACGTACTATTTCAGTATATTTTTTTAGCTATTTATAAACATATCTATATAGGCAAAAATATTCCGTCTTGTCTTTAAGGCGCCTAAAATGACCGAATTCATTTTATCGCCTGTAGTGATTTAATTTAAATTTGAGAAAAATTATAATGGTATTTTGAACACTTTGCAGTGGCCTTATTTCTACCGAAATGATCACGTAAGATGCTGAACCCTTCTTGTGTTGTCAATTATTTCAGTACTTCCTCCTCCACAAATATTTTGTGAAAGTGATATTCGCCTCAGTGAGGTTGATCGTCAATTGATTCTTTTCCTAAAGGAAAGTGATTTGCGAAAAATATCAAAGAAAAAAGTTCCCATGGAACCAACGCTCTGGTTAAAGATGAAATTACTACACGAATAACCTGCCTTTGCTACATGATAAAAAGAAACTACATAATGACTTTTTTGTCGGTAAGCAGCTAGAGCTAAATAACTTTAATCCTAAAGTGAGTATATATAATTACACAAGCAACCAGTAAAAGCGAGTGATTTAATTGATTACTTTTTTAGTATATCGATGTTATAAAAAGTGCCACGTATTTGTTTTAAAATTTGTCCCGATACCGCAGGTATTGTAGAGTGGGCTTAAATTCCCAGCGGATAGTTAAGCGAATAGTCGGTTTCGACAAAGGAAAAGCGAATTCCGGCGATGCCAGCTTTTTTAATCTGGTAATGGAGTCGGACACATTCCGAATGTAATGTAATGAAACTTTTAGGCCAGACTGCTGTTTCGGGTAAACTATATTAAATTGATGAGATCTGAAAGCACGTATACTTATAACAAAGGATTTTTAAATTAATATAAAATAAAGTGAAAAAGACAAAAGTCAGGTATGGCTTCAGATAAAAATATTAACCAGATATTTTCCATAAAAAAATATGTCAGGTTACTTCATCAAATTTCTAACCATTTATGATTATTATAATGTGAAATTTAGGTAGTAAGTAATACAAAATATGTACATGAAAAAATCAAACTGATTTTTTTTTATTCTTATACATATACAGCCACGAGCAAAAGTATTAGGCACCCCTACTGTTTACCTCTGTTTTGGCAACAAGTATTCAGATAAGCTCCTTATGGTTTTATTATTGCATTGGGGGCATGATTTCATTAAAATAAGACAAAAATAAATATTTATGACAAGCAGGTGTGCATTAACACATTATTTCTTCAAATTAGCTACTTCACAAATTTTGAGATTTTAGTTTGGTGTCAGACTTTGAGGTAAACACACGTGTTGTACGCAATTATTGAATCATATTCGTAAAGACTAACATTTATAGTGTGAACAATGACTAAAAAAAATTCAACTTGGTGCAAAACAGCGCCTAAAAATTAAGATTTTACATGAACAAGGCATGTCTTAAGTGAAGATAGCCCGAGAAGTGAAGTGCTCGCGTTGTGTGTGTGTGTAATATGCATTAAATCGTTTTAAAGAGATCGAATCCTATGAAAACAGGCCAAAAACAGATAGAAAGAAAGTTACTACAGATCGTGATGACCGATGATTAGGCAGTCTCTAAAGGACGGCAAAAAACAGCTACCGACTTCGCTGCAACGTTATCTGAAGCAAACGGCAAATCTGTGAGTATGCATACTGTGAGAAGAAGGCTTCTTAAAGTTGGATTAAAAGGTTGCAAGGTAAACAAAAAGCCGTGGCTGTCGAGCACAATAAGCAAAGTTGGTTGGAGTGGGTCCTTCAATATAGAGATTGGACAGTAGAAGATTGATCCAACTTACTATGGTCAGACGAACCTAACTTCGAGGCATTGTTATTTACTTTATGTTTTACATTAAAACAAGTCAATATCTTTGGAAACAGTTTTTTCTCTTTACACAGGTGTATGAAGCTCCCAATGTAACTTAAATCAGGCGCCGTGTGGCGAAGAATACAACCTAGAATGTGTGATGCCCACTGTTAAATACGCTGGAGGCTCAATTATGATTTGGGGCTGCATGGCTGCCTGTAGGGTGGGCGAAATGGAGATGTGTGAGGGGCGAATAAACATTGAGAAATACATTGAACTTCTAGAAGCAGCTCTAGCGCCGTCAGTAACGCAAATTTTCGGCGATGCTAACAGTGATGGAATAAAATTCCAGCAAGAAGACGCCACTGGCCACAAATCGACTCATACTATGACATGGATGACTAAAAAAGGTATTGATCTGTAACTGGCTACCACAATCGCTGGGCCTCAATCCAATTGAGCACATTTGGTCTATTTTGAAGAAAAAGATCCGAGGACACCATGCAACTAATAAACTTTAAGACATGAGTGGAAACAATTATCCGTAGACGAATGTTTTAAGCTGCTCAATACCGAAAAGACTGGCTGCTTCCATTAAATCAAAAGGTGGACGGACCAAATATTAATTACTATAATATAATAAATCATATGTTATATATCTGCTTTATTTATATACCCTATGTTAAATTACTTCAAAACTAGCAGTTTTGTAGGGTGCCTAATACTATTGCTCGTGACTGTACTAAAAAAACTGTAACAGATAAGTTACCAAAATTTTAGGTGTCGCTAGCGTTAATCAGTTATAAATTCATAATTTTAATGAATATACCAATAAAATAAATAATAATCATAAAAGAAAATTTGTATATAATTAACATTACACACAAACGAAAATTAAAAGCAATTCTGATTAACTACTGTGAAATAAAATTCCATTGATGTTAATATTTTAAAGAAATTACAGCCTGGAAATAAAATTACAGATTACAAGATATATAGACAAATCATCTCATGTCAAAATTTTGGTCCTAAAAAATGGGGAGGTCTATGACATTTTCACACTGTTTTTAATTTAGTTATTTGTTATGACTTAGTAAAAAATTTAAACATTGTCAGAAACAATGAGCTATTTGTGAAAATAAGGCAATGTCATTAATATTTTTCAATTATAGCATTTCTGGCTTAAAATCCAAGCTTCTTAACTAAATTTCAGAATAATCTTGATATAGTAAAAACAACTAGGAAAGTTTCTTGTTAGAATTTAAGAAAGTTAATAAACTGATAAACGATTGTATAAATTTCCGTTCTGGTGTTCTTCTTTTTATCAGTAAAAAATTCGAGAATTCTGAATACTAAAAACTGTGGAATGTATTTTACCGTGTCTCATTATTTTTACAGAAGTTTTTCGGCTGTCATTTGCTATAGATAAACATTTATCTATTTATTTCCAGTCGGTAATCTCCAGATGTGTAGTTTTTATTTCACGAATGGGTTTTCGATGTATGTATATTCACGCAGAGTAAAACTAATTCGGTACTCTGCACTAAAATCACGTAAATGGTAAAAAATATAGAGAAGATTAAATTAGAGCAAAGTGACGAAATTCAGTGTCAGCTGAAACGCTATCATGAAATTTTATTT
The DNA here is from genome assembly GCA_034092305.1 of Diaprepes abbreviatus. Lineage (NCBI taxonomy): Eukaryota > Metazoa > Arthropoda > Insecta > Coleoptera > Curculionidae > Diaprepes > Diaprepes abbreviatus. The sequence continues at coordinate 15,411,468 of JASJET010000028.1, forward strand.
TCAACATTAATTTTACTTTGTATTCTAATGAAACAGTAAAAATTTTCTTTCGGTTTCGGAAATACGAGAATTCTATTTAAAACACCATATATTAGTCAGAATTCCATTTCATAATTTTGTTATAACTACACAATTGGTACGTATTCATGCATGTATGTTTATTTGAAAATCCAAGCTTGGTTTTTAATGCAATAAAAATTCATTATGCGTAATAAATATTCTCCTCATATAGTAAATGTAAAATAATTTTAATCCACGATACAAAAAGAAATAAAACTACATCAAAGTTTTAGGACTGGTGTATTTTTTACAAAATAATAATCATAAAATAAACTGAACACATTTTATTCCTCCAAGATAAAGGAAAAACAAGCTTACGACACCTGAAAGAATGCATTAGGACATTAGGGCTTAACCCGCGGCGGTGTAATGTGTGTTTCCCATCACATTCATCGTTTTTTCCACCCTTCCAATAACCGAGAACGACTACGAAAATGGCCCATCCTAATGTGCTTTCAACCGCGAACAAAACTTTCAAAAGCTATCATCGGGGCCTCGCTTGCTGCCTGTCCGGTCGCGTATTCTGCATCATTTCTTATTTCGATGGGGGGATGAAGTCAGAGGGATTTACTTTAATACACGAGCAAAAGTTGTAAAACAACTCCTAACGTTGTATTTGTTCAACAACAAATATAAAGCTTAAATCGGATCAATTGGAGTTTGCTGTACGTAATGAAAATGAAAGTTTAAAATCGACAGTGATGGGGATTTGTCATGATCACGCAAGTAAGAAGTGTTATATTTTCAGTCTCTATGAAAATTTTACATAGAACCAAAGTAAGTTATTTATTTAGGTTCACAATTTCTGATTTGTTATGATCCTTGTAGTTCACAAGTAAATATCAGGCTTTAAGCATTAAACCTCGATGAAGGTAAAGAAAAAAAATAAAAGTAACCTTTCACACCCGATTAACAAAACCTGGGGATTCAATTTTTCGGCTTCAATTATCCTGGCAAGGTTGTATTTGTGAAAAAATTAATTTTTTATTCTCTAAGAGCCGTTTTACACACACAAGAATTATTCCGAAAATTATAACAAAAATTTTCAGCAAATTTTTGCCGAAAATTCTTTGGAGATAATTTTTACAATAAAATACCACTCTGTTTGATACGTACAAGAAATCTGAATATAATTTTGGTGGTAATTGTGTCGGTGCTCATGCGCATTTTCATAACATATGACGTTCAAGCAGTTAAATAATCTGGAGATAACCTTAAAATGTCATAAATATGAAAGTTTCTAAACATATATAATCAAGAAACCACAAAATAAAGGTAATTTTGTGCAAGAAACAATGAGTAAATATTGAGAATAGGTTGATTACCAAACGCGGGCCGTCAATTCACAAATTTTATTCTGCGTCGATTTTCGCGCACTTTCCGCATTTTAGTCATAAAAATATAGAACACGTTCTATATTTTTATGCCGAAAATTTTCACCAAAATTTTGACAATAATTCTTTGATGTGTAAAACAGCAAATTAGTTTAATGAAAATTTTCAACATAATTATCAGATAAATTTTGGCTATAATTCTTGTGTGTGTAAAACGGCTCTAAGAATGAAATTTAAAAATTTTTGATATCATCACAATTTAATATGAAGTAATCACATCTTGCTTTACGGAATACAGTTTTCTAAAAATATCGATGATAAAAAGATTCACTTGTTTACGAAACTTGAGCACAATATAATTCCTCATTTGATCGATCTAATAAAAAAACAAAATCAAAATTTAAATAGTCTTGTAATTATTTTACTTGCCAATTTGGATCATATAGTTGATCTACATTTGAAATTTTTCATTCAGTTAAGTAGTTATCTCTAAAGCCACTAAAAAATTGTAAAAGTTAAATCCGGTTTAGTCGTTAGGAAGTTAGAACTTTAGGTGCTTCATTTGTGTTTCGTTTTCGATTTTAAACTGTTCTGTATATTCGGCGATTGTTTTGAATAAACAAACTTTAAAAATATTTTTAGTAGAACACACTATACTCAACAAATTATTATTGGATACGAAAAAAACATCTTTTAAGGTAGAAAAAATGTAAAGTCATTTTTATGCCTGTAAATTGTAGCTTACTGCGAATTGCGAGAGGGTTTATGACTTATAAGAGCAATATTATCTCTATATTTATTGACTTTTCCAATCATAAGATGTACATTTTTATTGCTAACTTAACTACTACTAGTTTCTTTTAGTTATTTAATTATTACTTCTATAAAAGCATTTTTTGTATAGTTTTGTATTTTTCAAAATTTCATGCAAAAATATTTTCCTAAATTAATATATTTTATATAATTTTAAGAAGCTTGACATAAATTAAATTATAATAGGGCAAAATAAAGATTTAAGATTCCTCTTTGCGATTATTTTCTCTCATTTAAAAACAAAAGTATTTTCTAAAAATGCTCGTGACTGGCATGAGTATAATTTTCTTACTTCTTTTTTAACAATGTCTATTTATTTATTTAGAGTATATGTTGTATCCAATGTATAAGACATTTCAAATAAAAGACTATATAATAATAATAATTAATTGAAAGTTATTTATTACCAGGCAACATATCAACGTCCAATATAACAATATATAATCAAACAATGAATATCATTAAGGACCAGGTTTAGATACAGTAAGTTTTAATTTTGGTGGAATATTGGTTAGCTTTCATAGTAATAAAAAATTGTGAAGCAAGGCTGTTGCATTGAACGCACATACTATACATAGGAGATCTGATCATCGGATTATTTATCGGTTTAGGAAAATAAAGTGGGGTCTTCGACCTTCTATTTGGAATTAATACGCGAAAGTTTGGAAGATTTAAGAATTTATTTCAATTAATCATGTCATTATACAGGACGTCCGGTAAGTACCTTGTAATTTCTAAGGAGCATAGAGGGGAGGGCAAAATAACCTTAATTTGTAATGGAAAAAAACTCCTAAAGTGTCCGTTAACGGAGATATAAAACCCTAAATGAGTCCCAGCGATTTACCTTATCGGCTCTAAGTTTTGAACTGACATAAAGACTCAATAAACCAAAGTAGATGTTCTAAATTATCAGAGAAGTCAGGAACGGACTTGCAGCCACACTCGTTGGGCCTAATTTTGACCGGTTTTTTAAATACTTTGTTCAGGCCTCTTCAAAAAAGGTGCACTTAATTTATTTCGGTTTTCAAGATAAGTCGGTTTTTATGTGAAACACCCAAGAGTTACTAATGTCAAACACAAACAGGTAAAAATCAAGTTGTTATTGTTAATACCCATATAATGAATTACTATCGATAGTCAAAACCGCGTTCTATTAAAAATAATTTTAAAAAATGGAAGAATATTTTTACACAGGGTATGCGGAGATGCATTTAATTTATAGTAAAGCGCCGTCAAATTCTTTGAAGGCTCTTATGCTAAAAGATTTTCAGTTCGAACACTGCCAAGTCTAAAAACCTTTCAAAGGTCTGATCGAGGCCTAAGGGAAACAGGTAAAATATGATTAGAAAATAATTATTAAAGTTAACGAATTATTTTTTTTTTTACGTTTTGTTCAGGGTCATTTTTGTTGCGAAGTGGCGATGAGGGCTCTCCCAGGAGAGCACGAGACCCTCACGTAGAGGAATAAATTTTGCAAGATATTGCTGGCAACCCTTCAAACAGCATAAGAAAGCTCGCGACAAACAATAATTTAACAAAATGGATGTACAACTCTAACAGAACAGTTACTTCACCGGTAACACGTTGAAAGAGTACATGCTCTGTCTCCGGATGATTATACCGCAATACTTCATACTCAAACTGGTTTATACAGCAATATAACCTAAATCTAAATTTTCATAACCTTATTTTGTTAACCGATGAGGCTGGTTTTGGAAGAGATGGCGTAATAAACTCAAAAAACAATTTACTTTTTAGGGCTCATGAAAACCCGCACGCTATAATTCAAAACAAACACCGACCTAGGTGATTTATTTACAGTTTTTGCAGCGAAATGTAAATAATTCATTGGCAGATGTACCTCTTGATAAAATGCAATGGTACATACATGATGGTGCCCCACTTCATTTTGGCCCTTTAGTACACTTAACTAATGTTTTTGATCCTCGATGGATATGTTGAGGTGGGCCTGTTACGGCTACCAAGGCATCCAGACCTAAATCCCTTAGACTTATAAGACGGATTATGTTGAAAACTAAATAAAATCTTTTTCTAAACTGTTGTTTTCATTCGTAAAAAAATAGTCCCAAAACTTTTTGAATGAACTGTATATTTGTTGCCTCTGTAGTGCGGGCGCCTTAAGTGATAATGGAGTTATACTGGGCCATCTTTAAATATATGCTGTCGGAGATCTCTTTAAAGAGCTATTTGAGAGTGGCAATATCTTCATAAATTTTCAGTGTAAGCCAAGAAAGCAGCCGACATAATTTGAAATCATTGCTATTGCTAGACTTTTTACATTATATATCGACCTATTACATGGTAAACTACTCGCGGGAACGATCTAACTAACAGTAAAAACCTGATAAAAATTCGTCCCGGAGCCAGACACTATCGGGAAATTTTCCTGTGTAATATGTATGAGTAATAAACATGTCGAAAAAATTTCTGAATTGCCACTACCTAAAATATAACATCAAACAAAACTAAAACTTTTTCTTGCTATGAAGCTGCTTATTTTATAAAATCCGCTTTACCTCGGAGTTCCTTTTATCCTCTACTTTTCATCTCCGGAGTATGATAATACGTTTTATTCGCGTGTATATGCTTATTGCTGGTCTGTTTGTACGGATATTCCAAGAATGCAATTTTGTTCGGCAACTATAAAATGGACAAAGACAAAGTAGAGGTAAAATAAAGATAAAATAAAGACGCACTTACACGTGTTTCTTTTTGAAGTCGACTAAATCAAGTTACCAGGCAGGAAAAAGAAAGTAAAGAACCAAGAGTTCCGACACATATGTTGAAAAGAACCGATTGTATGTCTTGTTTCCATATGGAACGCTGTCATCTGTTCGGTTTAAATTAGATTACAAACTATTGACGATTTCCTTTCATCATAAAGAACAAAGTAGATATAGAAATCTTTTTAGTAACCTAACTAAAGCTTCCAAAATAAAAAAAAAAATTTTGAATATTCACTATCTCCAGGTGTCTGTTTTTGTACTTAAAAACGCGATAATAGCTAGGATCTCACTTCTGAATAAAAATCTTAGCAACTAAAAAAATTTTCAATGTTGATACTCGTTTTTTGTTTCTAGTAATAGTCTAAGAGCTTCAAATTTATTATAGTTTATTATTATTTTTATCCGCCGATTTATAAAAGATAAATAAACAAATTCTTTAGGATTAAATTAGTGAAAAAAAAATGTATTCAAAAATTTTTCATCGATGAATACCCGTAAGCAACTTATTTACTAAGTCACGTGGCTTATCTCGTAGCCAATCATGGCAGAGCACGCTGAGTCCCCAGCAACTGACGATAAACGGTCTCACTCGTTCTTGCGTCTACCGTTAACGTTTGTCACTCGCACTCATAAGCAATTTTTTTTTCACGTCTGGCGGATATTAAAAACTATTTTTCTTCTGGCCTTTTATCAGTATTTTCAAACATGTTTAATAAATATATCATATACATTTCAACGGCTCTAAAATACTTTTTTGGCAAATTTTTTAAATACATTTTTGGGGTAGTCTGGTCATAATTTTAAACAAAGTAAAATGTCTTGTACTTTTATTTTTATGTTTAATAATAAGTCTACTTTATATTTATTTAAGTTTCATTAGAACCGAAATATTTTTTCTGGTTGAAATTTCTTGCAATAATTGCATCATGCGCAGTTCCAACGAGTGCCAAATTAATCCATTCCTTACTTCCATAGTATTCAAGTTTGACTGTTCAAAATTTTTAACGCCCTAAAATACCAGCTCGAAATTCGTTATGAGTCCTCGCTCTATAAGGAATTAATAATCTTAAAGGTAAAAAGCTTTTGCATAACATTATGTAAAATAAAAGTTAAAAACTAAAGCTTGACATATTTATATAATAACAATATCAAAGGAAATTCTGTGACATATATTCATAAATTCCTCCTTTCTTATTGTATGTATCTATGAAAATGTATATTTTAAGAACAAGGTAAATTCTAGGTAGCTAAATTTTAAATTGAGGACCCTGGAAAGTGATAAATACTGATCTGAAGTAGCTGTAGCTTAGTCCTGCCGGCTAGCAAATTCCCTATTTGCTTCCAGAACCGAATGAAAATCTAGTCTTAATTTTCCGGACGGCTGGTCCGGGGAAATTCCTGCTGTCACATCAGGAATAAAACAACAACAACGGTCGGTGAACAATACGCATCATCATCGTTTTTTCAAAGCAACAAAGTGTGAAACGTAGAGCGTCAGATTTCTGCGGTTTTGCTTATTTTTGCAGTTTGTGTTTTTAGATTTATTTGAGGGAAAAAATGTTTTGATTTTAAAATTAGCTCAATGTTTTTTTAAAGATAAAACTTACTTGACTTTAATACAAACAAATAATCACAAAAAATTTAGAGTGGCTGCTGTCTTGCGTAAAATGATTTTAATTAAAACTTCGTATTTTTAAATTCAAGAATTGGTCAACATTTTTAGCAAACAATTCAGATAAGAAAAATTATAAAATTAAAATACCTTTCTTTTCTCAGAGTAAAATCGCTATAATCCCAATTTTTGATAGCCTACTTTTCTACTAATAAAAACACGTTTTAGACTCTTCTATAACTCTTAAAACTATCAATTAAAATATTTAATAATCTTTCAGTTATACTAACCCAAACTGGCTATTTCTTTTGGCAAAACCAGTAAAAAAAACTCATAAAATCTCAAGTTAAAGAGGATGATTAAATCCTGCTCCTGTTTTTAAGACGCCTTGCAGGAAAGTGCAAAGATTAACGTAGGAAGGAAAGGTAATTTCCAGATAGTTTTACTTGAGGCGAAGCTTACCGGAAAGGTATAAGAAAAACTCAGATTTACGCCGCTTGTTTTTATTTTCTTTTTTTGAATTTCCTTTTAGATTTATTTCTCGTTTTTCACTATTTTTTTTTCATAGCAATTAAGGAAATAGCAGTACGACTGATTTTATACAGACATATTGTTTTGTATTTATAAATACGTAGGGAAAAATGTACACAGTTATGTGTTTAAAAAAATTGATAAACTACGAATAATGATTAAAACATTATGAACATTATTAAATATGTTTTAACTAAGTTTAATATTACTACTATTTAGCGCATCTGTGTATTGGTTATCCTAGGGATGTGTCTGATAAACAATTTTCAAATATCCCTAAAGTATTGTTTTATATGGTACAATAGAATAATATACAATTAATTTTATTTACATCGGAAAATTGCAGAGCTTATTGTGATGTAATAAATTATAATAAAATAATTAGGGGACATATTATCAGATATTTTGCACTATTCTCGTGCATTATATAAAATAATCCCACTAACAAATCATCCAGTAAAGCTTTTATGTTCTTGAAAGGGGTTTCAATTTTTCCGGTTACATCAACAGATTCTTTACACCCCCTTGTAAAGAAGTGTCATCATGCCTGCAAATATCACTCTTCCTCCGACACTTAATTAGGCCTCTTCGCACAGCGCTGTTGCTTCATATAATGGATTCGGATACAGAGTCGGGTAATAAGGAGATGAAACAGTAAATGGCATTGTTCACGGGCTTTTCCCATCCACTAAGCTCTTTACTTTAGCAATGTAAATATTTTCTTTAGTTGCTTCTTACATTTGCTTAGGAATAAGTTGGGCTAAGGTTTAAATTGTAATAACCAAAATTCAAGAGAAAATTTGGCGCTAAAATAATTAAAGATAATTTTGCACTTAAACTGTGAAAGCATATTATAATGCATAACTATAAAAGGAAATAATAAGTAAATTAGTAATGTGGAAGATATATTGATATTCTGACGCTCACATAAATTGAAAAGGCATTAAAAATAACGTAAACTTGTAATGTAAAAGTGTAATGATATTTATAATTGAATTTTTATACATATGTTAGCAACAAGAATATATTATGCAATACTGGCGATTTACTATATTGCCTAATTCTAGAACAAACTACAGAACTTCAGATTAAACCTTCATTATACCAGTAGATTTAAACAACAATAAATTTGTTTGAACGAAGTTTATAGTCAGTGAGAGGGCTTTTATTGACCTGAGACACAAATATTCGTATTTAATTTGACTTTCAGTTTTTTTTGTTGACTACCTCCTCTGAATATTTCTAAGTTACTAAAGAACGCGAAGTTTATAATTAATATCAACCAAAGGCCAATAACAACATTTCAGACACAGAAACGAGACTATACTTTTCCGAAGTTTTTTGACGTGCTGAATTCCGACTTTGGTTTCCGAGATATCCTAACATAGAAATGTAAAAAGCTGTTTTTTGTTATATTGAAGGTTATGTTTCAGTGCAGCATGAAAATTTTCGACATGACACGACGGGCCACCTTGCCTTCAATACCCATTTTAAATCATTTCAATTTTTTTTTCTCTCTAATATATCGCTTGTACAAATTTGTGATTTTACTGACCATTTGCACGAAAAATATGTAAGAGGAAAAGTTGTCTGAAATGATTCAGGGAAATAGAGGGTTTTTGAGATCGGTAATCATAAATATGAGATCAGAATTTGATAATTTCAATATCCACGGTGGCGGATTCTATACGGCGGATGTGAAAATCGCAAAAACTAAAAAAAAAATCCATGACTCCCACCCAATGTTCTTGCTCGGAATTTAAGTAACAAGATTCGGCCGGAATCATCGATTTTTTTATGGTTCTTCGATTTTCACAACCGCCATATTGAACTCGTTATTTTGGATATCGAATTTGTCAAACTCTGAGCTTAGATTTGTGATCAGGAACCCCAAAAACCTCCGATTTTGCTTGGGCATTCAAGACAACTTTTCCTAATACATTTTATGACTTACCCATATGGTGCAAATGGTTCGCAAAACAATAAATTTCCACAAATGATATCTCAGAAAGGAAAAAAGATTTTGAGACGATTCAAAATGTGTTTTAAAGGAAATGAGTGTTCAGATGTCCCATCGTGTCATGTCGGAAAGTTTGTTGATACAATGAAACATAATATCCAATACAACAAAGAGCGTTTTTTGCACTCTTAGGTTTGGATATCAGTGCGTCAAAAACCTTCAGAAAAGTATAGTCTCGTTCCTAGGTCTAATGTTAGGGGAAATTTTTTCACAAAAGGATAACATAGAATTGGTGTGTGTACCAGGAAATAAAAGATGAATATTGAACGGGCCTTAGTTCTTACCATATGTTTATTCTAGCGGGGAATTCCTTGGACTAAAGGAACAAATGCTTTTTTTTTATATTAGAGACGTTTTGAAAATACCGTGGTATTTTTTTATAAGCAATAAACAATCTGGAATAGGCTTAACTTAAAAGATGATAACATTAATAAAGTACCTTGATTTCCATTACATACTATAAAAAAGTGGAAATTGTAAAACTGTCTTTAGAGAAATCGTTTATTGGATTATACTAAAAAAAGTCTACAAGTATTTATGAATGAGCTATTTCTTCGTTAGTCTGCCCCAACCATTACGGTATTAAACGATTTTAAATTATGTTATTGTAAAATTAACTTTTCAGTGTAATTTAAAAAAGGACATCTAGAAAAATTTTAATTTTGTTAATGTTAGGAGTAAAAGGTTTTAAAAAAGTATCCCTACACACTATTTGAGACAAGGCCTACTTTCCAATAAAAAAAAACTCCATAATGATAAAATACGGAATAGCACATACTATGTGATACAAAAATTATGTTCACTGACCGAATCAGCTGTATTTCCTTTGTAAGATCCATTTATTCGTTCTTGTACAATTGTAAAGTGAAGCGCGCAATATCCATTTGAGAAGATGCACTTCTTGGGCTTCTGATATATATGCTTCGTGAATTCCGATATAAATCCCATACTTCCGAACAAAAACGTAATAGATATTATAGAAACGCAATGGCTGACATTCATTTTAGAGATACATATATCTTTAGACAGATTCCTTTATATTTATATCGGCATTGTCGAAAGCCAACGGAAATTTATATTTCGTTTTAAAATGAATATAAATCTTGACTTTTTATTTTATGCGGTAGTGTCAATTAGGTACAAAAATTATTTTCCTCTGCAGCGATGAAAAACGATTGAAATAATTTTTCACCTCGCTAAAATTTACATATAGGTATGTACGAGAATCGTTTGCAAAGTCCGTGCAAAAATAAAATTACTTAATTTTTTTAGATAAACCTTTTTTATTTTTCAACATAGTCTCCTGTTAGGCTTATACACTTCGTCCAAGTCTGTAAAATAGCATTCGTTTCTGCAATCACCTCCTCGGTTGAAGGAAATCTTTTTGCCACGAGTCATTTCTTCATATTGGGGAACAAATACTAGTCCGAGGGAGCCAAGTCTAGAGAATAGGGGGGATGTGAAACTAGTTGGAACCCTATTTCCATTAATTTTGCGGTCACAACTACTGAGACGTGAAATGGTGCGTTGTCGTGATGGAAAAGGACTTTTTTGTGGGCCAATCGTGGACGTTTTTCTTGCAGCTCGGTTTTCAAACGATCCAATAATGATGAATAATATTCACCTGTAATAGTTTTACCTTTTTCCAGATAGTCGATGAAGTTTATTCCTTACGAATCCTCAAAAACAATCGCCATAACCTTCCAGGCCGAAGGAATGGTATTCTCCTTTTTTGGTGCAAATTCCTCCTTGGCAACCCATTATTTAGATTGTTCTTTGGTCTTAGGAGTATAGTGGTGTATCCATGTTTCATCCACAGTGACGAAACAATGCTTAAAGAACTGAGGATTACGCGGGAACGGCTGCAAACCGTTCTTGCAATATTTCACACGATTTCGTTTTTGGTCAATCGTGGGCAATCGCGGCACTCATCTTGCTGACAGTTTTTCAAGTCCAAATTTTGGTGAAAAATATTATGTACCCGTTCATTCGAGACACCCACAGCAGTAGCAATCTCACGCACCGTCACTCTTCTGTCATCCATCACCATATCACGGATTTTGTCAATGATTTCTGGAATAGTAATCTCAACGTTGTGCTCATATGGTCACTCTGAAAATTTTGAAACCACTTATAAACTGTTCTAATTGAAGGTGCACAGTCGCCATAATGTATATCAAGCTTCTGTTTAGTTTCGTGAGGCGTCTTGCCTTTCATAAAGTAATGTTTAATCAATACACGAAATTCTTTCTCGTCCATTTTTGGAGAATCACTGGACTTTCTCGATTCAAACGAATGTTAGACAAAGAAATAGACCGAGCCGGCTGAAACTTCGTGTGTGTTCTTTCAAGAGATGCTACTAACTGAAAATAACCTCAATACGTACCAGCAGTGCCATCTCGCTGACTTTGCATGGCCTCTTCCATGCAGCCTCGTATATCCAAAGCTAGAATGTTCTATATATGAATGTCTATATCTTTAGTACCATATAAGCATCTGAATTTCTTAACATACTCCATCAACTTTTTAACTTGAATTTTTAAGTAATCGTTGAAAGGTTGATTTTTCTTGCTATGCAATTTGAAATAGAGACAGTGGATTAAGCCAATTTCTTCAACAAAAGGATTTAAACGTATAAGAAAAAGCGTATTGCAAAATATTAACAGAATTATTCTCGAAATAAGTAAAAAATTAAAAAGTTGATGCTGGTAGCCGTTACTATGTGGTAGTTAATCATCTTCGGGAACTGTTTAAAAAGGAACTGCTATGTTTTATACCACTAAATTTATTAAGAAAACAGTGACTGCAGTTTCAACTCACAGAGTCATTTTCAAACTGAATTACAAAGGTAGACTAAGTATTTAATACAGAAATATGAGGAAATTTAACAATAAATAAAAACTACCTGAGAAATTACATTATTACAAAGGGGAGGTACTAAATTTTGGGAACTAATTATTATTTGGCGACAACAAATAACGGGGAAAACCCAAGTTCTGTCTGGTCATTAAGCAAATTTACATTTTTATTTTTACTATGTCTATATATTTCTAAAGATTCAAGAATATTTAATTTTTAGTCCTTTATTGAATAATGTAATATGTCAGTGTTGCTTAAAATAGGAAAACTGTGGCTGTGTTCTAAGCAATGGTTGGCAAAGCTCGAGTCTGTTTTTGTAGTCTATATGATCGGCGGTGTTCTGAAAAGCGAGTTTTAAAGCTTCTACCACTTTATCCAATATACAAGCTATCACACTCTGAACATTTTAACTTATAAACTCCTGATTTATAAAACTTATTAACATAACATAACATAAAAGCAGCCTTCAAATCTCAACACAATCTGTCCACTATCCTTTACAATGCTAAAGATTAAATTAATAAATTTGATAAATCAGGAGTTTATAAATTAAAATGTTCAGAGTGTGATAGCTTATATATTGGACATAGTGGTAGAAGCTTTAAAACTCGCTTTTCAGAACACCACCGATCATATAGACTACAAAAAACAGACTCGAGCTTTGCCAAACATTGCTTAGAACACAGCCACAGTTTTCATAATTTAAGCAACACTGACATATTACATTACTCAACAGAGCCAAAAGTTAAATATTCTTGAATCTTTAGAAATATATAAACATAGTAAAAAAAAATGTAAATTTACTTAATTACCAGACATAACTTGGGTTTTCCCCGTTATTTGTTGTCGCCAAATAATAATTAGTTCCCAAAATTTAGTACCTCCTGTTTGTAATAATGTAATTACTCAGGTAGTTTTTATTTATTGTTAAATTTTCTCATGTTTCTGTATTAAATACTTAGTGCACCTTTGTAATTCAGTTTGAAAATGACTCTGTGAGTTGAAACTACAGTCACTGTTTTCTTAATAAATTTAGTGGTATAAAACATAGTAGTTCCTTTTTAAACATTTCCCGAAGTAAAAAATTAGTTTAGGAAAAATAATTTAAAACCTTCTAACAGCTATGCTTAAGACATTCTACCGTGATTTTCTAGTGAGTAGTTGCTATACAAGAAAATATCAAAGAACAAGTTAAAATAAATGAACGCGACCTTACTTCAAACTTAACTATAACTTATTTATATAGCACTCATTCCATTCTAAGCATTGATACCTTAAAAAAACGACTACCCTTTATCTTTTAGCCATTACTATAAAGCACTTATCCTTTTCAAGCAAACATTTTTCGTACGTACAAAAAAAAGGCGTTAAAAGGTTTATACTAGAAAAAAAGTAACAGCAGTAATGAACAAAGTTTTTTCAAGAGATTAACGTGTTTTGCAAAGTCGGAGCAAGACAATGAGTTGCGTTTTCGCAGCTTAGAAAGATGGTATCAAAGTCGGCGTTCGAAGTGGAGAGAAAGACCGACAACTCTTTGTTAATTAACTCTCGACCGACGAAGTCGGGAAAAGAGAGTTTGGCAGATTAGGCGGGAGTTCAAGGAGTTCTTCTTGTTGTGGCAATTCGATTCAAGTTTAATTAGCTATCTGCTAGCGGCGCAGAATTTTCAAAATTATATTTCCGACGAAAGTTTGATACAACGTAAGTTTGCTGATTTGATGTTGCCCTATCTGGGAAAATTCCTTGCTGCGAGTTTCATATGCACTAGATTTCATTGCCGAGAAATACTTAAGAATAACGAGTTTATATGTACGGTTATTAAAAGTAATTTATTTGAAACAAATTTAATAAATTGAAGTTTAATGAAAAATATTTTAAACTTTAGAAATATACGGGGTATTTTAAGAGGATAAAATGAAAAATTTTTGGCCGAAAAAACAAATCAGAAAAACTGTGGCATCAATATACTTTATTTTTCTATAAAATTTTCATTTAGAGACATGTCACCAGTACTTTTTCCAGGAAAGAATTTTGTGAGGTTTTGGAAAAAGTTTTGAACTCCAAAAGGCTCAAGTTAAATGGATAGGGTGCATATGGTGCGACATAAAACTTCAGTTCATGGATTGTAACCATCAGCACGCCAATCTTATAGTTGGCAACCTGGCTCTGATGGAACACTTTCTTTTTCGCCATATCTATCTTTTGTATTTAATTTTTTGCATCAACTGGTCCACGAGAAGAGTATTCTATTAGAAAATTTAGTAATAAGATACCTTAAGCGTCTCCAAAACTAGTGTACATGGCTTCCGTGTACATGGAACGCTCTCCATTTTATTCAGTGTTGATCCTAACTTTTTTTTTTAATGTTTGGATTGTGGTTTGATTTCGGGAGTATAGAAGTGAATTCAGAACTCATCAACAGTACCAAACCGATGCAAAATGTCTGTTGGATTGTACTCCTATTTTCGGGTCGTAGAACAGGAATATGAAATTTTTTTGGCGATCTCGCACGTTTTTTCCAAACAAAAAAATTCCCGTTTATTAATATAACTTTTATTTTTCGATCGTTACCTTTTAATTTTGGCTTTTTCTAGTAAATTTCACAAACACAATCTTAACAATAACTTTTTTAACAAAACTTGCATAAATAACAGCGAAAAAAGGCGAATTTTCCATAAAAAGTAAGAAAACTGTTGGATTGTTGTTTGTTTTTTTTTTGAGCGTGTCTATGATTTAGATCAAAATATATGATATAGTATGCCAACGTTGCCACGTTGATGTGGATTTTAAATTTCAGTAGGATGGAAAAATTGGTCGTTCAAATGCAATTGTGTTTATTTTAGTATTGTAATATAAAATGTGGGAAAACGTGCAGAATTGGAATTCCAAACATAAGCAGGTTGTCGGCAAGCTGCGTTAGTCTGAAAACAAAAACTAAACGTGTACCAAACAGAACTAAATGTAAAAATCCCTTAGAATGACTTGTGGAACCTTTCCCAACTTATACTCTGGAAAAGAGTGTTCCGCCTCCCCATGGTCTTTGCTGGACAGTTAGTCTTTAATTAGCGGGAAAAAAATTACACTACGCAACAAATTTTAGTTCAGGTCTTGTATGAAAAGAGCATTTTTTTGTTAACTCTGGGGAGCTGAACACAAAAATGACAATGAAATTAAAAACTTAATTGCAATTTTCAAGAACAACTAAAACTTGAACTAATATTAAAAATATAAGTTTAGTCTCAGTTTTAGCACACCAAAAATGGTAAGATTTAGTCGATTTTATTTTAGATATACTTTAGCTGTTGTTCACTAAGTTGAACAAAATGCAGTTAGCTTTAATGCCAGTCAAACAGAATCGGGATACCAAACAAACTTATCGGCGTTAGAGGTTTTAAAGTTGCTTGCAAGAAGGGACTTATACTAAAAAGCTTGTTTTGTAAAACCCAGTTTAATTCAGGACGGTTCAGGTCAGTTTAGGTTAACTCAGGTCAGTTCAGGTATGATCTCGGTTTAGAAAAAGGTGGCTTGCCGAACGATCAATTTATGTTTGGGATTCCGATTCTGCAAATTTTATGCTACAATACTAGAATGACCACAATTAACTGCATTTGAACTACCAATTACCATCCTAATGCAATTTAAAATCCACGTTAACGTAAATCATAGACACGCCCCAAAAAAGATCAAACGATAAGCCAATTGTTTTCTTACTTCTAGTGGACAATTGGCATTTTGCCGCGGTTACTAATGCATGTTTTGTTAAAAAAAAAATGATAAAATATTGTGTTGTGTTTGAAAATTTTACAAGAAGTGGCCAAAATTTAAAGGTAGTGATCGAAAAATACAAGATATATGAGTGAACGTGATTTTTTTTTTTGAAAAATCGCCATAATAAAACTTCACATTCGTATTTTACGACCCAAAAATGAGAGGTATGTATAAAATTATTGAAAAACTCGGTGTTTCCACTATTCCGAATTATTACAAAAAAAAATAATGTAAATCGCTTAAAAATGGAGAAATTTCCGTAATTTTGAAAAAAAATCCCACTGTGTTGCACATTCAAAATGACAACGCGACCGCCATTTATAGAGGAGGTTGGCATTCTTTTACCCCATCTGCGTAATTGTTCACTTTCTCTTTTTGAAACTAAACAAGGTTAAATTAATAACGCGAAATAATGTTAAATATTAGTTCAGTGGGTGTGTATTCGAATACACGTACTAAGTTAATGCTGGGAGAAGTACCTTTCAAATAATTTTTTATGCACAATAAGCGTAAGATTCAACACCATTACTGCTCTAATTTCATAACTTTTTTGATTTTAGTGCCGTAACCACAATTTAATGGCCACCGGGTACAGTAAAAAATAAAAATTGCCTTTCCCATAAATACCTTTAAATATTTATATTTAGTACTAATAAGATAATAACAACTATTCTTTACTGTACCCGATTTACTCCAACAAGACAGACCTCCTTTTATATTGTTTCTTAGATTTATGACCCATCAGATTTAATTTATTGGTAAATGCAAATCGCTCAGTATAACAAT
The DNA here is from genome assembly GCA_034092305.1 of Diaprepes abbreviatus. Taxonomy (NCBI): domain Eukaryota; kingdom Metazoa; phylum Arthropoda; class Insecta; order Coleoptera; family Curculionidae; genus Diaprepes; species Diaprepes abbreviatus. The sequence goes on from JASJET010000028.1 coordinate 15,427,998, forward strand.
AGACTAGAAGATATGATCGCCTTCATTATACGAACGATAAACTTACTGAAAATTGTATTTACTTTGATCGTAACTTTCGTCGTCATGTCATTCGGTTTAAACGAGCGGTAATATTGTGTGCTTTGCGTGAGTTGTCATCGTTCTAATGTAATTTAAAATTGTCTCTTTTAGTTTCGTATAAGGGGAGATGTCATTCGTTATTCGCATATTAAAATAATAAAAAATAAACGTATTTCGTTTATGTCGTAAATGAATAAATTTAAATAATAAAATCTGGAGGCCATTCGGATAATGAAGAACGGTGCAGTATATAAATAGTTATTTAAAAGATTCAGCTTTTTTTTTTCATTTCAATAAATTGCAGTTTTTAAAGCACTTTTAAAAATGCTAACTGGATTATAAACTTTCAGGCAACAGTTATTTACAACGTTAGGGTTACTCAAGAATTAAAAAAATTGCCGGAAAATATTTCCGAAAAGTAGACCCGTAATATACAAGGTGTCTCTAAAAGATATGTATAAAATGCTAGTGCAAATTCCTGGGACTAAAATAGCAGGATATAGCTCAAATTACCTTGGTCCAGAAGTCGATAGTCTCCAAAATACAGGATGTTAAAAGTATAATTTTTTAAAAATATTTTGTATATTTGGAACTTAGCGGTTTTTTAGGATGATAAATAATCTCTGATTACATTCTCGATGCAGAGCGCGCCACCAGCAACACCTCGCCTACATCTAAAGTTTCTTATTTATTCTTATGCCTCGGTATATTAAATTTTTAATAAAAATTAAATTATCATTCTTGAAATCTTTTATCCAAAACGTTTATACTTAGTAGATGTCGCCTCCAGCGCACATTTCTAAGATAATCTAATTTAAATGTTTTATTCCGTACTAAGACACATCGTAGCCCCCTTCACATTTTACTCATGCTTAGAAATTTTCCAAGAAATTTGGAGCGTGTTTAAGGACCCACAGGAAAATAATAATAACAATTTTCGTAGCAATAAGCTAACAATGATAATAATATAAGAATGAACTGGCAAAAAGCAATAAGAATAATACACAAAAGTCAATAACAAAACAAAACAGAAAAATTTTATTTATTGACAGGACCAATAATAAATCTATTAATAATCCCTACCAATATGGCAATTTTAAATACATATTGATAATGCACATTCTTTATTACATGCGAGTTTTCGTCAATATAAACATGTTCATTTTGTAAATTTGTCATCCCTATTCTTACAAAGCAATATCGGTAAATAATTTTTTTAATAGAAATATACATCACGTGCTTGCCGTTCATTAATGAATCGATAGAAACCTAGTCTCAATTTCGAAAGGTAAAAGCTCTTATACAGTCTGGAGATGGAATTAATACAATAGCTGTTATCTCAACGTTTTATTTACTGTATTTTTTGAAACTCTAAGTTCCAAACCTAAGTGTCTGGTGCTCTTGCTTGTAGGAGCAAAACTACTGGTTTCTGGAAGACGTCTTTCAACAGCGGCAAATGTTAGCTAGTTCTAGCCGAATCAGTAGAAATTTTTTCATTTAAAAAATTGGCAAAACATAAAAGTTAACTTCAATTGAATATTGTAACTTTTTTAAACAACAAAAAGGTTAAAAAGTTACTTTTTTGGTTTCTTTGCTTATGCTATGGAAAGTATTAAATGAATTATTACTTTCAATGAACCACTTATATCAAATTAAACAACCTACAAAATTGTTTTTATAGACTCCTATCGGACGATTTTCCACCGAGATAAGTCGGAAAAGTGGTTAAAATTGTTTTTTTTTTTAATTCATAGCGTTCGAACGAGATGAAATTTATCGCATTAGTAGTTTCTGCATAATCGCAATATAAACATTTTAGAATTTGTTGATTCATGCTAAAAATGCTTCCCAACATAACGTAATACACGGGAACTCACGTCCGAAGCCGAACGAAGTACTGGTAGTGGGACGTTACAAGAAGCGGAGGAGAAGAAAGCGGATGGGCACTAATGTTTTTTTTTAAGAAAATGATTTTATGTTTTCGTCATATTTTTCATCATTGTCCAACATGTGTTAAACATTACTTAAAAATTTTAAATTTTTATCTGGTTATACCGTTTATAAAATTGTTTCGGCTACATTTGGAAATAACGGTTACACGTATTTATATACATAATTCCAGCCGCTCCAAAAACAAAAATTTATTCCATATATTTACATGAAGTAACACATATTTAAAATTAGTAATGAAAAAATAAAAAATATATAATATACACTATACATACATAAGACATATTTCATATATACTTTGAACCACGCTTAAATACAATGTTATTAAATATAGACAAAAATATATTTGTAATAAAAATAAATGAAAATATCCTTTTATTTACTTATTTATCTACTTATAAGCCCAATATGCAATTTATGTCTACATATGAAATATGTTTGTAGAGCCTAGCGTGGGCAGACTACGACTCTCTTCTCCTCCGTTGCTTTTAACCTCCCATTACCTCTGCTTCGCTCGGCCTTGGATGCGACTTTATGCGGATCACGCCATGTTCCAAAGCATTTTTAGCATATTTTAACGATTTTATACGAAAATCGGAGATAGACGAATTGTCGTTCATAATCTCTACTTTCAGAAACCGGCAAATTTAGATCGAATTCATCAGATACGGTGACATTGACGAAAAAATGTTCTAAATGGTTTATACTGCAATTAGGTGAAAACCTGCTATTTGCTCTAGTGTTGTATACACACCTTTTAGGAACACCGTGTATTATAGATATACTTGAAAAATACTTCAAAGATATATTACTGTTCAATGACTGCAACGACCTTAAAACAATCACGGCAGAAACATAACAAGCTTCTAGAATTTTAGAAAAAAAAATGAAGAACGATATTGTCCAAAAAAGATCCTAAAAAAGAATTAGACGATAACTGTCCCTTCTTGGAGTATTTTAAAAGCTTTTTTATAACTGACGCGATATTAGAAACGATATTAAATTGTTATGCTAAATTATTATGTTATGATGCAATACTGTTATGTCAAGTTTTATCTTAGTTATCAAAATTGAATATGAACATGTACGTGCGAGTGGTAATTTCAAATTAAATATCAGAGATTCGGAGATATTAACAGAATATTTAGAAAAATATTTTAAGCGACACTGTACGTCGTATAGTTTAAGAGCCAGTGTGATGATATAATTCAAGTTGCAAACATTGAAGATTCTTCCTTGAGGGAATTAACAGGAAGATGTAATAACCAGGTTTAAATTTGAAACAAAATTTAGTTATCATGGAAGTTAGATCTAGTTGGCCAGTTTCGTTTTGCTTATGATAATATTGTAATTTCTATTATACACATAAATAAACAAACCTTTGTATAAGAAAATCAAGAATAAAGATTTAGAGACAGTCTTTGCAAACTTCCAAATTCGTGGCTCTATGAAAAAAAAAAGGTTATTCGTGAATAATCATGATTTATTTTGACTTTTTACAAAACAAATAAAATTTTCCAAAAAAAAAACAATTAAAATATGCGTGAGTTTTTTTTATAAAGCTTGGTAAGTATTTTCTAGCAGGTGATATTTTCATTTTTTTTTAATTCCTCGATTAGAAAAGCTCAAAATACCTTTGAATGATTATATAAAAAAATATTGATTACTTAATTTTAACGAAACCATAACTTTTGGTTCAACTAGCCATATTAATATTTATTTAACTTCCAAATAAATACGAGCAATAATTTACGAAATTTATGCAGTTTTCAGTTGGTAAAACTAACCAGTAATTTTTACCCGAGACCGTTGCAATTTGGTGTTGCGGCGAATAAAATTAGTTAAAGTTAAATTGGTCTCTGCGGTGCCATAGATAATCAGCCCAAGTACGATGCGAAACTAGAAATGAAGGCCAAAAAAGGACTCGATTGATCCACAGGGACTATATTAAATATCGTGACAACCGGAATTTATGCTCCTAAACCTGACGCTCTCAAAATTTTATTATAGCTAAAATAGTTAATGATTCCAATAAAAGTGTATTAAATTACTGGCCATATTTATCGCTAACTGCATAATTTCCATAATTTTAAGGTAATTTATTGGAATATTTAACGCACGTGTTGCAATTTAATTTATTTTATGTTCTGCAATTGTGATTCACATAATTTTTACGTATATATAAAGCTCAGGGAATTATATAATATTGCGAAACATGTAACTGAGGTAGAAGGGTTATATATGTAAAAAAATAGTAATTTATTAATACATTTTCATATTTTACATAAAAACCCATTAATGCAGTAAACGTATAAAATTTCTTCTCCGTGTGCTTTTCCCAGGACATAAAATTCTATATTTAATATCAGGATTTTTTTTTATTATTTTTAATGAAAATTTTTTAAGTTAAAAAAAATAATAATAAGGTGAAAAGTTATAAAAATTTTCTACTTAACTGTTGCAGTGCGGTTGTGATGTTCTGTTTTTAAAAGATGGTATGTACAATTAATGAAAAATTATTTAATTGTTAATTAGAAAGAGATATTATTATTACTAAGAATAGGAACGAAAACAATTTTTTTATCTCTAATCTTACCTTGTTGATTGCAAATTCCTTACCAGTATTTAATTTTAAAATAGATCCATACCTGCAACAAATAAAAATTATTAATGAGGAGCAAAATTAGTCTGAAAAAATACTCTGATAAATTTAACAGCAGGAGTGTTTAAAAAACATGCATATTAAAATTTAGGATAGCAGTTTTTTAAGAGAATCAATGTAGTGTTGATTAAAATACTCTATTCTAAAGATAATGTTCAGAAATAAAAAAACATGCTGATACAATTAAGAAAACAAATTTGTATTTCTAATTTTCAATCATTTATCTCTAACGCTTTACAGTTTCTTATAAGGTTTTGAACTTGGTTCTATCTTAATATGGCTTTTCAAAATACCATACTGTTAGAATAAAACTTAAAAACCTAATTCACTAAATAGATCTAATTTTAAACCTGATGGAACAATGGAAATATAACCTTTTAGCTGGTAGATTTATTTTGGTTATAAATTTGTATTATACATATCAACAAACTTGATATACACTGTAAAAAGAAAATGCATTAAATTTAAGGTAACCAAATTTCTTAAACGTTTATTAAATGCGTTTAATCTAATGCATTAAATTTAATAATTTACGTTAATCTTAATTAATTCATTCCATTAAATCTAATGTAATCATACATTACATTTAAAGTTTTGATAATTACATTTTAAGGTGACTATGGACATTAAATATACAGCCAGTGTTTATTGAATTTAAGATATGTTATCACATATTTAATGCACCAATATTAATATGAGGTCAAAAAATTCTGCTACAAGGAAAAGGTGGAAATTTTTCCTATAGGTAGTGTAGCGTCATCCGTAGACCGGTTTCGAATTCATGGGATTCCGTCAGTATCGGTAGAAATGTACACCTCATCACAAGAAAACTGAGTCCTTTAAGCAACTTATATCACACTAAACGAAAAGTTCAATACAAGTTGCGCCATCTCCCGGAATCTTATGCAACGTACCATGAATATTATTGTACACTCCTTTAATGAAGGTACACGTAAATTAATTTTAACGTACAGAAAGTTGAAATATATTTTCAATTACTTTATTGAAATTTAAGATAACATTTAATCAAATTTAAATTACAAGGGACTTATATTTGAATGAATTGCTTTAGATTTAAAGAAAATGTAAATTATTCACGGTTTTAGATACAAGATCATTAAATTTAATGTAGAATGGTCATTAAATTTAAAGTTATTTTTAACATTGTAGGAAAATTAATGATAAAAACTTTGGAATCGGTATGAGGACTACACAGTTAAAAATAACCTTAAACTTAATGTACGTTCCTTTATCAAATTTAATTATTTTGTACCTTAAATCGTAAATATGTTATATGTACTTTGAAATTAAAGCTTTGTATATTAAATTGAATTGAATATTATCTCAAATTTCTATAAAGTAAATGAAAACATACCAAATTTAATGTATAATTACTTTAGATTTAATGTAAAAATTATTAAATTTAATAAATGGTTTATGAAATTCGCATTATATTAAAATTAATGTGAAGTTTTTTACAGTGTAGTGTTCTTCTGAAAATAAACAAAATTTTTCATATTGGCTGATTTGGTAATAAAAAAAATCATTTTTCCCCTGTATCTTGCTTTAAAATCTGCTTGTATCAACAAAAAATGAATAAAAAAAGATATTAATAATAAAAGAATTTTTTTATATTTGAATTTTTAAATTCAAAACTCTTTTAATATTGTAGTACTTGTCAATTAAAACTCTTGAACTTGATAAGCACCCTTTAAAACTAAAGGGATAATGGCTTTTCTGTAAGGCTAGCGTTCCCCCCTTACACCGTACATTCAGATTGGACTCCCATCTTGGACCCCAGAAGGTGAAAACACGTTTTTTTCTTGCTCCTTGAAAGAGAACGCTGGCACACGTGTTGTCAGTTTAAGAACCAAAATGGAAGTAAATTAAAATCCTTTATTGTCAGTCTACACCAGCTAAAGTCACAACATGGTTAGTGTATTAGGGGTATATTATCAACGGTTTAACACCTCATGTAAAGGCCATATGTCTTAAAATCCATGAATTAGTATTTGTTGTTTCCAATATATATATATATATATATATATATATATATATATATATATATATATATATATATATATATATATATATATATATATAGATATATATATTTACTGGAAACAATAAATACTAACATACACAGACACCTGGTAAATGATGGATTTAAAATGTTTCAAGCTAGTTGATTTTTACAAATACTTTTTGTATACATACAAAGTGGATACCAACAATCTGGCAATGCGATACCAGTTGCTATGCCACCCGTATATTTTTGAAAATAACAATGATAAATTAAATTATACCGCTGGAGTTTTTAATTTATTAAATTACATTAATTTTAAGTAGTAAAAATTGTCAGGGGCAGTTTGGATGATTATAAAATTGTAAAAGACGTATATAGGTGTTTCACGTAAGTACAACAAGAAGAGCGACGAGGCTTGCTTCGCCAAACTGTCTGTATCTGTTTTACGTATATATAAAACGTCTTTGCCAGAACCTTTAAACGACACGAGACATTTTGAACACATTTTTCATTATTGTCCACATAATTTTTTTTGTTGCTTTTGTGACTTTTTCATGATGGTGAAATTTGAAACATCCGTTCACAGACACCTTTAATATTTAACCAGAGATACACATTTTCAAGTGTATTTTCCTTAGAACCTTAAATAATCGAAAATCGTCCTTTAATTACTAAAGTACACGCCATATTCTCGTCTCGACTGACCGGACGCTAGCAAACATGCTAACCCGACTTTCTTATCGTATGTTCCCTGATGATAATGACGAAGTCCGATAAGCTAACCCGGATCGTTACACCATCATTTAAAAACAATATTCTCGGGTCAAGTAGCAGAAACAGGGTCGAAAATTGTTGTTATCCGAGGTAATGGTAGGATCTGAGTGGTAGTTTTAGTGGACAAAGTTTGCAAGTTGGGTTCGGACAATCAGTGGTATATCTTGTGAATGAAATTTATTTAAATGAGTAAAATAACAAGCTTCTCAGTAGAGGTACTCAGACTTACAAAAAATATCTTTTTGTATTACTACAAAATGTTTCGTAGGCATAGTTATTTTTGTTTATATTTAACTTGGTTTTATATTTTGTTAAAATAAATTTTTATTTTCAAGTTGAATTTGTACAGCTGTGATGGTTGTTAATATTAAATAAAATTAAAAGGCTCCACGTGGATATAAAAATAGCATCATATTCTTAATAACGCTGTTATTTTTATAGGCATTTATTTCGGCTTAATTAAAGTTAATACAATGACGAACAAAAGGTAATTAAACTGAATAGAAACGGGGATTTTTTATCAAAACAAACAATTATTTTTGGACTAATTATTATAAATATAACTAAATGAAGGCCAAACTAATTTTTGAAAAATCAGAATGTCATAATAAACAAATTAACCGATTTTTGCAGAGTTTTGAATGCAAGCTGTGCCAAGTTACGCAATTCTTAAGACCATCAAAGGTACCTTTTTTCTACAGAAAACAAATCACATTCTCAGAATCTTGAAATATTTTAGCCCAATAATTTCTATTTCAAAATACGACAGAATTTTTTATACTTATTACCATTTAAGTAATTTCTTCAAGTTTTTTATTGAAAATAAATGAAGAAACTAGTGAAAAGATACATGTTTCGAATCTCACTAGACTACCTTGGCCGTATCATTGTGGCGGGGAGGGTAAGCTTTGACTTTCTTCTCGGTATGGTGGTACAGGTAGGCCATCATCTTGATGGTGGTGAAATAGGATGAACTGTGTTTTATAACAATTTATTCTAACTGTGCAGCCTCTACACACAGAAAGGATATGATGGAGAGAAGTTTGCATTTACTGTTTCGCATTTTACTTCATATATATATATATATATATATATATATATATATATATATATATATATATATATATATATATATTTATATACATTGTCGTAGAACGAACATCTCACCGGCATGTTCCGACCCGAATTAACTTCAAGTGTAAGATGGGTGTCTGGGAAAGGTGCCGGTGGACCCACTGACGAATTCATACTTTTAGTGGTCGAAAATTAGGTTATAATTATATGTCTTAAACATCAAAGACATTATTGTAAGAATATATATTGTGATATAACATTTTTTTTCCATTTTTGTCTGAGGCGGAACAGTTATTGAACTTTTTTTTAATAAGACAGTATAATTTTAAACTATTATTTATATTTGAAACAATTCAACAGAAAAAGTAAAATTTCTACTCTATATTTATACATAAGGAATTTAAAATGAAGACATGTATGAGATTTCTTCCATTCTATATGAGAGACATGCACGTCGTAATGAGGTGGGATGCACAATATATTTCTCTATAAAGAAGAGACGCCAAATATTTCAAATAAATTTTTTCCATATTTACATAAAATCCACAAGTTTCGGGTAATCAACTGGGGTGAGACATTTAATGCATTTTTTTTGGTTAATAATTTTATTTTGACTTACGTTTTCTGTATAATTTTCTGCACAACAATAGTTTGTTTGCTTTGCTGATCTTTGATTTTTTCTCTACTTGAATTATTTCCATTTCTATAATTTTACACTTGCCACTTTCTGTTTCTGTCTCCTCCTTCAACTGTTTATTTTTCTCGATTCTCTGTATTTAAATACGATCAAATTCTTGGTGGATTTTTGAGCTATATTCTCTTTGTTAAGGTATTATTGGTTAAAAGTTCGACACAGCTCTCTTTGCGTTTTTTTTTATTTTCATAGTTTTCGTCATCATTTTCCTTCTTGCTTATTTTTTCAGCTTTTGTGCAAACTTGTTTTATTTTTTTTAAATTAAAGATTCTTTCTTCTTATTCTTCCTATACTGGTTGTAGATTGTTCAGCAAAAAGGTATCCCCTGTAATAGCGTTAATTCGCTTTTGAGTATAGTAGATACAACTGCAATGTACACCGTCATGATAGGTGATGTGGCGAATACCACGCTTCAACCGTCTGTTATTACCACAGATTTTACTCAGTTATTCATTTGTAAGCTGAGTCGACCGCTCATTTTTATGGCGATTTTGAGTCGCGGCGCATAAAGAACCCGATACTGATTTGTATACAAATGCTACCGAAACTCTAATATTTATTTTTTACCTTATTGATTGACATATTTTAGGCTGGAAATTGTTAATAAAAATGGTATTTTCGAGGTATCCCTCAAAAAAAGTGCTCCATTCTTTTTAACGGGGGAAAGCACCACATCTATTTATTTGGGATAAAAATAATAAAACACCGCAAAACATATCTATAAATCTTTCAAAATGGACTAAGTCATACAAAAAACATAAATAAACCTCGTTTCTTGTAAAAAACATAATAAAAAATAATTTGCTAATAGGATCTTGTTATGAAATTAGGCATTTTAAAAACAAATCTTTGATATTTTCTAAGTAATAAAATGGAGCCCAATTATGATGATATTTTAAAAAATTAATAGTCTTATAATTTAGTAAAGTATGCGTAGGGAACATATTACACATATTATATAACCACCTATATGCACTACCGATCTAAGTTCTTGAATATTTTCCGGTTCCCTGGAAACAGCTTGAAATTGGAACGTAAACAAAATGATAACTACAGAAGTTTATTTTTCGAAAGTGATAGTGATTTTGGAGGCTAAAGTTGTCTAAGTAGATTATAATAAGGTGCTAGTAAAAGTAAATTGGTTATTGTATGGTGTTGCCGTTGAAAGGAAACTCGGTGATTGAAGAAAAAACATTTTAGAACGCGTATTTAATCGGCTTTAGTTTCCAAAGTAATGAATTAATATGGGGTACAAAGAAAGAGAGCACGGCTTACTTTTTGTCTTTTTTAAAACGCGTCAAAATTTCAGTTTATTGGTTTTTTATGCGAAACTTAATGGTATGGCTATGATGGTAAATTCTTCGGTTGCGAATTAATAAATTGAAATAAATAAAATCTCTGTTAAAACAAAAATCTTGTAGGGAAGGTAATTTAAAGACATCGCAACAACTCGATCGACACAATTTAAATTCTCATTACAAAAGTTACTATTAGCGCGCGGATGTTACAAAAGATTAAACGACCAGTTCAACGTCGCTTTGCACTTTTCTGCGATGGGATAAAACGACCAATTAAAGTCGGCAAAACAAACGCGAATACAAGGGTCATCCATAACGGACGGTCAATTATCGTGAAAGCGGACAGGTCGGGAAGGACGCACTGCAAGCGATGCATGTCAAAATAAAAATCAACGACAAGATAGCGATGCTCGGAATGGACCTCAAACGCTCTATTCTATTACAGTTTTATCCGGATGTATGGGTAATATATCGAAATTTACAGAACATATTTCTGAATGCGGAGGGAGATGCATTTTTCAATTTGGCTCGCAGTACATATCAGTTCGATTTCATTCTGGTTGATGTGGCACTTTTTAGGTCAGGTTATTAGAATACGGTAGAACAAAAAGAACTTTAAAAATCGTTCAGCAGAGAACAATATTTTGAAATGAATATTGGCGAGAGTATCGGCATCGTGGATTTTCTATTAAGGAATCTATAATTAAAATGCGATTTCAAAATAAAAACTAAATTCTATAGAAATATAAACTAAATTCTATCGAAATTTTAATATAATAAAGCATCTGCTCAAGACGATTAATATTAGGAGGGTGGTTTGATAAGTAACTTCGTTTGATATTAAGAAAAAAATGTTGATTTTCGTAACTTACATTATTTTTCAACACAATTCTCTTAAAGTTCAACGCAATTACTCCAACGTTTTTCCAGCGTAGCGATTCCTTTCGGAAAATGAGTTTATTTGAAGTTTTCGAAATAATCATCTACCGTTATTTGTTTTAAATGTTCGTCCTGCCAGAAAAATTTCGAGATTCGGAAATAAATGGTAGTCAAGAGACGTTAGATCTGGTGAATAGGCAGGATGAAAAAAGCAGCTCAATATGCAGCTTGGTTTAACAGATGCGCTGTTATGGTAAAAAAAAAAACAACTTTTTTGGCCAATCGCGGGCCTTTCTGTGTTATTGCTGCCTTCAATCGGACAATTCCTATTGCATCTCAAGAAACGAACGCCATCGCCTCTTCAGCGAATGAAACACATTTCACTTTTTTCTTAGCCGGTTCGCCATGGCTGTTTCGTTTTCGGAATATATGGTATATTCAGATTTTGTCGCAAAACCTATTTTGTCCCGTTTCACTGTCAAAGTATAAGGAGTCATTTTTGTATAGTGTATTCAGAATTATTAGAAACCGATTAAAAAGTCGGGTAAACATAGGGTAGGTGAAACAAATCGAAAAGTGTATCTATTAACAGATGCTAAAGAAATTATTAAGAACGTGTTCCTAACCTTAATGGACCGCGGTAATGTGTGCCTTAGGAAAGCTGTAGAGGAAACAGCTTTACTTACAAGGGAAACATTTTCCACGGTGTGTAGATTTAGTTTAGTAATATATAACTTAGTATTTATACATATGCAAATATTATAATTATATTTTTATCATATTTTATTTAATTTAATATAAAAATCAACTCTTACTTGTTAACTTATTTCCTACGAACATAACAAAATTAAAATTAGAATTAAAACTAAACATTAATCCGGACCTGAACGGATTTCGGTATAACACGTAGATAAAATATTTATTAGATCCGCAAAGCTTAATCTCAAAAACGGCAAATTTACGACAATAAAATGTAAACATCGTAGATCAAACGTCGGCATGCGCATTACAAAATGATCAGGTGACCATCGATAGGACCGAACTTCGAAAATCTATTTGTTAGTTCAATTAGTCATAAATGGTGTCTAAATCAAGCAAGTTGCAACCATGGTTGTAATCTTTAGTAAAGAAGTCGGTGTCATGTAACTTTCTTGTTCTGGGAGTCACATCATATGGGCACAAATAATATCTAAAGCGGTCAGTGTCTACCGATGGAAGTTAGTTTAGTCACTTCTTAGACTGTGAAAGTAAAATTGTGAAAAAATGTATTATACTATTTCTCTAATCTATTTTTTCCGTCTATGTGCGTTAACTTTCTTGAGAAATAATTCGGATTAGGGTAAATCTAGAGGTGGGTGTCATTTTGGTTTTGTTTCTTTTGATTTTTTTGATAATTCTCTTGATTTTTTTGATAAAAAACAGTTCACACTAATAGAAGCATCTGTATTATATAAAATTTCATAAATTCTTATCGAAAATAGGAAGTTGCTTATGCGCATGTCCTTATCTGATCAACGTCCAAAAATATAACTGGCGCCCAATGTGCAGAAACGCATTTTTTCGATCATGGTTTGCCATTTTTTGGCTTTAACAGCCAACAAGAGTAGGGGTTCATAGTAGAGGTCAGTGGTATAACATTACAGCTGTGGTTGAAAGGTTTTATTTCAGTTTCATTGTTATAACTGATTCGACTTTTTAGTCGGTTTCTAATAATTCTGAATACACTATATCAAGGAGTGCACCCATAAACATGGTACCTGCCTAAAGACCCGTCGAAAAGAAACTATGAAATTTGAAACAAAAAAAAACTTAGTTGCTCCAAGTTCAAAGTAACAGCTTATTAGCCGTTTAAACAGACACAAATCACATACAGTAATAACTGCGAAGTCGTAGTCATATTTTTGTTTCCTTTTAATCAACTAGGAACCGATAACTATTATGTACATTTTGATAAATCAATCAAAAGCGATCTTCGAATTACAAGTGTTACCAGTCTGATTGCTACACACAGAGCTACTTACACTCCATTAAGTTACCCTGTCCAACAGCTGCTTTAGAAACCATTTCCGTTTCCTTTACTACATACGTATACTAGGACGTTATGCACACAAATGTTGGTTACTCTTAAATAGAAAATACCTTGCTTTGAGGTAGGTATATAATGATTAAGGAATACTGATATATGAGAGCTCCAGTTTAAATTCTGAAACGCTTAGGGCAACGGAAATAAAGCCTTTGAACGTTTCTGTAGCTATAAAGATAAATAGGTAAGCTTTAAAATGTTAATTAGCTTTATGTAATTAAATGTAAATATTATGAATTTAATGAAGAATATTTGTTGTGTTAAAATGATCTGTTACCAGTATTTCTTTGTTTGTTATTTGTTTAGTTTTATAGTAAGGCAGTAAGTATTTTTTTTCCTGCTGCCCTTTCATATTGTTATCTTTTTAGATATGTGTATAGTCCGTGAATAATTCGTAAAAAGGGAACAAAACCCAATAAAAGGATTGGATGAAATTATTTACATTATATCGGTATCTGTAATAAAATATATTTGATTTATAATTTGAAAAGAAAATTAGTTATTGAAGAATGAAAAAAAAATTTTCAGTGATTGAATTTCAAGAAATGATTCAGTAATAAGAATTAAAATTTCCATTGACATATCTAATACAATGGTCAGCGACAGGAGATGTTCTCCACCCTTAACCTAAAGTAGGATGAATCTATCTAAAATGTTGCTCTATTTTTGGTATGGTTCGTTTGGAGCTACTAAATTTGAACGAGAAGCTTACTGCTAATCTATATTTTGCTTAATTGGAACGTCTAGAAGCAATACTTGAAGAAAAACAACTAGTTTTGATAAATTGGAAACGTGGTCTATTCCATCAAACCAACGCCAAGCTGCGCGGGAAAAGCTGGAAAAGATGGAATGAAAAGCAAAAATCATTTGAATGTTACTTATTTTAATAAGTTAATCTGGCTTCTTCATATCTAAGTAACCAGTAAATTTTAAATAATTTAAAAATATATTGTTTTTATTACAAAACTATAAAAGATCCGCTTCGGTAATAAAAGTATTTTAAAATGCATTCCAACACCGACACGCTATAAATACACATGTCACATAAAACTCAACCCGCATTATTTACTGTAGAGTGAAAAGTGAGTTTATAAATGACATGTTTATTAGTTTTTTTTACCTGGCAGCAAAAATAAAATGTAACATTTTGAAACGAATTCTCTCTTTTTCAACTTTATTAAATGCAATTTTTAAAGGTAGAAAAATTTTGAAGAAAAATTTTATGTTTAGATACGGTTTAAAATTCCAGTAAGGCAGTTAAATATGTTTTTCTGTAACATGCAAAAAAATAAATCCATGTCTTGGTGATCCGAATGGATCTTGGGATTAACTTCTAATGAACTGTAAATTTTATTTCATTCTCACTGTTACCAAAAATACCAACTTTAATAAAATAACAATAAATATTAAGCGTACAAAAAATTTTCCATAATAAAACTAAGCCCTCCTAACAAAAATTAATTCAAAACGGCTTTATGACTGGAGCGTATACTCCTTAACTATCTCTGGTAATCTTATAATACCGCAAAAGAATGCCAATATGGCTTCCACATACTCCAACCCCAGGCTATTATCCTGCTTGTCGAGAATTAGCGTGAGAGTCTGCAAAATGTCCGAGATTAATACCCGGGCGAAATTAAACGATGCCCAGGCGAGTCTGTGGCGCGGAAAAAGGTCTGCTGACCGCTAGAAAACTTAATAAAACGGACAAAATTACCAAATGAAGTCATCCTGTCGTCCTGCAGAAACGGTGCGTTGCGAGCAGGAAAGCGAAACAGAAAGGGCAGCGAGTGGTCAAGATTGTCGTTCCGCTGCCGTTTGGTATTGTCTGACAGGTGGACGCTGTGGTCATCAACATTCCTGGCGTGAAATTGTCCCGGTTTCCCTGTTGTATTGTGACTGAGGGTGCAGGCATATAAAGGCGTCTATAAAGGATGCTAATGACGTTGGAATTGAGGAAATTATTTGCCAAATATTACTTCATACAAGAAAAGGAATTTATATATTGCAAGTTACCGACGAATTTATGTAAATAGATGAATAAATAGTATCCGACCGAAACAGGTTCTTTTTTATTAAAACCCAAACCCCTATTTTTATCAAGAATAAATTTTAATTATTTCATATCAATATAAATTGATTTAAGGTGTCGCAAAACAATGTTAAACAGCAAAATAAGTACAGGGGTCAATAATCAAAGCCTACGCACGACAGCCGAGAGCAAGTTGAAAAATCACAAATATATTTTTGCCCGTTGGTTTTAGGCCGAAATCGACACTTCAACCGAAAATAGCTGAAGGAAAATCTTCGACTATAAGCTCTAAACAAATAACTTAATTCTATGGTGAGTGACTCATCGTCGTCATCATGAATAATAAGTTATTACAATTTATATATACTATTGAATAAATTACGTAATAATAGAAAAAACTAGGTAGTTTAAGGTAATCTATAATATATTTTAGAGCTGTTCTTGCAATTTTCCGATGTCATATCTTTAGTTATCCCGAACAAAGCAAATGTGTTCCACCCGTGGCTGTGGTTATACTCAGTCATGTTTACGGGATAATTATTTGATTTGATCTAACTAACGTGATATACCAAATATGGTTTCGAACTTGGTAAGCCAAAAAGGAGTTTTAACATAACTCGTATTCTGTGTGCTGATGTTTAAAAGTGCCTTCTGATAAACAGTCATGATAGAAAAAATCGTTACTGACTGTAAAGTATCTACGAAAAATAGATGGAAAAGCAGTTTTGACAATTTTTAAAGAGAAATGCATAAGCATGCGCTACGTTATTTTCCGACATAAAAAATGGCGTCTAATTTATAATTCATAGAAATACCTGCAAAAAAGTGGGAGTGAGTCTGAGATATAGACAAAACTACAAGTTATGACAAGTTTACATAAGCATGGAAGACGATAAAGCATAGGACAAAGAACGATATTGGTAAAACCTAAATACAGACAATACCCACAAAGAAGTAGATGGAGTACTATAGCAACTTTTCATAGGAATAATGGCCGGAGTACATTACAATAGAAGAAGTGAAAACAGTCCAGAGAATTAATACAGAAATATCCGAGGAAGATGTCAAGAAAACTTTGGCAAAAGCAAAGACAATAGATCGCCAGAGCCTGGTAATTTTAAATTGGAATTACATAAATATGAAGGTGGAAAAGTATATAAACATCTTATCAGGATATCTAACTAGATTGATCCACCTCCGGAGTAAAATACCTCGTAAATCAGCTCCATATTTAAAAAAAGAGATTAAAAGTCCAAATCAGCGCTATCTTGTCAATAGCAGGACTTTTCTCCAGCTTCCTGAATATGCACCTTTAAACTGGAAGTCATATATTGAGCGAGGAATATAGTAGTTTTCGAGGAAATAGATCATACCTAGAAAATATTTACTTCGTCAGATAGTAGATTGAGGAAGCCTGGGCCCAGTGGCGTAAATAACGACCCCGCAGTCCCCGTGGTGCGGGGGGGGGGGGCGCGACCTATCCAGGGGTGCCCTCGAATCTCTTGATGAAAATGAATAAATACAACGGATCAAGATGGGGGCAAAATAGAAGCGCGCTTTCAAAGATCTGCGGGGAGGCAGGGCGCACATACTCTTTGTTACGCCACTGCCTGGACCACCAACATATAGATATACACATGACATTTATTGACCTTAAGAAGGTCTATGATAGCGTTCTTAGATAAGAGATAAGGCAGGCCCTTAGACGCGTGGATATATAAGAAAAGTGGCTAAATATAACAAAGAAAATATATAAAAATATCACAGCAAATATTAGAGTTGAGATTATTTTGCATGACAAATGTTTAAAGCAAGGATGTGGACTATCTTCAATAATATTGAATATATATCTTGAACCGACACTCGGGCATAGTAATTGAAACAAATACTATGCACTCGCCCCTATTTGCTGATTATCAAATAATCTACGCACAAGATCAAGATATGGAATATATGCTGAGAAAAGGAGTATGAGAGGTGGGGTTTAAAAACATATTATATGTGTGTACGCCCACAAAGAACAAACATTACTAAAATACGAAATACTGCCCAGAATTTAAATATTTCGGGAAAAGATGGAGGTACATCTAGAAAATATTGTATGTTGAAAGGCGAATAACGTCGGGAAAACATGCGACCAGAGCAATGCACGGCATACTATATAACGGAAATATTTCACAAGATTTTGTAGTAATGATTCAAATATAACAATGTACGATGCAGAAATATGGTCCCTCACAACCAGAATCAGAACCACAAAAATAGAAGTATGGAGACGTTTGGGGACAACTTTCTTCATAACAAAATGTCTTGAAAATAAATTTTTTTAATGTTATGCACATGTTAAACGTATGTCATGACATAAATGGCTAAAAAGAATGTTAGAACCAATTAAAAAAAAAAGAAGACAAGGAAGACCAGTTTTAGAATGGGGAAAAAATATCTAAAATGCGTTGAGAGATAAAGACATACAGCCTGATGATTGGGAAAATCGAGATTTATGGAGAGCAAAAATGGCTAACTTTTAAAGGAAAAACAAGCTATAAGAAGAAAAAATACCTATAAAAAGCATATTCATTTATTTGCAAAATATATTAAGAAACAAAATGCGCGCTGGCAATGCATTTTCATTCAGTTAGCTGCACAAATCAGTGAAAAAAAATACTGTACGCTCAGTTTAATAGCTACTTTTATTTCAGGGCCTTATTAGTGCTTATTAAATATTATGAAAGTTCTTAGGTTCTTACTTCATAAATTTCGCGATTTAGTTTTAAACCTTTATAAAACCAGTAATTTATCTAAACATATGATTAAATTTTTTTTAGAAACAATATTCTTACCTATCAATTTTCAAATTTTTAAGATATTTTTTTTTTCGTGAACCTGAATATACTAAAAGAGAAATAATTTAGTTCAATCGAAAGTTAATTATATTCTTAATTATCAAATTTGGACTGAATCTTTAAAAACACTTTTAATAAAGGTTCAAAATCTTTCTGATCTGACAGCATAAAAGATTAACAAGCTTAATTTCTAACAATTGCGAAAATGCCCTTATCGTGAGTCGACGCGCTCGGAAAATACAATTTGTGCTCTGCTCTGTTACGAGTGTAATTTTGGTGCAAACTTTGCCTGTCTATATATAACTGGAAGGATACCTTATAAAGCCAGGTCTAGCAAGTTGCGCAAAGTAAATACTTTATATGGACACATGTGAGTAATACAGCCATGAACCGAGCTGATATAGTTATGCATAAATATGCACGAAGTATTCACGTAAAAACATTTAAATTAGAAATTTATTTTTGGTTAACATATATTTACTTTATACGTACGTTATTATTTTAAATGTGTAAAACTTGAAATATTTCAAATAATTCTACATGGTAGTTTAATTACTGATAAAGTGGTTAGCTTTGAACTTAACCAACAGTCATGTGAAAATAGATAAAAACCATATATAGTATTTTATTTAACGAAAGGTTTGTATAGAGGTCTTTTAATGTAATATCTAACACCAGCGTCTTATTCGACGTTGTTGAATCTAAACATTAAAAAATAACGTAAACTTACCATAACCTAAAAATCCCAAAACTGAAAATTCTTCTGTTAAAGCTTCTTTCGATCAAGTATTCTGCGCCTTGTATTACATTTGGTCAACTAATCCAGATTTCGGAATCATGAATGAACATCGATCCAAAAAAAATCTTATCCATTTAATTCTATATATTAGAAGACG
Organism: Diaprepes abbreviatus; assembly: GCA_034092305.1. NCBI lineage: Eukaryota > Metazoa > Arthropoda > Insecta > Coleoptera > Curculionidae > Diaprepes > Diaprepes abbreviatus. Next base: position 15,447,269 of record JASJET010000028.1, read on the forward strand.
GCCCCAGTGAAATTCGCGAAATTTAATTAACAAAATACAGATGCTTCAAAAAAAATCAACACAATACAAAAACACCTAATAAGATTATCCAGTGTTTCCAACAAAAAACATTAATTTTAGGGAGAAATACTTTTAATAGCGCGACTGATGGAGACCACCCGGCCAGCACAAATGAAAAAGCCCGCCTTTTCACCCTGATGTAGTGTCGGTGTCAAGATGATAAATTCGCGCAGCAACAGGTTGCCTAGGGTGGCGACAAAAACCTTTATTGTCATCTCCATGGCAATCATAACTTTGCCTTTTTGCCAGCTCGTGCAAACATATTACGAAGAAGTGAGGCAATTAAAAACTTTCCTCGGCGATAAAAAAATGACGGAAATGAGCTTTTTAAAAACTCTCTTGTGGCGCGAAAGAGGGTGAAGTTAACCGCATGACTGTCGTATTGTTCATATGTCTGTTGGACAGTGGCATTTAAAGTTGTTTAACTAGTCAAAAATGATTTTGGGAAAAAAAACGAGTAGCAATTGTTCTAGTCTTTGTGTTCAAAAATGTTAGGTAATTTTTGATAGCTAATCATGGTAAAGTTTATTTGATTTTTTAATTATTTATCCTTAAGTATACATGACTTGTCTAGAATTTTGCAAGCTTTAGGGTGAAGGGGCATGAGTAAAGCAAAAAAATTAACCTATCCAGAAATTCCCATTTTGTTTTTTTTTTTTATGTAATTTACTTAAAAAACGGAATAGGTAATTTAGGAGAAGCTATATAAAATATCCCCTATACCGATTTTGAAATGTTAGCGATATATTTAGATTTTTGACCTCGAAAATTATTTACTGAGTTTCTTGTCTTTATCGTAGTATAAGAAGGTGTTAATAATTTTGAAATTATGCACCAGTTAATGACAAATCAATGTCATTAAATTGTTACTTATATTTAAATTTTTCCGTCATGTTAATACATTTAAAATGTATCTTGGTTTGGATAAACGCATTTTGACTATGTTGCGGTGTGAGGATAAAACTAGAAGTCATAGAGATGTCCGTAATGTGTTAAATAATAAATACTTTAATCGCACGCCATTTGGCTTTTAAAGATTTAAATGTGGCTTTTAGTTAAGTTGTAATTTTTCTGGTTTTATTGCACCATATCTAAATTTTCTCTAAACTTGGGTTGATATTAAGCCAAGAATTTAAGAGAAGCTTATTTGACCTTGAAGTTGTTTTATTGGTACATATATTTTCTCTTTTGAAAATGGTAGTAAACTAAAATAATACAAATGGAAAATTTGAGCGTACCTTTTGATGATATATTCATCAAGATGACCCAGGTATTTCGAATATCATAGACCTAGGCTTTCCGTGAATAATTTATAATAGGTTGAATTATTTTAATGATGTGGACAATTTTGTTTTAGATACAATTTAGCTCAATTTGTTAAATGAAATACAAAAGACAGTTAAGAGACAACGACATGTAAGTATTATAAAGAGACAACAAACAGTTATGTTCACAAACACGACATTTTACCTTATTATTCTTAAACTGGTCGGTATTAATCAAGTTATTAACAACATTAAGAAATTATGCCACAACTTTAAAATTTAAAATTAATTTTAACATATCCTAATGTTTGGACCAACTCGAATTGATCTTTGGACCACTGCGTTTCCATTAAGGACCTCACTGCACTATATGGTAATTTACGACGAGTTAAAATGAAAAACGTAGTTTAGAATTAAAACAGTGCGGTAGTTTATTTGATGAAGTTTACAATCCGATAGTTTTATTATAGCATCATTAAAATTTTCTGGACGTTCGCCATACACACGGCAGCGTATATAAATATTTAATAATATTTGTAATGTGACTTTTATCAAGCGTTAGTAAAATAACATATTTTCAGCGAATCTATTTTGTATTAAAATTTAGAATAATAAGAAAATTTTTACCCAAAACAATTCCCGGTGTGGCTTTACGGAATCTATATTCATCCGAATGGTTTCCCATCTTTCACACATGGTACATATTTGTGAGGGAAAAAGATGAAGAGATAATTTAAAAACTTCTTAGTAATGTAACTAAATTATAATTATTATTGGGTTCACGATACCTAGTCAAACTTTTGTAGTAAAATAACATCTGTATAATATCGACATAATATATATACCATGGTTGATCCCGAGACTCCACTCGCATTTATAGAAAAAACTGAACAAAATCTATAGTTTTCCATATATCTGACTGAAATCACTATACACTTCTCCAAAAAGGTAGCTTTCTGGAAATGTAATCCAACTTCCTTAAATAATTGATTTACGGCTGTCTTTTAGTAATCTTAAAAAATTACCTATCTTAAAAAATGGAGGTTATAACCTTTCCAACAAAGGTCTGTAGTTTTAATTTTTAAGACAGTAGAGAGTCACGAAGTTTCCAGTCTACATCACATTCTCTCTAAACTTAGCTGAAAGAAGCTCTGAAATCTTCAGTATATACGTTTGCTTTTGGGATTTTTTTAGCACTCTAGGTACCTATTTCACCAACCATTTTTTACATCTACAACTTTTGCGACAATGTTATAAACAACATGTTTATAACAACTGTATATCTCCAACAAAACCTTCAACCTTAGTCGTTTATTATGCAGAACAAAATCATATACTTTGTCGATGTCTTGTTGAGTTGAAACAATTACCGAAGATAAACATGAATGTTGGTATTCGTTCGAAGTTTGATCACTCCTAAATTTACGACACCACCGTTTCACGATGTCATAAGAAATAGCAACGTTAATTCAAGTTTTCCTCGGGAATTTAAGTTGAATGAATAAGAGTGGTGATACGCGATCTTCCATGTTTAGAACGTTAGAGGTTGATCGCCTTTGCGAATACAAGTAGCCTTGTTACCTGACTATGCCATACTGGTTTAAGTGATATTGTATTCCCGAAAGATCTATGCCTCAATCCGTTAAGAACACGGTTAACAGCGTCATCCTCCTCCTGACACCATCTGCATATCCGGTCATCCACGACGCCAATCCTATGAAGTTTTTTCGTCTTTAAAAAAGCAGCTTCCTAATAAGTTGCGCATTAGGTCAAGTTATATGTTTTTTGCCACGTCTCATTCCAGAGGTTTCAGTCCAGCAGTCAATAAATTTGCGGAAAGAGTTTTAGCTTTCTGTTACCAAGAGTAATTGGAATAGATGTAATGGTTTGGGGACCGTATGGTTCAGCCGCGGACCCCATTTTACCTGGTACGCTTCTTGGTTTCTGTATACTCGTATACTCGAGTCTGGAGAGGAATTTATTCTCTACTCTTTCTGCGATACTGTCCAGTTTGATACCAACACACTACTTTTCCCTCAACTTACAAGTATGAGGTGTGTCTAATAAACAAAATCTAATATGTAATGTAATATTAAAAGTATGTCAGATATAAGAACACCCCAATTACATATAAGTTAGCCTCATGCTAAGATGTCTGAGAAACAGGGGTAATATAAGCAAATTTGTTGAAATGGGAAAATTATTTGACAAAACAATAAAAATTAAACTTGAAATTTTTATATGAGCATTAAGTTTAACAAGTATATAATATTTATGACCAAGAATATCAGTCAGACAACTCTAGACCTACCGGTTTTCTACATTAATTTTCAACTTGTTAAAGGTATTAATGAGTGACGATAAATGGATGATTTACATTAAATAGTCGCTACTGAAATACGATCCATCATTTAGAATCAACCAAGTGCTTGTTGATCAGAAAATGTTTATGTAAAAGATTTTATACGTTGCCTGTTTGTTTTGAAATATCAGTTACTACTTATCTGAGCTCGTAATGATAAATATATATGCCAAACAATTATCTTAAGAATGTAATTAATTATAGGTCATTAATTTGGATAAAGCATTGTTTAAAATAAATATTTATGGGACTGTGAAATTACAGTGTTTGGATGATAGAAAATTAGAACACCGTTACTTAAAAATATGTAAGACGCCTACATATATTAACTGCCTTCAAGACATTAAACCTTTAGCAAATTTTTTTCTCTACGGCCACAAAGCAGATATCACCTATATAAATATTGGGATTGACACAGGTTAATCGATTATACTGCTAATATTCAGCGATTCTGTCTAGTTTTATTTAAAAACAGGCGAAAGCATAGGCGGGAAAGAGAGACACAGAATGTAAAAGTATTAAAATGTTAATAAAAATCTACGTACTAAAGCATCTACTTTAACGACACTTAAAAACGATATTATTCAGAGCCACATTTTTACGGCCAATTAGTTATATAACATTCTCACGATTTTATTGCATCAAGGATGGCAAGTTTCATGCAAACTTCTCTCTATAAAACGACGTAAAGTTGTAGAAACACGACTTTAAAATCCACTAATGAAACTATTGGCGATAAAGTATGCCGCTATTGTACAAAAACTTCTCAAGAAAAGCTTATTCAGACAGTATTAAACCGAAGACCACCCAGATATTGGCATTAACGATAGTTAACAGATAAATTTTGCATTTTGAATAACGAACATTTTGCTATGTAATTTATCTGTGCTACATTGCATCGTACATCACTGTTTTATGGGAACATTTTTTATTAAAAGAAACTAGATTACATGGAAATGGTATGCAACAAAAACGATGTTATACCTTTTAATGGCCGGTTAGGAATGTTCAGCTGTCGCATGGTAAGAGATTTATTGAATTTGTTTACTAGTGTTTCGCAGAGACTTAACAACGTTTTTAATGCTAATAGGAAGAATACGGGTTCGAGAACGTACATGTTTATTTAGACCAAAAAGGGATTTGTTTAAATAAATATAGAACTACATTTCGTAATAGGGCAATCAATAATACTGAATCAAATTATTCCATTTAACTTTTTTAAAAGTTGATCACTTGAACAATATAACGCACTACACTCATCACACACTAGATATTCTATTACTTTGGACAATAATTTGGTTACGAGAGGAGACTCATTTTCAAATGTAGGTGAGCTCATTACCTCTAATCCATAGTTTACAATGCGCAACCTTCATAGGAAATGCACAAAAGTAATAGCTTGTTTTCGCTGAATTGTTAGACATAATGGAGTAATTCGTTTACTGTCATGTACGAGGGTGAATCAAATATGAACCATACTTTTGTTTTAGAACATTTATTGGAACAGTAAATGAAATTTTGAATACACCTTATTTTTCTATATAATCTCCTCTTTTATTCACATATTTTTCCCACCAAATCGAAAGTGTTTTAATTCCGTCATCAAATAATGAATCAGGTCGCGCCTGTAACCAATTGCGCACGAACACACCTTCGTCGTGGTTAAAGTGATGATCTCCCAGTTCTTCTTTGAGTGGGTCAAATTTGTGGTAGTCACACAGAGACAGGCCGGGTGTAGGGTGGATATTCCAGTGTTTTCCAATTAATTTTGTCCAATTTTTCTTGGATTAATGAAGCTGTGTATATCCGAGCGTTGTCATGAATCAGAATGGCATTTCGAATAGGCATGTCTCGCTTTTTTCGTCGATAGGCTAGTGTCATTTCTTCAAGCAGTTGGCAGTAGTACGCAGCATTAACTGTATGTCATTCATGGAGACAATCAACGAACAATATGCCTCTGTAATATCAAAAAAATCGTTACAAGAAGTTTCCCAGCAGAAAGATAAGGTTTTCGCCACTTCATGTTTGTCTGCTTAGACTCCAAGGTGTAATGATGCACCCGTGTCATATTACAGGTGAAAATGTGTCCCAAAAAATCATCCCCTCTGTTCGATATCGTGCCAAAAGTCTTTCATACATGGCAAGACTGTTTGCTTTCTGATCTTCCGTCAAGAAGCGAGACACCCACTTTACAGTCACTTTTCGATAATCCAAATTATCTGAAATGATTGACTGGGCACTCCCATATGATATTTCGACATGTGTAGCAATTTCCCATATTGTAAGGTGGCAGTCTCCTTGAATCATCTCACGGATCGCAAGAATATTCATCTCACTGGTGCTTGTCCGCGCAGTCGGCGTGCATGGGTCTCATTTTGCACTGACTCTAGAATATCGGAAAATTTTTTGTGCCAATCGTAGACATAAGTCCTTAAAAGTGTTTTTTCAGTCAACTGTGCAGTTAGTCGACGCAAAATTTCGGCAGGTTTACGCCTTCCAGCGACAAAAATTTAATAATAATGCATTGCTCACCAGACGTGTACACCTGTTGCTCAGACATGATGATATTAAGACCCAATCTGTTCTACTCCCCTTCACTTTACATCCCCACCCAACATATATCAAGACGTCACTTCACGTAGGGAGCGTTAAAAAGAAATGTCCGGTTAACATTTAATTCGTTCTCGTAAGTCATTTATTCTTTTCGGTAAATTATAAGTATGTTGGGTCATTAGAAAGTATCGGAACCCCCCTCCTTAAATTCGCTGAAACGAAATGCAGAGAACTGATCTTGCCTTGACACGCCAGAAGTGAAACTGATTTTGCCTTGACAGGCCAGATATGAAATTGAACTTTCCTTGACCAGATTGAGTATGTATCTAGATATTAACGGATGCCATTTGATCCCATAAGGATCTCATATAGTCAATGCGGAATTTGTTCCGCTTCATATTCCTGCTATAAAAATTATGAGTTCTCTTTTAAAAAAATTAATTTGATCTTGAAATGACTTTCAAGGACAACTCTAAAATCATCACGTTATGCTTTGTTTGATTTTTTCCAACTTTTACATTTCAGTCCGGTAAATTTACAGGGGACTCCGCAAATATTTGATGACCCTGTAGATACATTTATAAAAAAAAATGGCAATATTAGTTGTAATAAAAGTAAGATTTTATGACGTTTATTCCACTAACGACATACTAGGAATTCAATATAGATAACTTAAAATAGTGAAAAATTATGTTTTAAATGAACCTGATATAGTAAAGTTGCCTTGCAAAATCCATTTTACATTTACTTCAATATGCTTTTAGTTCTAAACTATGGTTATAAAGCTGTCAAATCAGATACCTTATTAATTCATTATACACAAGAAATCGCTTCCTCTCGCCGTTTCAGCAGACTTATGTCTTTTCAAAAACCCAGAAATGTCAGAATTTTATATCCCCAGTAGCTCGTGAATAACAATACCGGCCGACGTATTTTAAACTCACTACGTGCCTTTGCAAAATATCTTGCCTCGTCGATCCAACCCTAGGAATTTTCGGTTTAAGTTACTGTTTATAAATTACCAAAAAGTTGTGTGCAGACTTTCTACTTTAGCTCAACTTTGTAAGTTATTAGGGGTTTGCTTATAGGAAACCCTAGATTTTATCGTGGAACGTTTGAACACGGAAAAACATTTGTTTTATGTTTATAACGGATCTTTTAATAAAAACTTCTAAATAACAAAGTACGCGATAGCAACTTTTTGTACTTTGACGATTACTTTATTTATTTTGTAATTTTAAGTTTCTGTTGCCGGAATATATATTGCTTTTTATTAGTTACTTATACAGTGAAATAAAAAGGCAACAAGATCCCCAAAAAGTTGCTTAGAAATAACAATATGTAACCACAACGTTCTAGTCTTGGAAACCAGTTTTTCTGTTCTCATGAATATAAAGTTATTTTCCCCCTAAAAATGAGGGAATTTTGGAAAGATATAGTGAAAAATTAGGGAAATATAGTGAAAGAATAGGGAAAAATTTATACTTTTTTTAAATTCAAATTGCTACATCTTCTTACTTAAAAAACAAGCTCTGGTTGGAGTTGCCTGAGTAGAGAATTTTCAAAGTTGTACCGTCAGGTTTTCTACAGCTGAAGTACTGAATTTGGAGTAGTGACCAACGTTTGAGTATTAAAATATGGTGAATAAGGAGGTTTTTCAAAAAATTTCGGCTCTTCATTTAATGAAAAAAGTTATGTATTTTCAAAGTTGAATGCTGTGTTAGGGCGCACATTCGACACGTACTTATTGACGCGGCAAGGCAAATGCAGACTCCTGAATGAGAAAACTAACTCATTTGACTATTATATGGCTTTTGGTTACCTTTTTTTTTAATAAACAATGTAAGTTCAATTAGCCACATTGTTTTTAGTTATCGTTCCAGTGCTGAAACAATATACTTATATTTATATGATTTAATTTAGAATCACAATATTTAAACTTTAAAAATGGTAAGATTTTGACGCAACGAATTTTCCTGAGAAATTAACATACGAGGTGTGGTAATGAAGTTCCGGAAATTTGCCAATAAAAAACAAGCAAATGAAGTTTGGGGCAACATTTTATTATCGACCTTCACAATAGTCTCTACACAATGATTTTAACGTGGCTCCCACGATTCGAAGCACCCTTGGTAATTCTCGGAAATTAACCCATTTAGCACTACGGTTACAATTTCTTTGACCTCTTGTACGCCGCCACGATGAGTTCTCTTGAGGTACGACTGCATCTTGGGGAATAAAAAAAAATCGCAGGGGGCAATATTGGGACTATAGGATAGGTGTGGTAACGTTGGAATGGCCCGGCGGGATGTCGTGGTGCAAGATCCAGCTGTTCTCGGCTAATTCGAGTCGCACCAGGAAAACGCGTGCTCGCAGCCACTCCAGAACGTCAACATAGAACTATCCAGTCATTAACTGGCCGACAGGAACACCTGAAGTGACACCTTCAGAACTCGCAAATCCTTGCAGAGTGTAGCGCTCTAGAAAACTCTCGGATACAGTTCTTGGAGGCAAACCAAATCGAAGAAGGAGAGCTATCCGCCTTGAAGCCGTCCAACATCCTAATATTCCTGAGGAAAATAGGACTGAAGGACCTGTTCTACTGATAAGGTAACTCTTACGACTGGACACCAGTAGGGGGAACAATAGATCTACAAGGTCGCAGTGTACAGACCCCAACTCTACGCACATACATACATACCAGGAAAGCAATATATCATTAAAACAAACCGTTTAGGAAATTATCAATTTTCAGGCAGCTGTATTCACGTACCACGGCTGCGGTGAAAGCGCGCGCCCAGACACAGCACTCAACTTGGAAAATGAGCGCATGAAACATGAAGGAAAAACTTTTAAAAATCGTCATTTAGTCAACGATTACTTTGGGAACTCTGGTCAGGACCATGAAGAATACGTAACTAAAATTTCCAAGAGAAATTTATATAATTGCCAGAGATATAGAGACATGAATATAAAAAATTCATAACATTTATTTTCATAATTTTTCGCTAAACCTTCTATTTTTTCAATGTTCCTCCAATTTTTGGGAAAAAATAACTTAATATTCATGTGCAGCGAAATATAAAATATAAAAAACTTATATTTGTTTCAATTACAGAACAATTTACTCTATTTTACACAGTCCAGATGTAAGATTGAATCTAATACGTTTTTAAAGTAATTAATAAATATTACTACATAAGTAAGAAATTGGTTTAGTTCAAATATAAATATGTCGGAAAGGGTTGATTTAAATTTGTTGATATAATTTGTAGAAAACTAAAAGAAAATAGAAAACTATATAGAGGAAAAATGAAAAATATAGGTAAGGAACAATTGCTAGAAGTGAAAAAGTTACAAGGAAAAAGAAAAAAGTTTGACAAATATATAAAAGACTTTTCGAAGGAAGGCGAGGATAATTGAGAGAGAAAATTAAAAGTCATGAAAACGATAAGAAACAAGAAAATAAACGACTAATAATTGGCTTGCTTATCTTTTGAACTGATTTTTTAATTTATGGGGGTGTATAACACACTTACTAAACAATTTTGATACAAATTGGATTAACAATCTCCTTTTTGTCAATATTAAACATAAATTTGTAACTTACGTTATAAAATAACCATAAGAAAATATAGTAAGTGGTTTCATATACGTACGAGTATTGATTAACATTTCCGTTCATATGAAACAAAATCGGTGGTCCCCAAGCGACCTGAAACCAACCTATCCTTGGCAGGATATTGATGATGGGCCCTCAAATATTAAAGAAATTGCCCTCAGATGTATTATCCCGATCGTGTAACGGCCTGAATAAAAGAATACATCTCCAAATGACCGTTGCCTTCGACCGCGTACAAATGTACTGGTTAGTTTTATGATCTCGGAAATCAGAAGTTTTCTTGGTTTTCCCGATAATAAAACTCCATTGAGAAGATTAATTGACTTTTAAGATAAAGAAAATAAACCTAAAATATTTTTAAAATCGTCTAAAATATAAAACAACTTCTCTATTTTATAAATATGTTTATAAACGACTCAATAATGCAGTAATGGACTCACATTTTTCACTCTATATCCGTTTCCTGAATTATTTATTTTAGTCTTTAGTTTTTTAATATATATTTATATAGAGACGAATTCTAAATTTTGAATGATTCTGTATTGGCGTTTCTTTTAATACGAGATTTAATCAGAAAGTTCCTTTTCTCATATTGATGGTATTGTTTATGATGTGCATACAAATTTAGAATAGTTATACTAGATAAGTAATTAGTCTTGACAGTCAAATAACTTAGATATATTTTAGTCAGAAGAGTAATTTCCAAATTGTAAAATTAATAAAACAAAACTAATTTGCGTTAAAACTAAAATTAAGAGCAATATGGCGTTAGAAATTTGACGATAGTATAAATGCTTCTCATAGAGACGTGAAGACATTAAAGATAAAAGGGTTGGACGGTACTAAACCTTTATCCACTGATAGAAACGTGGAGATTACGATCAGTTTAATAAAACAGATAAATTAGTTTATTTTGGTTCACTGTATAATTTTAAGTTACAAAACTTTTACTAAGGTGCGATTTGAATTCGTACAATATACCAACAATATTTTAATAAAATGAATCTCTTTAAATTTAGTTTATTGTATATATTATACTGCGGTTTTGATGAAATTTCCTCTATATAGGTATTATCTCAATAGCCAATTAAATCGTCTGGGCGCTTAGGGATAACGAACATTGCCGCTAATCCCAGGTGGTTGCTATAAATAATGACGTACAAAACGATACGCGTCCAAAATAAGCACTTCGCGACCGAATAAAGCAAAAAACAGAGCTCAACTCGACCGTGATGAAATTAAAGGGAAAATATGTACGTATTTAGCTTCGCGTCAGCCTGAAAAACTAACACAATAACAGCAAAATTGCAGGGCCTGATGGAATCATACAGCGAGCGAAGTCGTGTCCAGTTAATGGTGAATTCGTATCAACTTCGGTGTTATCGTAAAAATATACAAGCTTTGTTAAAACAACAATGGCGACGACCGCGATAAATATGAAATAGTCTTGTTAGTGTATACGTTTTATTAAAAATATTCTTCGTACGAACCAACGGACAAATATGATCATAAATATGTTAGATTGTAAAACTTCAGGTACATCCAGTGGCTTAATTATAGCTAGATTGGACATTAGTCAGTAAAATTTTATAAAACATATAGATTAGTATAATATATATACTATACACTGTTAAAAATAACCTTAAATTTAATGCAAATTTAATGTTCATTCTAAATTAAATTTAATGATTTTATACCAAAAACCGTGAATAATTTACACTTATTTTAAACTTAAAACAATTCAATCAAATACCAGTTCACTGTATATTTAATTTTAATAAATAGTGTCGTCAATAAAACAACTGAAAAGATATTTCAACTTCTGTACATTAAAATTAAATCATATATATCCTAACACTGCAGAAATTTACATTATTATTCAATATACATTGAATGAGATTCCGGGAGATGGCATAACTTGTAAGAAACTTTTTGCCCCGTACTGACGGGAACTAATGAGTTCGAAACGTCTCTAGAGGGCGGACACTACCTAGGGGAAAAGTGTTCACTTTTTCGGGTAGTCTCAGAATTTTTTGAACTAATATTGTTATTATTAATATGTGATAACATATCTCAAATTCAGTGAACACTGGTATATTTAATATACATAGTCACCTTAAAAAATAATGATTATACTTTAAATTTAATGTATGATTAATTAAACTTAATAGACAATATTGATTTCGAATAATATAAATTATTAAATTTAATGCACAACACTATGCATTAAATAAACATTTGTGAAATTTGCTTTCAGCACATGTACATTAAATTCAATGCTTTTTCCTTTTTACAGTGTACTATCGAATTATGGGTATAGACACATCGACCGTGGGGTGCAATTGTCAACAAAGGATAGCAAGACAGATAACGCAACCACAAATTTCAACCGGTTTGAGTTAAATTTTATAACCTGTCCTATATGTATGTATGTATGTATGTATGTATATATATATATATATATATATATATATATATATATATATATATATATATATATATATATATATATATATATTTGGTGTCACGTTAAGGCAGTCGACCGACTGTATCTCGAGAAATATTGGTTATGAAGTTTTAAGAAACAAATATGCTTAAAATCGTAAGAAGCCGTATCTTACTATATATAATAAAAAAAACAATTTCTCAGAAAAATCAATAGTAGGTGCCGCTACTGATATTTTTGATATCTACTGCTTATCTTTTGAAACTTTTAAATTTAATTTTTTCTTTAATTTTAAAAATAAAGGGAAGAGAAAGCAAGAGATACTGTTATTCAAACAAATACTATAACTCTGGATTGCTTTATCCGATTTTAATGATTTTGATATTGTTAAAAAGGTAATTTTTAGCAAATTAAATATAATTAAATGAAATATTTTTACTTTTCCTAGTTCACAAGAGAGCGTATTTTTGTTGCATGGACCTTGAGAGACCATTACAATAACTGAAATCCTATCGATCGCTTTCATCGACTTCCTCTATTTTCTGTGAACAGTTGTTTGTAGAAAAAGAGCTCCAGCAGAATTATAGAACACAAACCAACATGTACTCGTACTATAAACCAACGGGCTTTTTTAAGTGTGAAAGTTAAATGGTGAAAAATGTATATTGTCGAAGGTTCAATTTTGTTAGTAATTAAAAGTTTTCTTTGAAATTATTTACTTTTACGCCTTTGTATAATTTAAATATAAATAAATAATACAATAAATCAGTTTATTTTTTAAACTCTATTCCTAAACTGAATCACCATCACGTTTACTCAAAACTAGCCGGAAATTCTGCATCCCAAAAATTTGAAAAGGAATAAAATATTTCATTTCTGAAATAATCATATCTAAAAAAACGATTCTTGATAATAAATATAAAATATGTCTATAGTTTTAATATTAGAATCTGACATTGATACAGAGTATTCCGTTAAAAATAAAATAAATTTTCATCATAATAAATTCTTGTGGCGCTTTTTTTTCAAATGTGTATTTAGAGGACAAGTTCGTAGGAGCAATCAAAGAGTTTACTCCAGATACAAAAATCTAAAGGATTTAGATCCGGAGATCGGGCAGGCCAGTGTTGAGTGCCTTCTCAACCAATCCAATGATTTGGATACACTGCATCTAAGTGATGGCGTACATGGATACTGAAATGTGCTGAAATCATGCATAAACCATAATTCTTGTCTAACTTAAAGGTAACTCTTCCTCAATCTTAATGGAAGGAACATGGGCCAATTAGAAAATCGCTTATGACACTAATTCATACATTTAATGAAAACTGATGTTGATAGTTGGCTTCCAGAAATGTATGCGGATTTTCTTTAGCCCAAATTCGATTATTGTGAGAATTTCTTATGGATTCATTTGTAAAGTGTGCCTCATCATTAAACAAAATACGAGATGGAAAAAGGGGAAAATGGGGCGATCGTCTGAAGTATGCATTGGCAATAAACTATACGTGGCAAAAAGTCTCGAGGTAAAAACGCCTGCACTCGCTGGATATGTTAGAGATACAATTAGTGTTCTTTTAAAATTCGGAAAACTATGTTATTGCTCATATTTAGTATATTGGCAATTTTTCTCGCACTTGCTTTAGGAGATTCTTCTATTAAATTAAGAACAGCCTCCTCGAGGGCTACGGTTCTTACCTCCCAAGGACGTCCACAATCAGAAGCTCGTTTTAGGAATATACAATTTTCTCGTAAACGCTGATGAAAATGAGCAAATGTGTTATGATGAAGTAAACTACGTTGTATAACTTAACGTAAATCCGCTGAGCCTCTAATGCATTTCCATTAGCACGATCATAAACAAAATGCATATCTGACATTTCAACATTTGTAAACTCTGCCATTTTTACTATTTTTTTTTTACTTGCATTATATTGAGAGTACATAAAATCAGCCACATTTATTCACAGAAATTATAACAAATTACAACAAAAAACAATATGATAAATTAGGCGTAAACTTATTTGACAACAGCCGACAACATATATTTTCGTCACTTATTAAATCATCCCTACAGAATTTAATTGGAGATGCATTTGAACATATTTTATTTTTTTGTGAAAAACTATTGACTTTTAGAGGAAAAGCTAGGAGACAAAAAAATTCCACAATAAGTTGGAAATATTAACTGAATAACCAAATCGAGTCAGTGGCGCCTGAAGAAAAAGTTCGAGAGGGTAAAATTTTACAGACCCTGAAAAAAGTACCACTCTGTGTATATTTTTACATAATAATAATTTTTTATGAGAATTTTAATAAGTGTTGTGTGTTCCAAATTTGATTTAATTGTTTTTAAAAATAATGATGATAAATTTATAAAACTAAAAATAATAATAAAATTTAATACCCTGTATCTAAGAAACTAAGCATTATCAGACATACATATGTTTATATGAACTTTTATGTTTAAAATTAGCTAAAGAACAACTCTTTAAAATTGTTCGCACTTATTTGGAAACACCCTGTATGTAATCGGACATAAAATATATACGCCACTAAAATTATTACTGACAATACGTAGTAGAAGATGTTATAATCAGATATCTATCTATATACATACATACATACATACATACATACATACATATATATATATATATATATATATATATATATATATATATATATATATATATATATATATATATATATATTAATCATCAGGATTCTACCAGAAAATTAGCTACCTGTGGAGGAGTTTGTCTTTCACAGAATTAGCCAATGTTTTAGAAAACTGGTTTATTAAAATCGATAAGGATTCGTCAACTCCGGTACTCTTTATCACGATTCTCAACAGTTCTTCCAATAAATTATTTTGATGATTCGAATAATACCGATAGCATTTAAACGAGTGTATTATTCTATACTATATTAAATTCTATAAAATCCACTAAATCTGAAATAAAACTCCATAGATAAAATAAATAAAATGCAAATAAAAATAAGGATAGTCTGAATACTAAATAAAAAACGAGGACACTTTTGCAGGCTCTCTCGAATAGATCCCAAACGGGATTGCAACGTTAGTAGCACAGAAACGATCAAAGCAATCCTTGGGAGAGACGAGATGGACGGCCGTTTCCCAATCAGTCGCGGAGCAGGTAAACGGGTCCTGAGGGATTCCGATTGGACACGTAGCTAACTCACTTTTCCCACAGGGCTGCAGCTTTGGGCCTTCCGAAGGCCGAATTCGATTCGAATACATAAATTTGCAGCGATGGCTACTAACATTCGGACTAACGACTTTACGCACAGCCGTTACATACATCTAAACGAGAATGGCGATTAAGGGGATGGGAATTACATCTGACCCGGAATTCAAACCGTAGAGATAAAGGTTTATCTGTACATAAGGCTCCGTTCGAATTTATCGTATTACTTGTACAGGATGTCTAAAATAACATTTCGTCATATTCTCGCCTTAGAACTCCAAAGAGCTAGAAGATATGATAAGATTTGAGTTTTTAGGTCAATTTTTTACCATTTATTTAATTTAGAAAAACTGTTTTTTTGGTTCAAAGTAGGAAATTTCTTTTGATCGGCAATTCATAGTTTCTATCTCTCAACTGACATGTTTACTATTAAATATTTTAATTGAGTTTTAATCTATTTACCGAAGTCCAATCGATATCCTTAATTAAAATAACATCTCGAGTATTCTAATTTGTGAATATATTGGGTTTTAACCTTAATTCCCGCTGTTTACCAATAAAAAAAAAATATTTACAATTTACGGTGCATTCTATTTTATTCGAAGTATGGTCCTTCAGAAACTATGACCATTTCAACAACACAAATATATTCCACGCCAATAGATATTGTTGGTTTTTGAGACGATCTATTCGTCGATCAATTTTTTGATATCTTCGAAAGACTTGAAATGCTGTGAAGACAAATCATTTCGAATTGCTCGCAAGAAACTGAAAAAAAATTAACCAAAACAGACTTATGTTCCTTATACGTATTTTTGGATGCTACGAAACGGCTGAATATATACCTTTATCACGTCAAGTTTTTTCGTCAATCGCAAAAAAGCGTTGAAAATCGATTTCCTCACATGCAAAAATCTGAGATCGCTAAAATCAACAAAATTCTTGAGGTAATGGTCAAACCTATAAACCAACAAACCACATAACGAAGAACCTTAAACTCACAAACTATAAACCCACACACCTTAAACCCACAAACTATAAACGCACAAACTCCAAGCCTACAAGACCTTACACCTACAAAGTTATAGGTTTGCAGGTTTGTGGGTTTGAGTTTGTGGGTTTGGGATTTGTAGTTTGTGGGTTCGGTATTTGTGGGTTGTGATATGTAGATTCAGGACTTGTGGGTTTGGGGTCTGTAACTTCAAAGCTTGTGGGTTTGGGATTAGTGGGTTTGAGACTTGTGGGTTTTGGATAAGTGAATAATGGATTTATGAACTATAACTTTGGAGAATGAGAATTTTATTGATTTTAGCGATGTCACATTTTTGCATGTAAGAAAATCGATTTTCAACCTTTTTTTTGTGACTGACGGAAAATATTGACGCGCTGGAGCCCGCCTTATATTCAATTCCGATCATTTCAGTAATATTTAATCAATCTTTAAGGGTCAGATATAGATCTTCATCGAGTAAGGCCAGGATGTTCTTTGTCTTTAAGGACAAAATCGACATTTTTAGATCATCTAAATTAATCTTTACATGTTGTCTCAGATAGAGAATATTCAGCATAATCTGCTTGAAGCAAGCGATGAGTTTTAAGAAACCTTTTTCTTCAGCAAAAGCAAAACAAAGGAGAGCTTTCCGCAAATGCTGTTGCGTTGATTCAAAATCTGACCTTTTCGATATTATAAAAAAGGTGGTATGTACACTCTCCAATACTGAAGATTGCAGGTTATGTCGAATACTTCAAGGCAGAATAGTTTTCGTATTACGTTTATGAAAATAAGACTAGTTACGCCATCTCATATAAAACAGCGAGAATTAAGTTTAAAACCCAAAACATGATGATTCTTTAATAGTAAAGTTTCTGCACCTAACGTAAAAAAATATTATCTTCAACTAAAATGACACTTGAATGCTGGGTTGTCTATCTTTCTAAATTTATTAGGCTAACTATGGGTTAGCAAATACTTTATGGTTACTCAGCGTCAAATCGTAATCCTTTTAACTTAAAACAATTTTTACCACCTTCACTATTCGAACGTTATGTAGACTATTTCATTGAATAATGGCAACACTGTTGAATCGTGGAAAAGCAGAGCGAATTTGGCGGAGTATAGAACGCCGCAACTATTTGTCTGTCTCGGCAGAGAAGTAATGCATGCCGAGTCCCCAGAGACAGATACGGCCACAATATATGGTTATTGGGTATCTATCGACCTCCGCATATACATGTATCGTCTACACTGCAAATCATCCGACATCATGCGCCTTAAATGCGTATTCACTACGAAAATGATGGCGAACGTTCTTTTCCCTCGTATTTTTGGTTTCGAAGATTTCCGGTTCGGAATATATCGGATGTGACAAAGCTTTCTCTGTTGCATTCGTAAATAGAATCCATAACTAGTTGCTTTAATTGCTCTAAAGTGCAAATATGAATACTTTTAATAATATATCATGATAGGCAATAATTACGGTCTTGAAGATAACTTTTTGGTGAGCAATATTTGTGCATATCACACATTTACTAAACGAACATGCAATTAATACCTTTTAACTTTAACATTTCATAGCTGCCATTTCTTCTTGTACTTCGCACCAAAATCGACATTTATCTTTAGTTATGAAAATATCATCATGTTAATATAATCGCTTATAAAACATTCTTCGACGTCTATCGATCCTCATCTCCCACTGATTTTTGTCTTTCCGAAGATCTCCTTGCAATTATTTTTTACAAACTTTCTTATTTACTTTTATTTACCACCTTCATCCGGCTTCTTCTAGGTCTGCCTCTCTTTCTGTTTCCTTGATGTGTCCAGTGCATAACTTGTTCTGGTAACCGATCATCGTCCATACGTTGCACATGTCCGTAATATTTCGGGTGGCTTATTTTTATGCCTTCAGCAATACTGTGGTTTAACTCCCATTATTTCTCAGATTCTATCATTTCTGACCTTTCCCGTTTTTGCTTGTTCCACGGCTCATCTCCATACGTCAACCTCCGCTGCTTTTAAAACTCTTTCTGATCTTTATTTGAGCTGTCCTTCCTCACTGTTATACATGCTCTTAACAATGGTGTTATATATTCGATGTTTATTTAACTTGGGTATTTATTGATGTTATAGGACGCAATTTAATAGACTAGTGTCCTCCTTAAATGTTCCTGTCCTTTATCGTTTAATCTGTAGTATCATTCCGTGTTTTATTCATTCCCAGATATTCATATTTTTGACAATGTGCTATATTTTTTAATGGTTCTCTATTAATAGATTTTGTTGTTTCCCAATGTACATGTGTTCTGTTTTATTAAAGCTCTAAGCCTCACTAGCTAAACTTTTTAGATTAACCATCTCGTCGTATACTCCAATTCCTCGTTTTATTTTCCATATTGTTAAAACCGGTTCTAAATAAAGGTTAAATAATGTTTTTGTGAACCTTTACTACCTGAAACCTGCTAGAGCCCTCCATTATCCAAGGTATGTAATACACAAAAGTTCTTCTCTATCATGGTGTCAATTTATTCAAGAAATTTTAAGATTTATAATATAAATTACGTCTGGCGAACGTGGGCTCTTACTCTAATCTTTGTCACATCGTACAGAAATATGCAAAAATTATTATAAAAATATTGAATCCGTTCGACCTAGGTTTCGTGGTTTATGTAAAATTTATGATCAAAGCCATCAAACTTCGAAGAGTGCTATTCGTAACTTAATCAATAAATTTGAATCGACTGGAAGCGTTTGGGATGCTAAAATTCCAACACATCAAAAACATAAACGTACTGCACTACGACTTTAAATGTGAATGATATTCTGACCAATCAATTGCAAGCTATTTTCAATAACTTGGATTTTTTTGGCACCACATAATATATTCTTCATAAAGATTTGCATTTCAAAGTGAATAAAATTCAGATGATCAAAAATTTTTAACTGAATAATTCTTTATTTAGTCTAAATTTAGCATATTGGTTTCTAATGCAAATTAAAATAGATTCATCATTTCATGAAAAAACAATTTCCAGCGCCGTTCATGTTAAAAGCCAAATTGAATTAGGAGTGATCCTAATTCACGTGCAACAAAAATTAACAATTTGGTGTGGTTGGTTGTCTAGAGGCATCATCGGATCTTATTTTTTCGGAAATGAAAATGGCAATTAGGCTAGATGCTCACTATAGGGCAGCTCTCGATACGCTCTCGGTCCGGTAAAATATTCTTACAGGAAAAACAATAAACCTATTCACACTATCGGTTTCGCGGGGATTTTGATATGGTAAACTTTTTTTTATTTAAAAAGAGCGAATCGACAGCGAACCGAGAGCGAACCAAAAGCGTATCGAGAGCGGCACTAGTGAAAATTCTGCCTTAATGTTGCAGTCAATGAAAAACGCTACAGAAATAAGGGCCCTATCCTCGAACTGGGGAACGTGAAGTGAACGGGGAAAAGGTGGCGAACGCGTATTCTTGAAATGTTCATCACTCATATCCTCGTTCGCCCGGTGGAAGGTAAGCGAACGGTGAAACATGCGCAAATGAAATGTCAGCCGCTAAATGACATATTTAACGCACGGATTTCAAAAAATAAAATAGAATTAAAGATTTTTATTTTATTTTTGGTTCTTCAAAATAACTCGCATTAAAAAAAATAATATGTTGACAAACCATTTCTTTAAGACGTTTTATTTTCTGAATAAACATAGAAACGTTAATTAGGTGGTACCCCGATATTTTCAATATTTTCAAATTTTTTAATAAAATACCCTTAGTAAGTTCAATATGTCTCGCAAATATTAAGCAAATTTGAGATTACAGATATATAAAATTATTCCAGGAGATTTTGCTCATAACTCAATTGTATGAGCGTGCTATTTAAAAATGTTTTTCTAGGGCCAGTTCTGCTTATGGATTTAACATAAATACTTGTATCCATAACAGCCGAGTATCTTAGTTTTAAACAGTCAAATCTAATATAATTCTTTTCACGACGCAACTTATAATAAATTTGAGAATCACAATTTGCAAGCTATCTGAAACTTTTATTTAAATAAGTAACACATTTTATATTTAAATTATGTTAACTACAGCACTTAACTTAATTAGACTGAGTTAAACACTATATGACACTACAGTTAAATAAATATAATGATAATAATTTATCGAGACAAATATGAACTCTACAGACCAACGAATGAGGTCCTTCAGCATAAAAACCTTATTTATGGTACATTTGATCTTCAAGCCTCTACAAATCTTTATAAAATAAAAAAAAAATATATTAAAAGTTGAATGTGAGATCCGCCAGTATCTTTAATGGACGTCTTCTGTCTGGTTTTGGTTTCGGTCCCTGGTCATAAACAGTTTCACTATCATTGTTCAAGTTTCAGGTTTTCTTTAAAATTTACTTGTCAGGACAGAACATCTTGCAGTAAGAGGCTGGACACTTTATGAATTCATATAATAAATAACTAATTGGATAGTTTCCGTAGTGGATTTGGATGATGGCTTTTGGTCATACTACGTAGAGTTGAAATTTCCATCGTTTCAAGGTTTATCAGTGCTGACTTTCTGCAATTACTGTCAGTAAATTACTTTGTATATATGATTACTGCTTTTCTTGATATCCCTTTTTCTTTATATATTAGAATCTTCAAGTTCTTAGCTCTTTGTATACATTTTTGTTTGACAGTTCTAGAGTGTTAATTTAAGATAAATTTAATCCAGGCAAAGTACAAATATTGTAATGGCAATCAATAACTTCACAAAAATAAGAACAACAGCAGTATTTTTTTTTAGTTTTGACGATTAATTTAAAGTACCAAAACTACTTTTTGTCTAAAATGGTAACAAAATATACTACGAACATTTTCGGTCTGACAGGTCAATTCAGTCTGTCCTCCATTTTATTTTTTGATATTCTTGGGTTTTAGCACGTTCATATCTGGCAACATTGACTTTTCAAGAATACGGCTTTTACTGTCAAAAAGTTCACATTGCCATTCCAATCGCCATTCACATCACACTTTCGAGGATAGGGGCCCAGGATTACTGCACTTTTTTGAGCAATTTCAACCACCTTTGTATTTCCTATCGCTGCTAAAATTTCCGCACAGACCCACAACAAAATTCTTCATCAAAACTTGATATACTATATTTTTAGTTCTACTCATAAATACTTTCAATTGGCGTAACTCCATCCTGCAACCATTGTTTCCTAGATATGACGCATCTCGAAGGCATCAAAATAATATTAAAAATAACTGAAGCAATAATTGTTTAAATGCCACAAATAAATACAAAGCAAAACAATATTGTAAATTATCTTGTCAAAGGTACTCGTGATTCCTTTATAATAACGAGAAGGGTGCTCAGAGAGAAAATGAAAACAAAGCTCTTGTTCGGCGTTGACATCAATGTTTAAGCTCATCAAATTTATTTAAAATAACGTTCTTAATATTTAGAAGTCTCTACAATTGTATCTGAGTGTAGCACTTAATTAAATTCATTGTATAGGCTAATTAAAATGTTTTATTATCAAACCAACAATAGTCATACAAGAAATTGTATTTTATTGTAGCAGGAGAAATTATTTCCTTTACATTTTGTATATAGGAAATTAAATGTGGCATTACTGCGAGGTAAATGCAACGATTTATTATGTTTTGCTTATGTGATATCAAACAATGGTTACAGATGTTGTTGTCAACATCGATTAAATCTATTGTTAAATTTAATGCTTAAATACGATACATTATTTTGATTTTTAGTGATTCTTATTGTGTAGGCTCAACTAATGAGAGAAAATAATACCAAAAAAACTAGTACAATATATTATGTCTTAGTATTAAGAAAAACATTTAAATTGAAAAATTAATATCGAATAATTCGGTAATATATTTCATCAAGACTAATTCATTTAATTGGCTCTAAAATTAAATATATTGCTGATGTAAATTATAGCCTCAATTTATAGCTAACTTTTGAATCAGGCAGCAATCATATCGGGTAAAATGCCGGAGATAAATAGTATTTTATATACTGCTTTTTAATAACTTTGATATTGGTACTTTTTATATGAACGACATAAAAATTAATTAAAAAAAAAAACGTTTAACCTCAAATTTATTTGGGTTTATTCTATCGTTTCTAGTATATTAATTCGGATAGTAATACACATATTAGTTCCATAAAAACGAGTTCCTGCTTATTTGAATACCGTACCAGCTTGAGCCTTTTTACTTGGTACCTCCAACACTTGATGCCTTAAATTCCTTCGCGCTATGACGGCTTGATATTTGTTAGGTCTATCAGACATATTTATACTGAATGCGAAATATAAAGTATTCGAAGCACTTTTTCTGTACACACAGGCAAAAGGCCTAAAACTGTATTTTTGGTATAGAAGAGGTTGAAAAGGTATGATCGAGAAAAAATATTGATGATCTGGTATATCGTGGTTTAACACGTGTGACTACAAAAAATCAAGATAAAGTAATTATTTAAGTATTTGAAAGAAATCCACATTTAAATCCACCACACGGAAAAACTATTAAAGCTCGAAAGGAAACACGTGTTGGCCTAAAGAATAACTTGATCGAAAAATTCTCGGAATTACCACCAGATGACATTCTCATCAAATTTTACTGTCGTAGCTTGACATTTGTAAAAGTTATGACGTCTTAAATATATCTACCACTGTACGCGTTTTCGATTTTTTACAGTTTCAAAACGAGTTTGCATTAAATTTCACGATAAAAATGAATTCAATGATGTGAAAACCTTGGAAACTGTTTTGGGCCACTGTAAAAAAAAACAGACTTTACCAGTGGCGTGAACGCTTCAGAATTGGTCATGACTCCGTCAAAGATGATGAACGTAGTGGCTGGTTGTCGATATCAAAAACTAACGAAAACATCAATAAAGTGAGAGGAATGTAGGTAAATAACTGCAAATTAACCATCAGAGAGCTGGCAAGAAGACTTGACCATTACTTATGTATCCTCAAGACATTGTAAGTAATGATATGGGTTTCCGTCGTATTGCTGCGAAGTTGGTTCCGAAAGACCTGAATTTCATGCAAAAAAGAGACCGTGTTGACATCGCTAAAGACATGATTTCCAAGTCTGAATCTGACTCAACATTTGTCAAACGCATCAACCGGAGACGAGACGTGGTTTTATGAGTACGACACCCAATGTAGATACCAGTTGAGTGAATAGAGAACTCCGCCAAGACCAAAAAAACCAAGTCATTTTCAGTCGAAAAAAAAAAGAGATGCTCACGATTTTCATGGATTACAACGGTATTGTGGCATCACGAACTTTTGCTAGATCAGAGAGTTAATAAGGAATATCATTTAGGTGTTATGAAACGTTTAGATGAAGCAATTCACCAAAAAAGAAATGATCTGTGGGCAGACAACTCGTGGATTTTGCACCATGATAACATACCGTCCCACAATGCCATCATCATCCGTGAAATTTTAACCGACAATGAGACGAATACCATTTAACAGCCATCGAATTCACCCGATATGGATCGAGTCAAAAAATCATTACGGAGAACGCGTTTTTGCAGCCAAAAAAGGGCAATGGAAAAATGGAAGATGACTTTAATGGTGGCCATACGGAAAATCGAGTTACAGGAATGTCTTGAGAGTTGGATCAAGCGCTGGCATAAGTGCATTGCAGATGATGCGGAGTACTTTGAAGGAGACAATATCAATTCTGACAAATAAACTTGTGTTTTGAATTTTCTGAATAAATTCTGGGAACTTTTTCATCAAGGTGTAAAACAACTAGGTGAAAAGCATATCCAAAAACGTTAATAGAGATTGGACAAACGGTATTCTTACTGACAAATCTTCATTTTGGGCCTGCAGTTCTGCTAAGAAAGCTTGATCTATCGCGCGACGTGTCTAAGGATGCTTTTCTGTCCACACTTGAACGTAGCGAGAATGAACAGAATTTATGAAAAGTCTTTAATAAAGTCTGATGAACGATGGTTTGGACCTGATTGTGACTCAGGGATACTACAAAAAGGTAATGACACGAAACACCGTAGTCGCCTTCGTCAGGACTAGAAAAGAGAGAAGGAGTTGCTGACTGCTTCTTGGCCTGATGCAAATGTCATTGAAGATATATGTGATTTAATAAAGGTAAAAAACGTATAGGTATACCCTATATTCAGATGATCGCGTTTAAGACTGAAAACTAGTATCTCCAAAAACGTTATCCTTTCTATATAGCTAAATTTCTTTGACACGCTTTTGTGGACTAATTGTATACTTTCCTAAACGGTTTGTAGAATTATGTAATCAAAATGTTATTTAGAAGTTGAGTGCAAAATGATTGGGATTTTAACCATAGCGTTGTCCAACAACCAATTGTATCTATAATTAACCAACATATTACTTAAAATAAAACGTTATACTGGCTTTCGATAATAAAAAGACATACACAAAAATAGAATTTTCAATTTAAAGTATCTAGTAGATTTTCCTAATATTCGTAGCTGAACACATTTTTATGTAAAACGCAGTTGCTTCCGATAAATCTAATTATGCCAAATGATGTCGAAAATGTGTCCTTTCTTACAGATCCTTTCTAAATGCAAATATTTAAATCCAATCCAGTAGAAATTGTTCTCTTGTGCGCCTAAATCTTTTACTTAGGAATAAGAATACTTTTAGCGTAGTTTCAGAGGAAATGTACTTTGTGTCCATTTTAGAGATAATGTATCTTAACTAATTACATATAAAGAAATCAAGATGGTGTTGCTGCCAATGATTTAGAAAAATTTTCAAAATATACAAGGTGTTTCATATTTAAATGGTAATAATAATTTTAGGTATTTTGTTGAATTTTGGGATGTACTCATTATGTATTAAAAGATGTTCATTTTTTGACTAAAACCATGTTAGCTGAAATATTTTTAACAAAAAATGGAACGCCACTGCTTTCTCCTAAATAAATATTCTTTTCATAATGCTTTATTTCTTAGTAAAAATATCCTCTCGATTCCAACGTTCGGTTTTCTTTTAAAATAAATAAAAAGGATTTATTTACATAGCACTAATTCAATATTTGCAATAAGAAATAAATAAATTGTATCTACGCTTATTGGTACGTGTCAAATATTAAATTGGCTATATGCGAATTCATGCTTTCGATTTTGTTGCCCATAAAGGTTTGTTGGTCAAAGGTCAAGAGGAAATTTTAACTAAGCAATAAGCCATAGTTATGAAAATAATAATATTGTTACGATTTTGTCTCTTTAAAATCACTCATTGGTTCGCGGAATAAAATACAACAACTTTCACTAATACTTCCAATACTTATATTAACTACTTATCAGCACATATATAACATAATCTTATTACTACCCCTTAATCTTCACTATTTAAATATTACTATACTATGCTTATCATATCTCTATTTATATACTTATGTTAATTCCTAAATAAATATAGAACATAAAAGTTGAGATCTATTTAGAAACATGACTCATCGGTACACCATTTCTTTCGGCACATTATAATAAAGACGACTCATCACATCGGAATACAAGGGAGTTTCAATAAGTTTTCTTTTACTCATTCGTAACACTGCCCCCTTCGTAATTCTGATCATCCCAATCAGCTTTCATATCTCCATGATATGGCTTCAACCTGTGTAAATATACTACTTTCATTTTAGTCTTGGAAATGTGTTGAATTCTATAAACAACGTCAATAATTCTTTACAGAACAGTATATGGTCCTTCCCATAATGACATCAATTTAGGCAATTTGCCATTCTTTCTCTGTGGATTCCTTAACTAAACTATATTACATTGCTGGACTCTGAAACCCTGTTGAGTTTGCTTGATGCTATATAAACTGACTAATGCCTTTGGTACCAGGTATTTGCATGGTTTGTTAGAATGTTGAGTTAATCCGACGTTGCTTCCAGAACTCTCGTCCAGTCTTCCGTAAATGGTTCTCCCCGTACTTCTGGTTGTCTGTTCACAAATGTCTCTGATTGGCTCGTTATCACGGTTCTCGGACAGAATAAATTCTTCGGCGCCAAATTTTATAATGTTAAGCTTATTGCTGAAGGAAAATCCATGTTGATGAATGAGGTCTTTGCCCAGTATAAACTGATCTTCTATGTCGGCAACTATTTCCAAATGGTTTAATTTTTGACTTCCAAGTTGAAGCTCAACTTGCATTTCTCCAATTATCTTTTCCTTCAATTATAAGACTGTCGGCGGTACTTCCTAGGATACAAATGGAAATAATTCTGGGGCCCTACTCGACATTGGTCAACACCCGACCCTTAATGTTGATTGTAGTTTTCCTGGTTATCTTCTGTGCGGTCTTTAGATGGTGAACGAGACCTTAATAGCACCCGACAGTCCCTTCTCATATGTCCAATTTGTCCGCATCGGTAACACCATCTGGTTTCTTTGATAACGTGATGTATCACTTCTTGTGTTTAGTTCTTCTTGGTTTCTTCTATAACATGAAGTATCACCTCTCGTGTCCAATTTCTTAAGAATTTCAGAAAACATTATCTCTGTTGCTTGGATCGGTGAATCCTTATTTTCCTCTACAGTAACTGCTCTCATTTTTGGCATTGATACATTAAAAAGCTGCTTCTATTTCCAAAGTCCTGTTCAAAGCTTCACTACAACAATTACACTTGGTTTTTTGGATTCGTCGTTCGTAACAATATCTATTTTGGAACAAAGAGGAGAACAAGTTCTTTATGAAAAATGTTCACGGACATACCAGAATAAGAGCCACTGGTCTAAGTAAGAAATTTTTTTCTTACTCAATAATATATATAATAGCGAATCCTTATCAAAATTCAAAAAAAAAATATGTAAAGTGGTATTAGAAGAAATGAGAAAAAACGGATTATGAAAAAAGAAATAACATACTGCATCTCAAAAATAAATTCTTAAAATAATTCAAGAATTCAGACCATTAAGTGTAAGCACACAATTACCCAAAAAATCCTGTACTTATTAAAAAGTGGAAATTTCCTGCAACTTGTGGTTTTATTAAAGGGAAACATATATTTGGAGATATATAAAGGACTTGGTTATGTAGATAGAATACTTGGTTTTCTAATAAAATCTTTAGTGCTGAAGACTTTATTAGGGACATGTAATCTTCAAAACCCTTTATGTTTTATAGTAAAGTTGTAAAACATTTTACTGCACTAAATCATGAATCCATTAGTGTTGATAGTCTAGTGTCAATATAAAATTATATAAGAAACGATCCATGATGTGCTTGTAAAATATTTTACGTCGGCCAAGCTGTTGTTTCACAAGCAATACTTTGAAACTTTTACAGTGAATTTTGCTTTGCTTAACGTCCATTATTTTAGCCTAGAATGTTTATGTTATTCATAGAGATGATTCTGCAGTTGGAAGATAGTTTATGACATGATCTTAAAGTAGAAAATTGGTCTCATATGGGAATAAGATCACGTAAAAAAGAATGCAAAAATCTTTTTTTAGCATCAGTACGATTTAAGTTATAGTTCTGTAAAAGCTTAAGAGAAAGGAGGCAAGAGGCCGCTCGGAACGTACAATTTCAATAAATAAACGTTCATAAGTTATAAGTATTTATCTCTATAAATGAGACAATGCTGTGAAGTTGTCATATAGGGATATCTAAATGCATCCATTGTATAACGTGTTTTAACTGATTCCCAACTACATATTCACCATATCTTTCTGGTATAAGTTACGGTAATCGATGAAGTGAAGCCCTAAAATATAGAAGTTTCATAGATAATAAGAAAATATATTCATTGAACAAACATTGTCAGAAAATTTATCTTACAAAAAAATTATTTTCCATACTCGTATTCAATTATTCAGAAAAATAGTGTAAAAATAGATTGTCTTAAATGATTTTAAAATGCTAATATTGAAATCCAATTTAAAGAAAATTGTTCCAGAAAGTCTCTCTTCTTTTTCTACTTATAATACTTTTGCATTTAATAATATTAATAAAAAAAGAAATATTTTGCAAGAGCTCAAATATAAATTTACAGCCAGATCCACCAAAAATGAAGTTTTATAGTTGATATATAATTGCCAAGGGAGTTGGATTTTCTAATTAGTTAGTTTTATTATATATATATATATATATATATATATATATATATATATATATATATATATATATATATATATATATATATATAAATATATATATATATATATATATATATATATATATATATATATATATATATATATATATATACAGGGTGGGTCATTTTAATGAATGCACCGTAAGTAAGTCAGACACAGAAAAATGGTTCAGACCAAAGGTATTTACGACAATGGGGGTCAACTATTTATGCTAGTAACTTTTACCTTGAAGTCAATTTACAAGGTCATTAGAAGGTCAAGTTGAGGTTTTTAAGTAGAAACCACCATTTTTCATTGCAGAAATGGAAAGCGGAGAAAATTCCCTATCCAACAGTATAAATAATATAGGGTAGAATCGCATATGAAGATCATTTAAAGGTCAAATGTTCTTATATCATGGACTGGCTAGGAGTGATAGAGAAAAACTTGTCCTATAAAAGTTTCATGAAATCAAACGATGTATCTTAAGGTGACCTTAAATTTTACCTCGACCATCAAGATCATTTGAAGGTCAGGTACGGTTTTTCAATGCAAAATTTTATATTCAGCTATGATTATGAGTAACCCTCCCTTTGATTTAACCTTGAATTGACTTTCTCAACTATAAAATATCATTTCTGACGTAAAATTTCCAGATATAAGTTTGTGGAAAGTACGAGGATGTCTGGGAAAGATATCGGTGGATCCCACTGATGAGTCCACCACCGGTATCGAGACGAAACATCCATACATTTACTACGGTGGTCGAAAATAGATCGCTAGCTACATGTCCTTACCACCAGGGGCATTGCTAATTGCGACAATATATATATATATATATATATATATATATATATATATATATATATATATATATATATATATATATATATATATATATATATATATATAATTAGCCTTAGATTTCTAAAATTGAAAAATATAATAATTAAGGTCGTAAATTATGAATTTAAAGTAAATTTTTTAAAAAGAAATTAGGCAGATATAAGATCACGTACTAAAAATATTCCATTTGCTCGAATTTGTTAAAAATTAATATCAGAGGCGTAGATTGCGATTGTTTTCTAAAAATTCAATATGGTGAATCCAACTTGGTAGACTAAAAAATTTTAATTTTCTATGGTGGAAAATATTCTTTCAAAATCGGTATATGGGGGTTTTCTAGGGCACATACTACGAAATCCAAAATTACTTTCTTAAAATTCAAGATAGCAGATTTACTATGGCGGAATACATTTTTCTATAGTCCAGTTTATTCAAATGGGTATCTGGACAACTCTCAAAATAAAACAAGTTTATTGTTGCTCATTTTAGTGTTGTTTACCAAAATGTTGGTCAAAATAATTTTTCGCGACCTTGGAAATACTGTACTACATATCTTGATGTGTTTAGTTCAAATAATTTATGAATATCGTCATGAAAAAAAAAATCTCCTAGGAAAAAAAATACAAAAAATAGCCCTAAAAAAATTTGTATTCCGAAATTTCAATTCTTTAAAAAAATTATAGAGTTATTTTACGCTTTCGGGGCTTTTTTGAAGACGGTTCAATTTGAAAGAAAATTAGTTAATTAATTTTAATTAAAATAAAAACGTTATATAATATTATGGATTGAAGATTAATTCCGGATCGGGACGTTAGCCACTGCCATGCAGACGCCTTATTTGATCAAAACGATGAGTTATTTATACAGAAAATGAAAATGATGTCACAAAACTTGAACTGTCCTGCCTTGTATGCTGAGAAATATGGACAGTAAAGGCTTTTATTTGCAAAGAGCCAGTTACCGAAAGCGGACGAATAATCCTTTAAGCAAATCCGTCTGAACTCATTTGCTTGCAAATTATAATCTGGATTATTTGCTTTAAACCCTTTTTGCTCTTATCGTGCTATAAAATAAATGTTTTTTTAACATACAGGTTGTCGTAATCTCTAAAAATTCATTTTTGTAGCTTATACTTGAGCATATTATAGGTGGGTAAGAAAATAGTAAGTGATGCCGGTATTCGGAGTACAAATAATAAGATAGTAAGTAATTTGTTAAGATATTATTAGGTTGGTTTTGGAGTTATTCAACAAAAAAAATATTGGAAAAGCATTATGTTAGAATATTTATAATGTTATAAATTTTATATATTACGAACCTTCCTGATATCACAATCTTAATCAATTAATAATATTCAATCAGCAGGTTTTGCCTGTCTAAAAATATTATATTAAGGTAACAAAATCGTTATGTTAAAAATAATAATATTCATAATAATAAATACTTGAACTAAATGAACCAACTTGTTTTGGTAATATAAAAATAATTATTTTAATATTAGATAGTTTAATGAAACTTCCATTTTTCTACCAATTTTCTAAAACAATTTTGGAAATTTTATCTCCTTTTTAATTATTACAAATAGTGTTCTTTCAAATGATATTATTAATATTTATCGTAAATTTTATCATAGAATGATTACACAAAAAGAAAAACGAGCCGCGAATGTCCAATGTATAAAACGATAGTCTAATAAACCAAGGGCACTTAGGGATCTTATTAAAAATAATAATCTAACCAAAGTGACGCCGTTATCTACTACATTAAATGCCAATACTTTTAATCACTATTTCACTAGTATTGCTGGAAAGATAACACTGGACTACAGCCAAAATGTTTTTAAAATAAAATCGACTAAACCTTACCATTTTTGGTGTGCTAAAACGGAAACTAAACTTATCTTTTTAATATCAGTTCACGTTTTAGAGATACGTGATGTCATGCCTTCCTATATATTTACAATATAACTGCAAGAATGCACGTGGTACATTTGTATTGTTATTAAAAAAATTGTTCTCGAAAATTGCAACTAAGTTTTTAATTTCATTGTCATTTTTGTGTTTCCCAAAATTTACAAAAAAATGCACTTTTCATACAAAATACAACAAATAAACTAAAATTTGTTGCGTAGTGTAATAAATAGTTTACAGCGAGATTATAGAAGTTATGTGACTTTTTTTTGAAAGGTTTAATTTTGAGTAAAAAAAACACCTTTATGTTCAGAAATATTTCTTCCAATGAAAATCGAGATATTCTTATCAGTTTAAAAAATACTCTGGCAAGGGACGCTTATAACCTTAACACTAAAATCATAAAAACTATTACAGAAATTAAAGTATATCCGTTGTGTAAAATTTTAAATCAATATATAGACGAACAAATTTTTCCAAAATGTCCCAACCTGTCAAGAGTAGTGCCGATTTTTAAAAATGGTGACTGTGAGAGTGAATTATAGACTGGTATCAGTAGTCTCCATATTTGGGAAGATCTTGGTTAAGAAACAGTTGGCCCATCATTGGAATCTAATAACTTGTTGAACCACTGTCAATTTAGCTTCCGTACTGACGTTTCTAAAAACGAGTTTTATGCAGGACTATTTTGAAAATAGAACGTATGGTCAGTGCTGCAGCACTGATAACATATTACGTGTTGGATAGATTCTAGTATTTCTCATACCAGGGAAAATCATTGTCCATACCTGCATGCCCCCGGATGTAGGTGGTGCTATTGCCGGATGATACTGCTGTATTAGAGAGGGCCAATGACTAGCAAGGATTTCAGCTTAAATCAAATGAAGCACAAGTCCCCGTAAGCGAGTGATTTATGTCAATCAGGCTTAGTATGAATGAAGCTAAGCCTAAAAAAATGTTTTTAATTGCATCCCCTGCAGTTTTCGTACATTTCCTTTAAATATTTAGGGGTTTACATTGGCCCTAAATTGACTTGGGAAGAACACTGCATCCAGTTGGCCAGGAAACTGAGTCGGGTCATTTTTGTTTTAAGAAATCTCAGGAACAGCGCTTGCGATGCGGTTTTAATCAATGCTTATTATGCATACATTCATACGTATATTTCAAACGAAATATTTTCTTGGGGTCTTTTCTCTTATTTTTCGAAAGTTCAAAGTGTGTGAGAGTGATGGCTAATTCGGGTTTTAGACATTGTTGTAGAACATCATTTATTTCTCTGAAAAGACTAACTTTGCCATGTACGTATATACTGTGTAGCTTGTTATACATGAAAAGAAATTCTGAAAAGTACCTGGTTAAGTAGACCTTATCGGTAAATATTCCTCTACTGCAAGGTCCAGGGATGGATATGATCATTTATGTATAAAATTCTGTAACATCCTCCCTGATCGGATAAAGTCTCTTCCATTTTCAGGTTTAAATGCACTCTCTCTGAGTACCTAGGACGAATCACCTTTTAGTATGAGTATTTTGGTAACATATTTGAGAACAGTGATGTACACCCATAACCATATTTCTTGTTTTATTATAGCGACTATTTTAAGTTTATATTTTTGTAACTACTACCTTTATTTTAAGTGATATTGTATGTATGTATACTCATGAATAAAGATTAACTGAATGACTGATTTATGTTCTTGTATCACTGATTAAATAAGTAACAAGCTATTAAAAATACTCTTTTATATCCATATCATTGCAGTTATATCCTTAAAAATGTCCAATTTTCAAGCTAATATCATCCTCTCGTACAATATTAGTTTTTGTTTTAATCTTCTGTAAGCTAATTAGCAAACTGAATTAATTCTCTTTATTCAGTAACTAACTAAAAAATTCGTTTGTCCAGAACGTTGAGCTCACAAAGAGGGTATAAGATGTCACAAGCTCTAACTGCCGCTTTGTAAGTAGAGAATTATGGGCTGTTCCAGCTTTTATTTGCAAAGCGCCAGTTCCTAAAAGCGAATGAGTTAATACTTTAAATAAATCTTAAAAAACACTCTCAGGCAAATTATAATCTTGTCTGTTTGCTTGAATCACTTTGGTTTTATTCTGTTTGTCTTTCTTGATTTCCAAAATGTTACTTAATCATATTAGAGAGATTTAGAAAAAAAACTTTTCCAATTTTTCATCTAAATATATAAAGTAGGTTCGAAAAGAGATCGCTGTATTTTCCGGTTGCAATATCCAAATTTTTTATTATCGCATTAATGAAAATGTTACGGTAACGTAAATTTCGTGCGACACGGACAGATTGATGCTTTAATTATTTGATACAAACATTTTAAATGCATTGCAATCAACATGATCACCATCGACCCAACACTGTCAATACAAACCATATTAATATCCTGGAAAACAGTTTGTTGACCAGGAAACATTTGAAATTCAGAAAATAATTGTAGTTTCGAAGTAACAGTATTATTTTAATATATTTGAATTCCCTTAAATAGCACTAGGGCAATAGGATAATTTGTAGATAAAAACACTTACAAAATATAGCAACAACCACCCTTTGTCACTAATAGAAATTAAGTAGCCAGAAGACATATAAGAAGAAAACATAATTGAAGAATTATATAACTGTTTCCTGGTAGTGTACCTACACTGTATGTGACTTAATATAATAGTGTTCCAATTAATTTGCACCTCAGACTGTCAAGTGATGTTGGTCTAAAAATAAATTGTGAGAAAAATAAATTGTGAGAAAACTAAATTTATGACCAACCTTGTATTAAACGACAATATCTGAGTAGGAGACCACAAGATCGAACAAGTCACCACCTACAAATACCTAGGACATGAAATCCGTTTAGGCCGAGATAATCAAACATGCGAAATACTAAGAAGAATAGGGCTGACGTGGTCAGCTTTTGGAAAACTGAAAAATATACTTAAATCGAACATCCCTGTTTGCTTGAAGAGAAATGTGTTTGACCAGTGTATCCTCCCCGTTTTGACATATGGAGCAGAGACGCTAACACTAACCAAGAAAAGCGTAAATAAGTTGAGAGTAATACAATTGGCCATGGAAAAATCTATGCTGGGAGTTAGCATGAGAGATAGAATACCGAATACAGAAATACGGCGAAGAACGGGTGTTGCAGATGAAGTCAGGAGAATTACAACGTTAAAGTGGAACTGGGCTGGACATGTCGCTAGAAACAGAGACAATCGATAGACGAGAAAAATCTTGGATTGGAGACCAAGACAGGAGACTTACCGAGGAAGAGGCCGCCCGCCTACCAGATGGACTGACGATATAAGGCGCATAGAATCAAACTGGATGCAAGCGGCACGGGACAGAAATAAGTGGCAAAACTTACGAGAGGCCTATGCTCAACAGTGGACAAGATTGGGCTGATTGATGAGAAGAAAGTACAAAATCTATTCAAATGGATATTGAAGACAATAATAAAAATCGAATACTTTCTAACAATGAGCATTTAAGAGAAAGTGATGAAATTATACTGTGTAATTAATATGATATATTTAAATCATAATAAACCCTAAGAACTTTTAACAATATTGGGTCTTCATTTAAATTAACAGATATACTTTAGTCTAGGTTTTTGAAGAACCGCCTAACAGTGAGTCAGAGAGAAAATATTCAGACCAATTGAGTCTTCAATGTCTAAACAACGGATCTTCGGAAAACATAATTTTAGTGGTATTTAACTGCAAAATCCTAATAATAAAAAACTTATGTTTGGAAAAAGTACATCAAAAAAATGTATCCGTTTTATAACTAGAAAATCTAGATTAGCAATAAATGCAACCATAAATTGTTAAAAATAAGAATGATATTAAAGACATTTTATAAAATTGTCACTTCTCACGAACTTGTTCAAAAAGTTTCATAGTTCAATAGGGTTCATCCAGACTTCCAGGCAATAATACCTAGATTGAATTAATAAAAAAAGCGTCACAATATAATAATCTTACCACTACATGGAGCAAAATTGGTAACCAAAGGCACATACCTGCAACAAAAAAAGTTTTAGTTAGAACCAAGGTAGATGTAATAATCACTAAAAATAAAATTCCGTCAAAAAGTGTACGAATAAAACTGCATCTTCAAAGAATTTAACCCTCCACTATTTCATATATTCAAATAATCAGTAAATTATACGAAAAACCCGCTCCACAGCTCGGTTTCATAACTAATTAAGCCTTATGCTAATTTGTTCAGTGTTACGGAGCAGCTATTAAAAGTAATTTGTTTTAAAAACGTTTTATAAGCTAATAGCGCTACGGCCGTTCATCATAACGTAAGTCTGCAAGGTTTATAGCGATAATAAGTCACCAAAATTGCATCAACGATGCTTTGTATTAAATTATGTGAGAATAATTTTATTTTAGAAACTTGTTTAGCTTTAACGATGGTCTCAGATCCAAAGGATGCTAATTTTTATAGAGCATCCAACATTATTTATTATACATTTTACCGAGTAGAAAAGCCACCAGTCAATCGGACTAAAGTATTTTAATAAAGTTACAAAATTGCAGAATGGTGATCTGATACTAATTAAAAAATAAGGAAATAAAAGTTCAATACGATTTATATTTATTTTATGTTAATTAGCTTAAAGTATATTTCACTAAATGGTTCAGATCACTGTAGTGTATATTGTACTGGTACTACTTAAAAACCAGTATCCATAGGGGAAATATAAATCAGTTATCAAATTTATGTCTAGACTCAGATATATTACTTTTGGGCAATTAATTTGTTTTCTAAAAACATATAAACCCTTACAATTTATGGTGACATAAGATTGAAACGGTCGTATCTTCGTTAATATTTTAAAATAAATTTGCTACAGAAACTCTATTTTTCATATCTAGGATTAAGTGATAGAGCTCTTTTCCATTTTTAAACTGAGCAAATTTTCCCATCACAAGGAAACAAATGAATGTTTAAACAAAATCACTACAATACAATTATCTGGTTATATGGGCAAAGGTTTCGTCTTCTGGTCGTTCTTTTTACCTAATCGGCAAAAAATA
The DNA here is from genome assembly GCA_034092305.1 of Diaprepes abbreviatus. Taxonomy (NCBI): domain Eukaryota; kingdom Metazoa; phylum Arthropoda; class Insecta; order Coleoptera; family Curculionidae; genus Diaprepes; species Diaprepes abbreviatus. The sequence goes on from JASJET010000028.1 coordinate 15,483,754, forward strand.
ACGTTAAGTAAAATGTGAGAAATGGATAAAAGACTGAGTAGGTTTTTTTCATAGCCTAAGATGGGAACTCTAATTTCTGAAAAAACGTAGAATAGTTTGATTAACTTTTTGTATAAAAATTATTAGCTTTGAGATGTTCTGGCTATATAGAGTATTAAATGTCCAACATACGGATGGCTAACGTCTCTACGGATGAAAGAATAAAACTTTCGGAAACGAAGCCACTCTGTGGTAGCGTCGGTGGAACGCAAAATAATGTACGATCGGTAGAAATGAATGTGGGGTGGTTCAGAAGGTTGTAAAGGCTGGTGGTTTAATTCCAAATATGTTCCATCCATAGTTAAATATGGTAAAGAGAGCCTTTTGTGTCACTGGTATTGTCTCTAAAGGAATAGAGTAGTTCCTTTAAAGTGCTTTAAATATATTAACGACACCATGAATAAACTTGTCTAAAGGGGCATAATACAAAACGTAATGCTGCCTTATACAGAGTGAGGTATGCCATTGTATTTTACTTTCCAATACGATAACAATCCCCAAGCTCTTGATGAGTTGTTCAAAAATGGCTTCAAGAAAATAACGTGCGGGTATTGCAGTTGTCGGTACAATCTGCTGATCTTCACTCCAATGCAAATATGTGGAAAGAAATCGGACGTAGTATAAATAATATAAATATTTTCAAATAACCAATCGCTTGCAATGAACTTTGACTAAACCTTTTTTAAAATATTGGTGGGAACTAAATAGCCTGCTATCGTCAAGAAGGTTTTATTAACTATTAACATAATCTTCTTCTTCTTCTTCCTCTTTTATTTAAGACGACGTCTTGTTTTTCTGCTATATTAAGCCTTTTCTGATGTTGATGTCCAACATTCGTGCCATCGTTTTGGAGGTCGACCAGTGGCTCTTCTAGTGTTTGATATCTCGTTCTTAGCCCATTTTGCCCATCGATCGTCACTCATTCTGTCCACATGGTCCCTCCAATATCTGCGCCTTGACCTTATGAACCGTACCACATCAGACACCTTGAGCTCTTCCCTTATTTCGGAATTTCTTATTTGATCTCTTAGGGTTACTCCTTTGATTGTTCTTAACGTTTTCATTTCAGCCGTTCGTAGCATACTTTTTGTTTTAGATGTTTCGGCTCGAGTTTCCGATGCATAAGTTAGTACTGGTCTTATCACAGTTCTGTAGATGCGTACTTTGCTTTCTGTGGACATATACTTATTTTTCCAGATTATGTCCCTCAGGTATCTTGATATCCTTGAGGCCTTGTTAGCCTGTGCTCTGACTTCCTGGTATAGATTTTTATTGCTTGATACATCAACTCCCAAACATCTGCAAGACATGCTTTGTCTGATAGGATGGTTCTTCACCACCAATTTGCACCTGACAGGATCTTTTGAAATTACTATCGTTTCGGTCTTTTCTGTAGATATTTCCATATTTAAATTTTTTGATGTGGTCTGGAATCGGTATAGTAGTCGTTGCAGATCGTCTTCATTTTCTGCTAACAGTAAGGCGTCGTTGGCAAAACATGAGATTTTTAAGGATTTTTGTCCCATTTTGTATCCTCCATTGACTTCTTTTACATTTTGAATTATCTTGTCCATAATTAAATTAAAGATAAATGGACTCATACTGTCGCCTTGTCGTATTCCCATCATGATAGGTATTTCCTCTGTTACTCCTTGTTGTGTCTTTATGCGTGTCTTATTGTTTTTATAAAGCTCTTCAATTACCGTAATATAGTTGTGGTTAACACCTTTTTCCTGAAGTATTTGCAAGACATCTTTAAGTCGAACTCTATCAAACGCTTTTTTAAGATCCACTAGGCATATGAAAAGAGGTTTATTGTATTCTATCGATTTTTCAACAGTCTGTCGGACAATGAATTAACATAATCATTGTAATATAATTCTTAAATGTGTTGAATGTTTTTTGTTGATATATAAAATACTAATGTTGTTTCCCTTTGGTCGCACTAGTAGTTCTCGTTGGTTTTTTATAATTATAATTATTTGTAAGGCTAAATTTTATTTAAAATTTACAAAAATCTTGTGATATATTATTAAGACTGCGATAAAATTATTTTCTTAAAATTAGTAATAAATCACAAGCTTATAATTATTTATGAATAGAGTTGACACTTTTGAAAATTCTAGAAGTGATATTGCAACAGAGGTAGGTTAATTTTTTATTTAATTTATATTGGATCATAAATTTGCAAATTTTCTATTTTGTTCGAACTTGAAAGAGAAAAAAATAGAAAAATTTTTGACCAATTTATTATGGCGAAACTAGAAATATGAAAAAAAAAATATTTTTGCTCTGCAAATATTTCTTATTTAGTACTAAATCTGTCAAAAATTGGCAATTTAACCCATAATATATTAAACGACATTTCTCATTATGACATTCTACCACGCTAGCTAACTACTTTTAATCTTTTCACGAACTTTTCAGCATCATCTCAAGAACGTGAAGAGCCCCTCAAAACGGGCTCCTCCAATAATTGTCTAACAAGCACGTTCGCCAGCCAGAAGTGCCTTGCAATTAATTTTTACTTCAGATAATTAAATGAAAGTTTGGTTGGAAAAAGAGAAGCGGCAGCCGAAGGACCGCAAAAATTTAATTTGGTATCCTTGTGTAGCGGTCCCTTTGTCTTTATTTATCAAATAAACAAAAGAAGTTTTTCGGTCTTCGTTAGCTGGTTCCGATTTCTAAACAATGCAGAGTTAAAATAGTTTTGTACTCTTCAGACAATTTCAGAAAATGCTATTTTTTATATTTGGTTGGACTGGAGCCAAAAGTAATATAAAACTCAAACGGGTTTTTTTTTATGAAAACATCAAGTTTTGTGGCTAAGAAGTTATTAGGAAGTATCATAAATATACTTCTTCTAAACTTCTTACCTGTTCCGAGAATACCGAAGACCACTAAAATTAGATCAAAAATGTTCGTTTGGTAAAACTAACTAATTTACTATTCTGTTCATACAGAATCACTTTCTTTAGTACCAAATGTTGTTTCAAAACACTCTGTATTTAAACTAACAATAAAATTCGGTAGATAAAAGTATATAATTTCAACACTTAAACGACAGTAAAGATGTCGAAATAATTTGCAGAAAAACAATTTTTACACAACTCACTAGCACAGTTGCAATTAAAAAAGTTATCCTCTTGACACGGTTCTAACGCCGATGACTCTCTTCATTCCCTGATAGCAACTCTTAACGAATTACACTTCATTAGGCTTATGCTTCACTGCATCCGAGAAATAAAATACCAGCTTGAAAAAGTAGGAACGAATTAACTCTGTCAAGAGCTTTTTTTAATTGCTTTTCCGAGTAAAAAAACTGTTTAAGAAGGCATTCGAATCTAATTAGGAATTTGCTTTCGGTTTGTTTTATATTTAACGGAATTGTTAAGCAATTTTCTTAAAAGTAATTAAAATTAGGAAAGCTAGATTTCATTAAAACAACTTCTTCGGGAAAGATTCTATGTTTTTTATTCTAAATCGTTGAAAATTATTCCAAAAAAAGTAATATACAGAGTGTCCAAAAATAACATAAAGTGGTTCTCTATAGAGTAAAGCGAAGGTAGTAAGATATTTTAAAAAATATCTGAATATTTATGGTTTCTTAGTTACAGATAATGAACTCTTTTGTTGTTTTTACCCCAAAATTAATTTATTCTTGAAAAAGATTAAGTTTCATCCACGAGTAAACTAGTCCTATGCTGGCCTTAATCTATTAAGGTCATGCCATTGCTACCTTCCCGCACACCTACAAATCTTACACATATATATGTTAGATCTCATTACACATTTTAATTTTGCCCTATTATACTATAAATGAGCCTATTATTTCAAATTGAATTACCTTGAGAACTAGTGGTAAGATGAAACTGTATATAAATAGGTCTTAATTGTCTCCGTAGGCAGCTTTATAATTTAGTACTTGAATGAAATAATAAGTTTCTAAAAATAAACAATATGTAATCCAATAAATTACTTTCATTTATCGGAATAACCTGAGAACATTGAATTAAGTAATCATTATTAAAACACTAACAATTTGTTGAAAAATAAACCATTAAAGTTTATTTTAAAGGCGATTGAATCAAAAGAAATGATGTTGCTTCAAAAAGTAGATTTAATTAAGTAAGTACTTAAAGACTATTTTGAACAAAATAAACAATTTAAACTAAAATATACAAACTGCATCTTAATATGCCTCTAATTAAATCAAATATTAATAATTAATTAGTGTGATGAAGAAAAAAGTTTGTCCAATTAGCAATTGAAACTTTTACATCCTATTAAAACTTCCCACTTCTGAAAGCAATCAACAGGTAATAATTAACTTAATCCTTCTTCTTTTCAAATTTTATGATCTATTACACCCTTTACGAACAAAATATTGTGGTGTTTATGAAAGAACTTTGCCGACGCCGCCACGCCGTGCCGTTAACAAAACTTGAAAATTTATTGTTGGTAAAGTTTAAATTTGGGGCGATAAGATCGGCTGTGCTAATAAAGTGCCTTTGTACAATATTAATCCAGTCAATATCCGACCCAAGAGAAATAATGGGAAACAAGGGTAGATAGAATCTGTATTACATTCTATTTGGCTTGATAGGAGAAAAACTTTGGTTGGATCAAAGAATGCATATAGTGTGTGTATCGGAATAAGTTCTACAAAAAAAGAAGTGGTCCAAAAATTTTTTAATTTATTGCCACAGGATTATAACCTGAACTAATTAAAGAAAATTACAATTTTTTATTATATGATATGCATTTCTTACATCTTGCTAGATTCTACATTTTCACAATTAACACAAATACTTTTACTTTGGGTTATCGTATGATATCCGGCAATTTAGATTAAAATTATACAAAAAATCTTATTTTCGACAAAAATGTATTTCAGTTTGTATTTAGTTAGGCTTTTAAAAAGCTGCTAATTTCTGAAAATATTACTTACACAGTAACTTTTAATTGAAACTTTAGCATAAACATATTCAAAGAGTACTGTATCTTCAGTTGGTCACTAAAATTTTACGTATAAACATACAAAGACGACTAAAATACACACATTATTATAAGCAGATTTCTTGTTTGTAAAATCAGGCCCTAATTTCGAAACTTTCCGAAATTAGGGATGTAATGAATACAGACCTTTTGCCGAGATCAGCGTTAGGCTAAGCGGATTATTGGGATTCTCGTAAGATGTTATTCTCTAACCACATCGAAGTGTCCGCCCGTTAACTTTAAAAAGGGGCACATTAAATTCTAGTATTCCTGTCTGTAGTTATGAAATAAACAAGAAAAAAATTGTTTTGTTGTTTATTCAACATATAAGTGATTTAGAAACTTTACACAATATTGAACTCTAAATATCTTATTTGTAATAAATGAAACGAAAAAAAAACAATAAAAAATATTGTGAGTTCCATAATTATCGGCATTATTTAAAAACAACGATTCAAATGTAGATAAATAATTACTCCTTTCACTAGCATTGAAACCGATCTAAGCTGACAGTAGAGGGTTTAAATTCACAAGTACAACATGAAGTCATACAAGTTTTAAACCTTGAAAATATATTTAAGTTTTTATCCTTAATTTTCCTATATAAGCGTTTATTTGTTGACATATGTAATCGAAATTACAACAATGCCATAAGTGACAAAAAAATGGCCTTCTAACTTCCATGGCAAGTAGAATCTGGCTGTAAAAGTTATTTAAATGTTAAAAGTTATTTAATGTCACGAATTTTAAATCTCAAACAAACTAAAAATATTTTTTGTATAACATATCATAAAAGTAAATTCAACTGTTTCGAATATATTGACAATTTAATTTAACGTTTAACGAGCTCGTAATACAATTTATTCTTATCGTACCTTTTATCCTCTCTCCTAATTAAAAATTTCAATATCTGAACAGTGGTAATGGTCTTTTTATTAGCGAGTACTAATACTTATCGAAACAAAATATTATTGTTCTGCTGACAGAACAAGTATGTATTACTCTGCTTCTGATGCTAGGATACGGAAGAGGCATAGATCCTTCCAATAAGCAGCCAACCTTATCAACCAAATATTCTCCGAACGAAAGTTCATTATAAAATCATATGCCAATAGGATATTCCATAATTTTGAAATATGGGCAATGTAAAAACCTAACAAAGTCCTAAAACGGCTACTTATGGCAATAAATTCTTGGATATTACGTTTAC